>JBAMJR010000001.1:2970000-4170000 GCA_038501785.1 Myoxocephalus aenaeus | reverse complement strand
ACACAGTTCAGTTTAAACTTCTTTTCTGCTCTAATATGACCCGTTTGATGTTGTGGCTTAAGAGAGTAGACCAAAACACTAGAAGACACAAGGTGTAGATGTTGGCTTTATCTGTTTTGCAAATCCAACTGATTCTGATCATCTCCATCTTTAGTCGTATGATTTGATTAATTCTACAAAAATACTTTAACCCGGACCAAAGTCTAATTTCTGGTATCAAGCTAACATGCAGCAGAATTGACGAGTGATCTAAAAATTTTGACGTCTTGAAATGTGACAGTAGAAGTCACTTATGTCACCAGGAACAGCAAAGGGAAAATTGCGCCAATATACCGTCCAGACTTATTAATTTTTCATATCTCCATCAGGTGAACCTGTACTCTGACCCTCCAAAGCCCGGCCACTTGGTGCAGGCAGGACTGAACCGGGACTCTTCACAGGTCATGATGCTGGATTTCCCTCGGGCTCAGAGAGCAGAGTTTAGCTCAGCATCTCTTCACCCAAACGGACACAGCAATCATCAGAGTAAATTCATCCTATTCGACATTTCCTACTTTGCTGTCAAATCCATCACTTCATATAATCATGTCATAGAAATGAGTCGCCCTGCTCTGATTTATTGTTGTACAATGACACATTGTCACATTGTCACTGACAGCAAGGTGAACATGCCAACAAGTCATCTGGCTGTCATCTATCAAGCTGCTGAAGTTGCATCATTCTGTACAACTAGCATCATATAACTCTTTCCTCTCCACCTGTCTGTCAAATGAACAGGAAGTTCATCTGCTCGCCCTTCCACAAGAAGCCCAGACCCTCAGGTGGGACAGCAGCTGGCCAAGATTATCTACAGCCAGGCCGACAAGTTCCACCAGCAGGTAAATTACCTATTATATCTATCGACAGTTATTAACGATGGACTATAATCATACACACAAAGTCAGAGTATAGTCAAGCATTATTGTGTGATTTGCTGTAAAAGCACACCAAAAAAAAAAAAAAACAGTTTAGTGTACAATTTTTTTTAGATATATATCTCGATAGATAGTTGCGTGAAAAAGTGCATGCCCCCTTCCTGATTTCTTATCTTTTTGCATGTTTGTCACACTTAAATGTTTCAGATCAAACAAATTTTAATATTAGACAAAGATAACACAAGTAAACAAAATGCAGTTTTTAAATGAAGGTTTTTATTATTAAGGAAGAAAAAAAAAATCCAAACCTACATGGCCCCATGTGAAAAAGTGATTGTCCCCTAAACCTAATAACTGGTTGGGCCACCCTTAGCAGCAACAACTGCAATCAAGCGTTTGCGATAACGGGCAATGAGTCTTTTACAGCGCTGTAGAGAAATGTTGGCCCACTCATCTTTGCAGAATTGTTGTAAATCAGCCACATTGGAGGGTTTGAGCATGAACCGCCTTTTTAAGGTCATGCCACAGCAGCTCAATCGGATTCAGGTCGGGACTTTGACTAGGCCACTCAAAAGTCTTCATTTTGTTTTTCTTAAGCCATTCAGAGGTGGACTTTCTGGTGTGTTTTGGATCATTGTCCTGCTGCAGAACCCAAGGGCGCTTCAGCTTGAGGTCACGAACAGATGGCCGGACATTCTCCTTCAGGATTTTTTTGGTAGACAGCAGAATTCATGGTTCCATTTAGCACAGCAAGTCTTCCAGGTCCTGAAGCAGTAAAACAGCCCCAGACCGTCACACTACCGCCACCATATTTTACTGTTGGTATGATGTTCCTTTTCTGAAATGCCGATGTAATGGGACATACACCTTCCAAAAAGTTCAACTTTTGTCTCGTCAGTCCACAGAGTATTTTCCCAAAAGTCTTGGGGATCATCAAGATGTTTTCTGGCAAAACTGAGACGAGCCTTTATGTTCTTTTTGCTCAGCAGTGTTTTTTGTCTTGGAACTCTGCCATGCAGGCCATTTTTGCCCAGTCTCTTTATGGTGGAGTCATGAACACTGACCTTAATTGAGGCAAGTGAGGCCTGCAGTTCTTTGGATGTTGTTCTGGGGTCTTTTGTGACCTCTTGGATGAGTTGTCGCTGCGCTCTTGGGGTAATTTTAGTCGGCCGGCCACTCCTGGGAAGGTTCACCACTGTTCCATGTTTTCGCCATTTGTGGATAATGGCTCTCACTGTGGCTCGCTGGAGTCCCAAAGCTTTAGAAATGGCTTTGTAACCTTTTCCAGACTGATAAATCTCAATTACTTTGTTTCTCATTTGTTCCTGAATTTCTTTGGATCGCAGCATGATGTCTAGCTTTTAAGGATCTTTTGGTCTACCTCACTTTGTCAGGCAGGTCCTATTTAAGTGATTTCTTGATTGAGAACAGGTGTGGCAGTAATCAGGCCTGGGTGTGGCTAGAGAAATTGAACTCAGCTTTCCAAAGATGTGATAAACCACAGTTAATTTATGTTTTAACAGGGGGGGGGGGGGGGGGGGGGAAATCACTTTCTCACACAGGGCCATGTAGGTTTGGATTTTTCTTTTTTCCTTAATAATAAAAACCTTCATTTAAAAACTGCATTTTGTGTTTACTTGTGTTATCTTTGTCTAATATTTAAATTTGTTTGATGATCTGAAACATTTAAGTGTGACAAACATGCAAAAATATAAGAAATCAGGAAGGCGGCATGCACTTTTTCACACAACTATATATATATATATATATATATATATATATATATATATCAAAAAAATTGTACACTAAACTGGTGGTTGTTTTTTGTGTGCTTTTACAGCAAATCACACAAAACAATGTGTGTGGAAGTTTACCATAAATTAATGTTACCTTTTTGGTTTGTTTTTTTATGTTTACATTATTGTATAACTTTTTCCAAATATAAAAAGTCCATAATCTTATTCACTTTTGCTGCCATAACTTGCCTCATTGTCTTATTAGCGAACAGTGGACTGGAGTAGATCCTGAAATCAGCACTTCACTGTACTAAATCGAGAAACTATTGGGAATTGTTTTGAATAAGTTAAAAATCAAAGAATCAAAATCAAATTGTGAGATAGCAAAAGGTTCACACCCCTAATCATCAGTAATGGAAATCATTGCAGATTTACGAGATGATGTGATAAAGAGATAAAGGTGTTTAATGTTCTCCCTTCAGCTGCAGACTTTTGCGGATCTCCTAAAGAGCAAACAAATCAGGCCTTTTGAGCAGATGGAGGTAAGAACAACAACCCAGTTTAAATTGTTCAGATGGATGACTTCTAGTCACCTCAAATCCAAACTCTTTCTCAGGGTCTCTCACAGCTTTCTGGGGGCCTCGATTCTTTAGAAAGGGGCTACCTGTTAGCGAAGGATGAACACAAAGTCCTTCTGCAGCGTGGGGCACAAATCAGCCACTTTGACTCTGAACGGTGAGCCTTCCGAGATAAATATGTCATATATTCAATTTTTTGGAATATATTTTACATTGAAATGTGCACTCAGTAGTTTTTGCTTTTTTTGTATTGTGTGTGTGTGTGTGTGTGTGTGTGTGTGTGTGTGTGTGTGTGTGTGTGTGTGTGTATCAGGGAGCTAGAGGGGATGATCTTTCAATGTGGGCTGTGTATGGAAGAGCTGAAGGAGCAGGTGGAACAGATGCAACAAGAGCAGCCCATCTGTGTGGCTCCTCCCTCTCCACCTCCTCACCCCACGCCTTCATCCTCTGAGGGAGGAGAAACGCTGACTCACCCACAGGTACCGTCTAACAGCTCTGTCTTGGATCAGAACAGAATATCTATTTAACGTTTGCATTTGTGCGTGCAGTGTGAAACCTTGCAGGTTGTCAGCATGTCTTTGTGACAGTGCCACAGGAGTCCTGTAGAAAGAAAAAACACTATTTTATGAACTTCTTTATTTCCTGTTAAAACAGCTTAAACAAAATGTAGCTGTCAGACATTTCACAAATTTTGACTTGTGATAGTTAATGGAAAACACACTCCTGCTATGACAGGATATTATAGCAGATTTTATTTATATTTGTGTATTTATGTGTATACATAATGATCCAACTTCATCTCTTTCCAGAGCCCTCCTGTGCCTTTGCTGGTTGATCCAGGTGAGGCAGCGGCGATGGAGGTGAGCTCAGCCAGTGAAGAGAGTTCTGAAGAGGAGGAAAATCTTAATTCTCTCTACTTCAAATCTCTGAATGGCAAACAAAGACATGTTGAACAAGACTTTACCACACGAATGGATCAGTGAGTGGGAAGTTTGTGTTCTCAGTTGTTCACTTTGAGAAAAGAATGTGAATAGTGACCATCTGTAAAAAAATTTGCTGTGGAAGACTTTGTATAAATGTTAGGGGATATCCAAATAATTTCCCTCACTGTCAGAAGGAGATAAGCTTTGCTGGACTCTCATTATTGCACCCTGAACGTTTTCCTTCCTCTGTTTAGCTACCAAAGCTTCAGGGAGCTTCCCAAAGTCCGAGACAATAGCCGGAGGGAAGGAGCTTCCCTTTCTGCTGCCTTAAGAAGCAACATGCAGCCTGCGGATGGGGAGAGAGAAAGACAGAGTCACGGAACTGAAGGCCTGGAAGTCCAGAAAAGCTTTCCACAGAGGTTAGGGATGAGCTGTAGTTTCAGCAGCAGCACAGGAATGTTTGTTCTCTGAGGGGTTGCTAATCTGAGTACTTTACTGTCTAAATGTAATTATTTTTATTTTGAATGGTAAAATACTACCTGCAATTTTGCCACTTAAAAAAGAATTCGCTGCACTTCTCTGTTGACAGGAAAGACGAATCGGACCATCTGGACTCGCCTCCTGTCAAACAGCAAGCCAGCAGGTCCAGTTCTCCTTCACGCAGGGTCTCCAGCCAGTCCACCACACTCCATCCTCTCAGTAGCAGAAGGAGGTTGGAGGTGGGGAAGTCCCACAGCAGCAGTCTGAGCAGTCTGGGAGAGATTACAGCATTGGAGAAGAGGAACTCCAAACTTCAAACTGGGAGCAGCGGAGTGCTTTCTCAGGTCAGTTTCATATTGCAAACTGCCAGGGTCTGTCATTGATTCGACATTGATTTTTTTTCTTCTCACAAATGTGGTGTGGTTAAAGTGAGGCAGTGCTTAACATTTAATGATGTGGAGCGTCGAAGCCTCAGAAGATTTTACTTTAGCCGCATTTGCTCTCATTTTCTTTTTTAGCCAAGCTATTGATGCATCTCTTTATGGACTGTATGAACATATTGCATGGGTTTTGAGCGCAGAGACACTGTATCTAATGGGAGGAAAATTAAATGAATACTGTTGATGCTGTGTTAAAAATCAACATTGAAACCCCAAAACACTGTTTCCTTTGAGGCAATATCACCACCCTCCTCTAAAGGATTAAGAGTTGTTTTAAAAGCCAAAACAGAGTCTAGTGGCTTAAAAGGTACCTGGGAGCTGAGTCAGCTGACATACAGTTGGTGTAAATCTGCAAAATATTGTGATTTAATTGCCCAAACAGCCCTAATATATGCTTAGCAATTTCTTCTTGAAACCAGTGTAACGGCCTCTCCTATTATTGCTTTCATCAAAAACAGCAATATGAATCACCGGGGATAAATAAAACCGTATTTTTGCCTTCAAACACAATGCAGCTACATCTAGAATGTGTAGAGATACATGGCGCA
Organism: Myoxocephalus aenaeus; assembly: GCA_038501785.1. Classification (NCBI taxonomy): domain Eukaryota; kingdom Metazoa; phylum Chordata; class Actinopteri; order Perciformes; family Cottidae; genus Myoxocephalus; species Myoxocephalus aenaeus. The sequence continues at coordinate 4,164,381 of JBAMJR010000001.1, read as the reverse complement.
CAATCTTTGTTCTGTGTTGTGTTGCGCAGGATGGGATCATCTCTCCGGAGACGGACAGTGGGTTTGTCGGCTCAGAGAGCAGCCGGCTGACTCCAGCAGCCGCTCCCAGTCCTTTCCACCAGAGGGCCTCAGCGAGGTGAGAAAGCCTATCACTCCCTCTGTGCCTCCACACAAATTTACTGCTCAATACATTTGACCTCCCGTGCCATCCCCCGCCCACGTTATCAACACACACAGCATACAACTCTAAAGCCCCTGATTCTCCTGTTTGTCTTACTGTTTATTGATTTTATAGTCTCCTGTGTTTTCTGTATGTTTGAATATTCTTAGATGCTGCGACAGTGTTTCAGTGCCTCCGGAGGGGAACCTGGGTAATCCTCAGATCGGCCCAGTCTCAGTCCCCTCTCCTGCTTCGTCCCCGTCACACAGTCACGAGGCTATTGAGCCCAGAAGTGACTCTCGGCTCAGCTGTGACCAGCAGAGGAGAACCCGACAAGGGCAGAGGAGACGCACTTTCTCCTGCTCTCCACAGCGCTGCAGCCGTCAGACAGAACAAACCATGGCCGACGATGGGACCAGTGAGTCTGGGTTGGAAAGTGAAAGCTGTGAGTCCTCTAAGTTCTGTCCTCCAACTGAGATTGTTGCTCATTTTAATGTGGTACTTTATTATTCTTATGTATTAGCGTTTTCTTTCACTGTGTATTTAACTTGCTGTCCTCCTTTCTCTGCAGCCCACACTGTGTCTGAAGACGGACAGAATGACCAGTACACAGAAGCTACAAGGCGTCACCGTGGCGATTCTCTCAGACCACTGAGGTCCGGTCAGGTGGCGAATCACAAGTAAGTGTGTGTAGCAGCAGCTGCTATGGCGATAGCTGTGCAAACAAGGCCAGGTCTATGTCTCCCTGCAGAGACATAATTACTGATGAAAAATAATAATATTGTAAGTTATTTCCTGAAATTGATTTAACTCCTGTAAATTTACCCAGCAACATCATTAAATATCATTTTTCTATCATCATATTCTTTCATGCATTTGATTACAGAAGCGGCTGCTATTGAATGTGGTTACATGTTACCAGGTATACTCTGTATTGATTCCTGCATGGCGTGGTGTCGCATGACTCTTTTCAAAGCGTGGTGTGTACGTTTGGACTGACGCCTGGCAATTTGTATTATTATCACAATGCAGCACTTCAGTGTTCACATTGACTGGACTTTACTACTGTTTGACCTTGGATGCCTGTGGTGGCCATGTGTACTAAATGTAAACATGACCTCCAGCTAGATTTTCTCATGTGAGTTTTGCACATCTTTGGTGTGTTTTAGTGGTGGATTCCAGGACCTGCAGGCCGAGGTGACCAGACTGAGGGAGAGGATCGACATCTGTGTGAGAAAAAGGACGCCTCTGAGCTCTGGGAGAGCAGGTCCTTCAGCTCAGGAGAACTACACTCATGTCGACGCCTCTATACCTCGCATCAGGTTTGTTTTTATCTGCCGGGTGTGACCACACCGGCCACCTGCTGTTAGTCTGCAGAGTTGAGCAACAGGACAGAGCTTATAGCTATAACAAGGAAGCCTATAGCCATATATATATATATATATATATATATATATATATACATATATACATATACACACATAAACGGAACACATACTGTGTACTTAAAATGTTTCATCTTGTACTTCATTTAGTCTTCTTTCATTGCTTAGGTCTGGGGAGCGATGGTGTGATGTCGGGGGAAGAAGAGACAGACGGACGGTTGATGAGGATGAGGAGTCTACACTGAGACAAACGACAAGGAAGAGAACACCTTCTGCACACAGACAGAAACCACAACTGGACATCTGTAAGTTGATCTGAATTTACACTTGATCCTTAAACTCAGTGTGTAATGATTAAGTTGCAGAGAAAACATGTATCCACTTGTATTCAACTTCTTACTTGTGCGTAGATTATGTATAGACACATAAGCAAGCACATTGGTCCTAAGAAAAAAAATAGCATATTATAATGTAATGCATGTCATGTTTTTGTATTCAGCGACAGGTTCAGAGCCCTCTTCACCCAATCCTCAGCCTCTGGTGTCCAGGTGTACTCAAACATCCACTGCAGCACCAGACAGCCGGCGTTCACACACAAATACTGCCCGCAGCAGAACACACCCCAGTAAGAACATGCATCCCTCTACTGCAGACATTTTCAACTTAAGACGTTTTTTTAGCCGATCGTCCAATCCAGATGACCCTCCAGTGAATGAGCAAATTAAAGTGCAGTGTCTTCCTCAGATGTTTTGACAGCGTCGTCGTTACAGGATTTGAAGAGACAATAAAGGATTAGAAAATTAAAAAAAGCAAGCTTACATTACTTTTCACTATGCCCTGTGGACGCAGTTCAGAACTGCCATACTTGTGAAAGTATAACTGCTTGATATTAGTCATTGAGATCGCAGTAATAGCAAGCAGCTGTCTGACAAAACGTAGAAGCATTTGTTGTATTTCATTGTGATGCAGTGGTTTCCCTTTTGTAATTGCTTGCAAGGCCACATGTTTATATTGTTTAGCCCTGGTACAATATCCTAACCATACAACATGCTCTATGTACAGAGCTTTTGTCATTGCTCATACAAGCCTTTTATAGCTTACTTGAGTCTCTCCTGCCTTCACCAGCTTCCAAATACCATCACAAAATGTGTGTAATATTTCCTTAGACACACAGAAATGTGACTAAGTGTTAAGAGTATTTCGATGTATTATAGATTCATAATGCCGGAACAGGTTGTGTCAACCACACTGCTGAGTGTTTTTGCATGTGTGTTGCAGGGCGGCATCTTGGTGTGTCTGAAAAATTAGATGAACCTGACGGCAGAAGGCGTTTGTCACGTCACCAAGAGCGATGTCAAGGTAAGGACATTTTTATTTTGCCTTTGCTTCTACGCGTTTGCCTGAATGAAATCATTTGACACCAGCGTTGCAGTTTGTCCTCATTTATTGTGCTGCCTGCTTGTTGTTTTTTTCCTCTCTGTGTCAGTTGGTGGCGACGGAGAGCCGGCCCACTCCTTTTGCTGTCATTGCCATCTTCTCTGTGGACGCCCAGAACCCTCCAAAAGCACAGAGCCAGGTCAGAAACCATGTGATCAAAGCTGTAATGCTGCTGCGACACACTGTTTGAGTGCTGATAGAGGTGTAAATGGCAGCACAAAGTTCTGTCCAGTCACATCAGTTCAGTCTGCAGTAAATTCAATCTGTTTAATTATGTGAAGTTTGCTTCACACTTTGACCTGACCTGTGATTCACAGACTCACCCACACGCATAAGCTGCCACCTGTGTTCCCCGGATAGAGCTGCGAGCAGCAGATACTTTGCAGCTGCAGCTTCTCCTGCACTGTTGCAGTGCATGCCAGTGTGCCCGCCACCACTTCTGTAAGCAACCTGCCCTCTAGCCACACACACACACACACACACACACACCAGACAGATGATTATTGTGAAAAGAAAATGAGCGCATAAAAAGAAAAATGGACAATAAGCTGCTTCAGAGGCCAGTGGCTGAAATCCCCCTAATGGACACTTCATCATCTAAAGCTTTTTGCAGAAAGTCAACCTGCAGTTGACAAACTTAGATGGATAGTTCAGATTTTTTGAAGTGGGGTTGTATGAGGTACTTTTCCACAGTCGGTGTATGACATACAATAGCATAGTACATTACTTTGCTCCCCTGCTGGTACTCCTGCCCGTTTCACCAAACTGTGGGCATGCTAACCGCTATCTCCAGTAGGTAATACAAGTATATACGTGCCTCCTCATATAACCCCATTTTAAAATATCCAAATGATCCTTTTATTATAGTCCCTCTTACAGTACATACTACATACGGTGAAAATACCAAAATATAGTATATTTAAAGATATCAGTGCAAGTACTATGGACTGTAATTGACAGTTTGACATATTTTAGCATACACATTCTGTCATGTCCAATGAGAAAAAAACTGAGTGTGTTTGTTGTACTTGTACACAAACTTGTGCAGTGTTTGTCATCCTAATTTTAAACTGATCTGTCATCAATCTTACCCTGTTCAGGATGTACTCCTCGGCCCACTACGTGGCGCCCAGCCACAGCACACCTTCAGAGGGCAGCGGTCGCTGGAAGATGAGGGCGAGGACAAGATACTTCCAGTCCTCTGACAAGCAGCACTCCATGCACACCTCTCTGAACAGAGCCAACAAAGCAGCTCAGAACATGAAACATACCTCTGGACACATGGAACGCTCTCTGGCTACTGGATTGCAATACCAGGAGCGCCTGACTCAGTCCTTCAGCTACCAGTCTGCTCACTCACCTCACCGACAGCATAGACTGACTAACGTGAGGCTGTCCACATCAACAGGAGCTAAAGGAACTGAGTGCAGGTTCAGGTAAATCAAATATAACCAGAGCGCCTCTGTGACTTGTTTACGTAGCCAGTCCGGCCACAGATGCATGCTAGTGCCAGTGTGTTAGCCCTACTGGCTAGCTAGTGATACGGTGGTTACTGATGATTCTGTCCTGACCAACGGCGTCGTCGCCAAACACAAGTTAGTTTTCTTAAGCAGTCATATCAATTATTTCAAAAGTTGTGCTGGCATACATTTAAAAGACATACTTTCTAAACTACGTAGTACTGTAGATCAATTCTATCAACATGTTGTTTTTTATATCCGACTAAGGAAAGTCAGTCGCTTCTTCGTCATTGGACATGAAAAGTTACAGCTGTTTTGAAATGTCCGTTGTCATGATTAATAAAGATTCACATGATAAAAGTTACTTCTGGATGGTCTTACAGGAGACCATCATGGATCTATTTTGTAAATGGCCAGAGCTCATTGTGTGGAGATGCTGGATATCCTTAAAATGAGTCTGCTTCTATGTTAGTTATTTTGTATAGTATACATTTTAAACTGTGGATTTTTAGCCTGAAATGTGTGTACAGTATTTTCTCACGTGCTTGTAATTGTAACTATGAGCCAGACAAGTCTCCTGTAACTGAGCAGCTTTGTTGATCATTCACACACCTGCACTGCAAAAGACTTTAAAGCATGCAGTGCTGGTGTGGATCCATATTTATATATATATATATATATATAAATATATATAGGTGGAAATGCCACCATACAGAGAGGAATATTGAACCTTTTACAGATAATTCATGAATTGTATTTGGTAGAAATAGACCGTAAAACTGTGAACGTTTGAAATGTATATTCTGTTTTTTGTAAATTTCTTTATACTATCATTTCTTTTTAAACTGTTGGATTTTTTTAAATATTTTGCAGGGAATCTTTTCAGTTGACCATAAAGAGCCAAATAAAAGGTAAAAAATGAAAACGCTTTCTTTAATTGTACTTTACCATTCAGTAGATTAAAAAAAAAGAGTCTTAATGTAATGGAAGCCAATTTATTAGACAGCCTTAGTACATATTAAGTACACGTGGAAGTATTGTTTGTGCTTCAACACTCGCAAACATACAATCCCAATAAGTTAAACAGTTTTAGGACAGACTAATGCATCACTATTATTTTTTTCCTCTGATAAATAATTTTGATATAAATCAATTGATTTGACAGAGTAAACCCTATACAACAACAAATAATTAAAAAAATGAACACAGTCAAGCGTTTGCATCACAGAAAACGCATTAGTGCAATTTACAACTTGTTTGGCCAGGAAAGGAGGGAGGAAATACAAAAAAGAAAAGGGTGGATTTAAGTTATTATTTTTGCAAAGCCATTCGCAATTGAAGGGTTTTACATTGCACCAGAGGAAACAGGCAAAGAAAGTATAATTATTACCGGTAGTTATTTTCCCAGTTGAACACTAACAGCTACTACAGCTAAAACATCACAAACACGGCGGCTTCACATCGACATTTTGGAAAGGAAAAGTTTCACTACGTCACAGTCAGAAATATTACCAGTCAACAGTGAGACGCTAAAACAGCAACATATGGCACAACACTACTCAGTGCATGGCCCAATTAAACATCATTACTAACCAATGATAAGACTTAATCTGACAGGATACAATACTGAAATACAACTGGCCCTTTTTAAGATTCATTAAATATCAGCAAGCATTTCGACATTAAAACGTGAAGTTTCTCCGGAGAAAGGAAAAGGTTGTGGCAAGTAAATACTTTACAGTCTCGGCAGGCAGAGACGGGATGGTTCTGGCTTTTTACAGAGCGGTTTCTCTGTGCAATGTCTGCTCAACCAAGCAGGTTTAGTTTTTTTACACAAATACTTCAACAAAAATGTATGCTTTGAGTACGAGACGGGCGTGGCTTCCTCATTAGATTACATGTTAGTTCAAACAAAACCCCTTTTTCAATGAATGATCTGAACCACTTCAGTGGTGCAGTTTTTTTTTTTGCTGCTTTTGCATACTGTCTAAAATATTCTATCCACCCCATTTGTATATGACACAGTAGACTAAGTTATGAGTATAATGCATTAGAGTTACATTGCCATAGTTCAACCTAATGAGCAGGCAGCTGAGTTTACTCCGCTTCAGGAGTGGCCTGAAAGGTTTCAAAGCGTGTATTTGGACGTTTCGATATTTAAAACAAAAGGTTTTTGGTGAAGTATTCAAGCTCAACATCTTAGGGGAAAAAGCTAAGTGCTAACTCTGCGGCTTCCAGAACATCCACAATGGATACAAACACATTAACAGTCCACACAAGTCCAAGCATGCTACCGTATACGAACATCTCAAACGGGAAACGGGGAACTCCTCTCTGATGAATAGATTTTTATGTATTGCATGTTGACCGATATGATATATTTTACAAGATCAACCTCTCAAACTACTCGACCCGCTTCCATTAAAACTCGCACCAAGGAGGAAACAAAAAAACAACAAACAAGAGAAAATTTCTACCTTTTTGCACAGGTGTCATAGCATACAATATTACATTTTGGTACTTTCAGTTTTAAATGGCCTTCTGTTCAGATATTTAAACCTTTTTTATATTAGTTCATTTAGTTGCATCCATTGTAAAACGTGGGAATACTTGCAACAATGTTATTCTTTGATACATCATATATATATATTTTTTTGTTATCATCTAAGATGTCTTTTTCTTCTCAAGCAGGTTGCATACACATGTAGGGGGCAGGACACAGAGGTAGGATGGGTAGGTGGGCGGGGCAAGGTAAAGAGGAGAGAGAGATGTGATTGGAGGATTTTAGCTTGTAACTTCCTCTTCTGGTTTGTTCATGGCCTTGAGCTGCTCCAGCAGGCTGGTGGGGGTGAAGATGTGGGTCGATCCTGGAGACACACACGTTCATAAAACACACACACACACACACAGAGAGCGTTAGATCTGCACGTTAGGAAGCAAACAGGTGAAAATGTGTTTTCAGCTCTTGCTATGAATGCCTACTGTCGATGAGGGCACTCCCACATAATGTTGAACGTAAATATAGAAGCGCTGAGCAACCCAAAGTCATAAAATCATAATCAATTAGCCAACTAATTTGAAAAGGTGGGAGATAACCAAGTACTTTTACCATACAAACATACGTTTAAGTTCTTTGAGTTTTTCCAATCAGTTTTTATATCCTACATTTCATTTCAAAATAATAATTTGTACTCTTTATATTCGACAAGAGCAGCAGTTTCTAGTTCCTACTTTAACGAAAGAGGTCATAAAATAGCTTCTCACTGTAGGCTGTTTGGTCAAAATGTTGCATCTCCAAAATATTAATATTTTTAAAAAAAAGACTAAAAAGACACAAAAAAATGACTTGTAAAGGACCATGTAGTCGCCTTCAATTTTCACATCTCCAATTATCCATCCATTTTAGCTTTCAAATGTTTTCGTAAAGTACCATGTAAACATCTTCCACCTCTGACTAATACTCTTAAGTACTTCACGCTACAAACATACAAACTCATGAAGCCGTGGTAAAATACATGCAGCTGAACAATATGGAAGTACACAGATCGGTGAGCGCACAACTGCCGTGAACTTAAAAACACCAGAGCAGACCTTCTCTACATGTCATGATATCCCAAACAGCATATCGTCTAAAATGAATGAAAATGTGAAACTCAATAACTCTAATAACACAGAGATGAACTGTGTGACAGCTGAAGACACATTTCAGACATGGTCAAACTTTAGAGGTGCTAGACTGGAGTAAAGCAAACTTTGTTTTGCTAAATTTGTCGCTTCGTCGCCAAATTTAAATTTTTCGAACTTAAATCTTTGTCATTAAAACGGCAAACAAAACATTTGATTTACTCCTTATGCAACATTGTCAACGGTATTTGACCTACATTGGTTTGTTTCTGTTGCAAAGCTGCATGTTTCCTCCAGTTTGGTTTGATTTAGCTGCTTTACATCAAAGACATAACAAGTAAACCAAAAAAACAACAACTTGACCCTTTGAGGGGTCAGAATGGGAGCTGGAGGTCATTAAAAAACAGAAGAGAAGGAGGCAAGCCCATCTCGAGTTATGGTCGTTAAGGTGTGACGGGTCGTGGGTGAAAGGGGTCGTGGGTGGGGTTTAGTGGGCCACAGAGGTCAACGTCAGACTGGCCTCGCCTGCTTCTCTGCTGTTCCCCAAACACACAGCTTTGTGAGCCTTTTTGCCCCAGAAACACAACGCTGCCACGTTGATCTCCAACGGCACGGCATTTATTGCACATGGCTGGGTTAAGACCAAAATAGCATAACAAAAACAAAGACTTGTTTTAGTAAGTGATGGCCATTTTGCTCAGGAAAGTGTTGAATGCAGCAGTATGAGGGGAGGGGCATACTGCTGATGGTGAGAGCTGCTACTGAGAAAACCATGAAACCAAACGGTTTGTAAACGATATCGCTTTAGCAGATTAGTTAGGAATGAGATGGAGGAAACTACAATATGCCATCTTTAGGGGTCAAATAAGTGTTAATAATAATATTACAAAATAATATAGCCATAGCCATAACTCAGTGGCAATGTGAACACAACTTTATTTTTTGAACAATGCATCTGTAAATTACAGATTAAAAACTTTACATTTTGTATTGTTGAAAACAGCTAATTTGGGTATGTGCTCTTTGAGTGTGTTTTAGTCTGTTGTGGTCCTTTAGAATGTAGTATTTGTTTCTGTATCAAAGTAAAACTAAAAAGAGTTTTGGAAGAAATGAAGAGTCCTACATTGGGGGAGGGGTGGATTAGTTGCATCGTTACCTTTTTTGTATTGGGTTGCTAAAGCATATCAGGTGGAAGGAACATTGCTACATCCTCAGACCGTGTCAGCAGAGAGTCATCATATGGGCCGTGATACGAAGAGCAACTTTTTGGGCAACTGGAATTTGTCTATGTTGCCCCAAAATTGCCCTGTGTGTCAGCGCCTTTGAAAGTGATATCATGACCTTTCTGCGGACGAGCCATGTGAGCATGTGAGCATGTGATGGTGGGCTGTGAGAAAGTGACGTGGTCGAAGTCAAAGGACTGGTAGTCAAAAGAAAAAGAAAAAAAAAACACAAGGGAAAGAGGATAGGATCCTTCTTTGAAATCCAACATCAAGTCAAGGACCTGTCCTTATGTGGAGAAAAAAAAAAACAGTGACAAATCAAGGTGATTGTCTTTGCGAAGGGTTAATTAGAAAAAATAATCAGACAGTAAAAAACTGATAAAGATGGATCTCGGGGGTAGATTAAATCTGGAGTGAGTTCAAAAGGCTCAAGGGGCCTTTGGGTGGCGGTCGAGGGGCGATTTAATCCACCCAGCTGAGATGATGGGAGGAGGCAGCAGGGATGGGGTCACGACCCCCTCAGACATGGCCGCTCTTCAGCACAGACTTTACTTGGGCTGAATCCAAACCCCCTCCATACTGGGCCCTCGTGTTCTTTGGCCACATGTACCGGGGCCGCTGGACTGCAAGGCAACATTAAGACTGGCTTTTGCTGCATCCAGATGTGGCCTCTCGCCAACTATTCCGATTGGCTAACTCTCAGTATACAGGGACTGGAGCCTGATGGAGCGGTCCATGCGTTGAGGAAAGGTCGGGGGTTGCCCATCCCTGAGGGTCACGGGGAGGAGGCGGGTGGAGTTACATAAAACAGTACTGAGTGTTCAAAGAAGGAGGAACAAGGAGGAAGCCCTTGTGCTGCGAAGGTTCAGAAAGGGCTTCTTTGTGCGGCTGCCTTTACTTTTTTCAGTGTGATTTCTCTCTCCCTCCCTCCCAATCTCTCTCTCTGCCTCACTCGGCTGTGGGTTCTGCGTCCTCAAAGGACACCCTAGTGGACTCTCGGAAGTCGGGGTGCTGCAGGTCCGATAAGAATTTGGTGGGGGTGAGCATGTGGGTGGAACCTGTGGAGGAACAGAGGCGGCTTCACCACTCGTCTCTCAGCACATGCCACGCCCCCTTCCCCACTCGCTCCAAAAACAAAAAGGGTTAAAAAAAAACTGTCGTACAGTACACACACACACACACACACGCACATACAGTTCACACACATACACACACTTGCCATGTTGCACAGACACATAGAAACACACAGAAAAAAAGACATGGCATGGCTGCAATTTAAAGACAACAGTTGTTTTTAAAGACAACAGCTGAAGCAGAGCACAAAGAAAACTAACAAGACACTTTCCCATTGATAACACAGACTGGCAAAGCTTTAAGACATGAAATAAACAGTACAGAGGGGCATAACACGAAGGGTTATTTTAACACATTGCACACAGTAGGCAGGTTGTCACGACTGTCTGCAGCTACACCGTTACACAAGGCCACTGCGCTCGTTTGGGATTGGTGGGATTCGAGATCAGGGTGAGGTCAAAAATGAAGTTACGCCGTCCTACATGAGCCGTGTTGTGGGTGGCTTCTGCTGGCAAAACCTATATATAAACGCTCCCTTTTTTAAATAAACATAGTGGACGACAGAATTCATATAGACCTGAAATAGCAAACCAAAGTTATAGATTAATAAATTAAATTTGCACTGCAACTTAATTCCAGAAAGGTGGCATCCCGTTGACAAAAAGTTGATTTGTTTCCACAAAATATTTCTTTTTACACACTGCACGTCTACGTCAGGGTTGGACTGTCCATTCGCCTCACTTCCCGTGGTTACCGTCGTGTTTTTCCTCCCCTCCATCTTCATTTGTGTTGGCTCCATTTTTAGAAGCTTTTACCTTCTGTGCCCCTCAGAGGACCTGCTGGTCAAACCTCACACAGGCCTCTGAAAATGCCACAAAAAGGATTTGGGCCCCTAAAATAGGACGCCGCTTTTATCAGCTTTCACGCTTTCTATAAAAAGAAATGGTCCACCGTGTGTTACTCAACTCCAAAAGGCTGAAAAGGCTCCATCATCCAAAACCTACAAACATGAACACTTCTTCTCGCTCTTGGCCTGCGCTCAGTGGCGCCTCCCGTTGCTCTACTCACCAATGACGGCCTCCCACTTCCCATTGGCCTGTGTGACCTCATAAGCGCAGCGCATCTCGCTGAAGGACGCGCCGCCGATGATGAAGACCATGACACGCGGCCCCGTGCGGTACTCCCCGGGAGTCTTATTCTTGTGCCAGTGGCCGTACCGAGCACTGCCGGAGCGGAAAGGAAAACGGGTTCAGGTTATGACAGTCCTACAGCTCGTTTGTTGGCTTATGTTGTGGAAAAGAATCCAAAATAAGGACAAAGTTTCATGTGGACAAAAGGGAAACTTTTCAAAATCATATTTATTTTAAGATAGTTTACGTGAAATACTACCGTACTTTTCGGGTTATAAGCCGCTCCTACGGCTGATCAGTGTCCCCGCTGTAGCAAGCTAGTAGCGCTGCTAGCTAGCGCTGCTAGCTAGCGCTTCTGCTGCTACCGCCCGCTACTGCCGCTACTGCCCGCGTCCCCTCTGCCCAAGTCGGGTGTCGAGCCTGGTCCCGCTACCTTCGGTGGTTTTCAGGGAGCTAGCGGAAGTTAGCGGGGAAGTGACGGAGCGCTAGCAGGAGCCCCAGCTGGCTACAGCGGGGAGCTGTCGGGGACACTGACCGAAGGCAGTAGCGGCTTATAACCCGAAAAGTACGGTAAATATGAACTTAGTCCTTAAGTCTTCCAGGTTTACACCCTAACTTTTGCTTCTCAGGCTGTTGGAAGTGTCAATCATTTTCATATTGGATGATTCACAGGTGATGAGGAAAGACAACTGAACATTAATAAATGCTAAGGCAGAACGGTTCAGCACTTTTGGTCATATATATGAGTATTTCATACTCTTTGTTGTGTTGAAAGGGGATTTTGCCGATTTTCAGGCCTCCGAGTTGGGGATATAGTGTGAAAAACGGGTTGGCTAATGAGGCCGATCTCTTAGTAACGAGAGGATTTGATGCTGAATCAATACACACCAGCAGAGTGGAGTGGAGGATCAGTGGGACTCGTCACTCCCGACAAACACACTCGCATGCAAGCGGAGTTGGAAATATTGATAATTTATAATTAGGTCAGCTTCCAGGGGTGTTATTTAAGATAATATACTTTATGTTTTCGGAGAAAGACATTTAATTTTCTATTAAGAAAAATTCACTCAGTCTCTTAATAAGATACATTATTTAAAACGTTGCTGATATTTCATAGTTTGGGATTTTGGAAATAATCACAGCAGACCTTTTTAATTTATGAATAAATAGACATGCACAAAATTTAAAGCTGCGCTACATTCAAATGTTGAATTAGAATTTGATTGACGCTTTGAAGCATGTCTGCGCTCTTGTCACGCCTCCTATCTTTGCACACGGCTCACTAACCCGACAGTCACCAGCATCGCCTCCCTGCTCTCCATTTTTTCTATATCAAGTATTGATCTGTTAAGACTTATCTCCCTTCCCAAATTACAATTGATCCGCCTCCATTTCTGTCTTCATAATTTACGATGCAACGAGATGCCCCGCTGTGCGTGTGTGTGTGTGTGTGTGTGTGTGTGTGTGTGTGTGTGTGTGTGTGTGTGTGTGTGTGTGTGTGTGTGTGTGTGTGTGTGTGTGTGTGTGTGTGTGTGTGTGTGTGTGCGTGTATATGTACCTGACTGCAGTAGTGCTGAAGGAGGCAGAGGAGCGGGTAGAGATGTAGGGGTAGTGTTTGGTGTCCAGCTTATCTTCAATCGCATCCTGCAGAGGGGACAAAAAGACAAAGACTTTGTCAGCAATATTGTCTGCTTTAAACACACTTCAATCAGGGCTTCACAGTCACGTCTCTTAGCAACCATGTGTGGCTCCATCGTAGAGGTCCATTGGAGAATTGGCTGTGCACAAATAAGAGGCTAAATATAGTCACAACCAGGCTGGGGAAACAGATGTTTGGTTGTTTCAGGTACACGTCGACTGAACAGTAAATATGCTTGAATGAATATTGTCGTTTTTGGAAGCTAATTTTAAACCAATAATAAGCTAAATCATCGTCAGACGATAGCCAGTGGGTTCCCAGGCCGCGTTTCTTCTCTTCACACAGACTGTTGACCTGCGTTCAACCAAAGCCTGCTTGCGCGTGATTGGTCAATACTACCCTATGACTGCAAACGGAAACCAGAAGGCTTCAGGTAACCAGATTCTGCATATGAATGCATATGAATTCTGCATTCTAGAATAGCCAGCTAGTGATTGAAGCCCTTCACACACACACCTCCATGATGTCCTTGACCAGCGGTGTCCAGCGGGACAGCTGGTAGGTCTGCTCGCTCACACGCTCCTTCCTGTCCAGCTTCTTTCCTCGGCGGAGGGTGGACTAAAGAGGGAAAGAACCCGGAAGTGAGAGAGAGAAAGTGTGAAAAGGACAAAAGAAATGACGACCAGTCTAGAAAGATCCATATAGTGTATTGGAGATGATGGAGAGTAGACAACCGTTGACTGACAGAAGAAGAAAAGAAAAAAAACACCCAGTGAGGATCTTACATCTGTGACGATGGGGACGCCCAGGTTGGCCATGTTGGTGATGATCTCACTGTCCTCAGGGGGAATCTGAGCGTGTTGGATCAGCTTGTTCAGGTTCTCCTCCGTAATTCCTGAACACACACACACACACAAGTGTTTGTTATAAGATATGAACTGTGTGTGTGTTTACATTTAATATGTTCAGCTTGTTCTGGGATGAAAGGGAATTCATGTTTTTGTTTAGTGCAAAAATAGTCATTTTATTAAAACTCAGTCGACGGTATATACTTCCTGTATACTGCTTGAACATAACAGCTTATTATAGCCGTGTAGAAATGTCCGGTTATGTCTGACCGGATAAGCTACCTGGTTTTTACAGGCTCCTTTTCAGTCTTTTTTCAGTATTCTATTTAGTTTTTTGTCAACAGATTTGTGCTAACGAGTGAAGTAACAGTTAATTTCATTCTCAGGCTAATAGATATTAATGAGTGATGAACTACAGTTTCACCAGCAGTGACGCCCCTTTTGTTCTGCAAGTGATTGCTTCGTTTGTTCATTTGAAGCCATTCATACTTTCTCTTTTTGTTCAAATGTTCTTTATAATTTGTACTCTGAGCATTCTGTACATTTCAAATGGGTCTCTGTAAAGTCAAGAAACACCTATATTCAGCATGTCGGTGGGCGGGTCAGTATAACTCATAAGATCAAAAATAATGGGACATATATCATGACCCGAGCGTGTAAAAAGGGACACAGGGCAACGCATGATGTCATGAGTTTTCCAGACTTCAGATTTGATTTCTTGATGTCGCCTGCAGTGTCCTGCTCACCATTCTTGAGGAAAATGTAGAGCAGGATGATGCGGATCTTGTCGTACGTGGTGACGTTGGCGTCCAGCAGGATGGGCACGATGGCCCTCATGGGGTCTTTGATCTTCTCTCCCTCAGCGTCCGTGCCCATAGCCAGGTCCTGAAACCACAGGGAGCTCGAGGTTTCATATCACGTTTGTCTTTTAAAATGGCCGGTTAAAACCCGCAAGTACACATTTCCTGGGATTAGGCATTTTATTTTAAGTTGCTATTTCAGAAATAATTGCCATTTATCTGTGTGCCGTCGCTCATCGTCGACTCTCCTCTCACCTGTTCCACACGGCACAGCTTGTCCACGGTTCCCTGGTAGTGCTTCATGCAGTCCTCAGCCAGCTGCAGATGAGTGGAGTACTGAAAAACACAAAATATACACGGTCAGCATACACATTCACACATGCAGGAAAGCTCACACACACAGAAACACACTCCTATAAAACACACACACACACACACACCTTGCTGAGCTCCTTTTGGTACTGAGGCATCTTCTTCAGCATCTGGGACAGATCCCTCATCGTGGTCTGTGGAAACGAGCAAAAGAGTGTGACGATGTTGACAAAGAAAACAAACTAAGTCATTTAAAGGAAGTTCTGGTCATGATTTTTTAACACATTTGAAGGAATAGTTTAGCTTTTAGGGAAAATATTTGCTTTCTTGCGGAGAGTTAGATTGATACCACTCTGACGGCTGCACGTTAATTATAAAACAAATATCACATAAAACAAACAGCGGCTTTACTCGGCACACACATTGTAAACAGGATAAACAGTGTTGTGGTTTTACCAGGCTACTGTTTACATTTGATATGCTAAGCTAAGCTTATGTTTTCTTTGTTCCAGCTTCATATCTAATGGAAGGACGAGTGGTATTTGAATCTTCTTATCTAACACTAAGCAACAGAGTGAATAAGTACTTTTTCCAAAATGTTCCTTTAAGTAAAGTATTACAAATGTAATAAAATGTAGCATTACAAGTTGTAATATAGTATGTTGTAAAAAAGTAAGTAAAAGTCATAGTATATGACATAACAATGTCATATAAAGTCACAGTATAGCATTAGTATGGACAAGAGAAAGGTTGAGAATCACTGCTTTAAACTGTGAAGTAGAACACTAAACGCACACAGTGCATCTAATACAAATTAAAGAAGTTATCCACCATGTTAAGTCACGCTATAATACTAATAACTTGGCAATACTGTATATGTCAACATGTCCTGCAGCAGCATCCTTCCCTACCTTCTCCCCTGCAGTGTTCATCCTCTTGCTGGCAGAAAAGTCCTTCAGCTGACGGGTCACCTCCCTAATGACGAAGCACAAACGGGCAAGGAGAAGCAGCAAGGTGAATTATTATTATTATTATTGCGCAAGTCAGTATGCAGAGACTGAGCGAAGAGATTTATAAAGTATGAAGAAAAGTACTCACTGGGAAACCTCAGCTATGTGTTTGTGTCTCAGGCTCACCCACAGGTCATCGTCTTCATGCAGCAGAACCTCCTTATCACGAGAATCTCCCATCCCACTGGTCTCATACCTGGAGAAAGAAAGGTGATAATTAAGGTTCAAATGTGTGATCGTAGCAAATTAATATGTTATACAAAGATTCAGCCTGCTGGAGCTTTAACCTCTATATTTTTATGGAACCTCAATCATATTAGTCAACTGTGTAATTCGTACTTGTAGACGTCGTTTTCGATGGGCAGCAGGTCGTAGCCCATGGCCTGGAAGGTGAGCTCGTGCAGGACGGGAGAGACGGGATCAAACGCCCGGTCCAGGATGATCAGCTGTGAGCGAGCCTTGTCTGGACCCTGCAGAGAGAAGGACACACAGACAGGAATGAAAGGGAGCAATAAAGATAAACATACTACATATATGATGTTCTACATGTGATCATTTTTTAAGTACATTCTTAGTAATGTAGAATTTTAAACGACCTACTAAGATAAATATTATCGCAACAAGAATGAAACACCAGGTGATAAAAAAAAATAGCATTAACCCTTTAAGCCCTAACCCTAACCCTAACACCTAATCCTATTTATTGTTTGAGTTGTGTTGATAGGTTGTACATCGGGATTATATATTATTGTAGCCCTGATTTTTATGTTTAATTTGATACCTAACATGTTTGGTTTTTTGGGGGGGAGGGATTTATACCATGATTTTTTCTTGATTTTCCTGATATAAAAGGGTCCCCCGATTGGGGGACCAAGAATACAGGGGGACAAAAAAATTTTTTATTTTGTATTAAATATTGTCCTGCGCTTACCTCTCCCATAGTGGGGTCATCAGCCTTGTAGGCGTCCAGTTTGTCCTGAACCAGCTGGGCCAGCGTGGCGTTGTCCTTGTACTCGCTGACGGAGAGTCGGGAAGTCGGATAAATGTGACAAGGAGAGGCAAAAAAGAGAAAAGACAGGAAAACATTTTGATAAAAAAAAAAAGACAGGTTTTCATTTTAACAACAAGACTGGATGTCTCTTAGTTTCAGCAGATGTTTTCGTTCATTTAAAAAAAAAAAAAATGGCACTCCTGACAGTTTAATAAACATCCCAACTGCAGCACCTATAGTCAGTCTTTAACATTGCATCTGTCCGAATGAGCCATTTCCGTGTTTGCTAAAATGCCTTTTGTCTTGTAAACCAGCCCCCTGCTGCTCACCCTCGGTATCTGACAGCGGGGTACTCCTTCAGCGTGGCACAGAGCGTGGCCAGCTGCTCGGCCAGCCTCTCCATCACCGAGTTCTTCAGCTGGGTCTTATGGGGGCTGTAGAAACTGTGGAAGGCGTCTGGGTTGTCCAGAGAGTACACCTGCACACACAAACATGGACAAGAATTAAAATGTTGCTTCAGCAAAAACACCTGCTGGCCTTGCCACTTTCGTTGGTTTGAGCTTTTCCGTCTTCCACACATCCGTTTATGCCTCTGTGTCGTTTTTCTGGTTAATTATTGGGAACGTGATATCTCATGAATGCCTTGTGGAGATAATTTTTTCCCTTTTTAAATTTGACATAACTAATTACATTTTGGTGGTCTCAAGGTCAAGGTCAAGGTGACCTCTCATTGCCCGATATCTCAGGTTCTTAAGGGAATTTCTTCACATTTGGCGCAAACATCCACTGGGTCCTGTTATATATACTCTATAATTACTGCGATGTAATTGCACTTTTTGTGACATAGTATATCTTTTTCACTCCTTTTATGACTTTGACATACTAAACTGCGCCTTTTACATTTTTTTTATATACAATGACTTGTTGTGACTTTTTTTTAAACACACTATACGATGACATTTTTATAGCTTACTATACTATGATTTTATTACTTTTTTATGTGACAGCGTTGTGATGACGGGACATTTCTTCAACTTTGACACAAACGTCCATTTTGAACTGAGTAGAATTTGGCAGTCAAAGGTCAAGATCACGCATCAAAGGATGAAGCGATGACATTTTAGTCAGAATTGTAAACCGCAACTTGACTGGTTGGCGAAGGCATACAACAATTTGGTAATTTTACTTTTCTAATATAATGTGCACAGTCTTGGTCAGGAACAGTAGTTTGATGAAGGCTGATTATTGATGTTAAAGCTGATGTGTAACATACAGTAGGTTACCGTGGAAACACAGCATGTTACCTTGCTGTAAGAAACAGCTGATTTACACATTATCTATTATGTTATCTCCTTTATTTGTTGTTTATCCTCTTTGTCCCAACTATCCATCTCTCTCCTTTGTCTATCTCCTCTCATGTACTTCTTCTTTTCCTCGTTCTACCTCTCTCTCTCTGTCTCTCTCCTTTTCTCTTTCCTCTCCTTTAATTTCCTTGCTTCCTGCCATCATGTCCTTTCCCTTCTCTATTATCACCTCTCTATACTTCTTTTCCTCTCCTCTCATTTCCTGTTTATTCGCCTTCCTCCAATCTTTTTTTGTCCACTCATCACACCTCCTCTCCTGTTTAATTGTATTCTTCTTCTCCCCTCCTCTTTCAGTTCTCCTCTCCTGCATCACTCACTACCACTCCCTCCTCCCACTCCATCTGTCTACAGTCACATGAGCGCGCTTCTACCCTGCAGAACGTTAACCCGGCTGCCATTGGCTACCGCCTGTGTTTGGATCCCGACTCAGCCAATAGGGCGAGAGCATCAGCGCGTGGGCGGGGCTATGAGGCAGCACTTTGCCTGCAGCAGAAAACCACTGACTCTGAATTAATCAGAGTAGACAGGAGGGGAGCAAAGCATTGTGGGCCGAGCAGCATCTTCAGATAGTGTGAGAGAGAATGATAAATAAAAAGCTTGATAGAGAACAGTGAGTAGAGAGAGTGCAAGCGACGTGCAAAGACAGGGATGGAGGCATGGCGGGACAAAAAAAAACAGACAAAGGAGGGACAAAGATAAACATGATGGAGGCACAAATTTGGAGAAGCAGGAGGGAGGGAGGGAAGCCGTTGTGACAAATGTGAGTCTGTCTCCAACAGTCGCAATAAACAGAGTGACCCGTGAGTTAGCAGCATTGAGTGTGTATTTGGGTTTCTCGCTCCATCTTGTTTTGTGCATAACCTTCATGTTACAATTCCTAGCTGCGTCCTTTGCAGCATCTCTCTCCCACCTGTCTTAAATCGATCTCCAGCTGCTCGAACTTAAGCTTTATATCTTTGGATCTCCCTCTCTCTCTCTCTCTCTCTGGTTTAACAAATTTCCTTCATGACAACAGAAATATGCATATGCACTCTTTCTGACAGATTTACAAAGCAGTCCATCTTTGGAATGTTCAGAAACATTTCCTGCATGGAAGCAGGGATCTATATTAATCTGCGCTGCCAATTCCCCACCTCAAGACCTGATAACACTTCAGGGGAAACACTACACTGCTGTGTAGTGAACGAAAGCGAGCGAGAAAACCGATCACAAGACTCCACCGATGACTTGTTTCAATCCATGACTTGTTCACAGTTTAGCATTTACGCCAATGCTTTTCTCGTCTTCTCGCAAACTTGTTTCGTATTAAATACATTACAAGGACATTGGTACCAGACACAAAAAGTTCCTCGCCCGCCATGTTCCTGAAACTATTACGTTTCTTCTTCTTCTGTTGAGTTTTATGGCGGCACCCATGGACCGGCCCTCGCCCCATCTACAGTATTCTGTCATTGCCTTGGCATGTGTGAAAAGGCACAGGACGGCAATGCTCCTTGGATGTAGTGCATGTGTGGGGAGAGAAAAGTCGGCCACCATTTCCCATCACCATCACACACAGCTGGATATTTACCTGAGACTCGTAGGGCAAGAAGGCGATGTTGATCTCCGTCAGAGTCTTGATGGTTTTGGAAGCGCGGCTCTTCGTCAGCTCGTTGAAGAGAGGATCAGGGCAGGCTGGCCAGGGGGGAAATGGATTGAAACCGAATTATAATTGGTAGCAGATATCTTTACGCATAAAAGGGATTGTGATACAACGGTTCCAATATCTTATTAAAATACTAATTTGCCACATTGATCTATAAAGTTTGCTTTAAGATGATGTTTGACTGCACTTCCTCAAAGATTCAAGTAGTAACCTTTTTGACAGACTAGGTTATAATATTAGCATTAGTAACACTCATCCATCTTCTTATGTGAACACCAACCCACATAAAGACACTTCTAACTCACATCTACAGTAAAAGGTCACTGTAGCGTTAGTAAAGTTACATTCTATTCATTGAATAAAGATCATGTCACCACTATGCAATGCAATGATCAAAAGCACAACAGCTCCAAAATATGTTTCTTAGCCAACACAAAATGAGAAATACAAATTCAAAAGCAAGAAGGGACGATGTGAAGATCTCTGTGTACTGTTCATTCATCAAACTAACTAATAATTCATTAAAGATACGCCCCCTGTTCTTGTTATAGCACCTAACCATAATAACGAACCCATTTCCCCCCAGCTCACTGTTGATCCTTTGAAAAATAACTAATTAGGAAACGTACAAACAGTGAGCTCGGAGGAAATTACACTCTTTAATACAACAATGAGCAGTGTGCCGACAAATATGTAAAAAGAAAGCAGTTCATCTAAGACACACAGCGCTGCCACAGAAAACAATAGAATAGCAAATTGAACGTAGAGCGCTGGTGATAAATGGGAAGGAAATAGGAAAGAAAAAAGAAAAAGCATAGAACACAAGAGCATTGTATGAAGCAAGTCTTCATGTATGTACTCACAGTCAGTGAAGAAAACATGGGCTGCCTTGTATTTGGCTGAATGAGGGTCTTTGAAGTCTGCGATGAGGGTGTGGACCGACTGAGGAGAGAGAGGACAGGCCATCAGGGCTCCGATTGGACAGTTAAACGAGCGTGTGTGTGTGTGTGTGTGTGTGTGTGTGTGTGTGTGTGTGTGTGTGTGTGTGTGTGTGTGTGTGTGTGTGTATCAGCGGGTATAATTCAGTTCATTGAAGCTGCTTTGATGTTGCGAAAGCCTTAAGTGACCTTATAAAAAATGTATATGTGAAACCAACACCTGAAAACACATGAAACGTCACTGACCTCCTTAAAGAAATATGACTCATATTTTTTTTTAAATGTATCTCTTTACCAATATATTAAACCATTAAACTTCATCTCATCTTTTATTTCCTAACAATTAGTTTGAAATTATTTATTTTTCTTTCATTACAGTATACTATGTAGCAATGTGCAAAACATTATTATTGTTTTTTTCCTCAGTAAGTTAATCTTTATTATGTAGGTATCATATTAGACCTTCTACAGCCTACTTTGGTAACTCTGTACTCGATTATGACATCGACAATGAAGCTACTTTGAGTTAGAGAGAGAGTGAGAGAGAGAGAGAGAGAGAGAGAGAGAGACAAAGAAGTGTTTATGTGTGGTTTTCCGCGGCTGAGTAAACAGCCCTGTGTTTGGACTTCTCTGTTAAAATCACAGACCTGCTGCCATGGACACACCTCTGAATATAAACTATGGAGGAGAGAGAGAGAGAGAGAGAGCGAGAGAGTACCTTCTCTGTGGGTGTAATCAGGTAAATGGCCTCCAGGCTGGGAAGAGGCTCTCGTCGCTTCATGATGTCCTCCACGACTGGAGAGGCAGAAACACACGCGTGAACAGAGGAACACACACAGACAGACCAACAACGCAGCGCTACAGAGAATGGGATGTGCTGCCTTACTGGTGATGCCCTCCGTCATGATGTCTGTCATCTTGCAGCAGGACGACAACATCCTCATGCTCAGCTGGTCCACGATCAGTGCCTGGCAACAGGAAGTCATTTACTATGCAAACACGGTCCACTACACACATTTCATGATGCTAATAATGGAACTGTGTCATTCAAATAAAGATTTACATCCTTTATGGGAACTGTGTTTTACCTGATGTTCACTGCTGGGCAGTTTTTGGGGAATCATAAACACTTTTAGCCCGCTCAGGCTTTTGTCTAATGTCAGTCAGTTTTTGTTTTAATGTCCAAAATGTGACAAACAAACCAAGTGTTACTCTTTGCCATTACTGCATTTACTAGCTGATTCAGGCTGATTCAGTCACCCCCTTTACCTCTCTGCTGTAACTCTGTTTTGCTTTGTCCTTTGTGCTTTGCCCTGCCTTTCTGAAACATGTACTCTCATGAGATTCATGCATGTATCCTTTGTGTATTTCAGTTTGCTTTATCTTAAAGCTGTTTTAATATTAAATTAAACAAATCTGCCAAACATTAACCAACCAGAGATCGCTCACTGGGTGAGGACATGTTAGTGACTGAAATATGATGTTGTTGTTGTTGGATGTAGTTTTGTGACGTATTGATGACGTATGATGAGTTTGGTATTTCAGGGTATTTTCTCTATTTTCTTGTAACTGTGGACTGCTTACCTTCCATTCTCCCTTCTTCTTCACCTTCTTGATTACATCATTCATAATCTCTGTAAAAGAAAAGAAACATAATCAGGAATCCGATGGGTACACGATGATCTCATGAGCGAAGTGGTTTTAAGGTGGGAGTATTAATAAAGAGGTACGTGCACGGTCACACACACACAGAGAAGAATTTATGTAACAACCATTGTTCGGTTGTTCTGGCATCTTTGAACCTTTGACAACGGCCTCAGTCATTTCTATTAAGCAACCAATGTTGACAATGAAGGCAAACCTTTATGGCCCAACTGTGTGCTGAATGTTCTAACCTTGATTTCGGTTTGGGGCACACTCACTTTGGGACAATGGCAAAATGATTGTATTTAGGAATGTCAAAAGATGCAGTCAATACTTACTTTTAATAGATGTATATGTTTCAAGTTTGGATAATGGTATGATAACCATCTGTATTTGTTAAATATAAAGAGTAAAACTAATAGATTTCTGGCAAAACTGCCCTTTAAACATGACCTAAACTATAACTATGACGTACTGCTATAACATGTACTTTATAGTCGCGGTGTGCTTGTGTTCATGTTTTGTTGAGGTTGCATCAACTCACCTGACTAGAATCCAACTCAATGAATAAAACTATGGTGGAAACAATCAACCTTATCCAGCCCTGCCCTACTGGTATAGATTTGAAAATCCCATGATGCGATTCCTACACTGGAGAACAATAACATGCAAAAGTCAAATATAGCCCCCGACAAAGTCGATGACGACGATCTACACCAGTGGAATAAATCATCTGGTTGAGGGTTGAATAAAAACGCAGAGACTGTTGGGTTGCTTTGACCCACAGAGGGAAAATAATCCTGTCCACCATGTGCCCACGACACGATGGCCATGTTTATGCCACAATATTGATATTGGCCTCCTCACAGCGCCAACCGTCTGCCAGCCCCGTTAGGATAAATCCATTTTGGGTGAATTACTGTTTAACCTCACACTGGATCGCTGTGACTATAAACCGCTAAACCCTTCGGCCCCGGGAAAAAAAAAACTGAGACCACACAGATACTGATGGATTATCACAGATTAAACAGGACTCGTACAAAACATGACTATTATAGTATAAAAGGTCATAAAAAAAAACATGGTATAGAAAAGCCATACAAAAATCAATACCCTAGATTAAAACAATTACCCACAGTGCAATGGATCTAACTATACACAGATAATTTATATATTTTATGCCATGAAAAAGTAATTAAAAAAATCACAGAATAGTATGTTTTTGGCGTGAGACAACAGCGCTAACCTCTGGGAATGAGCCATAGTATCGTAAAATATAACTAAAAAAGGAAGAAATCATGAAAAGTCCTAGTATAGTATGCCATGAAATTATTATTTTTGAAAAATCATAACACATACCACCTTTAGTGTCTCTGATGGTCACAAGGATATTATTATCTCCACTATCCATCACTAATAGTAATAATAATAGAAAAAAAGACAAGGACGTTTCAAAAGTGCTTGAGCTGTCTGTGCATCATGGGCACACAGCAAACATGACCTGCTAATAGCTGGCTCAGCATCCTTTGAATGATGCCAAAATGTAGAACAATAATACCAATGTGTGTGACAAAATCCATTAGACAACATATTTTCAAGTCTCACTCTTCATGGGTGTTCAAGTGTTTCTGTTTGGCCTGAGGAAAGGCCCACAGTGTCAGACTGTGACTCCCTGATGCAGTACAAGATTAAAAAAGAAGGAAGTATATATCCAAAACGCACCTCTTCCAACTCGCTTTCACCTGCTAAAACCTGCACCTATCCTCCACTACGACCCTCAGCTTCTCCAGTTTTCTTTCCTTTCTTTCTTCGTTACAAAAAATGTCCTGCTTGTTTGTTTTTGCTTACTTTGTCTTTCATTTTTGTTCCATTCGTCATTGTCTACTGTCCATATTGTAAAGCGTCTTTGTGTATCTTCAAAAGCGCTATATAAGTTGAAATTATTATTATTATTATAGGGTAGAAGGAAGGACAGAAGGATAGATGGGGCATAAGGAAGGATATATAAAGATAGATACTGTATGTAACTCAAACCTTTAAAAAGCTGAAATCTGACAGTGTATCCAGAAGCACTGAGACTCCAGACTGTACCTCCTGTCAGTCAGAGCAACTGTGTTTGACCCGCCTTTGAGACAGAAGATCTTGGTAAGTACGAATATTATTATATTATATTATATTACTCAGCTTCAGTGTATTTCCAGAAGATTCTTTGTCGTGGCAAACAAACATTTGCAGCCCATGGGCAGAGTGCTTTGGAGCTCTTGGTGAATCTGTGCTAAATGCAAAAAGTAAGAGTAGTCAAATTAAAGATGGTTCACTTTTATGCCTAAAAAGTCAACATGTGCTTCATCCAGCAGTGGCTCCAGGCGACAGGATGAGACACAAAGAAGCGGTGGGGATATCCGTCACTCGTTTTCCCTTTTCCTCTGCAGCCGATGTGTTTCCTCTTGTTATGTGAAGCAGCATTTGTCTGATAAAGTTTTTCTGATAATAGCAGCTCCAGTCACGAGTATAAACTTGTCTAATTGTTGTCTAATTTATGTTTCAAGATGTTCAACTTACTGACACATAAAAAATGAAACGTTCACACTCCATCCTGTATTAAATAATGTTCTAAAAGGTGAACTGTGGAGAAGCTAGAAGCTAACTAACAAACAACAGCAACAGGGCAGACAGAGCTAACAGTGTTAACTCGGAGCTGGGGGGACCAAATAGTTTGGCATTGCACTTCCGCAACGATAACCACCATAGGAGCACTCACACTGGGACTCTTATGCACGAACAGGTACGCACAGCCAAATCAAGTCCTGTACGAAAAAAATACCTGCATTTTGATTATGACATATTTTACCTTATTTTTGTTAATATGTAACTAATTGATCTGATATAACCATGTGTAACTTGACTGAGAACGAAGATCAAAACTATGTCAGGGAGAGGCAGCGCTGTGGATTTTTCCTTTCTCAACCTCCTGATAGAGGCACAATGATACAGGAACGTACCAGTCCGACAGAGGGGAAGGGACCTGAAACAACACAATGCAACAGCTGTGTCAACTACACACACACACACACACACACACACACACACACACACACACACACACACACACACACACAGACAATCTCTCACATCCAGTTTAACAGGATACACATCCTCATGATAGGGCAAAGGCAGAACGAAGGGACAACATTTTTTGTCAAACTATCACACTTTAGAAAAAATATAATATAATATATATATATATATATATATATATATATATATATATATAAAATCTCTTTTTACAAACCAGTCTCAAACCAGTCTCAGTGTGGGCATTTCACCATAAAGAACGTCATTCTGCCACAATAACAAGCAGTGTGACGTTGTTGTGCAACATGATACTGCCAATTGGATCAATGTACAGCCGGCCCTGACTCGACACATTATGCAGCAGTGAAGAGCTGACAGTTTCTCCCTTTGCCTCGCAGTTCTCCCCCCTTCGGGGACTTTCACCTACATGACCCATTTTTTTCTCCGGATCTCAGCTTCACAGCAGCATCACTCCCAAGAGAATCTGACACGGCTGATCTTAAAGAGACATGCAGACATTTCAGCGTGGACCGCACTGAAATACAACGACAGCCTTCACCGCTCATCAGTTCAGACACTGTTTTAGCTGCGTTTGTCAAAAAAAATACTTGAAGCTTCACTTTTAAAAGAAAATGTAAAAAAAAAAGTCTCCATCTTCATCCATCAACAAAATGATGCCATATATGAGTGATGATGTGTGATCAAGTGTTACAGCATTATAGAAGATATTGTAACAGATCAAATTGAGGAAAATAACAGTGGGATTGTACCATTTTATGAATTAGATACTTATTCGTAATTTATTGACAGAAAATTCATTAATGCCAATTACGGACATCTTTGAAAATAGGTTGCAATAGTCATGTTAGCATTTTCTAGTTTTAACTTCTCAAATGTAGGAAATAAAATTGTCTCTCCTTTGTTATATGTCATTGAACTTGACAGTCAGTTTAAGACATCACTGAGCTCTTGCTATTACTTTTGAAAACGTTTAACAAGATAATAAATCAATTGAAGAAAATAAGAATTAACTTATAATATTTTGATTAGTTTCATCCCATCATTTGTTTTGTAGTCAATCATGGTGAAGTTCATTTCATCAGTAATGTTGCATGAAACAGTTACTATGGTTCAATATAGTTCAATGTATCCTACGCAACTTACTTTAAAAAAAGAAGCTTGCGTGACAATAAAAATCTTGAAACCAGAGCTACTTTGCTTTCATGGTTTCTCATGATATTAGTCTGCAGCCTGGTAAAACGGGCCTCAACCGGCACAAGATGGTTGTGAGAAAAGAGGATCATGAGTTTGAAGCCTCTCTGGCCTTCAACATCCTTGTAATCAGAGGTCACGCGGGTTGAGGAGAGGTGCAGGTCACCCTGGCAAAACAGGAAATGGAGTGATGGAGGACCCTCTTCGATGTCCTGCCGATGAGTGATGGTAGATGAAGACGTACGGGAGCAGAGAAGAGGCAGCGGGTCTGTATATCTGTACTGTATATTAGTGATAGATCTAGATCTCTGGTTACTGTGTTTGCAGTGTGTCCACTCATACCCATGCAGTACATGTACGTCTATAAGAGGCCACAGGAGCACCCTTTATATTTTCAAAGGGCCTAGCATTGCCAGCCACTGGTGTAGAGGCATCAACCAACAACTGTGGCATGAAGGACAGCAACGATGAACATATCACAACACAAGGCATGTGTAAAGGCATTAAGATCTTCTGTAATAACATACACAACACATTGGACACTTTGGCCAAGTGGTCTGCCAACACTTGCACAACACATGGAGTTGTCAGCCATCTTTATTCACACGACAGCAAGGAGCTTCTGTGACAGGAAGTGAAAGGAAATGAGTATAACGACTCATTCAACAACATGAATGCTGCAGGCCGTGTGATGGTTTACCTGAACATGAACGTTACCTACCAGTGGATGATGTACAGTAGCCCGCTGCTCATTGACAGTTTGTCAGTTTGAGCCAGAGAAAAAGATACGCAGCAGTATATTTGTTGATGCTTGTACATATTTGATTATTTCTTCAGTCTGCAGCATTGCACCTACGTACCACTCCTACTGATATGACATAATCTAACTGTTCTTTTCAGATGAGAAGACACCTTTTTTATTTGATAGTATGAGGGCAGATCTACTCAGGGTGGCAAGATCAGGCTTTCTGCTTTTCATGGTTATGGTAATACTAAAAGCATACATAAATTGCCAATAAAGACATAATAAATGAGAAGTATTAGTACTAAGTATTACTAGTACGGCGTAAAACAAAACGCTAAAAGGTATTATATTTAAAATATACTTACATTTTAAGACATTCATTATAGTGAAATAAATGCATTAATGTTATTTATTATTTAATGTTTGTTATTCTTTCAAATGTAAAAAATAAATAACATTGTAATGACTCATCCTGCACTGTGTATAATGTATTCAAATGTAACTTGACTTTGTTAGCTAGTCTCAGGTCGTTGAGCTTTGGAGGCGTGTGTTTGGATGTCACATGGTCAAAACTGTTTATATTTCCCAGAGAGTGGTGTTGCAGTCTAATTTATTCATTTCTCTTGTGTCCTCCTCCTGCTGATCTAATAATGCAGGTGAGGAAGGTGTGGCTGGAGGCCAACAGGCCTCTTCATTGTGATTCACAAGAGACTCCACTCACACACAGAATGAGACACCATTAAAAAACCCTGAATGATGTAATCATATCCCTCTCTTAATTATACCCCAGATATTCCACTTTGATTGGAAATGCAACACATTAAGGAAGCTGACTGTTGTTCTAGTGTGACTTTAAAATTGGATTCCCAATTCAAAATGGTCACCGATACATCCATTAATCAAACCGGATGCATCAGATAATTACTTTGGCTCTTTAACAGAAATAGCAGGGAGAAAGCTGTAAGGAAACATCCGCTTGATATGTAATGAATAAAATCCAAGGAGAAATTCGAGCAACGTCTGAGTTGTCTTGTTGTTGTTTAGCACCGTAAAGAAACCAACCGAGGGTTTAAGCAAAGATGGGAAACGTATCACAGAAGCCCGGGTACTGAAAATGGCAGCCAGTATATAATAGACTGTAAAGCAAGCGATCCACTGTGTAAAAAGCTGGCTGGAGGGGAGGCTCCGTCTGAAGCTCTGCAGTCTCCTCCAGCTCAGCTGTACTGGTTCATGAACAGCATGAAGGGCAACATCAACATACATTTATAGAAAACCCTCTCACGGTTAAAATAAAAGCTTGACACGTCATTATTACGTCGTGCTATCCTCTCTCTTGTTCTCTCTCTTTAATTGTCTTTTTGCCCCTGGGAGACGAGAGCATCTTGACTGGCGATACCGATTGTCTGCAAGTAGATATTTCTGTAAATATGTCTCCACTGTAGGTGCATACTGTATGTATGCAAAAGGAGGATGGAGGGAGCAATCACGTGCTGCTGAGAGGAGTGGGGGAGGAGCGTGTCTGCCCGCTCTGACACAGCACTCTTCCTCAGTGAGAGAGAAGGAGAATTCATTAAGATTATGAGACACCGCAACCCCGAATCAGAGAGCTCCATTTCAGCCGGCCCTTCAACCACTGCGACATGACATTTCAGCATGGATCTATTTGTGTGTGTTTGCCGGGTGCAAGAGTATTTGTTGTGTGTGTGTGTGTGTGTGTGTGTGTGTGTGTGTGTGTGTGTGTGTGTGTGTGTGTGTGTGTGTGTGTGTGTGTGTGTGTGTGTGTGTGTGTGTGTGTGTTTTATGAAGGCCCAGAGGCAGCAGGCACTGCGTCAGACCCAGACGAGTGTGTGATGCTCTGGTTCAGTGATGCTTCCAAGGTCAGATGAAAGCTTTGTGCGTGTTTGTGTGTTTGTGTGTGTGTGTGTGTGTGTGTGTGTGTGTGTGTGTGTGTGTGTGAGCGTGTGCAGCGATATTCATGCATTCTGTATCCCCTTTCCTTCTCGTCTATGAAACCCTACTTAGAGAGGAGTGAATACACACCAGCCTGCTTCCAGATACTTCCTAGTCAGGGTCCTCAGACTCTGTCAGAGTCATCGAAACCAATCAGATACTTAAAAGAATAGCTCAGTATTTTGGGAAATGTGCTTCTTTTCCTTCTTTTCCAAGAGAAGCGCCATGTCAGTTTCATATCTGTGTAAAGTTCCGACACTAGCTAGAGCGCCTGGACAAAAAGGAGGTAATAGCTAGCCTGTCGCTATCCAAATACCAAAATAAACCATACCAATAATTCTATAACTCACGAGTTAGCACGCTGAATCTCATTTCTTTATTCCGCACATGAAGTGAAATGCAAAAGCAACACTGTATGGTTTTAGGGGGAGTTAAATGTTGGAGCTATTCAGTGTATCCATCTCCTCAGTTCTGCAGCGTCTCCGGCTACAGCGCAGGTTCCCTGATCCATTTGGTACAGATTTAGATGCTTCTCTCCGTACAGGAACAACAAAACCAAACCTGGTCACGTCACCGTGACGTCAAGGCTCAGGGAAGCTGCACAGTCACTGCGCCTGGCTTCTGTTTGCCAAGAAATTGAACTTTGGACAGAGCCGGGCTATACATTTCCCCCCCTACTTCCTACTTATGCTAAGCTAGGCTAGCTACGTCCCACTGCAGCTCTGTACTTACTGCACAGGCATTACAGGGCTGTCGTGTTCCTTATCTCGTCGTCAATAAGACGGCAAATGAGCATATTTCCTAAAATGTCAAACATAGATGTTTTCAAAAAGACAACATTAATCAACACAAATACAGCTCAATGCCCTCACACACTCACAACTCCACTGGCATCTTTCAGCACAAGTCGGTTGTTACAACACCAAACAGTTAACACTTTGTCGTATCCTTATAGTCAAAATATTACACTATGAAGACATAGTAACAGTTGATGGTATATGTCAGATATGCCATAGTAGCAGTCACTACCTGTACTCATATAGAACTGAAACAAATGGACAGTTTGAGAAAAAAAACAAGATTAAAACAGGTAAATGCAAAGAGCTTATTTCCACCTCTGCATTCACAGACTTGCCCTTAACACACAAACAGAAACAACTCAAGTAACTTTTTAGTCTTGCAGGTGTGATGTCCCTTTGTGACTTTGTGGATTACTACTGTCCCTCTGATCAGCTGACTCATATGAATAAAGTGATCGAAATGCCACGAAGGAGAGCCGTTCAGAGTAGAATCTAAGTTATTTGAGTGTAAGACCAAGTAATTGCAAAGGCAGACTGTTTGTTGTGTGAGTGTGCATGAAGAAAAAGAGCACCTTCACCTCTTAAGCAATGCAAGGAATGGACATGAACACCTGCACAATATAATGAGACCCAAAGCACCAGCCTTCTATGCATGGCTTTGTAAAGTGTTCACCTCCTGAATGTTAAAACAGAATATTGATGGCAGGGTTGTAATATACCAAAAGAACCACTGTGCTCCCCCAGTTTCATCAACCATGAGCTTTGAATCACTCCACCGGCAGCCGATATCCTCATCATTCAGCTTTATCTCCTGTCTGTTGCTCTCTGGGACTGATGCTCATATACAGTCGTGGAAGGGGAGGGAGAGCTCTGCTTGCTGCCCATCCCCCTCCATCCTCCTGGCTGCTACATCCCCTGCTGCAGAAAAGACCCATGATGGTGTACCCCCCCCCCCTGCACCACCTCCACCAATCCCCTCCCGGCTTCACCTCATCCAAACAGAGCGCAGGTGTTGCCTGCTGCGTCCCTCCTTTACCTACTGGGAAACACGCACCAGTGTTTACGTTGGTCTGGAAAAGAGGATTCACTCGACAACGAGGGGCTGCGTGTTCCTGCCTTCAGTTTTACTCACTGGTTTATGTAATTGCCGGCTACAAGGCCGAACTAAAAGGAACAATATCAAGCTGTGTTGTGTAATGCTGTAGGTGTGCGGATGATATCATTTCTATTGAATTTCAGTCTTAGGTCCTTGAGTAAAAAAAAATATTGCAGGCTGTAAAAAGAATCTCCTCCAACTCCGCAGCAGTCCGACCAGTAATTCTGTATTATTAGTGGAATCTTATTCATGACAAAATGATCGTATCATCTTCGTGACTTGCTCAATGGCATTGTTCAAATCAGTGATTCCGAGCAAAGAAATCACACAAAAATGGGTCAGAAAAGTTGTTGGTTGAGTCACTACACAGTCACAGCCTTTATACACCACCAATCACAACTCTATTTCATGAGATCCGTTACACAATATTCTCGGCTTCAACGATGGGTTTGCATTTCAGGGTTCGTAACTGTTGGTGGTTCAGGCTCAGCCTCGTGTGGGAGGCCTGATTCCCATGCAGCCAAAGCACAAACCCCTTCTCCCTCCTCTATAGCAAAACAAGACAGTGACTCTGTGAGACTGGAGGAGGAGGACGTGTAGCTGTGCGTGTGCGTGTGATGGGGTGGGGGCCGGAGACTTTGCAGCACATGACCAACGTGCCAATAATCCGAAACACGATTCAAGACATTTGGAGATTCGGAGAGAGCGAGACATCACTGCGGGGCGCGCGTGTTTCTGTAGCGGAATGTGAACCCGAATCCGTAGCAAAACTACAGCTTCATAACGAAGCAAATCCTGCACCACGGGCAGGGCACGTAGAAGATAACGGGACCGCGCAGCTTGGGGGAATTGACGGAGAACATCGGTGATGAAGACGCCACATGGCTGCACGTGAAGTGGACTCTATCGGTCTTTAGTTCACTATGCAGGCGGTCTGACATAACCACGACCGCCAGCTCTTGCACCCAGCTGACCCTCTGAGCAGAATAGAGCTGCGCCTCCATGTCCAGGCCTGCATCAGCACCACACACACACACACACAAGCGCGCGCGCGCCCGCGCTACGGGAGCATCAATTGGAATAAATTAGTCTAAATGGCCAAATCAGTACTGTAGTGGAGTCTAAAGCCGTAGTGATGCAGGATTACACGCTGATCGGTGGCGCGCTGCCAGCAAAGGGCACGGTGATGATGAAAGGACATCCACTGAGCCGTAGAGCGCACAGGCCCCGCAGATAATGCGGAATTTCTTGCGGAGCGGCGTTTTGACAGCAACTTTCTCGTCTTGGACACAGTCCGCCATTATTCCGTTGCGGGGCTGACAGAAGCTCTGACGCGCTCCGGTGTAGAAAGGGTGTTTTACGCAACCGTGTCATGCTCCCATCAGAAGGGTGAGGCACTGTTGAAATCAGGGAAGCCCGCACGGACGCAGCGGGTTAATCTGTAGCCGCTTCATTACCAACAGCATCACGTTAGATTATGAAGCTATTGAAAAAAAGGCACGTGAGGCTAGTGTCCGCAGTACCTTGTAAAACATTCAAGCAAACCCACAGTTAACGTTGCAGCTATGCAGTGCATATTGTTCCTCAATATAAACGCTAAGAAGGGCGTATGTGGGCTACATTTGCCTTCAGGCTTTCTGCATCCCTCTGGAGTGGGATGCTACGTTCATCAGTGGGCTAATCGCCGCTAGTTCAATCCAATTTCAGGTCTCCGCCGCTTGGAATAAAATTGCGCATCCGCATCGCAGCAGCCTGGTGAGGCAAAGCAGCCTCTGCGGGTTACACTCAGCTCACTCACTACACGGCCGTGGTTCGCTATAGGATACAATGGAACACCAAGAGCGCCACCTTCACCATCATCGTCATTATCATCATCATCATCATCATCCTCCCGATGCACTGGCTGACATCCGCATCCCGCAACAAAAAAACACACACACACACACGCGCAAACACGACCGCATTTGCCCGCACAGCGCATCTCTGAGCAAAATAGGCTAATAAAGAAATAATCTTACTTTCGCCGACCACCGCCTTTAATCCGATAGG
The DNA here is from genome assembly GCA_038501785.1 of Myoxocephalus aenaeus. Taxonomy (NCBI): domain Eukaryota; kingdom Metazoa; phylum Chordata; class Actinopteri; order Perciformes; family Cottidae; genus Myoxocephalus; species Myoxocephalus aenaeus. The sequence continues at coordinate 4,130,770 of JBAMJR010000001.1, read as the reverse complement.
TGCCATGATGCTGCTGAGTGTTGGACTGAGTGTTCTCCCTCTGCTTCCTTCCTTCCTTCCTCCCTCTCTCTCGCTCTCCCTCTCTCTCCCTCTCTCTCTCTCTGCGTTCACCTCACATCGTTGCGGAGGAGCCTCCAGTTGGAAACGTCACTGCGTATCCTTTACGCATCTCCCCCTCATTGGTGATGCTGGACGTTTATATACAGTCTATGCGTGTGTGGCTACTACTGCGACGTGTTAGCTTCTTACGATAGCCTTGTAATTGAGTCCCTGATAAATCCTCATATTATTCTGACATCTCGAAATATATTTGACTGCCTCCTATCCAGTAACATGGCATTCAATTAGGCCTATTGTCTACATGTATTAGTGTATGATGTGTTAGCATTAAAAACCAGACGAGATTAAAAAGCATAGCTATAATCTCTGTATGTCAGGAGTTCTGATGTAATTCCACAGTGTTTGGTTTCGATGGTGATATTGTTTTAATGGCCTCCAATTCATTATTCTCTCTTGATTCATGTGGCTATGACACTTTCCACTTTCACATTTTGCTTAAAGAAAGAAATTCATGAAAACAACAAAGTCCTGAGGATTCTAACCGCAATTGTTGCTGATTTGATGTTGATCGACTATTTTATTATTAGCAAACTGGTCCAGCACTAGTGGCCATTATTGCTGTTGATTATTGATTATCATGTGTTGATTGTTGCATTTACTTGACTCCAGGAAGACCAGCTGTTGGCGATCCCAATAAACGTTATAGAGCAATAAGCATAGGTTGTTATAAGAAATGTCGTGAGTATATTTGAATTTGTGTAACAGTGGATACAGGCCCCTCTCAATAATTTATAGCCGATACACATAAGTGTCCACAAGAGGGCAGCATTTATCTCTGCAGACACTGGGCATCATGGAAAAACGAGTTATCTCCGACTGCAAAACTTCTATTCGTATTCAAATTGTATTGGGCGTCAAGAGTGGATTGACATGAATTAAATCCATGACATAAACTCCGTTCTTTAAATAAGGTGTGATCATTATATAGATAACAAGGCGCTTGCTTTGTGTTTTAAATGTCATATTCATACATTAAGCTCGCATTCTCAGTAACTGTTACTACGCTCGGCTCCTGGCTCTGGCCACACCCTTGGCAGGCCCGCCTTTACACGTTGAACCAGTGATGACTCCCAGAGGGTGTGTCCTGCCGCTTGAACCAGACCAGTGCTCACCTCCTCCTGCTCCTCACCGGCGGGGAGTCGTCACCTCGCCGCAGTCCTGCGCTCCTCGACGGGAGAGAAGACACGCAGCAGCGCCAAGGAGCCGTGCGCCTCAGGAGGAAAGTCTTTTATTTGATTTTTCCCTCTCGGTGGATCTGTTCGGATATTTGAGACTACTGGAAATATTACCGAGACGTATTTCCCTCCCCTTCTCTTGAGTACAACGTGTAAGCAGCTTGGATACGGGACCTGTGCGGCTCTCCTGTCGCCATGGGGGACGTGGTTTCCTCTCACCTGGACGAGGGCAGGCGGGAGGTGATAACAGGTAAGGCCGGAGAGGTGAGGGGGCGAGCTGCAGCACGAATGTAGACAGTTTCCCCACATGTACTGAAGTTCCTTAAAAGTTATTTTATTCATATGCAAAACGTACACGCTCATACAAATGTGTAATAACGAAGTTGAGTTTGTATATCCTCAAGTAGGGGAATCATATAACACTTTTTACCCCCACCCCCAATAAGGGACTGTCAATTTCAACATATATGTATTTCATTTCATTTCTCTATTTGTGCTTATGTGTTGGAGAAAGCTCTATCACAGATAAAACAAACTATCTTTAAAGTGAGCTGTTGAGGGAAATCCATGATTTGTCACCAACAAAAACAATCAGATTTACAGTTCTTATTACTATATGTGGTGTTAAAATACATCACATTGAACTATAATAGCTGCAGACACCCAGCTTTTTAATCCCGCTCAGCAAGTCTCACCTTTCCCGTTTCATTCCTGCACAAAGCTTCTCTTTTATATCAGCGTATTGTTGCTCTGCTTGAACAGTTCCCCGATCTCTGCTGCAGGCCCATTTCTCAGAGATAATAAGTAGGTTCCCCAAAGGGGAGCATGTTTGTATAAATTTGGGACTGCCTGCCATTTAAGTCTCAGATTGCTCCAGCCTCCCACTGTGAACTGTGCAGGTCTGTGTGGGTATTTTCCAACAAGGAATGGGAGCAGAGGGAAGCAGAGGAACGGTGCAGCAGCTGAAACACTTCCATGAATGTGGAGGCCTGGAAGCTTTCTTTTAAAAAGAGAAGACTTTCGTTGCTAGAAGAAGTTTGGCAATGTATCCGAGTTTACTGTTTAGATACTCCAGAGTGTGTTGCTTTCAGAATCCCTTTAGTCTCAGTTCAGCTGGTGCATGGCTGGCAGACACACTTGCATGAGGAAAACCACTCCTGCAAACCAAAGCCTATGTTCTTGAGGTCCAGACACTCAGCGTGTTTGTTGCTGCTGTTTATATGAACCAGAAAGAGAAACATTCTCAGAACTAGTTAAGTAAGGGAGAATACCATTGATAGATGATAGCTGGTTTCTCAGTTAGTTTCTCAATCTCGCCTTAATTTACAGGTTCTGTAAATTATGGCGTATCTGAAGAGACTGAGACTGGGTGTGGTATTGCGGAAAAAAATTACGACAACACATTGAATAATCAAAGAAAAACAAATTGGGGTTGAGCGGGATATTTGTGACAGCTATCTTTCACAATTTTTTCAAAACGCTTAATTCTTTATTCCAAAAAATAGACCATTTCAGATATACAGTATATATATGTATGTATATATATACATATATACACACACACACGTGTGTATATATATATATATATATATATATATATATATATATATATACACACACATATATAAATGTATAAATGTGTATATATGTGTGTATGTATACACACATATGTGTGTATATATACACACATATATACACATTTATACACATATATATATATATATATATATATATATAAACACATATATATATACACACACATATATATATATATATATACATTACATTACATACATACAAATATATAATATATATAAACATACATACATTACATACATACATACATACAAATATATAATATATATAACAAAATATACATAATTTCTTTATAATGCAATGCACTATATTTGACTGAATAGGCAGGCCTCTAAAAATCAAGAAATATGCATCCTGTAAGATTCTGAAGTTTACTCGTGTGACAAAGTAATCGCATCCCAAAATGTCCACTTAGCAGCTTTGCCAGAGCTTCAACTGCATCTCACATTCTGCATCAGTGAATGGAGCTTCACAAACATCAACATCAGAACAACTGTCGACAGTCTCCATCCTCTCATGTTTCAACTAGATTACCCAAAGTAGTGCAACATTTTCATTACGAGTCTGGCTGAGAAATACATATACATGAAGAGATGAGTCAGAGGAGGAGGGCGAGGAGAACATAATGAGAGGTTGAGCAGGTAAGAACATGTCACACGATTAATAGCTGAAACTGCTGTGTGGCTCTCACACACCCTCCACCTGGGTCCCTCTACCCATCTATCTGGAGGTCCTTTGCATGTATTCAAGCATGTAAAGTACATTACTAGCATAACACATAGCATGCCCTTTAAAGTACTTTGAGTGGTGAAGAGAGGGAGTGAGTGTATCTACTCCGCATTTCTGCATTGGGAGTCTTGTCTTGAGTGTGTACCTCCCTACAAGGTGATTTCTTCATCTTCGCTGCCCAAGCACATTCTTACAAAATGATCTCCTCCCTTGTGAGGCCACACAACTCGGACGCAATATGCACTTAAGAGAGTCAAAGTGACGTGCTCCTTTGACTAAAGGCTTGGGAAATAATGAAGACCATCCATTATGAAGATCTTCTCAAACACCGGTACATAGATGGAATTTGACCTCTGTATTTAACCCATCCTAAGCAGGATAGAGCTGGAGATCGAATAAAGTTGATTAAGGGACGACCCACCTGAGCCACAGCCGCCCCAATCTCATGCATAGAGGCGATCCTTTCGTTCTCAGGGAGGAACTCCAACACAGCGGCGCACAGCCGGGACATGTCAGTATTCCCAGACCAGCCCGGTGCCTCTCACCCTAGACAACTTCAGAAAAGGGAGTCCTGCCTCTTTCCTGGAGTCGCCTGCTATGCATAGAGGTGACCCCCATTATACATCTAGTTGGTACCACTTCACTTCCCCTCAGATCTGCAGCCATATGTCTTGTACATTTGGGATCAGATGGCGTTTGAAGATATGGGGGAAAGCTGAGCCACATCCCTAGCAGAGGTCTCTGGAAGTAGTTAAGAAGCTCACCAGCAGCATGGCGTCAGGTGGAGATGAGATTATTCTGGAGATGCGAAAGGCTCTGGACATTGTTGGTCCGTCTTGGCTGACTCACTTCTTCAATGTTTGCAGACCGTTGGTGTTGGTTCCTATGGGAAAATAAGAATGGGATTGGAGGGTTCATGGGCGTTTGCTCATCCAGTCTACATTTGTTTTGTGGACTTAGAGAAGGCTTATGACCACGTCCCTTAAGTCTTGTGGGTGGTGGCGGATCATCCGATGTCAAAATCATGTCAGAAAAGAGTTTTGTTTTGAAACTGAGCCAAGTTGGTTTTTAAAAAGTAAAATGTGCGGCGGTTGAGCTCAGAGTGAGCACCTCCAAGTCTGAGGTCATCGTTCCCTGGCAGTGAACGGTGGATGCTCCCTTCAGGTTGGGAGTCAGTTGATACCCCAAGTGAAGGAGTTCAAGTATCTTCTGGTCTTGTTCATGAGTGAGGGTAAAACTGGAGCATGTGATCGAAAGGCAGATTGGTGCCATGTCAGCAGTAAGGCATGAAGAGAGAGCTAAGTTGGAACGGAAAGCTTTCAATTTACCACTTGATCTGCGTTCGAACCCTCAACTATGCCCATGAGCGTTAGGTAGTGGCCGAACGCATTGGACTGCAGAGTAAAGACGCCTAATTACGTTCCCTATGCTGGGTGTCTGGACTCACCCTTAGGGATAGGGTTATGGGGACTTCCTTTGGAGATTTTCCCATCACATCAAACTGGTAGGAGACTCATTGGTAGGTAGACCCGGAACACGCTAGCAAGATTATAGATCTCATCTAGCTCGGGAACGCCTCAGGATCTCCCAGGAGGAGCTGGGAAAAGTTGTGGGGTCGAGGAATGTCAAAACTACCTTGCTTAGCCACCATGACCAGGTCAGGATAAGCGTTGAGAAAGGGAAAATTATATCAAGATGTACTCTCTTAGACATCATGTTTTTCCAGGTCTCTAAGACCGAATAGCATATAACAAATTAGGGTCGGGGCAGTCTTCTCCATGGGTCTCGTTTGTGGTGTATGAAGGGATACAACAGAACCTTATGGCATGCCGACACAGGTTGGAACAGAGGATTGAGTATGTGATTTATGATGTGGCCTTTGTTCCCAAATTCCAATTTCCAAGTGCCCAAAAGACTGCCCATGTACAATTATCCAGTCTGCTGACTTTGGCACAGCAAGACAACCAGTGGAAAGTACCAACTCTCAAGAAGCCCCGTTAGCCAGCACTAATCTTGTGGAAATTTGGTCTGACTGTATAGAGAGAGTCTTATTTTGTCTTTCTATTATTGTGGATAATATTCATATCTTGTGCAAACAAGATAATAACATAAAAATAGCTTTTTGGGACCTTAGGGACAAAGTATCCGCATTTAACTTGAGTGAGAGTGAACCAGAACGGATGACAAGACATTCCTAAACCGTAAAAAAAAAATGAAAACATTTAATAGCCAGCCCTATTAAACCGTGGATTAGGAGGAGTCTTTGTTTTAGCCATCTCAAAATATTCTTCTCAATGTCCTCTGACCTGTCCACGCAGCTCTTCCGGGTATGACAGAGTTTTTAAGTGTGTGTCCCGTCTCCTCCACGTTGTCTCCCCGTCTATCCTGTCCTGTCAGCGCTTTCCTTCCTGCTCTCCCACTGCATGCCGGCTCTTTCCTTCCTGCGTCGTCCCGTCCATAAACATCACAGTCAACTCCCGTCTGCTGCTGACTGAGCCAAACACACCGAAGGACCCACAGACTGACTCATTTTCCAGCACTGGAATGTGGGAAACGTCCACGTCCCCTCCAGCAGGTTCTTGGACTATTGAGTAGGACGCTGCTCGCAGACAGTGGTGGAAAAGTCAAGCTGTGGAAAGGATCTATGCAAGACGGGAACACATTGATTCGTCTGAATTGACATACTAGGGCTGCAACTAACAATTATGTTCATGATTGATTCATGACTATATAATATCTCTTAAAATACTTGGCAGATTCCCCAAGGTGACTTCTTTAAACTATTTTCTTTTGTCCGACCAACATTCCACAACCCCAAAAACGTTTGATTTATAATGATAATCTATGGCATAGGCTTTATTTGGCAGGGAATATGTATAAAATTAAGATCTGGTATATTTCTTGAAAATAGTCTTGAATATATAGGCAGGTCTACAGGGACTTTTAACTATGCAAAAGCTTTCCGTCCCAAAGGTTTTACTAATGCCAGCGCTGAACCAGACAGCTGTGATATGAAGTGAACTCTGCTGATAATACACGTTCGATATCTCTTTGTCGAGTGCCGCACAAGAGTCACTAACTTTGAATTTTACCACGTAGCACTTTTCATAAAGAGATGATGAGGCTGAGGCCTTTATGACGTGGTGAGACTCAATTTAAGACAGTATGTCATCCACACAAATATACAAAGCCAATATAGCTGTGTGTATTAAAATTGTGAACATTTCCAAAATAGAGTTTATCAGAATCAGAACCAGAAACCGTTTATTTGCCAGGAATGTTTTCACACAAACGAGGATTTTTTTGAGGCGGAAGGTGCATACATTGGACATGGACATGGGACGTAAGACGAGACAAACAACAATCAACAATCAACGAAAACAACAGTGCAATTGGTATTAAAATATGTGTAAGATAAGCAAGTGCTCAGTCAACAGATACGTTTTATACGTTATAAAATCAATCTCAGAGCATGTAGAAATCAGCCGTGTTGCAAGACTTTATCTTGCCGGAATTTAATAGGAAATTGCTTGATCTGCTTGAACATGAACTATTAGCATCTGATTCAAGCTCTGATTTTGTCCCTTGACCATCTTAAAAAAAAGGAAATAATTTGTGTTATTGATTTGTGTAGTGTGCATGTCTCCTGATCTCGTGTGTGTGTGTCCTCCTGCAGCTCGGACCAGAGACGTGATGAAGGAGTTCAGCGGCGTGTACGAGCAGCAGTACGCCGTCGCCCTCTTCAACAGCGTCCGCTTTGAGATCGAAGGAGGAGGAGGACCGCAGTCACAGCTGCTTCACAGGAAGGCATGTGCTTTGTGTCTATTCTAAAAAGAGATGTTTAAACCCGCTCGGGGCCGTCCTTGATGGACAAACTGTTACGGTTTGGTCGACTAATCAATTGATTGATTAAATCAACTGATTGATTAAACCAACTGATTGATTAAATCAACAGATCTGTAAAAGTGGAGTTCCTCTAAGAAAATCACTCAAAAGCACCACTTAAAATGAAAATGTTGTGTTTACCAAAGATATGCTCAGAAGTTTCTTGGAAATAAGTAATTCTGCATGAAAAACGACCAATCGACTAAATAAATCTTAGTCGACCAAGACCAAAATGACTGATTAGTCGCCTAACGCATGAGCCCTAAACCTGCTAAATTTCTGACACATTTAACATGTTAGAGACACATTTCTCTGTCCTAAAGGAATTGTATTTCTTTTTCCCCAGGTGTATTTTGGTTCCAATTATCACAATTTTCTCCCAATTTAACGAACTAAAATCTCTCCAGCTTCCATTTTACGAGCCGTCAAATTAATTTACACCATTGTTCGTAGCTAAACGTTTTACACATAAGACAAACGTGCAACAATGTGAGCTTTGTCAGGCCAACGGAGCTCGGGCCGGTACACAGCTCACAAGCGAGGCTTGTTTTGTGTTTTCTTCTCATTCTTTTTGGTGGCTGAATGTACTATGGGACCCACTTTTGTTCACATTTCCAATCGCTGAGGGGGAAGTGGAGCACATTTCACACATGAACGGAGATGCCGTCTGGAATTCTATTAGTGAAGAGAGCAGGAAAACTGCTCTCTTCACTATGTGGAGGACAGCAGCTTGTGAGGGTTATGACATAAGAGCAAAATGATGCACATGTGAAGTAATGCTTTGCAAACAAACACACAATTTATACACACACACACACACACATTATATATATATATATATATATATATATATATATATATATATATATATATATATATAGTGTGTATATATATATGTATATGTATATATATATATATATATATATATATATATATATATATATATATATATATATATATGTATATGTATATATATAATGAATGAATATATACTTTATTAATCCCCAAAGGGAAATTTGGTGTTGAGTAGCAGCAATTTACAGACAGAAAATAATATATCAAAACAGCAGGGATGAAAGATATATATACAAGAATAATACCAATAAAAATAATATATATATATATATATATATGTGTGTATATATATATGTGTGTGTGTGTATATATATGTATATATATGTATATATATATATATACGTATATATATATATATATATATATATATATATATATATATATATATATATATATATACACATATGTGTATATGTATATATATACATATGTGTGTATATATATATATATATATATATATATATATATATACACACACATGTATACATACACATACACAAATAGAATATCTCAGGCTTCATTTTTTCTAGTCCATTAATATATCCATGTTTACTTTCATAATGTAATAATATTGGACTAGAAATATACAATAATATGCAATAGTACCAAAATATGTCTGATGTTTGTATTATATATCATGACCTTCATGTGTAAAAACAGAAACAGTAAATCACAACACATTAATATTAGCTGGCCCTTTTGAAGACTCATCACTTTCTTTCTGCTCTATACGCTTACATAAGCACCAGTGACCTTGTCACTAATGCACACACAAATTACTGTAATTTAATAGTTTCCAGCAAACAAAATAATCTGTTCTCCAACCCGAGCGCCTCTTTCTGTTTCGGCTCTTCTACTCACGTCTGTCCCCTTCGTTCTTTCCTTTCTGAGAGAACTCAGTTCCAGGATTACTTGATATAAAACAGGAAATCAGAAAACAGAGTGGGTGGTGTGTATCCTTGTGTAAACACACAAAGAAAAACAAAATCTACCCTTCAGGTCTCTTGCAGAGTTAAGGCCCCTCTCTGAAGAAACCCAAATTATGACCAAATCAATACCAAATGACGCACATATGCTTTGCAATGATACATAAAATATGATCTTTCAGGACCCTCTGGCAGGCCGGTCCATCTTCTCAGGGAGTCTGTTTCAGTATCTGGAGGAGAATCGCAAGTGGAGGAATCGCTTTGTGTCCGTGCCAAACAGCTACACCATCAGCCTCTACGAGAGCAAAGCAGTGAGTGCACTTCTTACTCCCTGAAAGGTGACGACTCGGGGATCTGATCTGGGCTCTTGTGTTAAAAACAGATTATTTTTTTTGCCATCTCTCCAACAGGCACACGAACGAGGCCTTCACCCGAGAGGAACCATCGACTGCGCTGGGTACAAGGTCCTGACCTCAGTGGAGGAATACATAGAGCTGATTAACACCAGCCTGCCGGGTAGGAAGACTAGACTCTAGACTGAGAAAGAAAATCAAAATGTGACAAAATATGGCTATAAATGGTTGGTGTGTATATATAGTATACCGCACTTGTTTTACTTGTACAGACATTGTTGTTGTTTTTTGGATGGGCATAAATAAAATCAGTATAATGTATTGCCCAAATTAATTAATTCAAGTAAACTTGAATTAAAAATGAACACAAAGGAGTAATTGTTTAATTTCCAGATATTTTACACATTTAATCCCCAATGCATCTGCTTTAAATCCATTCTCCTTCATTTCTTTTTTTTGCATTTTCCTAATTGCCTGTAGAGCGCCTTCTAGATCTTGCAGTTTCTCATTCTCGCCCCGTCATGTGACCCCGTTGTAGGCGTCAAGGCCAAAGTGGGCAGTAATCCGTTCATCAAGTGTGCGACCCAGTTCCCCCTCGTCCTGTGGCACCCGTTCGCCCGCCACCACTACTTCTGTGTGACGACAGAGAAGGAGCAGAAGAAGTGGCACGCAGTGCTGCAGGACTGCGTCAGACACAGTAACAATGGTAACAAAACACACAAGCACACCACATGTCACTTGTAGAGAAGTAACACGGCTTGTTCAATGAATGAGATTCAGGTTATTTATGAGACCTGCGATGAGCACAAGATAAACTGTTACATTCAGTCGTCCAGCGTGTACAGTACATGTCTTTCTATCTGTGCCTCTTTACCTCTGTTGGTGATTCAGACGAGGGGGTGTGTGTGTGTGTGTGTGTGTGTGTGTGTGTGTGTGTGTGTGAGTGTGAGTGACAGTGTGAAGCCTTTACAAGCTTTACAAGTGAGCTGGTTGAATGCGAGATGCTGCAGGAATGATGGGTATGTTATGTTATTTTGTTATCTTGGCTCCAGTGAGACATGTTGTCGTCGTTGGATCAGAGCTCCAAATGTTACACATTTTACAGCCAAGACAGACACTCACTCACATAGTGGGGCAGGGACTTTATTTACTCAGCTGAACAGAGAGCCAGACTGGATTCATGTTACATTTTTCAATTTGGGCTCTGAGAAATTGGGATGGGGTGTTTTTACCACGAATAAGCCATTAATCAAACCAACAATAGGCTGAGTAATCATCGTTAAAATAGTAAAAGGTCCGGAATAGTCCTAATCCCTTCTCTTTCCTGAAAGGCTTTTGTGGAATATTTACATTATAATTGTTTATTTTAACATCAAAGAAAAGCATAGCAGACTCTACTCTAACCATTGAGGCATTATATTTCATGTCATCAGTGTAGTGATGGTCTGGCCCAATGAATGGCTTCTTCCAGGATTGGGCGGTTTGGCAAGATTATTATTTGTTTCCATATTAAAATAACAATCACACAAAATGCATTGTAAGCCGACATATTTTTGGAAAGCTTGAAGAATTTCGTGGCAATGCGTAGTTACTTTTCCCTTTTTTATTTGATGAGACTTGTTAAATCGTACCGGTCGTCACCGCCCTCCTTTGTTTGAGCATCATTATTCACGTGCATTTGTGCATTAATGGTACTTTGCAGGATCCTGCGGTGCGTTTTGCAATCGGTTGTTTGTTTTGTCCGGGTGGAGGACTGTCTTGATCTTCTATTAGGGATTGTTCTCGTGATGACATGACTCATGAGACATTGTGTTGAGACACAAGCGGCAGAGACATGCCGGAGGATGTGCAAACACAAGGTAATCCATTTTTTTTTTTGGTCACGTTGTCATACCGCGCCTCTCGGCTTGGCAAGACAACGTGGAACGGCACCTCTGGGCTTCGTGTGGAAGCACCTAGAGCGGAACGATTGACCCGCTTCCAAAACCTCCTGCGCCACATGGCATGTCGACTCAAATTATACACCGTTAAGAATTAAAGTGTAATTAGCAGGTCGATTTAAAGTTAGATTTCGCAGTAAAACGCAGGGAGTCCATTCGCTGAAGGGGAGTCACGGCCATTTCTGTGGTTGTGTGCGTGATCTCTCGTTCAGTCTATCTGCATTTAGATAGAGAAGCTGAATGAATGTGAAAAGGTGGGGAAGTTGGGATAGAAATACAAAGCAGAGATTCAGCGATAAACAAGCGGGTGCTGCCTTGAACGTCATCGGGCTTGCTTGGATCTCGCTGGCTTCAAAGACTGTAGATTATATCTGTAAAGTATTGATTCATAAAGATAGCTGGCTCTATTCACTTTCCAGTTTTTCCTGAAGAGTAACATTTGAATCTAAGATACACATCATCACAGACGATACTGAACATCTTTACGTCTATATGTGTTAGAGATTTGGAGCTATTTTACTTCTTCGTCTATTTGCTCAAAACAAAAAAATTAGGTAAGGCCTAATTTGCACATTTAAAAAGGCTTTCAGAAAACTTGTAATTAAAAAAACTATGAAAGTAATCAACTGGGAAAGTGTCATGGTGACCTCTTTTTAGTTAATTTGTTAGCCTGCTACACACAATACTTTAATCCAGAAATCTACTCTTTAGTAGCACTCACATACGTTCCAGTTTCATCTCTAGTCTGAAGGTTTTTACAGAGGGGTTTGTTCAATTTTTTTTATAAGGCTGTTTTTTCCAATTTGCGATTCAAAGAGATGTCTGACAATCACTCCGTTAAAATGTTTTGCCTATTAAGTTAAGATAATGCCTCATTTGCATGTTTAAACATAACATTTCTGAAAACTTGGTATTATACAAGTAATCAACTAGGGACGTGTCATATTAGCACATTTGTGACCCTAGTCATCCCATATTCGGTCAATATTTTGGGAACAAGACGTACTGACATTTTAGCAACACATTGCGAACATCCACATTCTTCAGGACATGGAAGATTTGATCCACAAAAGAAAAGACTTCACCTGAGCTGACCCTCATTTTCAAGCACACAAGTATGTGCTTTCACAGTACCTGCCTGTGGGCGTGTATACAGGAGCATTATGCTGTTGGTGTAGTTTAAGCTCCAAGGCCTCAACAGCTTCCCTCATATGAAGGCTAATGCATGGTTAATTATTATTATCAAGTGATTGTCAGGACGCATCATCACGTCGTTGTAATTACCAAGTCGGCTGCATTAAATACTGTAACTCCGCACCTACAACCCAAACAATCCTGTGTACGTGAAATAAAAAAACTACACACTGGCTCCAGAGCTCATCACCGGGCTGACAAAGTTGCTCGACCTGATTCAACCTTGTTTTGCACCCAGACGACTACCATGCCAACTCAGCTGGTTCTCCCCAACCACGCAGCCAATGGCCACATTGACTGAGAAGCCAAAACACACACACACACACACACACACACACACACACACACACATGTAAAACTGTAAAACAAAGTCCGCCTCTAGTCTGTATGCAGTCAAGCTCACCCCCAACACTACCTGTCCGGGCACGCTCGCTGAACGCCAGAGTCCCTGCCGTACATTCCAGGCCGGGCTCCCCAGGGATGTGTTGGAAGGAACAGGGAAGAGCGTGTTGCTGTTTTTACTGTCGCCATGGCGGGTGTCAGTGTGGATTGGCATTCATGTGTTCGGCCTGTGTTGACACGCCCAGACCCCGCCGGTGTTTTGAGGAAAACCAGAACCGGTAAAAGACTTTTCCTGCGAGTGATCAATGGTTTTACAGCCTGACCCCTGCCCTCTCTGCAGTTACAGACACACACACACACACGAAAAGGTTAGAAGTAACACCGTTTAAAAAAATATATAATCCTTACTGGCAATATTGAATGGTTGTAAATGTCAAACACTCAAGTGAGAAACGACCAGTGAATCTACCACTTGATTCTTACAGAGCATGTCAGGCATCGTACAGAAAATACTTCAGTGTTCATGAAGAATGAACTTCTAGGAGCACAGAAGGTTCACGCAAAGCAGTCCCTCAGCTGATCACTGACACTATTCAGCTGGCTCTGATAATAAAAACCACAAGTCAAATGTAAAACACTGACTCACTGAAGATCTATTTTGAATGGTCGTCTCAGCCTCAATATCTCTCCAGTAAAATGACCGGCTGCTGCTTTGCATCCCCTCAACCGGGTGATTTGCAAAGCATCCTGTTAATAAGCTCAGTTAACCGCTGACTTCATCGCAGTGTCCTGCACAACACAAACGTGTCAGTGTGAATGTCAATTTAACTTACCAATGTATTCCTTTAAATTGCAAAAAAAAACATATTTCTATATAGTCTTTTGTAATGTCTGACATCGGGTCTGATTACCGCAAAATCCTGCGCCCAGAGCTTTGCTCCGCCGGTCCCCTCAGAGCCGACACAGCAGTGCTGGAAGCCCAGGCCGTCCTGCTGGGCCCGCTGCTGGGATAAGAGGAGGGACGGGAGAACCAGAACCAGGACTGTGGAGGGCGGACTGTCGGACCCTGCTGCAGTAAATGAGCAGTTTTCTGGAGGGAAACACTACCGCTTTTGTTCCCTCTGGTTTCATATCATTCATAATTTAGGTTTTGCTTTTGTCAAGCAAAAGAAACAAAACAAGGACATCATCTTGGGCTCTTAATATATACATTTACGTAGATGTTTTTGTCATTTTTATGATTCAGCAATTCATTAAAAAAAAAACAATCAAGAGATTAATTAATAATTTAAAAAAAACACATCATAAGCGTTAACCCCTGTGATGGGTTCAGCTTGTGCAGCAGTCAGACTGAGGCTGCAGCACATTAACAGTCTACGACCGCTCCAGAGCTGCTGTTGCTGCTGGGCCACTAGAGAACCATCAATCAGAGACGGGTCTCCACCCCCACAAGCTCTTAAAGCACCACCGGCCCCCTGCTCGGATCCACAGACCTCACACTCATTCCACCCAGCAAGAGGAGACGTACATTCAAAAAAGGACATTCATATGTACATTTTAAGCCAGGTGTGCGACTCATCAGTCGCAGAGCAGTGGGCTTTTTCTAGCATGCTATACGACTCAAAATGCTGACATTTATGTACTCTATGGTATTAATATACAAAATAAACCAAGACGGGGTGTCCATCATTCTCTTAGTTGCCGCTACTGGAAGCAGGGACTTATACAGTCATGTGTTTGCGATGCCTGCGGTTGATGGTACGTTCCAGTCAGTATTTATTGCACTGTGGGTTTGGCTGGTTCCATAGGGCTGCGCCATATGGGGGGAATCCTACTCATGCACGTCAGTGGGAGCAGCAGCAGTGTGAGGGTTCAAATGAAGTGTTTAAAAACCCGCTTTGATCATGTGCAGGCAGGTGCCCTGAAGCTGAAGTCTAATCAGACAACATTTGACAGTCAAATGCTTAGTGGGTTTTTAAACATGTCAAATGTATTTAACTCAGTGGAGGGGGGGGACATGATGTGAAGGCATGGGAACTCATCCACGGCTGCTGTAAGATCCCACCAACCAGAGCATGGTGTGCAAGGCAGGGAGGGAAATGCCTCACATAAAGAGACGGTGGTAAGTGCTGCCACATGTTCTATTTATACAAAGCACACACACACACACACACAGTGTAGAGAAATTCTAATCGGCCCTTGATCTTGCTTGGTTCAGACATATGGAGAATGTGTAGTGGTTTACAGGCCTGGCTCCAAGAAGAAAATTCTCTAAAAGTGAGCAACACCATGAGAATGTAGACGACTTCTCTTTCAGGTATTTCCCGCTGGTGATCTGAACATAGTTTGTGTCCCGACTCCCGACAGTCTTCAAATGACTGATGTAGAAAGCGGAATGTGGTTCCTAGCCACCCGGCCAGGCCATTTAAACATTATGAAAACTCTTCATAATATGCATTTACCATTACTATTTATTTTAGGGCTCTACTCAGGATTTCTGTTTTTGCTTCCTCTATCTCATAACGTCCAGTCTGCAGCAACAGGATACAGATTTTTGAACTGCAGTAGGTCAGCAGTCCATCATCACGAGTAAAAACACCAAAACATCAAGAGTTAGAGATCCAGAGGCGGAGTTAGGTTTGACATACAGATTGCTGTTCTTTGGTACTTCTGTAAGGCAGATGTAAACAGGAAGTATAAATGTGAAACCATCCAAATCAATATTCATGGGGAAAACCGGTTGGTTGACTGTCAAGTACACACACACACAAAAGGCCACGTGGCTGATGTTGATGTGCACATTATCAGTTGCTGCTCTTGAAATGTTTGTTGTAAGGATTGTAAACCATAACTGCTGCTGCGTCCCTCAGATACTTTTCACTGCGTTTGACCTCCAAAACGACGGCTGGTCAGCTGCCAACGTGGCGGCCGTCTGCGCCTCTCTCCTTATCCAGCGAGTTCCCATGAAACCTCGTGCCAAAACAAGCCAACAAACAGCCCTCAGCCCGTCAGAAAGAGAGTTAGGGAGCTGGGAGCAGAGGACGGCTTCCTGTCTGGCTCTGCCCCTGCCCCTCCTCACTTCTTGGTCACTTCCTGTCTTTGTCAGCCTCCTCTGAGTCACAGACAGACGCACAACCGCAGACTAAATAACTTGATGGAAGCTTGTGCATAAAATACTTCACATACAATCAGCAAGAGTGGACGCTGTACTGTCCCGAACAGACTATGCAATTTAAATATATATTTTATTTTAAGGACCAATTTTCAGAAACATTAGCCAGATGTTACTGTAATGAGTTGTTGTCTGACTCATTCCATTAGAGCAATCAGTATCACTGTTGTATTTGTACTTATACCGTACTTTTCGGGTTACAAGCCGCTCCTACGGCTGATCAGTGTCCCCGCTGTAGCAAGCTAGTAGCGCTGCTAGCTAGCTAGCGCTTCTGCTGCTACTGCCCGCTGCTGCTGCTACTGCCCGCGTCCCCTCTGCCCAAGTCGGGTGTCGAGCCTGGTCCCGCTACCTTCGGTGGTTTTCAGGGAGCTAGCGGAAGTTAGCGGGGAAGTGACGGAGCGCTAGCAGGAGCCCCAGCTGGCTACAGCGGGGAGCTGTCGGGACACTGACCGAAGGTAGTAGCGGCTTATAACCCGAAAAGTACGGTACTTAAGGGGTCTAAATATGTTTTCCACCATTGCAATAAATAAATAAATAAATAGTAAAAATACAGCACTCGCTGCAAGTGTCATGGCCTTTTTTAAAGGTATTGTTGAAGTTGTGTTAAATGATTGACCATCATGAATGATGGTAAACAACATTTCAATAAGGGCTGCTTTGGCAAACAGAAAACTGAGCCTTTAATTACACTTTGCTGTGTCAGAAGGACCAACTGTTGTTGCCCCACGAGAAAAGAGAAGGAAAAAAACACAACTAAAGCGCCAGTCACTGTTATTTTAAGGAAGAACAAACTAGCTAATTATAGGGATGTTTTAGTCCATGCACCTGCTCATTCAACTCTTTTGTGTGTGATGTTTAACTTTGCCTTGAGAGAGAGAGAGAGAGAGAGAGGCAGCTGTATCACTTCAACACAACCACATGATAAGAAACCAACTTCCTAAAAAGCACGCGCATGTTGCCGGGCAGCTTTGTGAGCCGCTTCTATTGTCCCATCAGCTGGGAGCGGCGGGAACCAGGGCAACCACATGAAATCCGTCCTCCCAACAAGCCAACATCTTCCCGTTTTGGGTGATGACACAACCGTGTGTGCATGCATCACGGCCTGCACCGCTGGCCGAAAAGTAGACACTCAGACCGTCACACAGAAATGACTCAGAGGTTATGGAAACGGTTGTCAGAGTGGGAATCCAAAGAAACAAACCAAATGTGTTCGTCTCACGTCAAGTGAACACCCTTTTGGTCATTGCAGAGCATTCTTACTTCAACACAGAGAAATCATGCAGTTCAAAAAGAGCGTCCCCCAATCTTGCTATTGAGATACTTTCTTTCAGTCAAATAAATGATAATAATGAGGAGGAGAAGGAGTCCGATATCTCTCTAATGTGACCACGCATCTGCTCTGCCCCCAACAGGTCTGTCAGAGGACTCCACTGTTCAGACGCCGGCCTTCACCGACTCGGTGAGACTCCACAGACAAGCCAAGGGACACTACGGGACCTGGGACATGATGTGCGGAGCGCCCCCACAGGTCAGGACCTCAGATCACAACACAACTGGGTCTCAGCTCAGAGCCTGTATGAAGTCTGCCTTTAAAAGAATAAACAGGTCTACAAGGCCACTGGCACAGCATGTACACATTTCTGGTTGTTTGATGCCAACTTCCAGGTCATTAGACCATTAGTTTAGTTCAAAGAGAAGAGGAACAACTACGAAACAGTCACTGAGAGTACAGGGCCATAGTTCAACCTATTGAGAGGCCACACTGATGGATGACCACATGCACGCAAAGGACTTCCAGAGAAAAGTCTTTTCTCAATGAATAAAGCTCAGGAAAAATAAACACTCCATCTCCTTTATGAACACACACACCCTTTCCTCACACTGAAGTACAAGACTGCACCTATACACGACCTTCAAACAGACTGTCAGCAACAAGACCCCACCCCTCAACATACCAGTGTACACACACACACACACACACACACACACACACACACGATTGGGGTCACTCCTCTGAATGAGTCTCTTTCAGTCTGCTAGTGCCTCACAGTCGCCCTGTGCGAGGCCGGTTCCAGGCATGGGCACGGGGTCGTAGTTATGGGTTTTATTAATCCTGCAGGGAACACCACTGTACTGGAGCTCAGCTGTTTAAATGTAATTGGCAGTAAAAACAAGGTGTCACAATAAAAAACATGCGTTGGGTGAAAATGTGAATGGGGCCACTGTGACAACATTGCCTAAAGACCAGGGGTTTTGTTTGAGGACACGCCCTCAAACAAAAACCAGCGAGACCAAATCAACCCATAACGTTCATAACATATGACACTAAACGGAGCATGAAGGCATCAAAGGGCGCCCACAAAGCATTGAGAACAATCAAGAGAGCACACCAGCTGAGACACAGCCTTCTTCTTGATCTCTGCTGCACACTTGTGAGGTTTTGTGATGGGCCGTCCCGCCTACTTCCGCCGCCCTTCCTCAGATCTCCACTACGCACCCGTTTGTGATGCCATCGTGTTGACGAAAAATCTGTCCGAAGACAGAAAGATAAACGCTGAGCAAGGCTTTCTAAACCGCTTCCAGTTCCCGCTACAGTAGGCGTCTCCAGGACCACATGTTGCCATGATGAAATGTATGCGTCACCCTAAGAAGCAGGCCTAATTCACACACGTTAGCAACAGAGGAGCAGGAATTAACAGCCGGTTGACGACAAGACATGAGACACAAGCAGAAAAGCCTTTTTCAGGGAAGCCATTTTGACCCTAATGGCTGATTTTCATTTAGCCGTTTTGGTTCCAGGGTCTTGGTGTTGTAGGGGTCACATACTCAGGAGCTTTTCCTACTATGATGAGTCAAAATGTCTGCTGTGAACTAATTTGATCATTTACACCTTGTTGACTGACATAACAAACGCCAACTTACAAACGGTCGACTGGCAACGCACTGTGGGATAACACAAGTAGTTTGCTTAACTTAGTGATGGCCCATAGGTTCATATCTTTTTAAGTAGCAGATAAATGGACCCTATGGGTGGTTTAAACAGCCTGTACTTTCAAGAAAATGTGTGATGGATCCTTTTCACAGCAGCCATTTTGACATGTCACTGCAGGGTAAACACAGGTGTGATAAATAACATTAATTAAAAGGCCCTGGCTTTGTGCTTGCTAGCTCACTGGAATGGCTGTGACCTTACATGGTCAATGGTATCCAGATACAGTAGATGTTGAAAATAGCACAGACTAAATTATCATAAGAACAACGTAACACATACCACAGCCACCAATGCAACAATACTATTTCATTTAGTGTTTCCAGACAAACAAGCTTTTAGACAATACACCCGTTGTAAAAAATTAACTGCTCTGCTTTTGTCTCAGCCGTTCATTACTGGGCAACACGTTTCACCAAATATTATTTTAGCTTAGTTAAAACGTCATGGAGGTGTGTGTGTGTGTGTGTGTGTGTGTGTGTGTGTGTGTGTGTGTGTGTGTGTGTGTGTGGGGGGGGGGGGGGGGGGGGGACAGTGCTACTAGAGCCAGCTTTCCTGCCTCTCTGTATCCAGCTGTGTATCAATCGGCCCACTGTTTCCGTGTTAACCACCAAGGAAAGAGCCTCCTCTTTTTTTTTAAAGGTTTATTTTTGTTTTTCTTTTGGGTGGTGGATATTGGTTGTGTTTTTTTATTACTACACCTCCAGTTGCGCAGAGTAACTATAATTGTAAATGGTAAAAAGGCGGGGCTGACCTTATAGGAGTTAGAAATCAATCCAATACAAAATGTAAAAAAAAATCAGATCAAATGAATGACTAAAAGTGTGTAAATACAGAAATACGTTGTGTGTGCGCACAGATTCTTGCTAACCTGGTCATGGAGACCCTCCACCCGGAGCTGAGAAGCGTCATCGCCCCTCGCCTGAGGGGGAAGATGCAGCAGAGGCAGAGGCATTGGATGCTGGTGAGTTCCCACCGCACTGCAGCCATGCTGTACAAAACACGGGAGAGCCCCGAAAACCCATCTCACGTCTTTGAACTACTCCCTCCATCCAGATCTCCGATGCGCTGTACAAGCAGGTGTTGTCTCAGACCACCAGCCAGTATGAAGCACTGGCCGAAGCCTGCGAGGCTCAGAGAGCCCCGCTGGACGGCCGGCTGCGGACCGACATGGACCAGATCATCGCGTCCAAAGAGCATGTCAGCAGCAAGATGCGAGGTGACCAAAGAGCTACATGCATCACGTCGCTTTCCATTCCCGTTGAGGCTGTAAACACGAGGCAGACTATAAATATTCTGTTACCACAGGTGCACAACTGTGCAAACTTTGTTTGGCTAAACTATATTTGGCTAAATGTGGTTAAATAAGAGTTTATTTGTGCACATAGCATAACCATAATGCCAAGCTACACATTAATATAAAGCCACATTGAGCCCAAATTTAACCCAGACACCTGGATTTGACCTGTAAATATCCCAAACCATGCAAACTGGGATGTTGTGCACTGTTAAAAAGCAACTAAAACACTGATACTTGTGCCCAGTATCACGGCTGTGGATACCTGTGTGAGTAAGAGTCATATAAGGACTACAGTCTAACAAGGATTTATTAAACAAAGTAAGATCCAGGGAAATAATTAGAGCAATGGTTAAAGGAAGAAAAGGAGCGACGAAATAAGGAAGGACAGGAAGAAAATGCTGACAGATAGATATGTTCAACCTTTGTTCGCATATTTTAATCTCGTGTTAACTGAACACCACCTCACAAAACGACTCGGTTCACTTGTTGCCGTGTAACATGACCTCCCCCGACCTCAAGTGCACGTTTCATTGTCCACCTCCACCGTTTACTGCTTTCTCCGGTCCGGGGGATTCTTGGTTTCTGAATAACGCCACATCGCTCAAGTTTCCCACATTGGGCACAAACGGGGCCTTTTCCTCTGAAACCAAAGCTGCCTCCATATCTGACATGTCCCTGCTTTAGTTGTTCTCTCTGCACTCGTCCCTCGCTCAGCACCGGAGCACCCACCCTCCGAGTGGAGAGCCCGTCAGCTCCCTATTCAGACGTCAACTTGGCACAGGCTGCTCACATCTTTCATGTGTGCTGTTTGCGATTGAGCTGAAGTGGCAGAACCGCATTCCAGTTTCTGACTTTATCCCACGAATACGACTCAAAACTACGAGTCAGCGAAATCATGCCGGCTTCACGTTACATGAGGGCAATGCAGAGGTCTTAAAAGTGATAATCCAAGCCGTGGATTTTATTTGTTCGGCTCCTTTCAGCACAGGTTGCCTTTCCAACAAATGGGTGGAGGCCCGTCTGAGTCAGGCCGAAGGCCGCAGGGCTTCCAGTGAAGCGATTTCATGTCATACATACCAACCATTTCAACCTGGCGACAAAAAAAATGCGGGATATCGTGATGACTCATTTGCAGAGTCCCTGACTGTAGTGTGTTTACAAGCCGCAGCAACTAACCGTGAATGTGATCCTTTCTGCTGGCCTGCAGCTCTGGTGCTGCCCAAGGCGGAGCAGCTCCTTCGGACCAACGTCCAGCCCTACATCAGCTCCATCCTGGAGGCCCTGATGGAGCCCACCAGCCGGGGTTTCTCAGAGGTCAGGGAGGTTTTCTTCAGGGAGCTGGTGGAGATCAGCAAGAACTCGCTCAACGGAGGGGGGAAAGACAAACTGGGAGACGTGAGTCCTGTTTTGCTTCTTTCACTTTTATCTTTCTGTGCGCAAATTAATGTAAGGTTAGTGTTACCATGGTTCTTAGTGACCTGACCTCACAAGTCTCCAGGAGTTGTTTGAGAGACACAGTAATGTGGAAGGAGGGTTTTGTCACTGTTGGTGGTAATTCTCTGTCGGGTTTGTCACCATGACCCTCCCATTCCACATAGTAGTCAGGGAGCCTCCTCGTATAATTCTCACCTCGATCGCTGTGACCCTCCTCCCTCCCCCCCCCCCCCTCTCTCTCTCTCTCTCTCTCTCTCTGTGTCCGTCTCCCCCACAGCACATGGAGAGGCTGTCCATGCTCGCCCTCCACCCGGTGAAGATGCAGAGCTGCTACGAGAAGGTGCAGCAGCTCAATCTGGAGGGGCTGCAGCAGAGGTTCGACGTCGCCAGCCCCTCGGTGTTCGTCGGCAGGGCTCAGATCCTCATGGGGGAGGTAAGGTTTTCTCTGATATGACGCAACATAGCTGAACGCAGCGTGAGAAGGCCTGAAAGCACTCCCTAATTCCTTGACAAGACTAGACACATCCTGCCCAGCGTGTGAAGTCTCTACTTACACCTGCTGGACAAAAAGGGCACAACAAGTTATGAAGATAAGCTGTGCTTTACTGCCACGAGCAGCAGCGATCGGTTTCTCATGCTACTGTATAACATTCAACTTTTTACCCCCCACAGCAAATGGACAATGCAGTTTACACATTTGAGCAGCTGCTCAACCAGTCTTTAGAGAACCAGGGAGAAGATGACATGTGCAAGACCATCCAGCGATGCCAGGACAGGGTTCTCAAGGTAAAACAGGAAAACGTAGTTTAGTAGATAAACAGTACTTTCTTTTTAAATAGCCTGAGCCAGAGCTTGAATAAACGGATGAGACGGTCTGACATTCTGTTCTATGAGAAAACTTTATCTTTTATGTCTTTATTCAGTCAGAAAGTATGTATGGATATGCCGTTTATTTCAATAATCTCCAGAGGGAGTTTCAGCAGGAGCAGAAAGAAATGTGGGAAGATGTGAATATGATAGGTGCAATGAGCAGAACGGCTATTTTACCACCGAGTCATTGAGCTTCACGAGTGTTTCTGTTCTTTCCCTGGCAGAAATATGATTATGACAGCAGCACGGTGCGCAAGAAGTTCTTCCGAGAGGCTCTGCTGCAGATCATCATCCCGTACATGCTGCAGCAGCTCTCGCCATCCTGCTCGCCTGTGAGTAGCACCCTGCTAATCCCCCTCTCTTAGCGCTTTGACTCTCGTGCTTTACAGAGTACAATATGTCTTCACTGTATTGCGACTCTTGCGGCTCTGAGTTGCAGCCCCACCGTTTTGATGTCTACTTAGGTCCAGAAACTAAAGCCACAAGGGAAAATTCCCCATAACAAATAAACAAACTTTGCTTCCATCTTTTTTTTTCTTCTAATTTACAGTCTCAAGATTTTTTCTTTTGTGTTTTTCGGCCATAAATTGACATAACACTCTCCGATGTCCTCAAGGCTTTTGACTTCTTTTAACTTTGAACTCGCGATCTTCTGGAGCTGCCCTAAAATACAAATATTCTGGGAGAGCACTTTGACAATTATGCAACATATTCTGGGGCAGCAGATTTCATTTACATGCAAATCACTTTATTTGTTTTCTTTTTATGGCCAGATGCATGGTTCATTTCTTATATTCTTTCGTATTTTTGAAGGTTGTATGTCTTGTTAAATTGTAAAAATACCTAAATAAAATATCAAGTATAAAAAAAATAACTTAACTCGCAAAAAAGAGGTTTTCAACTGATATTTAGGTCATTACATGGACTGCTGGAAGCTCATTCTTGCCCCCCCCCCCTCTCGTCCCCCAGGAGCTGCCTCGCTTCAAAGAACTGATCTTCGAGGACTTTGCCCGTTTCCTGCTGGTGGAAAACATGTTTGAGGAGTTGGTGCTGCAGTGCGTCTCCAAGGATATAATGATGGGTGAGGGACGCACGCGATTTAGACGCGACACGGCAATAGTCGCGATAGTTCTAAATGTTGTTCAATCAGGTTATCAAACACAGCGACTCATTTCCTTGTTTGCGTTTGTCGTCCAGCTGTGAAGGAGGCAGCCGTCCAGAGGAGACACAATCTGTACAGGGACAGCATCATTCTGACCAACAGCGACCCCAACCTGCACCTGCTCGGAGAAACCCCTCAGGTGGACTGGGCTGCGAAATTCGGGGGCGATGAGCCGGAGGGCCCCGTTGGTGGTGGTGGCGGCGGGTCTGAAGGAGTGGGCTCTGGGAGCAGACGCAGACAGGTGGTGTCCATGATCCAGCTGGACGGGATCCCTCTGCCCTTCGAGTCCTGCCTGGAAGTCCCAGGTGTGGAGCTTATCCCCGAGGAGGATGCCGAGGCGTTTGAGGGCATGGAGGAGGACCAAGGGGAGGACGAGCAGGACCGAGGCCCGCAGGAGGACCCCAAGTCACCCGACAGCGTGACTGGAATCAGAGACCTGATCAATCCGGTGGTGAAGTTGGCGCTTCCCGTCTCAGTAGAGAACCCGGGCGACATGACCAACGGCACGACGCCGACCACAGGCACCGTCACCTGGGCGGACGGGGAGCAGGAGGAAGTGACGCACGTCACCACCACGGTGGAGGACGTCCCGAGGACGTCTCCGCGAGACAAGACGCCCCCGCAGACAGTCGTCCAGCAGACGGTGGGGAGCGTGGAGCAGGAAGCCGATGAGGAGCATCGGGAGGAGGCGGCCATCATGGACGCCATCGAGGAAATAGAGATCGCGGTGCAGGAAGACAACAGCGAACGGGTGGCCGAGGGCTCTGCGGAAGAGTCGGATTGTGAGCCGTCGACAGCGCCACCGCTGGCTTCGGACTCCAGCTCGCACGGCGACAGCGGCTTCCAGTCACCGGCCAGCATGGGGCCGGACGAAGGCGAGCCTCAGCCAATCACCAACGGTCTGGAAGAAGGCGAGCCTCAGCCAATCACCAACAGTCTGGACGCAGAGGACAAAGTAATCGACCCGGTGGAAGTGGAAGTGGTTTTGGCGTAGGGAGGCAATCTTCCAAACATAACTCTAAAACTGGATAAAGGCTCGGAGAAAAAAGAAAAAATAGTGTGCACCACATGTGAAGGGAGAGGAGTGAAATGAATAAGGACTGTATTTAAAGGTTTAATTCAAAGAGTATCGTCAGTGAAATTGCACACTCCCAGCCTCCCCTCGACTTTTTATTTTTACTTCGGTGATTGGTTCCTTTCTGTGCAGCTTCGTGGATCTCGTTGCAAAGTGTCTTCATATTTTGTGTATGACACTGCTTTCATATCTGCTCCTTTATGCTATGTTAACAGGTTGACTGGTCCATCACAAGGACCAGGGTTTTTTAAAGTGGTAATCCAATATTTTATTTAGATTTTAAGTAAGCTCTAAACAACAACTGCATCTAAGTTATTAATGTTTTAAAGTTGTGTTAAAGGTTTGTTTACGTCAGTTACATCTGTAAATCGGGCCTATATAGTTTTTTTCTTGATGTATCACATTCATAATCACAGCCTCTATGG
Organism: Myoxocephalus aenaeus; assembly: GCA_038501785.1. Classification (NCBI taxonomy): domain Eukaryota; kingdom Metazoa; phylum Chordata; class Actinopteri; order Perciformes; family Cottidae; genus Myoxocephalus; species Myoxocephalus aenaeus. The sequence continues at coordinate 4,105,228 of JBAMJR010000001.1, read as the reverse complement.
GCAGCAGGGGGTGCTACAATCAACCTTTTAGATGTTGGATGGGGATTTGTCCTACTGCTATTTTCTTTTTAAATACCAGTATCTATTTTTGTAAAATGGAATTTTCCTAAGTAGCCTGTTCTTTGAAAGCTTTTCCTGTATTCGCAAATGGCCCTCATGTTTCAACACCAGATATTTTGTACAATCTGTCAGGAATGAGTTGCACTTCCACTGTGATTTGATGAGTTGGATGTTTTCATCTTTTTGACAACCAACCAAAATTCATCGGTTCTTGGGGCGTAGATGAGCAAGATACAGAAAATAATCTCTTTGACTTGTAGGATTTTGATGTAACGTGTAATCAAAATCAGCTCTTTGTGACCATGAGGGGGATTCAGAATGTCAACTTGTTTCACAAATGTGCTTCATGGTAATGAAGTACATGCATTAATGTATTAAATCAAACCCGACAGCGACAACTTTCTATTTGAACTCGATCTTTTCTAACCGAATTCAAATTTTAAATCTGGGTAATTTTTTTCAGAAACATTAATGTTGTTTGGATGAAGTAGCTTTTACGAGGGTTGTATATCCTTATTTGTGTTCTAAAATGAAAAGATAAAGAGATTGCATCACTGATACTTATCTTGTGGAGGACATGGTTCATCTTGGGTTACTGTAAATTATGACATGGCAGCGCTTTAGTTTCCTGGAAATAAATCTTCTAATATGTTGAAAATAGTAGACAAACTTCCGATTTTTGCACGCTCAGCAGATCTGACATGTGACTAAAGACTCGTCGTTGAAAAAAGGGAAAACATCCACAACGGCGGACGGGGTCTGTTTTGTTCTTTTAAGAATATAAAACATGGAGATATGTGTTGCTTTTGGATACTTCTGAAAGAACAGGTAATAAAAAGGAGAAACCCTCTTCCAGGACAAATAAACATGATACACTGAGTGTGGCGTGTACAGAGTACACGGGGTACCAGAAGTGGAATTAACGAATGTAAATAAATAAAGTACAAACATACCCTTTTACATCTTCATTTTTATTAGAACAAAAGTATCAAATTACATTGTTCTCTCCAGGAGCCTTTTTTTTTTTTATTAATTTGCAGTTAAACATCAGTTACTTTCCAGAAAATTAAGGGGAACTTTGAAGCTGTACAAGTGTGTCTGCATCTTTTGTACCGTGTGCAGTCAACAGAGCAAGCTGCAACCTCATCAATGCTGAGAAGAGTTGCGGAATCCTTTTCTCAATTTTATGAAGTCAGTGTACTATTGACACTGTATCCAAGGCACATTTAGATTTTGATGCATTTAGATCCATACCTAAGACTAATTTCTTCCTTGACTGTGACCTCAGGTTTATTTATTGCAAAACATGTCTGCTTGGTGTGAGAAGCTCAGCTGCTATGTTTAGTGTTAAAAATACAGTGATTCAAAAGAGTAGAAGATCATTACAAAAAAGAAAAACTGAGCTGTAAGCCTCAAGGTTTTTTAGGGTTGTAGTTAGTCAATGATTGCCACATGATCGTACATGCATACGTTTGAGAATGACACAACTGAGAAGATAACCTATGATTCATTTCCTTAATCTGAGCCCGGTCTTGTGACTGTAAAGCTCAGTTCCAGGAGAGTCTGCTTTAAAAAGGTTTCTCACACACACACACACACACACACACACACACACACACACACACACACACACACACACACACACACACACACACACACACACACACACACACACACACACACAGCAAAAGGCAGAACAATCTAAAACATTTAATCATCCTTAGTGTATTAACACCTTTAATTGTTAGCTAGTTCGTAAAAATACTGTGAAGTAGTTTGAAAAAACAGAAACAACAGTAATAAGCCACAATATATGCATGACTCCCATCACGGATATGGGTTGTTCCTCTGCTGGCGACCATTCCAATACATTTTAGAATAAAACAACAAAAGATTAGAGTTTAGGCAAACAGCCCCGTTTGTTAAAATGTGACATTTGTTTTCATATCCATCGTCTCCAACTGCGTTTACCTTTTGGGGAACCGCCATTTATCAGCCGTATGAGTGCAGTGCAGAACACTCAGGTGCACTATCATGCACACAAGGGCGGCCCGGCTATGTAAACAAAGCCCAGTGAATATTGATCACAGAGCGTGGGACTTCTGCTCAGTAGACATAATTCACTATATTCACATAGCAAGTAGTTTGTTTTTGTTGCTATTTTAATGTCCTGAATATCGTATGGAGACTCATTAACAACCCGGTCACAAACCAGAGAGAGACAGACGACTGACCCTGTGACGGGCAGTCAGAACCGCATGTCCGTCCCCAAATCCAGATGAGTTTTATGCGGCAGTATTGTGTGCGTTAGAATTGTGCAGCTTATTCGTTAGCATATAAGGAATTCCCCTTTTTTGCCCCTCAGTGTTAAACAGCTTCACAAATACTAACTGTACCCAGAGCAACAACCAAAAGCTGAAATTAGCATATCAAGTAGTTTCCCATTTAGTATCCACAGCGTATCCCTAGTATCCCTTTTAACTGAGGGGGGAGCAGAAGAAATAGAATATAAACATCCTCTGAACTGTCCATACCATCAGATGTGACTCAGGAGAGGGAATGAGATTAAGTAACCGAGGGCAGAGCCCGCGATGATCCCGAGGAAGATCCAGGTGTTGTAGGACATGACGCACAACATCAGCATGTAGCCCAGAGACACCTGCAGCATGTGGAGGACCGCCTGGATACCATGCAGCAGCCAGCTGCAGAGGAGCGAGAGGGATGAGATATGAGAGGAGCATTACCAGAAACACCTCACTCAGTATAGCAGGAAGAATTCAGTCTGGATGCTTTGGGTTTTAGAAGTCAAGGACTTAGGTTACATGTTGCTTCTGTGGTTCAATCACTGGAACAGAATATGTAACACGTGAACCATTTAAACCGAAAAGGAGGTCAATGTTAATTTCATTTCTCCATGTACATCTAGAGTGTGAGAAACACGCACATACACACGATCAGGAATAACTGCAATGGTCCAGACGAACGACATTCCTTTTAAAACATTCACTGATACCAATGAACTCGACACGTTTCATTTAACAAACAATCACCCAACTGGATCAGACTCGAGGAAACGGAAACGTTGTAACTGCCTTTTACGTTCGACGGGATTCCAGGTCCAGCCTGTTTCCGCCATTAAAGAAAAACATGAAGATGAGTTGGTCATGATTTAAAAAGAAGGGAAATCAAATGCATGCCTGACCGCTTTCTGCTGTCCGGAGCGGGAGCGGGTGACTCCATGGGCGTCAGCGAGGACTCCGAGGGGCTGCTCTCCAGCACGGAGCTGCTGTCGCAGCCGAAGGGCTGGGAGGCTGCGTTCGGACCCGGAGGCCGAGCCGGCTTGGAGCGACTCGCCAGCCACACCCTCCACACTTTGAGCACCTCGAAGAAGACCGAGAGCAGCAAGACCACAAACACCGACAGCACCATCCCTGGGAGACAAAGACAATTTATACTTCATATTATTAGAACGTTCACGCAGCATCACACACACAAAAAAGTCTCTCTTAGTATCTCAAAAGGAAATAGTTCAACATTTGGTAAATGTGCTCCCTGGACAGGTTGAATAAGAAGATTGACCACTTCTTCTTCATATCTGTAAACTAGGACCTCACATTTCTTAAATGGGCTACGATGACTTCCAGGACTCTCTGTGACGGTATCAATGTTCCTATCTCACTCTGCAAGAAACAAATAAAAAAAAATGTAAGCTATTCCTTTAATACTACAATGTTGCTTAAAAGGAATAATCCAGATTGGTGGCTTCTGCTCAGGAGACGGCAGATGGTTGCGTAGGTAAATCCTGCACATTGCTCCATGCCACAGAAATGCATTAATGACTGTTTCGATTGCTGCTTTGTTCTTTATTTGGGGTCATATGGTTTAATAAGAGAGAACCGGGGCCACATCTTTGTTTTTACATCATTAATGTTGATAAGCTCTTTGTCGGCAGGCGTGGTTCATCCAATCTTAATCACGTGCAGGAATTGAAACATTATCTAGATTAAATAACATTGAGGAGAGAAAAAAGACTCAAACTGAGGTCCAGCCCAGTAATATACTGCGGCTTAGTCACAATGCTCTGATAACTACATTTAAGAGACGCTTATAATGAAAATGTTAGAATTATTGGTACTGGCTATTTCAAAATCCCATCATTAGTCAGATTTGACGATGGATAAAATGATACATCTGACTGCAAGTCTAAATGAAGTCTCTGGTTAATATTTGACTATGAAACCAGGTCAACGTTTGAATCCCCTGGAACTGGTGACTCCAAACCCACGACAGCTGCTACTCTCCTCACAAGAAGAAAATCATTACCCACTTTTCAGAGAAACATACCTGAGCTACAGTAGGTGTTAAACAGGTATACTGGTTCTAGAAAGTAAACACTACTGGGAGGGATGTGTCGCCAGTGAGCGGCTGGCTCTTTTGAAGCAGAGATACTGTTGAACACTCCCGTCTTACCTGCAGGCCCGCGCACGCTCCAGAAGTCAAACAGCAGCGTCACGCTGCTCGACACCTCAAAAGTCATCTGAAGGGAAGATATGAGAAAAATAGCTTTTAAAAAAGGCTGCATGTGCATGTACCGGTTACCGGACAATCTTAAGGAAGGTTACGATTACGTTTGAAAGCACCGGTCCAACTCTGAGAAGCAGCATTAATGCAGGGCGCTACAACGCTGCTGACCTCAGCCTCTTTCCCACTAAGATCACTCATGTAAGACGGAGTTACTGCGCTGCTCTCAGATCAGTCCTCTGGCCTCCTGGTGCAATGACTCAGAATGGCTTTGACTACAGATCCAAGCAGGCTTTCCTCTCTTACTTTTTATGAAAAGAATATGACCTAGAGCCTCATAATAATAATAATAATAATAATAATAATAATAATAAAAAAGGATTTCTCAACCCAAATATTTCAGAATAGAATTCCTAAATATGTCGCTGAAGAACGGGAAATATATACGCATGAAAAATAAAAAGGAAGAAACACTTTGCCTGAAACGGGTGATTTTTTTTCTTCTTTTTTCAGACAACGGCTAAACTTGTCTAACAGGAAATTCATACAAGGTGCCCGCAGAATGAACGCATTATTGACCCTGCATCTCTTAGGCCACACTCAAAACTCCCTATGTTATCTACACAATATCTTTGGGGGATTCCTTTAAACTGATGAGAGAAGAAAATGTCATATAAACTGCTCCTAACAAATATCCATTCAGCAGGTCTTGCCGGACGCATTGTCCTACAAAAGCATACTCTGTTCTGCCCTGCTCCGGCAAGCGTGTGACTGACAAGAGGAATGTACTGTGTGTGTCTGTGTGCGTGTGTGTGTGTGTGTGTGTGTCTGTGTGTGTGTGTGTGTGTGTGTCCCTGCCAGGCTCTTTTCTCCTCTCCTCTGTCTATTCACCATCCGTCCAAGCATGGCTGTCTCTCACCAGCTGCACACAGGTGACGGTCTACCTGGAACCTTATGTCCATCAATCAATTGGTCGTCAACCTAATATTAATATTTTGTTAGGTTTGAACTCCCTCAATGTGAGGATTTGCTGCTTTTTTAAAAACTTTTATTCTTGAATGTATATCTAATTGGACTGCTGGTTGGACAACAAAAACAGCAAAGTGTGATTTGTCACCATGGGCTCTGAGAACATGTGATGGGAGATTCTCTAAATGATTTGGCATTTAACAGAATAATAAAGAAATGTTGCCGTTTAAGCCCATGATATGCCACTGTGCATTGAATGAGCATGTTTTCTTTTCCCAGTCACGTGAAACAAAAAAAATTATGGCACCCACAGTTTAGAGGTTTGAGGTGCATTTCATGTCACCAGGCATTCCGTATGAATTTTTCAGATTAAATTTGCACGAATTAGGTCTTCAGCCGATCTGTGAAAATGTTGCACATAGTGAGTGCACATATAATGTTGGCAAGAATCCCTCATTGATCCAGGAAGTTGGTCTGTGAAAAGAAAAAGAAAAAAAAGAAAAGAAACATGCGGGAAATTCTTCTCTGCATTTGACCCATCCCTGGATAGGGGGCAGTGGGCAGCCCTGTGAGGCGCCCGGGGAGCAGTTGAGGGTTCAGTGTCTTGCTCAGGGACACTTCGACATGTGAGCTGTGGGGGGACTGGGGATCGATCCGGCTACCTTTTGGTTGCGGGACGACCACTCATCCCCCTGAGCTACAGCCGTGATGGATGTTTACAACAACCTCTTTGAATAATAACTCAACCATTCTAATATGTCCGTCTACCACGGGGGGTTCGTTTAAAACCTGTCTGATAGTTTTTACTGCTCTGGTTTCAGTCAGATTTCTTCTCTGGGGAAACTTGTCAAATGACTGAGATGGAGACTCGTGAACTTGCAGAATTCAATATAAAAAGTTCAAAGTCTACCAGCAGAACCAGAGCACTAACAGTTGAGGACAGAAGTGTTTGTGGCAGCAAGAAACATGACAGAGAAAGTCAAATATAGACAACTCGAGTCACCAATCTGACCTGAGGCCAGGCACAGTGATCATTGTGAGCTTATCGTCCAAACCACTTGAGGGGGGGAAACAAGCCTATTTGTTCATTTTACCAGGTGGATGTGTAGATTGCAAACAGATTGCACCTACCAAGGGTAGCATGGGTACGTCTGCATGCTGGAGCCCTCATGTACCTTATGATCATGCAAAGCACATAGAGGACTTGCTTTGTTTCCTCCAATCTGTCACGGTGCAGCTGTTGGTAGCTGTTCATGTCAGTACTGGCAAATGCTTGCAAAGCTTCTGAAGAGTCTTACAAGTTATATATAGTTATATATATATATATATATATATATATATATATATATATATATATATATATATATATATATATATATATATATATATATATAATGTATTTTGTCACTTCAATCAGAAAGCAGCGTATAGCTGAGATGACAGCTGGTAAATATAACTTGATGATATGATCATGCCATGTTAATAAATGGTGGTTAGAAACAACCCAATGAGTTATGGACTAAAGGTTTAGTTAGCAGTAGAGTCAGTAGACTGGACTAAAGGTTTAGTTAGCAGTAGAGTCAGTAGACTGGACTAAAGGTTTAGTTAGCAGTAGAGTCAGTAGACTGGACTAAAGGTTTAGTTAGCAGTAGAGTCAGTAGACTGGACTAAAGGTTTAGTTAGCAGTAGAGTCAGTAGACTGGACTAAAGGTTTAGTTAGGAGTAGACTGGACATAACGAACACACGTCAGGTGTCGTTGTCTCCTGTCTCTCCGAGGTCGGACCCGGTCCGTGACAGTTTGGTCTTCACGTTACCGGCCCGTGACGCATAAAGGTTTGGGAGCGCTGGACTAGAGGATGTAGAGGGACAATGCAGAATATTGTGATTCGCAAAACCTGCTTGGTGGAGTCTGTGTTCTGTGTTTTTTCTTTCTAAAGATAGATTTGATTTTGTAGCGAGTAACGAAGGTTTCAGGGGAAATGTATCGGAGTAAAAGTATCAGTTTTCTTTGCAAAATGTAGTGAAGTAAAAGTAAAAAGAAATATAAATAGTAAAGTAGAGTAGAGTACAGATATCCCAAAAAACTACTTAAGTACAGTAACGAAGTATTTCTACTTCGTTACTATACACCACTGAACAAAACACACACACACACACACACACACACACACACGTCTAGGTATATTATGGGCTGCTCCCTAGAGTCCCATATCACATGTTCCCAACGCCGAACGACACACTTTGTCATGTAGAGAAATATTTCAAACCCAAAACTTAGAAGAAAAAACTACAAAAGATCACTTACGGACATCATGGTGAGCTTGCGGAGCGCAGGAGTTTCAGCGGTAACTCGCTACAAGTTTCCCATCGCTGACGACTCGCGTCCCGGGGAAGAGCTGCTGCTCGAGTGCAGTCGAGCACGAGCAGCCGCTCAGCAAAGCAGACTCAGCAAAGCAGAACGAGGCAACCTCCTGACTAACAATAAACAGAGGGCTGACGGGTAGTTGAGTTTTTAACTAACTTTGTACGAAGATACTCGAAACGGTGATTACGGTCGCTCGGAAACTCCAATAGTATCGTCAACATCGAGCAGGGTGGGTACAACCGAGCACGCATTTGCATTATAACCAATATTTAGTGAACAATAGCCGTGGAAATGTAGTTGATAGGGAAATGATACGCATGCGCAAATCGAATCGAATCTTCTTCTTGGAGGTTTATTGGCAAACAACGAATTGGTGCATTAGCGCTACCTACTGGTATGGAGGGTGGATCAGGATGTCTAGTACTTGCATTATTTAAAATAATTAAATAAATAATAATAATTAAATAAACAAATACACATTAAACAAACACAACTTTGTTTCTGGAAGGAGGCTGATTACTTGAGAGCATTGATGACAAAATTATACTTATTGTGACTTTGATGTTAGTCATGTTTTGCTTTTTTCTTATCTCGGAAAATCATTTCAACCTGCAAAGCATCAAATTATTATGGCAATATTTACATTTGGGAGATTTCAACATACTTGATTTGTTGTTTGTTGTTGTACTGTTGTTTGTCAGAGCCTATATAACTTGTTGCTCTGTTGCATTGCTACAAAGCTATTAACTTAAATTTCATGTCCTACATTTAAATAGCAAAAAAATCTTTATCATTCTATTTCTCGTCATGTAAAATACATCTCTGCAGTTTCTATCAAAATGAAATGTTGCAGCTGCAAAGAAAGACCATCACAATTAAGATCTAGCTCTAGATTGACAGTGTCCATGTGCTATTTCAGCTGTTTTAAGTCAGAACAAACAGACATGTTTGCTCTTGTGTAATGCTCTTGTAACTGCCTTGTTGTTGAAAGGTGATGCAATGTTCACCGTTTCTTAAAAGAAAGATACAAAAAGAGTTTTGGAAGCATGTTCCCATGTCAGAACAACAAAGCATGACTGTCCACATAAAAAGCAAAAAGCACGTCATATATCTTTATTGTTATACTGTACAGTACAACTGATTCTGCACTGTATGCTGAAATGTACATTTACTGATTGAGGTGCTACCTTGTATCTGCATACGCACCTGTAAACAGTTTAACAAGTAGAAAAATACAAAACCAGACACACCACTCATCAATATGTGAGGGGAAAAGAATGAAAAAAAAAAACTACAATTGGAGCTTCATAAAGCTATAGTACCTTTTGGTGGAGAGGAATTAAACATAAAAGGCAGCACAACATGATTTCAGGGAGTTGGTGCTGCAGCATTCTTGGAGATGAGGGGAATTGCACATATTTTCTAAAACGAGAATAAAAACAGGTCTACGGTCCAGTGTCCTCGCTGTTTTGGAAACGCTACATTTCTATACATCAGGTGCACTAAAGCAGTCCACAGGAGACACAACAAGAAGGAGCTGCGCATCCCCGACGTCCTCCCTGACAGAGGACAGGAGAAGTCCACCACGAGCTCCTGTAGGAGGTGGTGGGAATCCAGATTGTTTAAGGCATGCAGTCACAATGACGTAGAGCCGGGACAGGAACAGCAGTTTTTCTGTGGAAAATCTCAGCGCTGATGTGTCTCAAATAAAATACAAAGTCTGAAAAAAAAAAAAACTCTTGGCAACGTGATCGGGAGCCGACACCAGCACTGTGATGGGTTTTTTCTCTTCACTTCAGAGGATGGACTATAAAAAGGTGGTCAAATAAGACACGTCATTAGTCACACACTCATCCAGGACAGCAGTTGAGCTTTTGTTTTTCAGCGTTGTTGTTGTGTATGTGCTGATGCACGTTAGGGCTGAGTGATGTAGTTAAAACCATTATAATCATTTAAATACGGATAGTTACTGCCATCAAGATATAACAGAATATAACAAATGTATGTAAAATCCCAAAACAAGAGAACTATTTTAAATTCTGGTCCACTCTTATGAATTACATACATTACTCTTTGTCGGTTGTTAATAAAGCAGATGAGTTAAGATGCGGTCATTTGGACAGGAGGCATTTGGGGACGATGCACATGATCAGATCACGAGATCAGACTGAAAGTTAAAGTGTGGAATGTTCACCCAGCCCTTGTCCACAGCAGGCAAAGAAACGGTCCCCTACCGATCATTTAACACAGGCGCCGAATTACAAGTCAATTTTAGATTGTTGAGTTTGAGGGAAAACAGACGTCAGGGGAACTTGTCACAAACAAGTTCTGTTTTACGCACACACACACAAAAGTGCCGTGTTGTGCACATGTGTGCTCATCACTGACATTTCAGAGTGCTTCTCATCTCACGTATGTAACCCAAAAAGAACATTAAGGCAACAGACAGGAAAAAACAACAACAACAACAACACACGATCGCGTTCAGACTGAAACGGTGACGCTAAACACCTGCATCGCATCTCGGAACCTCAATTTGTCCGTTCTGCTCCACATGCAGTCCACTTGCACTTTGTGCATCACAGAAGAAGGGACTCCGTGAAGCATTTCGGTTTGCATGGCCGATTATGTTCAGCTCCACCTGCAGGAGTTTGAGATTAGTTTGCACCAGACGGCCACAAGAGGGCAGTGAACGACTGAGTCGTCTCTGCAGTAGTCACATCCAGCTGCAGGATCAACTGCCTCATCTGCAGATAAACTGTCCTCTGAATACAAAACAGGTGTCGAAGCTAAACCTCTCAGCTGTATGAGGCAACAGCACATGATGGCAGATCAAAGATATATTATATATACATATATATATATATATATATATATATATACACATACATACGTACATACATACATACAATATATATATATATATATATATATATATATATATATATATATATATATATATATATATATAAAATATATAGATTGTTTTGTATTATTATAATTTGTTTATCTCACATAATCAATATTTTTCCACAAAGAGATCAGTGCACATGCTCTTCTATGTCTATCTTTTTCCTCAACATAAATTATCTTGTGCAGAAGCAAATGTAAATATTCCAGTCGGTCATGTCGATTAAAACAATGCGAGAAAATATACAGATTCTATATTTACTTGATGTATTAACTAATAGTAAGTTATTTTTGTTGTTTTACATGTGTTAAGTTGCACAACTGAGAGGCGTTGCTGAGACCCTGTTTGTCTTCAACACCGGTGTATGTCGGATTCAAACAAGTTCTGACTTATTAAGATGCTATAATCACAGAACATCCTACACACTGGGTGTTTAACTAGTTAAACTAGACGAACCCTAACCTCTGGTGACGAGTCCTCCTTTAGACGTCCAGCATGAAGACATCTCTGCCCTGCTGCTGCTGAAGCTGATGAGGACAACTGAGACACAAACGGACAGCGGTGGGCCACAATAACGAGTGGACAATTGGAACAAGAATAAAAAAATAAAATAAAAAGGCCAGCGATGGATCTCGTCAAACATGAGCCTTCAAGGGGGCCGAAATAATTGTCAAGGCATCACAGATGCAACGGTACATTGGAAAAACAAAACAGGTCTAACTCCGCCCCATGAAAGAAACATGTCCAATCACTGAATGATCGAAACGCTGTACTTCTTTTAGGCACAGTGATGTTCAGCCGTTCCGTCTGACTCTACCTGATGAGACACGAGAAATTAAACTTATACTCAATATAAGATATGATCCCTTTTTTCTTTTTTGTTACTTATTCAAGGACAAAGAAACAATCTTTGGGGTGTTCGTGGAGGGGTGGAGTTATCGTCCATCCTCTGTAACCCGCCGTGTCTCTGTACTGATTTCTCCAGAGTGTCGAATGCAGACAGGTGTGTGATGCTTCATCACCTGCTTCTTCTCTACTGTCCACTGTTGAAACTGGAGTCGACGCTACTGCAGCTTTCTTCGTAAGTGGGTGGGGGCTCTGTAACGCACAAAGGCAAAAGAAAAACAAAGTCAGTCTATATATATATATATATACAGTATAAGTCCTGCCCAACTCATAGCCTCTGTTCCTATAGTAACTACTAAAGTATCACTGTAAATCAATGGATTTAGTAATAGAGGGTTTCTTTCATCACTCTATCTGAAATGTGATTCTAACCGAGGCTGAATGTGGTGTTGACACTTTTCAGCTTTAAAAATGACAGCGTGAACATGACCTGTAATAATCATGCCATTACTCTGTGGTTATTACAGAATTATTAGATTACATGTTTCAGGATGATTGAGTTTCAACTGTGAATGCTTCAGCCACCACATTCAACGGACTCAGAAGCACCTGCAGTGTCTGTCTTCATTAACTGGCCTAAGGCGCATTCAAGAGCACTTACTGTAGCAAGGTGTTTACAGCATTACGAATACGTAACGGTGCCCTGTGTTTTGAACTCAGCATTGTCGCTCAACAGTTTGGGAATTGTCCGGACTTTTGCATGAGCGGAAAGCTGCCTTGCAGAATTTGGCAGAATTTGTAGGTAAGCAATAAAACTTTGGTGTGCGAGTGACTTAGGCCACGTGACTGAGAATTCCTCTTTTTCGTCTTCTCAAGGTTTACCTATAAGAAGAACATATAGCAACACTACTGCGAGAGTCGACTCTCGGCTCAACACCAGCCAGGGTTTATCCGGTTTTAGAGATTGAACTTCATCCCTTGAACTCACTGAGCACTGACTGTGATAGCGGTGACGTGAATACGTATTCCCCATCAAACCAAACTGGTGTCTTTGTGTTTGTCTGCTTGCCGGTGTCAAAGAACTAACCGTGAGGGTAGTCACAGCTGCTGTACTCTGGGGGGAGGATGAGAGAACAGGAAGTAGGGATAGGAATCACGTTTCCCTCGGTGAAGAAAGGTATGGTGGCCCCGGTGGACACACAGAACTGGGGGGCGGACGCGTCGGGTCGGCCGTGGCCGGGAGGCAGGGCCGCGCCCGGCACGTGGCTGAAGGCGCTGGGGGACATGGTGACCGGCTGACCGAAGGGGTCCTGCTGAGAGTGACTCTTGGTGGGAATCTCCTCACTGGCCACGCCGCCTGCACACAGCCCTTCCGCTGGCTCCTCCTCCGCCGGCGGAGCACTGGGCATCACGTCTGCCGCGCCGGGTGCGGCCGTTGCTCCGCAGTGACCTGGACCGGAGAGCATGGGCCTCGACGGAGACAAGTTCACGGCGATGTTCCCAATGCAGATGGGCAGAGTGACAACGGTGTCTGGAGACTTTAGTGACACCTGCAGCACAAACAGGAGCCTTGTTTTATAGATTGGCTATAATTTGAAGTATATTCTTGATGTTTAATGGAGTTCGGAAGACTATAGTGACACAAGGCTCTGTGAAAATACACTTTAATACTTTATTTGTCTTTATTTACATGACCAACTGATACCTATGTCATCCCTATAATACAGTATACAGTGCTATTATTCATTTGCGTGTCAAGAGCTGGTTGCCAGGAAAATAAACCAGAAGTAGCTGAAAAAGTAGCTCTAAAATCTTCAATATTCTGAATGTGTGCAGGCGCCAGCAGGACCACAAACACAACAATCATTAAAAAACAGTGTTGCCCTCTAGGTACGCTCCACTACTTGGGATTATAATTAATTTTGGACGCTCAGGGGATTTTAATATTGTCCACATTTAAACACACACACACACACACACACACACACACACACTGACCTGAATGAAATAGTCGATGTCTATGAGGCTGCAGCCGTCCAGAACAGACTGAGGAAGAGGAGGGACGATGATCTGCTCTCTCCACTCTGCATGTTTCCCTGCTTTCACGCCGGCGCCCTCCACCTCCGCGATGGTCCGCAGGTCAACCACAGGCCGCTTGGTCTTGTAGGTCACTTTCTGGTACGCGGACAAGAAAACATGCGACGGTGACTTCAAGCCAATTCCCCACCTCGAGCTCATTGGAAGGAAAAGCGTCTCCTTTGTAATGGATCAAGAAAACCTCTCTTACTCGAGGTCCAGAGAGATTTCATGTGCTCCCACACGGAGGACTATGCTCTATGAATGAATTAAAACCCTTAAAATTGATATTTCCGGGGGGCTGTGGTCATAATAATGGTATTTGGAAAGGGCAAAGACTATGATTGTTTTTTACGACTCAGTGCAGCTGCTCTGTGCTCAACACCTGAAAGCCTTGGCGAGACACTATTTCCAAAGATGAATCACTGCAGCAAGAAGTTAGCCTCTTAAAAAAGGTGAGTGAAAGGTGTGCTGGTAAAAAACAAACAAAAACAAACCAGCATTATTCACTGATAATATTCACTGCTCTACCTGTATGAGACTGGCCAGCACACATCCCGTGTCCCTCCCGGACTTGTTGTGGATCTCGGTGGCTAACTTGATGACCTGCCCGGGGATGTAACCCCTCAGGTCACTGCGAGCTTTCAGCATCAGGGTCCCCGTCTTCACCAGGAGGTAGCTGAACTTCTTCGTGATCACGGCGTAACTCGGATTCTGCAGGGACGGAATCACAGGATAAAGGTTTTGTGAGGAAGCCTCATTAGCTGACGCCGTCCTGATGTTCTATTCCTGCTTAGTTCCAGAGGATCAAGAAACTCTTGACAGTCATGTCGGGAAGAGAGTGAGTGATAAGTGAGTAATGCCGGGGAGGTTGAGGAGAAAATGAATCAGATCCTGCTTGGCCGTAAAATCAAATAAGCCTCGACCGAGACAAACGCTGATCAAATAAAGAGATGCGTCCCTTCTTCTCCTCTAGTTTCTGCATTAGATTCTAAACTTCTCCGAAGAACAGAAGAGCAACATTTAGGTTTGCTAGGCAAGAAAATGAGCAGAGGGAGATTATCAAAAAAGTTGGGAAACTTTTAACTTACTTCAATGGCAGGAACCTCGTTGAGGTTGAGCCGGTTGAGCAGGTAGAAGGGCCTCAGGGCTTTGTGGTCCTTGGAGAAGCGAGGCGTGTCGATGGCCACCCTCACGCGGTAAATAATCTTCCCAAAGGGTCCCTCAAAGGAAGTCGGCACAGCGACTGAATAGAGAATTGCAGATGTTACTTTGCAATTCCTGAAAAGGCTAAATTAATTGGGCTAAAATTGTAATAGATTTTATTTTATATTGTTAGTAGTTGGGGCATGTCAGCCTCTATCAGAATGGTCACAAGAGGTAAGGAGCTTTTCAGACTGAGTCCTGCACATTTGTCTTGAATGGAGAGAAAAAAGGACACTGATTGTTCTTGTGACTCGAGGAAAGGGCATCGAGGAGCAGGAAACAGGGAGGGAAGGAAATTAAAAGACAGGCAGATAAAAATAACTGTTTAGGGACCGACAGACAGCAGGAGAGAAATGGTCAGAGCCAGAGGAAAGGAAGAAAAAAAAACACTCATCTACGAAGTGTGAGCCGCACAAACAATCTGCATGTAAATTCCTAAACACGATGTACAAAAATGTGATTAATGTGCTGTCAAAACAAAGGCAGAGCCACTCTCACTATCGTGGAGCGTTCCGCTTCTCCCTGACCCTCATTCAGATGCTAATGTCAGCGAGGCAGGCGGCGGCTCCAGGGACGAGTCTGCTGCTGCTGTCAATAAGAATTAAGCGGGAGATGTGGGCTGCTGTTGTGTTTCGTTGCAGACCGCTCGGGAGCCAGAACAGAGCTGTGGACGGACTGAAGCACCGGGCGGACTTTCCCTGGAGACGCACCAGCCTGAGCTGCTCGCGGCGGCCGAAGGATTGCGAAATCTGCCGGACAAAGACCTTCCTCAGACTCTTTGAGCTGCAGTTGTACTTGCTGACTTTATTTCAACGGGGCAGCCCCCTGACATTTACTTTTTCAGGATGGACCTAGTGAGCACCTGTTGATTTAAACCTACAGAGGCACCTACATTAAAACTGGGCCACATTTGTGGTAAAAGTGATAGTCATGGTCCCCAGTGGATGAATCCTATTGAATATTCCTCTAGTGTCATCATGAGGGTTGTAAAATGTAAACAAATTAATAAATGTAAACGCATTTCAGTCACACATATTTTGTCTCACAGCATGCATGATTTCAGTGTAGCAGCCAATACCTGGAGCTCAGTGTTGGTGTTTGGAAATGTGTCACAGTTGACAGTTTAATTTCAGAAATCAACAGTGAGATAGAGACTATTGGGACATTTTAAAGCAGTCCTTGTGCTCACTGGTTATTCCAATTTATTCAGTTAATTTGTATGAAAACAAGGATTCTTGCACAATGTGCAGGGGCTCATCGACAAAGGATTCTAGCGCTCCAGCTAGCGCATCACCTTTTCATCTCGTTTGTTTCTCTTATCTTCAGCTCGTATCTTATGTCCCTTCGGAATGAGTCCGTCCACCATTTCACCCAACCCCATTCCTCCCCATCAGTGTCCCCGTACTGAATGCATCTCGGCCTACGCCTTCCTCGTCTCTTTGAATTCTCTTGTTCCCTCCGTGGAAATTGACCAGCCCAGAACACCATCTGATGCCTCGACTCCAGATAAATGCCCATTTTATAAACTGCTCCTCGAGAATCGCCGCGCAGTCGAATCCTTGACAGGTGAAGTGAAGAGTCCCACCTCTGGTGCTAACTGCGTTCATGCAGCACCTTTATCCTCAACACCCCCACATCCATCTATAGCAAACTGGGTCCCGGTGTTTCTTTGCTCAAGGACACTCAGACAGGAGGTAGAAGTTGAAACATCGATGATGTGATAATCAACGACCTGCTGTACCTGCCATAAATGAAAGCGCTGGAGTAGCTTGTTCAGTATTTGTGGTGGGCTTATGCGAAGTATTCACGTTTTACTTCCTTTGAAAAGAACGTTGAACTATTTACTGTCAGCGCAAACGCTTCATCGCACACTTAAAGAAGCTTCAAGGTCTCCATCTCTGAGTAGGAACTGTTCTTAAGTTGCTCAGTGTTTATTGGTGTGGACCATGATCAGGAACACAGAGGTTTTTCTTTAATTTAAGAGGATTTCTGTTTTGTTTTTTAACGTTTCTTCAATTCCATTCAACTTTATTATCCTACTTGTGTACAACAATGAATAGTCTTGTCATTCCAAGATAGTGCAACCTTTAAATAAAAGCAATGTCATCTGGTATATTTGCACAACACCATGATTCTCTAGCATTGTATGTATTTATGATGTGCTTTGACGCCGACACATGAAAATTTCTCAAAGCGTCTAATAAACCTAATTATCGCCATCACCTATTTAAACCCAGTGTTAAGAGGCAGGTCATTCTACCTAAAAGACTGTCTGTGCTGCGAGTCTATTTTAACGAGAGATCAGACTCAGTCTGTATGCCGTACCAGCAGGGGGCGGAGGAGACACCCACATGAATAGGATGAAAATGTTTCACTAATAGGCATCACCACGACACTTCCTTAGCCGATTACGTACATTAAGGCATTCTATTTTGTATTACAAGTGCTCTAAAAAGTTTTGTTTAAATATGGAAATGATGCAATATCTTATCTTATCTTACAATATGTTGTAATCTGCATTCATTTCCAGAACTCAATAAATGGATAAAGGCCGGTTTCAAAAGTATTGTAAAAATGTTTGACATACAAGAGTCAAAGGTTTTTACAGAGACTCGCAGATAATACTGTCAATAACCATAAAAAAAACATCATGTTTGTAGGAATAGAATGTTGTATGAATGAGGATATGAATGATATATGAACCCCTGTGTAAAAACCTTCAGAATATAGATATGAAACCAGACACTTTGGTGTATGTCGGTGCTACTGAAGTTCTGGCTCAGAGTCTGAGAATGAGGAGAATGTCCTTTCAATATATGTATTGTAAAAAGCAAATGAGGCATTATCTAATGGTAACCTTTGTGGAATTTAGGAGAAATCTAAAAGGTGCAAAAAGACAAAGTAGTCAAATAAACACCTAAATGGGTATTCTGAATGTCTTCTTTCCACTGGTCTGACAGAAGACATGTCAAGGATGCAAACTATCTCCCAACATCTCTGAATTGATTAGTGCCTGAAAATGTTTTTGCCACGTTTGTCTCCCCTCATCGCAACATGATAGTTAACATGCCATGTGCTGATGCCCTCAAGTCCAAGGGTCTGAGAGCATGAAGACCAATTAAACAGTGACTGCACAACAGGAGAGAGAACTAAAAATATACCCCCCCACCCCTGTGCTTCAGCCCACGCCTGAGAGAGTGCAAGATACCAGACAGACACTGCACTGTTTGTGCCCTCGCAGGTGCCAAGCATGTTCAGCTGATCTCTGCGTCATGTGCGTGATTGTGATGTCATTTTTTATTTATTTATTATTCATCAGGCTTGTGAAGTGATATGTGGAATAAAGGGGACTTATCGCGCCGAGGCACGTCACAGTCAGCGTGTTCCATTCCCACGTCACTTAACCATTAACCATGTAATGATCCTTCACACGCCATCGGTATCGCGGATCTCTGTCCGTCTGCTTTGTGTGGGAGACAAAGGGCTTGGGGCTGAGCACTTTGGAAGTACACACGGGGTGAGTGTTATCACGGCAGCGTTCTCCTTACACCTGTTGCTATCTGGACCTGGAAAACTATTACGGGAACTGAAGGCGTGCCTCCGACGTGGAGGAATGAAGTTGGACGGGTCACCTGGGTTCATCGCACACTCACCTGGAATGAGAAACTGGAAGGGGAAACTGTGCTCGCCTGCCGCCAGGGTTCCTGTGGAGAGAGGAAGTCTCTCAGTTAAATGCAAATGACATGTGTTGTGCAAATAGAGTGAGAATTCTCAGGGCTTGTGTGTGTGTACGATTGTGTTTATTTCGACTCTTCATATCCCCTCGTATGCATTTTGGAAGTCCTGTGGGGATCACCTGCTTTCACAGAGGGATGGAGTTTCTGAGACAAAGCCGCTTCATTGTTCAAAGACAGCCGAGCCGAGACGCCTGTTGTAGCGAGCGAAACTAGCACCTGAAACCAATCAGCCGGTGTCGGAGGAAGCGATAACATGTGTAGCTGGCAAAGTTGGAGCATTTCTCAGCAAAGTTAATCAATGATTTACAAGCACAGCGGCACCGTGGGGGCCAGCAGTGATCGACCCGAGGCCGAGTGCATTCTTCTGCTCCGCTGCAACATCTACAGGTCAGCATCGCTGGGATTTAAAGAAAAGGCCCGGTTTAATTCTATGTTTCTCAAAGATCCTGTCTATTCCGTCTCTGCCAACGAGGCCATTGATTCCTAGTGTTACTCAAACAGGGCGAAATTGTTAAATTTGTTGGGGACTATTTTCAGCTGCAGAATAATACACATTCAGGGATGTAGTGAGTATTTACGGCAGCAAGACGGTGTATGTGGGTTAATGGAGACTGTGTGTGTCTTCATGGTGATGAAAGAACATGTCACCTAGTGTGACTCCAGGCTCATTGACAACAATGGAGCTCTATGGGTTAAGACATAGCAGGTTCTGGATACACAGACAATGCTTGATGGCATCAGTTCAGTTGTAGGTTGTATTTTCATAAGTTTTGTATGCAATTAGAAAAATATAGACTGACATGAACACTAGAAACAAAACAAATGTGTATTTTAACAAGTCAGGGCAGAGTTCTATTAAGCAGCAGTGCAGAAGCAAACGAAAACTTGCTGAAGTGCAACAGTATACGAGAACTGTGTGGCTGATCTTATCGGAGGCAGACCTCGCTGGGTTTTCAGAGGCACATGTGTCATTCGGAGGATGTAAACAGGAAGTGCTCTGAAGTATGAAGAGGTGTTTTGTATTCAATTTTGATACTTGTTTATTTCACAAGCTCACTTAAATTATGAAGAAGAGCCCAAGGCACTAATAAGAGCCTTTCCATCCCTGACACACCAGGAGCACCTTGAGAGAGTCGGCTTATTCATTCTCTAGAGATGATCCCACAGCCCAATTAAATTCTTCCAGACAGCAACATGTCTACCCTCTTTAGGGATGGCCACAACTCTTCTTTCTTTTCTTTTTCCGTTAGCCTCAGTTTACTGAGTGGAAGTGCTAAGACTGTGTGTGTCTGTGTCTTTAACGATCTCCGCACTTTTAAACTACTATCATGGCTTTAGAGCGTTTAAGTAAAAAAAACTAGCCAGTTTTCCAAATTTGAACCTAAATCTAATGTTAGTTTCCATCCACTACAGTGATGTGATGATCAGGAGTTGGTCATCAAGATGAGCAGCAGGTGGGTAACCATCATGCTAGTGCAGAAGAAGAGGACGCAACAAGATGGCGTCGTTGAAAGAGCGGCAGTCAGACCACGAACGGTGGAAATCAGGGTTGAAAAACCCGGATGTAAAAGTGAGGTTTGTGTTTGCTTCCTTTAAATGGATCCGTACTTGTATAGCGCTTTTCTAGTCTTCTGACCACTCAAAGCGCTTTAACACTACATGACATCATTCACCCAGTCACACAGTGATGAGAGGAGCTACCATGCAAGGTGCCAGATCAGGATTATCAACCATTCACACACCGTAGGCGCAGCTACGGGAGCACTTTAGGGTTAAGTGTCTTGCTCAAGGACACATCGACACGGGCTAGCGGAGCCGGGGATCGAACCGCCGATCCTCTGATTGAAGGAGCGACGGGGAGCACAAGCTTCAGTGGACATTTCACTCATATTTGCCTCATCTGTTTCCAACCACACGTTGTCACACTGTGCTTTTCCTGATAAAAAAAAAAATGTACGTTGAAAATGCACATAAGAACAGGTGGATGGAAAGACTGACTGCATCTCACAGGTTCTGTCTTCTAAGAGACGCTCATCAACTCCTGGGAAAAAACATTAGTAAAAGCTAATATTTCTCAACACTATGTGTTGTGTAACTCCATTTAACCCAAAATATCAGGGTTAAAGAAGTTAATAAGGAAGAAACCAACAGTTACGACAAAGTAACTTGTGTGCAGTACCGTTCTTTGAATGCCAACAAATCAAACGTCCTTTAACTTTTCAAAAATGTCTAATTCTTAATGTTGTGGTATAAACAACTTACTTATCTTAGAATAGGAATAATAAAACTATGTTTCACTTTTTCAGAAAGATTGATGATAGAAACCCTAAATGGATGATTGAGTTGAGTAAACGAGACCTTTTCTCCTTAGTTTATTTATTTATTCATTTTTGCCTTGTGGTGTCTAAATACAGAATCCATAAATCAAATAAGATGAGAGTAAATAAGACCTTGAACCCGAGGCTTCTCTTGAAAGACGGTTTCCCGTTTAGCAAACGGAAAGAAAACAACGTTGCACCCGATACTAACTGCACACAGATGTGTAACGCATCATCAACGGACAGCGTAGAACATGGCAACAAAGGAAACGCGACAGCATCTCCAGCGTGGTCTAAATATAAAGCTGTCGGTTTGTAAAACAAGTCCACAGAGTAACCACGACCAGGCTGCGGTGGTGGGAGGAGATCCTTATTTCCTGAAGGTCATTAACTGACAACAGTGACAGGGTGAAGAATGGACGCTGACATCACTGGTCTCCAACTGCCAAGCATCTGTGGCATACCACATTATCAGTCAGCCAAAGTGAGCGTTGCTGGCTTTGTGTGTGTGTGTGTGTGTGTGTGTGTGTGTGTGTGTGTGTGTGTGTGTGTGTGTGTGTGTGTGTGTGTGTGTGTGTGTGTGTGTGTGGTGGTCTTCAGTCACCCTTCCTGTCTCGCTCCCCGTGTGCCGCTCAGCCCTTGGGGGCAGAGCGGCCCATTTTCGGAAGAGAATGGGATACGGAAAAAATGGCAGAGATAAAGGGGCGCGCAGAGGGAGGCTGTGTCATGAATTATTTATGTCCTCCTCCGTTCGGGAGTGTGTGTGGACTGAAACGTGGAATTACTTTTTTCCGCTCGCTTCAAAGATACTGCAAATGTGGTAAAAATGGTGGTAATTATTTTGTTTAATTTATTTTGTATTTATTTCTATAAATTCCCACAATGGTTTTGCACACTAATGTATTATAGAGTGATGTTTTTTGTGTGCAGTTTTTTACAATACCTGAGTTTCAGTTGCAATACCAAAGTGATTAACTTTAAGAAACATAAAGTACTTTTTTCTTTTATGAAAGAAAGCATAATTCTAATGTAAAATGATATCTAAACACAAGCAGCTGTTCAAGAGCTTTACCTAAAGGAAAGTCTAAAGCTGGCAACAATCTGGGACTACCTGATCAAAGAATAAGTAACCAAGACAACACAACTGACCAGCTGATACTTGACAGCTTTACAAAATAAGTGTTGAGGTTTTGATGTCCAGCCCTGTTATGTTTATCTTTCACTCACGTCTCCTATGAATATTTTTTATATTCAGCCTGACTTGGCAGTTTGTTTATACTGACCGTTTGGCACCCTGCAGATAATGTCTCTGTTTTTTTAAATATATATATATATATATATATATATCGTTATACAAGGCTGGCCTCCATGCACCATTCGGCCCCCAGCTCATACAGTAGTATGCCAACTGTGAGGCGGGTGTGTTCATGTCTGTGCCCGTTTGTTTGTGCAGTCTGAGTAATCCAAGCCTTAAAGCTTCACTTCCCTGTTTGACGTTTGCTCTACATTTGCTCAAACTGTTCTAACTTGACGTTACACTTATTTACGGTGTTGCCATAATGACGTGTTCGATTCACCCAGTTTCATAGTAAGAAAGATGGAACAGGAAGGAGGGGAAACGTCTGTTGTGATCCGATATCAGAATAACTAATATCATAACACTTTAGTAATATAGATGAATATAGTATCTACAATGCAAAATATCTTCAGTTTCAGCTTCAGAACCTTATTTGTGTTTCTCCCTGCTAGCTTATCTCGTCATAAATGTTCCATCTGTAATATAGAAGTCTAAAGTAGCATAAAATGGATAAAGGTACAGTACTTGAGGAAATACACTTTCCAGCAGTATAGCGCATATATATATATATATATATATATATATATATATATATATTACACACACACACACACACACACATACATATATATATATATATACACACACACACACACACACACATACATATATATACACACACACCTGGCTTGGTGTATGCCACATGATGAAGCATGTGTGGGTGTTAAACATTGGCGTGCTTCTTGGCGTTTCCACCAGCATGGATCACACGCTCCAATGACTTCCATTAATTCAGTGCGATTTGCCTTTACGACACATTTTAATGCATGCACGGCACATTCTACCTCCTGGCTGTGGGCGGTATTGGCAACCAATACGAATATGGAAGACGACCCTCGCGACCAAAAGGTCCAGTAAGCTCTCATTTCCGCGGGGCGAGCGATTGTGGACCGGAAACAGATGAAACCTGTCCTCTGTGGCGCATGTCCGACCTTCGGATCAGACACTGACGACCATGACTCACCTCGGCGGAGGCGGCGTGCGGAGAGGCCGGCTGGAGCATGACTGCAAGGTGCCGCTACTCGGACTGATTGAGGCTTTAACGCCGCACTACACGACTGCTAAAAACCCGCTGCTGCCTCTGAGAGATTAAGTCTGTTGCAGCAGATTTCCCATAAACCAAATGAGGCGAAAGGCAGGAGGCTTCAGTCCCGTCACACGGTGCTGTTATGAGATGGAAGCTTCTGACATGTCAGGGCTCTCAGGGAACAGGGATGAACCACTTTGATCCACATATAGGACGTAAACTGAGAATCTGCAGTCGCACGAAAGTGATGTGCTTTGCTGTTAAAAAAAACGTTTAGAGGTTTAGACCAGTTTCATTCAACTTCTAGGCAACCATTGGTTTGTCACACTGTAGTACACTGAAGATAACAAGCTGTATGCTATTGGATCTTCTTTTTTGTGTACACCAAATGAGCAAACAAGTGGAGTGATTCTTAGAATCATAGAATGTAAGGCCTGAACATTATGGTCACCATTGAATCACCTGTGCATTTTATATGAGGACAAACAGAAAAAGCTTTTGCTGTCATCACCTTTGTCGGCAACAGACAACGTGCTGTTGAAGTACTGCTCCTCCAGAGTCCATGCGGCCTCGTTCAGTTTGTTGGAGATCCCACATGAGCCCTGGCAGTTCACCTTGATGGCTGTGGAAAGAGGAGAGAAAAAAGGAGTCAATCGACTGTCTGAAAGGTTCGCCGTCCTTGTTTTGTCTGACCATCAAAAAATGCTTCGCGTCAACACCTTCTGGGAAACTTGCCATGTCAACCGTCGTTCTGATTCACTTGTCAAGCAGTCTTGAACTTAACTTAACTTTGTCGTTTTTCCGACTCTCGAGCATGTTAAACACTTGAAATTCATAATTTTCTTTAACGATCCTGGGAACACTTCCATGATAAATCATCGTTCACATTCCTTTTTAATTAGAAAGTTGTCCCATGTAAGCTCAGTCAGTTTGGGCAGCACCAGCACAATATATACGCTGATTAGCATGAGAATGACTCACGAGAAGGGACTCATTATACTTAATCATTATGGGCCCTCTAGTGCTGGTCTTGTGCATTCTGCTGTGGTTAAGAATCACAACAGGCTGTGAATGGAGTTTCTGTCAACAGATGGAAGAGGAGGAGTAGTAACATTATCAGGGAGCTGTTGTGAAACTAAGGAGGCTATGAATCATAGTGCAGACTGTTCGCCAAATGTCACGCTACACCTGTGTTTCACTGGGGGGATGATGGCTATGAGGCAACAGGTAAGACAAAGAGGTCATGTCGAGATGACTCAAATACAGGTGAAAGGGTGATTGAATGCTAATCACCGCGTATTTTCACACTTGATAAAAAATTAATCAAGAATAACTTTTTTTCTGTCCGGTGAGCAGCATTAGCAGTAGCCAGGGTGGCTTTCATGGCTCCACTATCTCTAACAACCACAATCAAGCTTAGCGGTCCCACAATGGTGGTTATCAAGTACTCTGTAAGTCAACCCAAGGGTTTCTCTATCTGGCTCTGGTTCACATACCAGGGGCCGTGTCTACTGGCAGCAGAGCGGCCTACTTTACAAACAAAGAGGCTAACACTCGCTTAATTAGGGATGCACCAATCAGACTTTCAGTCTCGATACCGATGCCTGGGCTTTGGGTATCGGCTGATACAAAGTGCCGATCCGATGCCAGTGTTTAATCAATAAGCCGTCTGCCTCCCCGTGGAAGAGGCTGGCATCATTCTATGAGTCGCGAGGCGGCGTCAGGCTCGACTTGAACGTTGCTTTCTTAACATTGTAAAAATGAATATGACCAATAAATACATAGATATACATTTATTGAATTGTTATTCATCACGAAAATAATAACACCAGCAACTTGGTAAACAATGCTGATAGAATAAGGCTGGAATGTTGGCATTATACACCATAAGAATATCAGAATCAGAATCAGCTTTAATGGCCATGTAAATTTGCACATACATGGCATTTGACTCCGGTTTCACTTGCTCTTCGTACTTTTTTTTTTTTTTTTTTCACACACAATATACAAGATAAATATAAAAAATATAAAGGACATTAAAGACAGTAGTAAAACAACAAAAAAGTGCAGATAGTGCAGATAGTGCAGATGAAGAGTCTGTTTAACTGTTCATCAGTGACGGCCAGTGGGAAGAAGCTGTTTCTATACACGTTTATAAGCAACACATTAATTTAAGGCAATACATATTAATAGTCAGATATATTGTGCCCCAGATGGGGAAGTGATATTAGGCTATAAGCCTATTAATTCACACATTCACAGTGTGCGATTTTTTTCCGCCAGCTGTCCTTTTTGCGTTTGCCAAATTTGGTCTAAACTGTGTTGCTTTTATGCTTTTAGCCTGGCTCACCGGGCCGAACCTTTTAGGAGCACAGGTAATTAGGGATGGGTATCGTTTGGGTTTTTTCAGATACCGGTGCTAAAACGATACTTTTAAAACGATACCGGTGCCAAACGGTGCCTGAACCGATACTTAAAAAACAAAAACATTAAAGAATTTTTTTATTCAAATATTGGCATCGGTTTTCAGTACCCAACCCTACAGGTAATGTGTGCAGCGGAAGTTACCATGGCGATCTACCCCGATAAGAAGTGAATCACCGTCTGAAAACCCAAAGTTAAACCTGAAGTTACCTCTGCAGTGGTTTAACACAGCCCTCTCTCTGTATCACCCCTCCTCTCTCTATCCCTCTTGTCGTTCTGTTGATCTGTCTGTGAGGAAATGAAATCTCTCTGATAATGCGCACACACACACACATACACACACACACACACACACACACACACACATAACTGTGACAGAAGCCAGAGGATTAAACAGTCCCAGCCTCAGTATTATCTCAGTATTCTGACAGATATGGCCAAGTATCGTTCTAAATGTTTTAGTGGCCTGAATGTGACTTTCTTTCCTTTCACAGTACAGCTGGGGGCAGATGGAAATGTCATTACTTGTGCAGGTGTTTGGACATAGAGAAAAGTATTGGATAAATTAAATTTGACTTGGTGGTTGTGGAAGATGAAAAGTCCTTCAAATTCATCCAGGGGGGAATTTACCCTCTGGTCACCATGGATATCTGTCCCTACATAAAATTGATGCATCAACATCCTGTTCATCCAACATTCAGATAGCTCATTGATTTGCAACATTCCCCACAATGGTTTAATACAAACAGAGACATGAGGGAGAGCTCCCTCATGAGAGCAGAACAAAATGTCTACCCGACAGACCCGTATTTGATTCGTATTTTAATTGACATGATCCTGCTATGATGAGAACATGTGAAGTCAAACAACCCGAACTAAAGCCTCAGACTACTGCGTTTGACTAAATTACAGGATTGCACATCAATGCAGGATCCTATGCTGGCATTACAGAACACGAACACACATACACACACACACACACACACACACACACACACACACACACACACACACACACACAAAGTGGCAGATGGCTGGGCTCTCTACACCGGCACGGCTCTTGGCACAGTTTGGTGGAAAAGGGAGGAACCACTGCCGGTAAAAACTAGAACCAAAATCTGCAGCTCACAAAAAAACAAAACAGAGCGCTGCCCTTCAGCCATGCAGACTAACGCACATTTATCTGGTCATTAACCAAACCCTGCAATCTGCTCCTGCAGCCATCTGCCTCGTTCTTGTGGGAGAATAATACCTTCATACTCCACATTACCACAGCTTTCTGGAGTCCTCACACTTCACAGGGGCAACAGTAGAGGTGTAAAAGTAGACACATTTGACGGGGGAAAAGGGAGCCATTACTGATATCGTTTACAGCTGTCTGTTGTGGAAAAGGGAAGAGCTCAGCCCATGAAAGGTCAGCGCAGGAGTAATCTGTTAATGTCCCCTGCAGCAGCAGCAGCAGCAGCAGCAGCAGGAAGAGTGGCTGCAGCACAGCTGAATAGTGAATAGTTGTGTCATAAGAGATGCGCTGCTTTGGCGGACAGACCGGCGGTCTGCGGCTGAATAATGGGGCCGGCCTCTACGCAGACGCAGGGAGCCGGATGGACCGGGAGTAGTAATGATGTGTCCGATGAGGCGCACGTCGAGACATAAAAATGATATGTCCTCATGTTTCACCGTGCTTAAACCATGAGTGGCAGTAGGAGTCTAAAACCCTGGTCTTTTGCCTCGTTCTAGTAGAACCTCCAGGGATGTTTCATGCTGGCAGAGATCAACTCTGTTCTTATTCCTGTGTGAACATGCAAGGCTTTCCCTTCGTCCCTCACGGGAAAAGAATTATGGAGACTTCAGTGAGAATTACTGACATAGTTACGCACGCATGTCTATCCTCTTCTGATGTCAGGAGAACGAGTTCAGAACTAAAATAACCGCATCGAAGAGAGGATTCCTTGCTCGTGACTCAGCAACTGACACCAAAACTACCAGGGGTCTCAAACTGCCGCTCATTGACGAAGAAGGCCAAGAAGGACGACGATGCTGCAGTCGAGGCAAGTTATATATGTGGTGAGTGAGTTAATCGCCAAAGCAGGAAAGCCGTTCACCGGAAGGATCGCACGTTGCTGATATTTTGTGTCTAGAAAAGAAAAGCCGGTTGAGCAATATCTCTCTCTCGGTTAAACGCAGTGGCAGAGTAACATCTATGATCTGTTACGCGGAAAAAACAGTTTAACGGCATACTCTGTGGCGCTTGACGAAAGCACAGACAAAACAGACAATGCTCGGCTAGCCATATTCATGAAGGGTATTAATGACCAATTCCAAGTGACAGCTTTTCGTTTCCTCATCTTTTTATTTCATTTACTGTGGTCAGGCTTCCTCACCCGCACACCCTTAAATACGATTACGTCACGTTGAGGCCCAATTGTCAAAGACTCTCCACAGTTCTAATTTTATTGTTCAAAAATATAGTAAATGTATTGGCTCTATAAAATTAATGTATTTGTCTCTGCTCCCACGTTTAATACATTTAGTTATTCTCATTAACTAATTTGCGTTTTAAGAAACGTGGTCTTTGTTTGTGGTACAGAACTATGACTTATGATAAAACCGTTATATGTAGCAGAGTAAGATCTCTTAGGTGTGTTTTAATTGATTATAATATTTCAAAAAGTAGGAAAATAATCCTTCTGAGTTTTGCCAGTGATAAAGTTAACCAAGCTCCAATCATGGTTTGAGAGTCTGCTTTTGAACAGCAACCTCCTTCAGTGTATGCCATTGCCATCCCAAAACCATTCATAGCTATTCACAGACTGTGTGGGCTGAGATGCACAAGAGGCCTAATTCTCCTTTCCAATAAATAAATGAGCACGTTTCCAATCCTATTATCACATTAAAATATGCCATAATTAAAACCACTGTATATATGGAGCAATAGTGGCATTAGAATGTGCCAGAGGAACAGTTATGCCGTGTTCACACCAAAAGAGTTGCGAAATATTCGCGCGAGTAGATTACATGTTAAGTCAATGCACAGACGCGAATGGTTGTGGAAAAGCAAATTTATATTTCTTAATATTCGCTTTTTCGCCGGAGTTGAAATATTTCAACTCTGGTGAAGAATTCGCTTGACGCTGAGTTGCGAAAGCCAATCAGAATTGAGAAGCTCCGCCCGGCATCACCAACGTCTTGCCGTTACTGAATCAAACTGCTGGTCCGCTGAAGGAGCGCTGGAAGCGGCTTCATTCAGACACTCGTCCTGGAGGTAAAGACACGGCGATAAGCCACGCCCCCTTTCCGCAGCGAATGGTTGCGGAAAAGCGAATTAACCACATAAAGTCGAGCGAGTAAACTCAGGCGAAAAAGCGTTGCGAAAATTCGCAACTCTTTTGGTGTGAACACGGCATTAGGCCTCCAGTTAGGTTTAGGCAACATAAACCAACAACATGTGACCCGGTGAAATACAATGCACAACCCAGAATAAACTGGAGCCACATTCTTTAACAGCTTGGAAAAGCCAAGCATGAAACACACTGTCAATAAGAAGTGCTTTCTTCTTTTTTAAATTCTTTATGTATATTGACAAATACAATGTGCATAAAAACAGGTGGATGAAAAAGTCTGACAGTATTTATTGTGTTAATCTAGCACTCACAGAAGGCAGGGGCACGCTCAATTACATCAAAAAGGACAAAACCGTAAAATGCAATACATCAACAATATGAAAAGGTCATGGCAGCATTTGGTAATGAGAGATGTTTTTGGGCTAAATGTGGGGAGAATGTGGTTCATGGTCAGTGCCCGGACTGTACCACTAAAACCGTTTTCCAAATCAATTTGGGGCAAGAAATAGACCTTGAAATTCTAGATTCATGCTGGAATTGTGATCTACGATGCCCAGCTCAAGTAGTCCAGAAATACTCAACTCAATTCACGAGATTTGGTTTGGTTCTGTGAAGCCGACAGTTTCCAACTCCTCTACACACCAGCAGCTATGGATCACGCCTTGCTGCTGCCAGCACAGGAATCCTTGCCAGGAGCCAGCTCTCCACAGATTAAACCACAGCCTGAGGGAGACCAACACTCAGTAGTAAGAGAGAAGCTAGCAGCACAGCTCTGACTCAGCAGCTGCCGGGATTTGTTGCCAACACACTGGAGTCCGTCCAGGTCGTCTCCACGGTTCAACGAGAGCTGCTGTAGGCGGAGATGATCCCGGTGCTGCTACTCATTAGATTTTTACGAACTAGACTATAGTGGGCAGACAGATCCAGGAGAGAGGATGCAATCCACGGCGGTTCAAGATCTGGCTGCCAAGACATGGCTGCTGTGCTTGTTATTATTGTGTCTAATGGTTCTGCGATGTGGGTTAGAACAGGGCGTTGGTAGGGCATGGAGCTATGTGGGTGGCAGGCAAAGGTGTGGCCCTGATGGGCATGTGGGAAGGTGAGATTTTCCGTTTTGTGAACTGTATCCTGTTTGTAGTGCACCTGGATGGCCGAACGTCTCAGAAGGGATGATAAAGCCAAACTTAAGATGTCATAAAATGAGAAACAGACTATGCAGAGGATGATGATGCTGACATAATATCAAGTCATTTGTGCCACACATTCTCTTCCACCTCTCCCTGTGCAGGAATTTTGTCCTTCAGGGCACTCTTTCCTGGAAATATGTGCCAGTTACGCAATACTGTTGTTTGCTCTGTCACGGGATTTTCTAAACAAAAGCGCAGCTTCACTTCCCGATCAAGTTCCTATGTTTGCACTCCGGCACGCATAACAATGCTAAACATTGAGTGAGGCAAAAAGGACTTCTGCAACAACAGTTGAACTTTTCCAAGAGGAAAGAGGCCGAACTGTGTCTGTGAGAGAAAACCATTAAGTCAGAGCGATGCTTGTTGCATCATGACATGGGAAAATGAGTCCGCTTGGGAGGGGAGCTTGCCGGGAAGCTGGGCTGATAATGTCAGCTCCTTATTTACACTGATTACGCAGAGTCCAGCTTCAGCTAATGGCTGGGGAGCACAAAGGAGCCTCAGTTTGTTTAAGGTCTGAACTTTACTGGAAACAAAGCAGAATGAGGAAACCCCCGACCTCTCAGACACAACACAGCGGAGAAGAACCACGGCCACTAGGATTTCATCCTGAAGTGGGTCATGAGTGCAATGAGAGCAGATAAAGGACCGTTTGAATTGCTTGACTTCATCGGCATTCCTCACATGCGCTGGAAAAGGCTCCTCGGACGTCACGTAGACATTCCAGCATAACGAGGCACGGAAACTCCCAAAGCGGTGTCTGTGTGATAAGATTGGTTTTAAAAGAAGCTCCTGTAGAATGTTGAAAACCTGCACAAGCGGATGCAAGCAGTTCAGTCAGTTCGTTTGGATTGATTAGCCTGACGGGTTTCTTATAAGGGAGGGGTCCACATTTAAAAACGGGGTAAAGAAGACTTATATTGAGGTGAAGAAAACGTGCACGTCAGACCCCGCCTGTGCAGGCAGTGTTGAAGGACAGACTGTCCTGCGCTCGCTTTATTCATAGAGAGAGTCCGACAGAACGATACTGCACAGCTATGAATGGCAATTTACTTTTTGCCGCGTCTCTGCGAGACTCATTTCGGCAGCGAGGTCAGAACTCAAACAGAGAGGACGCTTTCTGGTCCGAGTTTCGAGAGAATTTTTTTCTTTTTTCTTGTGGCTTCAACAAAAAGCCGTGAAGGACAGGGAACTAAACGCACCAGGAACCACTGAATGCTTCTAAAAATCTTTTTGTCAAGAAAAAAATAAAAAGTATATCTTTTCCACAAAAACCCCCGAGAGGTCACAGCCTTCACTTTGTACAGGACAGCCCGAGTAATCCGACGCTACCTTCAGCAGCCTCATTAAATCTTTAGGCGCTGCAAAACAATTAGTCCTTCTCTCTTTTCCAACATCTCCTTTCTAATGCTTCTCAGCGAGACGTATCAAACGCAGCCACCTGATCTCATGATCTATCACTCCTGGCCGTAAGGGAATCCCCCCAGCAGCCGAATAGAGCCTGGGCTGTTTGGTTCAGACCTGTGCTGAGTTACCGCTCCGTTTGATCAGGCAGAGACGCTTCAGTGAAAGCAAGAGAAAATTAATGTATGGCTTCGTGCCCACCATCGCGGCTTATCAACCGTCAACTAAGAAGCAACAGGGAACAAAAATTCCGGATCTACACTCAAAGTGTCGAAACGTTCATTTTGTGCAGTTGTGCGTGAAGACTGACGAAGCATGAAGATGAGGCCAATCGGATCTATTAGACAGTTTGAGGCAGCCTCTTGCATGATTTAACAAAGTTACCGTGTTGTTTCTTTGTAACTCACTGTTGTGCCGCTGCGATGTGTTGGAATGGATATTAAAAGACGAGACGTACAGAATGTCAATCGACTGAGTGCATTGTGCTGGTTATTTATAAAATAAAAAATAAATCACATAAGGAGCTTGTCAGACGACCTGTACTGATTGTAGTTTTTCCATATCAACAATTAACCCAAAGACTGTATGCAATGTACCTCAGTTTCCCTGGTCGAACTGTCTGGAAAGTTTCAGACATTCTAAAACTGGTTTCAGCAGTCAAACGGAACCACTTGTCTGATGCAATCTGCCTACTTGGCTACCCAGCGTCCTTTGCTGCATCACACCTGTAGCCTTGACGATGTGCAGACCGGTGACAAATTAAAGATAACCGGTTCAATGAACGAAGAGAGGAAAGTGATGCAGATTGTTCCACAGAGGACACAGGGGCTCAATGAATGGTTTGATGGTATGAATCCTCTGCTTTTGGCCTTCACAGTCACCGGGCCTCAGCCAGCACTCTAATCCACCTTCATCAAACCGCCAAATGATTTGATCTCCTTCAGAAGAATGGTGTTCCAGGAGAGTTTAACCGACTTAGATAATGTATGACTGTACCCTGCTTGGAAAGTAATCTGACAGCGTTCAATCACGGACCAGCCCGACACTCACCTCCTCTGTGGCTGCCGTCAGTTGATGGCGCTCGTGTTTGAGATTACGGCGCATACATCTGCATGTACAGCGCACACAAATCCCCCTGTACGTTTGCATGCATATGAAAGAGGCTTTTCCGATGCAGAGGTTACATCATAGGAAACAACGTGTAATCTGCACTCTGCACCCTCGCGCCACTGCATCGCGCCACGAAAAATTCCCACATTCCACCGACGTTTGTCGGCCTCAAATCCCGACGGACATCATGGGTGGGAGACGCGAGCGCCGTCTGTGCGTTCAGTCTTTGAGGATAACGACACATTTAGCGGCTGCATTGTGACCTGCTTTTCATTATACAACAGGGAGCAACAAGGGAATTCATTATTTCATCCTCCGGATATTTCTTTCTGTTTCATTGTCTTGATAGTTGTATGTGTAAACTCTGCCGCTAAAGCTCACTTTTGGTGGTATCTACATCTATATAGAGGCCTACATTTAGGCATTGGATTCTCCCTCGTGGCGATCAGCAATGTCCTTAGTTGACCTGACCTCACTGTACAGGTATCAGATACAAAGCAGATTGTTGCGGGACATGTCCTGAATCAATGTGCATCTTTAAAAACATCAATTTAAGATCAAGGATGTTGAGATCAGGATGAAAACTGAGGCAAAACAATTCATAATTTAAAACTTGGTGTAATCGTGACAGTTAAGATCACTAGATCAATTATGAATCGTTGTAAGTGTGACGGCAAATTTCCACTGTGCTAGTACTTTTTATCTATGGAACAACAAGACCATAAATAACATTTATGGTTTAAGTGCCTTGCTGAATGGTCACAGGACGTATTTTTATCCAGACACAGATAAGAGGTTAACCACAGAAGGTTTAGGTTAGGTGATGTTGTCCAGATATATTCATTATATTTTGATGTTCCTTGCTCAAGCTGATCTTCACTGTGTTTTGCATGCAGCTACATATCAGCAGTAAAGATATCTTTACTCTGGTGCAAAGTACAGTCGTCGGCTTTAAGAAGTGTTACGAGACATTTGGTATCAGCGGACGCCCAACAGCGAGCTTCAGACCTCTGCACACTCCTTTCTCGATGTAACCGTCACAAATCCCAGCTGATTTCATGATGTGGGTGTGTCCGACTTGCTTGTTGTGCTATTAATGACGTTTAGGGACACATGAGCCCATCATCATGAGCTAAACTTTAGAGTTTGGAGGAGGTCGACACAGAGCTCGGTGTGTTATGAACATATACATTTCCATGGATTTTCGGGTGTCATGAGGGACCTGCTCTTCATTGGTGAAATAGGTTGAACAACAACAGCTACCGATGGTCTGGAGCTTACAGAATACAGTGGGCCTCAGGAAGCGTTCTAAAGCAGACGTCGTCTTAGTTTTGTTCTTATTTTGTTGCTATTACAGCAGCCACCCTAACTTCTTCAGGAGCCGTCAGAGTTGTTTAGAACGAGGGTTCGCCTTTCCGTGTCGTCTCACACACACACACCTAGCAGCCGGAAGCTCCTCACATATACCACACACACCAGCCAGTAGAGGTTTTTGGGCCTTGCTCAAGGGCACCTTGACATAGTTAAGGTAAGACAACTCTCCCGTCACCACCAACTTTCTTCTGAGACGACAGCTCTGGGAACTGGCCGAACACAAGCATGTGTCCCACAATGGAATTCTTTTCAACTGTGACAAAAGACGAGCACTGTCTCAAAATGTAGGTGAGGAGGGAGAGGTCGATGGAGGATTAGCAGCATGCGGGAGGAAGATAAAAAGATGATTGAAACCTCTGATAACCGCTCAAAAAGATGAACCAAACACACACACACACAGAGACCCAGACACACACAAGTTCACCTCTAAATATGGGCTATAAAAGACTTAATCTGTGTGTCCTGCAGTGAGTTATTCAATCTGGTGTCTCACTTCACATCTACCAAAACTTCAGCCCTTCAGGCCTCTGAGTAAATACCACATACTGCTTTCTGCTGTCTTTAAGATTATGGCACATTTGTTTTTGTACAATGGTTCACAGAAAAGTTAAAGATGCAGTAATATATTTTTTTGGCCTCTTGGGTTAGAATGAGCCACAAATGGCACTAAAGAAATATCTGACCCTTTTTTTATTGACCGTCGGCTGTTTGCCGTGAGGCAGGTAGTAGTACACAGTGCGTTCATGAGAGATTGTGTGCTAAAATAAATCCTGAGAATTTATCACGATAAATGTATCTTAAATCCAAAACTATGAGAGAATAAAGAGGCAAAAAGCTTCAGGGTTCCTCTGCCAGCGAGTGACATGCCTTGTCTTACGCTGCTCTAATCCGTTGTTTATATGAAAATATTGACCATCGCATCTTTAAATTGCGGTTGGATTTGAGATTATTCATTCAACATGTGGGGCCTGCATGACCACATCACGTGACCACAAGACCAACGCCTTATCTCCCAGTTGATATGGAACACTTCTATCTTTAGTTTCTTTGTTAGCACTAATCAACGTTTTGTTCCACATAAAGAGTGACATCCTCTCTGCAAACTCGCTTCTACAAAGCATAGGAAGTGGGACAGCTTTTTAGAGAGAGGAAGAGGGGGAGTGATTTGCGGTGTGTGTGTGTGTGTGTGTCTGTACTTATCAGGGGGAATGAGACAGAATCCTCTTATGACAGACCTAAATAACCAGCCGTGGGGTTAGGCTCGGTTGGTTATGGGGGTCAAAGGATAGTTATTATTAACATGAATGACTAAGTCCACGGGGAGAGGGAGCAGCTGGGGCCAAGATTTCCAGCTGACAGCATCACTTCTATGGGCAGAGTGCTCTGACTGATGAAGTACTGTACACAGGGATCGAACCCACCCGCCCACACAGAAGGGAAGCGGAGAGAATGGAGTCACTGTTAATCACACTGAGTAATCATATGTCATGTTCTGGACAAAAGACACTGTCATGAGGGAATAAAAACTCCTCCAGTTCAACATTATTTACGCAGACAGTATGACTGCTCTAAAGAATCGGATCCAGAGGTATTATTAATCACAAAACAATTAACCAAGCTCAAGCTTTCAGACCAAAAATGAGGCAGAACTCTCGAGAAAACACAAACATAAAACAGACTTCATGATTTGCCCCTTTTGTTTTTACTTAACCTTTTGAATTGAATTACCAAATTAAATGTCTTTAAATAAAAATGTACTATTCTTATTACTGTTATATAGTGTCACAACCACCAGTACTACCAGCAGGAGTAACAGTTGAAGTAGCAGTAGTAGTTGCAGTGGGAGTAGTAGTAATAGTAGTACTACTTAGTACTTCGTAGTAATATTAGCATTTGTAGTAGAGGCAGAAATAGTAGTAGGGGTTGCACCAGTAGTGTAGTAGTGGTAGAAGTAGTACTAATAGTAGTCCAATAGCCACAGTAGTAGCAGCACATAGTACTAGTAGTGGTAGCAGTTGTCGTAGTAGTAGTATTAGTAGCAGAGGTAGTAGTAGGAACATATCAGCTCTGGACACATTTAAAACAATAGATTTTTGACACATTATTCATCCTCTTAACTTTCATCTACTGAAAGGCTGATGTGTAAAAAAAACTGTCCTCAGGATGTCTCAGTGCACCACTTTCACTTTTCAGACACATCACTGTCAGTCGCCCTCGGGGCAGTGATGTCATGATACACCCAGCCGCCCCCTGCCCACCCAAGTCTAGACGGTCACACAGAAACCCCGGCCTGCAGGGATGTCCTCATGAGCCAGATCAAAGAGATGCTCACACATCACACACTGGATTCATTGATTTATTTCTTGTCAACTTCAGTTTTCTTTGAGCGTTTGCCTTAAGGAAGCCAAAACAGTGATGAATGATCTGCTAAGACGGCCTTAATCGAGTCTGTGAATCCTGCTCGTGTCGAGTATTTCCGATGTACGTGCTCCTGCCTGCACTGTGGTAGAGACCAAGTAACCAAGCTCAAACTGGTTGATAACTAAGAATACATTTCTCTTGTTGCGTCAACACTGTCAAAGCTGTCACTTCCCACAGTAACATTGTGAGGCGACACCAGTCACAGTGAGAGAATGATGAGAACGTTATCGAAGCAACAGAATTATAAACCTGTAGTTTTGCAAGTTACACAAAGTATTAGGTGTTTTTTTTGTTTTTTTTTAGGTTACACTAACACAGAGTATTCAACGAGACCACCGCAACAACGGTAAATGCTGTCTTTCCGAAAATCAGGTTTTGGTTTCCTGTGTCACCGAGGCACTGCAGGTATTTACAGAAGCACGCCAGTGATTTAGAATCACACAAAATGAGGGGACTTGCCAGAGACATATGAAAAACAAAACAAAAATCAAGGCAACAGAAAACTGAGGGAACCGACACCCACTGAACATTGACCACACGCCCCATGGTTGTCCTGTGATTAGCTGTCCTTAATAGATTCTCTGTTGAACTGATTGCTGCTGTGTGAACAGGTGCCGACTTGCACCTCAAGCGACTGTGTGTGTGTGTGTGTGTGTGTGTGTGTGTGTGTGTGTGTGTGTGTGTGTGTGTGTGTGTGTGTGTGTGTGTGTGTGTGTGTGTGTGTGCGCGCGCCTACACATGCCTGTGGACAGTTTCGTGTGAAACCGAGGGGGGAGTCTAGCCTTGTTTACATAAAGCCGGTGGTTTGTATCGCCACAGATGCTGATTGGGTTACAGTGAATGTTTGTGTTGCTGCTTTGCTGAAAGCTAAGGGAGGCTCCGCTACGGTCATCTGAGACACAAAAGAACTACACACCTAAAATGTTCTCATTTACACTCGCCGCCATTTCAAAGTCAACTTTGATACACAGCGGAGATGACAAAATTAAATAAAAAAATGATAAATGAGACTACAGATGGGCAGGAAGTCGGATCAAGTCGACTTTCGCTTGAGTTGATTCATTTCCTGTTGAGCTTGCCGCTTCAAAACGTACTTCCTTTCCAAGCGCATGCGGTCAACAGGAGCTGTGCGTTCCAGCCTTTGGGTGTTGGATACCAAAGCAGACCGTCAATACACGACCCACATGAGAGGAAATGCCCGCACAAGCTGAGTAGGGCTGTCAACGAATAATCGAAATTCGAATATATATTCGAATAGTTGTTAAAAACAGAATTTCGAATGTGAAAATTAATATTCAAATGTAAAAAAAATAAAATAAAAAAAAAGTATTTCGGAGGATAATTATCGTGAATCTGGCAACCCCCGCCGCGGCCGCGATGAAGTGTCCTCTTTTTGTGTGTGTGTGTGTGTGTGTGTGTGTGACGAGCCCTTCGGGGCAGACTCTCTGACCCGGAGCAGACGTGAAGCTGGTTGAGGCTTTCACGGGGTTTTGCTGTTGTTTTGGCGTAGGCTGCGGCCCACAGTAGCCTGTTCTGTGTTCCCTTAATAAACACCCTATAAGCCAGCTAACGTCTCGTAGCTGTCCTGACCCAGGGTCGCTACACTATGTAAGCTAGAGTTAGCTTACCATTCAACGACAAGCAACTTGAGGCCACATCTCCAGAATGTGCACCCAAGAGAATATGGCATAAAATGTGGACCTTCAGCGAAACAGCCCCGTCTGGATACGTATTTTGCGCCGTCCGCCACAAGTTCGTTGTCTGCGGCACGACAGGAGGCCTGCACGCAAAAATTGATTTCGTTCGTATGCAAGGACATGAGGGCTTCAGGGAGTTCTGTGAAGCACTGGAACCGAGGAACCTTATCCCTGATCAGCACTCAGCATGTGTTTATTGTTGCCGTTCATTTAAACCGCTATGCGCGACCGACGGTGCGGGGGGGGGGGGGGAGTGAACACCTAAACTGAAGAATTTTGTATTTACACATATATTCGAATATGTTCGAATATATGTGTTTTTTTTTTAAAGGGAATATTCGAACGTCATTTTTTAGCAATTTTGACAGCCCTAAAGCTGAGACACTGAGTCCAAACGGCAGCGTCTCGTGTATCAGCAGACTGCACATCCTGCTAAGTGCAGGCCGACCAAGACACGACGGGAGACTGAACCAAACAGACGGGCTGGCTACGCCCACAACCTCAGATCTATAACAACATTAACACGGAGGGATGCCCCTGCGGCTTTCTGTCAATACCCCAAAATCAGCAGCAGCAAAATCTAGTTGGTATAGGACATCTTTACCAGGATATTATGACGATTTCTAACAACACTCGAACCAAAGAGCTGATGATGGATGCTTTTGAAAAACACAAAGATTACGTGTGACTAGTTTTGCAGAGATTTTGTCATATACAGGACAGTGGAGGACAAATTATGAATTTGGAGACCGAATTTCAGGCAGTCCAATAGCTGTCAATACTTTTCCCTCAAATTAAGTATTTACTGTATTGACATGGATTGTAAACCACATGCTGCAGAATCATGGTATATGAACAGAATTTCCAGTAATGCGAGGTATAAACTAGGTCGTACTGCATGTCCAACATTATGTGTCAGTAATGTGTGTAAGTGGATCATTCACGCACTTTTCATTCATGCAGGAGTCTGCTTTAACGACCGACTGAGAGGAAGCTAATCAATAGAAATGCTGTCTAATGGTCTCCATCATCAATAATACAGTGAGACTGCGAGTTTGGCCTCGACCATATATTAAGCATCTCAGAGAGTGTGCATCTGTTTTATCGTCCCACTGTATTTATTGCGTCGTACAACCTGGTAACTGTACACACACCTGACTCACAATGCTGAGTAAATAAAAACACACACAAACACAGCTCATATGGTGCCACAATCTGTGTAACGTATACTATGTGTCTCAGCTCAGCCCAGACACAAACACACACTCAAAGGATGTGAAAAACAAAACTTTACAGTCCATGACCAAAAACCAGTGCTGCTCTTTAATCTTTGATCAAATTCCTAAAACCGACTGTCAGGGACTCTCGTCCACTGAATGGAAGCGAAATGGGAAGGTGGGGCCGAGCGATATGGCCCATCTATCACGATATAGGTTGTTTCATATTTCAATAAAGATATATGTCACGGTACAGCATGTTTGTAGAATAATAATACAGTAGTTTGTATGAAATAACCCCATTGTTAAGCCAGTTTTTGTATGCGCAAGTGAGAATTAATTACATGGCAAATGAAAGGTACATGGAATATTCTCACTTCATTAAGAACTTCAGGGCAAAAATAATCACAACAAAGCTGACTGGACCGGGGTAAATGTAGTACTCTGCCTAATTAAGGGATCATCATCTGACCATAAATAACAACAAACCAGCAACTCCTTTGTATTCTTCTTCTCAAGACACAATAACAGATTGATGGACTCATCAGCGCTCGCGGTTGAGAGGGGCATAATGCAGCCTCAGCATTTACAGTACATTAACGGGCCCAGACCAGTCCGCTCAGTGGGAGTACCTTCGGCCCGGGAAAGTGGGCGGAGGACTCTCACTGAGGGCAAAAACAAACACCACCTTGTACATCGCCTCTTGAAACACACGATCACAGGCAAGCTTTAGTGACATTTAACGTTCTGTGACACAAGGCAAGTGAGGATTTGTGCTGTAACAGAAAAAAATGTAAATGTAGGGGGGGGATGTAAATGTTTGGCTTTATCTTCATACAAATGTTAAAACCCTTTGATTTGAAGTGATGGATTCAGAATCTAAACAATCTGTCAAAGCACTGAAAGCACACTGTGTGAAGTCAGAATTTCCGGAGAAATGAAACTGTGTGGACAGACCGCCCACGAACGCAACAGACACTACGGCACACATGTAGTGGCTGTTGCATTCATTGAATCACACATGAACTCAGTCAGTCAAAGGCTCTCTGCGTACTACTTTCAGCATCTTAAAAAAAAAAGAAAAAGAAAAACACACCAAAAAAAAAGAGACGACATTACATTTATACATTTGACTTAGAGAAGCTGCTCTCCTCCGCCGTCTGTACGCTCCAAGGACGGCCCCGGCACAGCAGCCACCCTCTGCGGCCTTTAAACTCGTGAACGCCGACCTCGAGGTCAGGTAAAGCCTCGCCTCGTGGGCCGTGTGACCTCAGCAGGAGGTCTGACCTCTGCTGTAAGCCATCTGCCTCAGGTCGGCCTGTGCATGATGGCAAATTAATCTCGCTCCGCCTGTCCAGCCCACAGGTGGACGTGGCTGCCCCGGATAAGATATTTTGTTGCAAGAGCTTAGCCCATCAACTGTCTTTTTAATACAGAAAACAGGTGTCTGTTTTTTGCTAAGTGAATACATGTCTTCTGCTTTTTTTTCCTCTCCTCTTATTTTATACACACACACACACACACACATCTAAGATGAATAAGCTGAAATGTTGTTCCCTGGCTTGCACTTTTCAAGGAGCCCTCTTCATTTACAGTCTCCCTTTGAAACAGAGCCTTTAGTTAAAGTAGATAGCGGCCCCCATTATCAGACACTAATCCCCACAAGGATCGCTTACACACAATAGATTCTCTGTGTCGCCTTCCTCCATGGCAACTCCAAAAAAAAAAAAAGCTGTTCTCCACCTTGCTAACCTACTTCACCCCTCATTCTCAGAGCTCGTCAAACGAGTTGGTCGGAGATGTTCGCATTACAACTTTGTGAAGGTCCTTTACGCCGTAAAACAATGAGAAGAAAGACGTTTTAATAAAGCAAAAACAAAACAACAACACTTGTTCTGCAACAAATTCAAAGGGTTGGTCAAACTAAATAAAAATAAAAAAAGATGTAAGTAACATGTTTTAACAAGCAGGCTGTGGGGTTTAAGCAGCACCAGCTAGCTCGTTGGGGCACAACAACAGAGACCACGGCGGCTGCTCGTGGCGGGTGGGAGAAAAACGCACCGTCCACTCCCCAGCTCAGCACCACCTACAACCGTCATGTCCGCAACAGTTCACAGGTATATAAATATGAGCCGCTGACATATATACATATGTATATGTATTTAGTCCTCTGCGCTTCCTCGTGTCCAGCTTCGCGGAAGAAAAGTTTATTGACGTCGAAGCCTTCGCCGCGCGCTTCACTGAACCAGGCGGCGGATGAAAGACACGCTGGCAACGTTTCAGTCTGTTGGATAAAAGGTTGACGGGAAGCTTCACGCTTACCTTTGTAGTGCAGCGCGTTGCCGGTTCGTATTTTCACAGTTCCGCTAATGGACTCTCCCGGACCGTAAACCACCTTGTTGTTGGCAAAAGTGATATCAAATTCTTGAAGCTTTCCCATGGCTCCGCTCCTCCGCTCCTCCGCTCTGCGTCTCTGAAAGCAGCGAGGAGGCGACGCTGCGCTCACCTGCTGCCGCGAGCCGGGTGACGTCACGCTAACAGCCTGGTCAAAGTAATGGGAGGGATGATAACCGATGCGGTGAACGTGAACGCGCCTTATGTAATCCTGTTGCAGGATCATATTGGGGGGAAATGCTCATACATCTAAACGAACAGGGTTTGAAACCTGTTCTGTAAAAATGTTTGCGGACCTGAAATTAAATCATGAAGATGTGTTTTAAACTAATACAACCAAAGTAAGAAACAAACAAACAAACAAAGGAAATGGTCGATATTCTATATTTTTAAAACTTCAAACTTTCATTGGGGGGGTTTCTGGTGATATAATCATAAAGAACCCAAAGATGCTAAATATCCTCAGATCAATTCTTCCTTTAACATGATTGGTTATAAAGTTGTAACAGCGGGCTGCAGGGCTGACTGCACAGTACTTTCCAAAATGTTACTTCACACTTTCTGAGAAATGCTTTCCACAGACACGTTATTATGAGCATTTTCCAGCCCTCATGAGGCCACATGAAAACCGTACCCATGGCTGGATTAACCTGCTGCTCACATCTCTGCACTATGTGCCATATGTTCTATGCTATTCTGCAACTGTCTGGCTCAATATTCGTGTGTGTGGCCATCTCATTTAACACAAAGGGACTTTTAAATATGTGACACTATGCACTGTAAGGGAAAGACAGTGTAATCATGTTAACGTCCCATATCGATCATGCTGAATCTGATCATGTGACCTGTGACTGAATGAAAACATGGCCTGCATTCCTAAACTAAGGAATTGTTTCCCACCTGGAGGTCATAAGAAGATGCTCAGAAGGCTGATCAACTCTTTCTCTTTTCAACAAAGACATGCTCGTTACAAACTTAAGTACTAACTACATTGTTGCATTGTGGAACAAAATATCCTTGGACACCACACTCAGAATTTTAGTAATGCATGCCGGCATTTTCAAGTAGCACTCGTCAAACACATATAAATGAATTAGTATGAAAATGTCTCTCAATATTTTCCCATAGCTGACACCCTTCCCATCTCTGCACACACTTCCTGTCTCTGACAGTGTTTCCTGTCCCCGCCTGTACTTCCTGTCTGAATGTGCGGAATCGGTCGGCTGTAGCGGGTGTGAAAGTTATGGTGGCTGTGCTGCATGGAAAGAGCTCACAGAAAAAGGACCTGTCATACATGTTGATCATGGAGCTTTGATATGCTACATGTAGCAGAAGACACAAAACATACATCAAACACACAGATACATTCATTCTCTCTCTCTCTCTCCCTCCCTCCGTCCCTCGCTCATCTCTCACCCCCTCTCTCTCATCTCTATCTCTCATCTCTCTATCCCCCTCTATCTCATCTCTCTCATCTCTCCATCGCTCGCTCTCATCTCACTATCTCTCTCATCTCTCCATCTCTCATCTCTCCATCTCTCTCATCTCTCCCTCTCTCCATCTCTCCATCGCTCTCTCTCATCTCTATCCCCCTCTATCTCATCTCTCTCATCTCTCCATCGCTCGCTCTCATCTCTCCATCTCTCTCATCTCTCCCTCTCTCCATCTCTCCATCGCTCTCTCTCTCTCATCTCACTCTCATCTCTCTCTCCATCTCTCATCTCTTCATCTCTCTCTCTCTCATCTCTCATCTCTCCCTCATCTCTCTCTCCATCTCTCATCTCTCTCAGCTCTCGCTCATCTCCCTCTCTCTCCCTCTATGTCATGCACTGAGACATATGTTTCCATGACGACAGACAAACACCACGGTTGCCAAGTTACTGCCTGTATCCATGGCAATCTGGTATGCGCTGGCATCTGATCTGGTCCACAGAATCCCTCGTTTTTTGTGTGTGTTTTTTTGTGTTTCCTTGTGTTGCAAAAGCAGCTTGAATAATGAGTCATTTTGACACTGCGAGGCTGGAAGCGAGAGGCTCGTATGTCAGGAGGTAACAGGATAAGATGTCAATGCCATATGTCAGATGCACTGAGCATCAGGCGGAGGTTCATCCATGCCAGGGATGACGAGACCGCCTCCTTCATGACTTTTCTGCCTGCAAAT
Source organism: Myoxocephalus aenaeus (assembly GCA_038501785.1). Taxonomy (NCBI): domain Eukaryota; kingdom Metazoa; phylum Chordata; class Actinopteri; order Perciformes; family Cottidae; genus Myoxocephalus; species Myoxocephalus aenaeus. The sequence goes on along the minus strand of JBAMJR010000001.1, from coordinate 4,061,104 downwards.
GTTGTCCTTTTTTATGGTTTATTGCTGACTTCCTACAACATCTCACTCATTATTGACACTCAGGCGGACCGTGGTTCTGACTGGTGGTGAATTATAATTTGTTTAAATATACAGGTACAGTGAGACAAAGTGAGACGAAAATAAACCAGCAGCTCCACCTGGTGGGCAATTTTCAGCTGTTTACGATTGTAACACAATACTGGAGTGGGTTAAGTCCAGTTGATTGTTCTATAAGTTATAGAACTGGAAATCAGATGAAGAATTATCTTAAAGATGTGATAACAAGATAGAAATTGTAACTGTGTAATACGGACACACTCACATCTTGTGATATTCTTAAATATATATCTCAAAATCAAAATATACTGTAATTATATAATGCATGAAGGCCCAAATTGTGCTTTGAGAAGCACTTTCACAATGATTCATAATGTGATTATGATGACCAAAAAATAATAATTAGAAAAAGAAAAATGCACTTTATTAATCCCCTTGGGGAAATTCTTCTCTGCATTTGACCCATCCCTGGATAGGGAGCAGTGGGCAGCCCTGTGAGGCGCCCGGGGAGCAGTTAAGGGTTTGGTGTCTTGCTCAGGGACACTTTGACATGTGAGCTATGGGGGGACTGGGGATTGAACCGGCTACCTTGTGGTTGCGGGAGGACCACTCATCCCCCTGAGCTACAGCCACCCTATAATAATTAATAATCGAGAAAAGACAATCGCTCAATTATATCTCAATATGAAAATCTGTGACGTGTTGAATTTGATATTACAATATTGTAGTATATGTATTCATTGGACTGTATTCACTTTTTTATGATTTTTTTTTTTAAGATTATGATTTTTTATCTTGATGATACCCAGATTGTTTTAGCCCTCTAACTCAACGACTCTGGTCCCATAGAATCTCTTTGCCAATGCACTGACCATGTCCCGCGGCTGAATGAGGAAAAAACTGAAGTAGTCTTATTTGGAAAAAAAAATAGGAGAGCCACTCACGTGTTTTATGATGCAAGTAGCCCTTTTATATCTTTTTTTCTTTTAACTTTTTTCTTTTGTATATTTCCTATATCTCTGTTAACTGCCTTGCAAAGTCAAAGTTTTGACCAGAATAGTGCAATGTAAATAAACGTGCCTTGCCATCACATTTTATTTGACTAATCTGATATTTTGCAAACAAACAAGACAAACCAGAACCCAGGAGTTTGCTGGATAATGTAACTGTACTTCAGTTTTCAGTTTTAGCTATTTCACGTCTGTGAGAAACCGTGATTCTTCGATCAGTTTGGTACAGCGGATGGCTTTGAGTACCACAACAATAACCATCACTCAGCTGCCATCCATCACGATAGAGAAGAAGCCAGCGAGAGGTGGAGTCAGAGCATATCATCATCAGTGTACTTAGCTTCTGCTCGGCATCAGTGTCACTCATTGTAGGCTCAATTAGTGGATGTTTCCTACTGAAGTCTTGCACCATTAGATGACATCTTTCATTACATTTTTAACGTACACAGGCTCGTGCCTTTGACTTTTTCATCAAAGAACCAGCCGTTTTCAAACGCAGTTTTTAAAATCTTTTGCCCCGATAACTCTGATGAAGCTGTGTGTTTCCTCCCATTCAAGCCTTTTTCAGTGCTCCAACAGTGCAGGAAATTAACCATTACTTTCAGAACCTTGGAAAGTATATTCCATTAACTCATCCACCTCCATGTTGAACTACAGGAACCCTTAGCAACGGTAAATCTGCGGACACAGTGAATTCATAGCACCGTTGTGTATTTATTTCACCCACACTTACACATGTAACACAAGTTTTAAGCGACAATGACTCATTAATGCAGCATAATGTCGGCTCCGAAAACAGAAAAAAGTGTAATTTCCTGTTCTGACAGAGCTGCTGTACAAAATATTTCTTTAATTTCTCATTTCTACGGACATTAACGGTGCTGTCTGTGCACATGGACGTATATCTAAACTTAGATAAATAACACAGAAACAAAAATAAGCAATGAACTGAGAGGCAGATGTGTAATTCTACATTTCTCCTGCACCTTCTCTTCTACTTGCTCTCTTCTGCGTCTTCTGAATCGAGCAGGCAGGTGACTGTGATGGCCTCTGTCACTGAGTACGGGTCGCAGTTTGCTGCGGGCCGACGGTCCTCAAAGTAGCCTTTCTGCTCCTGGCCCACCTGGCGCGGGATGCGGATGCTGGCGCCCCGGTTGGCCACTCCGGCAGAGAAGTCATCGATGGAGGAGGTCTCATGGAGACCCGTGAGGCGCCTCATGTTGTCCTTCCCTCCGTGCGGGTCGTACATTCGGATGTGCTCGGCGTGTTTTGTGCCCATCTTCTCGATGGCCTGCTCGATGTATCTGTCATCAGAGGGAAAAAGGGACAGTTGAGTCGTTGTCTGAATGTTCATAGACAGGAGGCTCGTGCATCGATAGGAGACTGAAAATGTAGAATGATACGACTGAGAATTTCGTGGCAAACATAAATTGTAGATGTGCATTGCCATCATTTTGTTTGTCTGCTTAGTCTTGTTTTTTCTCTCCCTCAGAGGCCGTAGAAATAAGATGTAAACACATCACCACATGTAAGTTGGTGTTGTGCACCTTGGCAAACAGTGGCTTATTTGCACATTCCAGCAGACAAAGCAACATTGATATTCACTTGGAGCCACGTTTCGGGTCACATGAAGAATGAAAGTCCAATATTTACTCTCTTTAGACTCTGTGTTTGGTCTCCACCAAGTCCTGAGGGAATGATTATGCTCTTTAGCTGCTAAACCAAACCGAAAAAAATCCTTTAAATCTAATCTGCAAAAGCAAAAAGGTTTTCACTGGAAATGTACAGTGGGCATTCTATTTTGTCACTTTTGGAAGACACAATACTCAAATATGAGCAGGATTCAAGTTATAAGACCATTTTTGAGGAGGTGTGTTATTAATATGTTAATGGCCGGGATAATTCCATCCTAATTCATGAACGGTGTTCCCATTTCACTGAGCTAATTGATGCATGAGTTACTCGCATGCCAAGTTTCAAAGGACGAGTTTACTCACTGCAGTCCTCCTGCGTCTCTCATCTGCTTGGTGCTGACGTTGGTGTGGCAACCAGCACCGTTCCAGTTGCCCTTCATTGGTTTTGGGTCCAGTGACGCAACAACACCAAAGTCTTCACACACACGATGCAGCAGGAAGCGTGAGACCCACAGTTGGTCGCCCATCTCGATGCCCTCGCAGGGTCCCACCTGGTACTCCCACTGCGGTGAGAAGAAGCAGGGGCAAAGAACAAAGAACTTGTGTCACACAAACATAAACAGAGAGCAATACCTGGAGTTGCAGCCATACTTGTGCCGAGGACAAAGCGACTGCTCATTAGAACAACGGCGACACTTACCTGAGATGGCATAACTTCAGCATTGGTGCCATAAATTGTGATTCCTGCATAGAGGCAGGCCTTGTAGTGGCACTCCACGATGTCCCGCCCATAAGCCCGGTCAGCCCCCACTGCACAGTAGAAGGGCCCTTGAAGTGGGAGACGTGATAGCAAGTGTTATTTTTGGAGCACTTTATAATAAAACATACTTTATTATGGGTTTATGCATTGTAATAATAAACTTAACTACAAAATACCAATGCCATATTAATCATAATCAAGACATTATAAATGGAACTTCTGTGTTGCAAGTTTGTTAAAAAAAAAAAAAAACATGGGCTCGTCCGCCATAATTGACTTTTTCTTGCTCTTTGATTCACCAGGAAGACCTGATGAGTCAAAATCTGTTTGCAAGGAGAATGTTTGGGTTGCCAGGTTGTGAGAAACTCCTGGTGTATGAGCGGGATCATGGACTGAAGAGCATCCACATCAAAATGTATTTATTGTATTTGAAATATTTAGCCTTTACGTGTAACTGCAGACCTGACTCATGAGGCCGCTATTGCTGCATTAAAGGGCAAGTGTGTAGGATTTGGTGCCCTCTAGTGGGGTGCTTGCAGATTGCAACCAACTGAATACTCCTCCACTGACTCCTCCCTTTCTAAGGCTGTGGTAACGTGAGCCACAGCCTTAGAAGGAGTGCAAAACCTACTGACCTCCGTTCCGGGCTGCTGTAGGTTAACATGGTGGTGCAACAAGCCGGACTACGTGAAGAGGACCCGCTCCCAATGTAGAGATGAACGGATCCTTCTTAGCTAATTAATGCTACACACTGGTCCTTGCAAACCCTTTATGAAGTGTGTACCCTATTCTTCCACATGAATGAAGTGGACAAAGGAAGAGAACATGATCGCCGGTTCACCTTGGGGTTGTGGGAATCCATTCACGGGCCAACTGTAAGGATGCCCGTCTATTCCCAACAGAGTGTACTCCTGCTCCATGCCAAACCATATGCAGTGCTCCTTCACCTGCTCCATCACTTTGCTGCAGCTCGCTCGATGGTTCGTTTCTAGGCGGAACGGGACAGCAGTGAGTAGCAAGTACAACTGAACCGCCGATAACGCAGATGAACAGAAACGTGTGCGGCGTACCTGCAGGTAAGCGGTTGTATTTGAGGACCTCGCAGAGGACCAGTTTGTTGGGGTCGAGGGAGAACGGATCCCTGAACATGCGCACTGGGCTGAGGTACATGTCGCTGTTGGAGCCTTCGGACTGGTACGTGCTCGAGCCATCAAAGTTCCACTCGGGAATATCTGCCCAGACAAATGAACCCCAAAACATCGGAATCAGCTGCGAAGCCTGTTAAGCTCACTGACTATTTCAGCCATGATGTCACCGAGATTTACCTTGCACATTGCTAGTACACGGTTACCAGAGGAGTCTTTTACGTCACTAAAAGTAGAAACACCGCCATGCAAAATAAACTCATTGGCATCCAATTACACACCTTTACAAGCTATTAGTTGGAGCTGTCAGATGTACACAATGTGTGGTTAGTTTGTACGCTCTCAGATCAGTTGAAGAAGGAAAGGAAGGATAAATAAATACAATATATTTGTACATGTACGCGCTGACATCTCAGATGTACAAAACAATTTCCTTTTCTTCATAACTTGTCAAATTGAATTCATTCACATTTACATACATCTCAACAGGCAGTAGGCCAACAGACCGGTGACAAATATTTGTTCTCCAGCTGAGCCGGCATATCAATAAGGTTCTATCGCAATGCTACGTTTTGTGTACCATGTAGGTGTGCCAGCATCCCTCCCATAGAGTCTCTGTCTGACAACAGAGCTGTGTAATAATCTTCATCATCCCTTCATCAAATCAAACGTCTTAATCATTCTGTAATCTATATGCACACCAGTAATCTGTAATTAAATGGCACTTACTGATAGCACTTTATAGTTTGACTTTATTGAAGAAATTGTACTTTCTTGGTTCTTGTTGTTCTGAGTTTGTACTCATGGTTGAATGCACTTATTGTAAGTCGCTTTGGATAAAAAAGTCAGCTAAATGAAATGTAATGTAATCTTTGGATTTAACGCCACAGATGCAGTTTAACTAACCCTGAAATGAAGTTATTCATCATTCCTGTAGCAGCAGACTCAACAGTTCTACCCACGTGAACAAACGAATCCCAATCATATTTGATCTTTATCTCGATGTGGAAAGTGCAAGACGTTTAGAATTCAAGGGTGAATAATGACTCCATATACTTAAGTTACATATGCAGTTGAAGGCCAAGCATACCAAAGTAATAAACCACAAAAAGGGGGCGTTTACCGTCTATGCTGTTTGGCTCACTGTCCAGGGTCCGGGTCTTGTTGCGGAGCCCCTCTCCGGTGCCGTCGATCCAGATGTAGGTGACCTGGCACTTCCCCCCCTGCGGCAGGCTCATGTACTGCTGCCGCACGGCCTTGTTGAGGCTGGAGCTGAGCGAGACAGATGCCATGCTCACCTTTAACCGGAGAGATGTCATGTGACATGTTAGCTCTGGTGTTCATAGCCAAGGTTTTCTGTTCATTCATACACCGGATTAGTCCCTTCTTTACGGGTCGCCAGGCCTACATTAGCGGTAGTTTGACAAGCTACTGTACGCTTTCTGTCCTGCCTTGGAAGAAGGAGGATTTACGTTTGCTTGGAACCTGCAGGGCTCGAAACAATTATACTCACTGAAAGCAAAATGCAGAAGTATTTTACTGACAACTGATTGAACACTGAGAGACGCAGGGAATGTTGTCATGCAGCACAACTGTGACCCAATATTCACTGACATCCAATGTCTCTCCTGATTTCTTCATCAAACACAATTACTGTAAATATAAATAAAATAGAGTAGAATAAACCAAATGTTCTCTGACCCTCTCCACCTTTACTTTTACTTCGTTGTACAATTTAATTTGACTTTTGTGCTCGGTGTCAAACAAATTAAAGGTCAAACATATTACGCTACAACTGTACTATCTACATGAAAATAAAAAAAAATCTACACACAACTGTGGAGTTCCCATTTACACCTTACTAATCACGAGGGATTTCACTCCATTTAATTTTACAAAATGTGTGAACAATGTATTTATTTAACTGATCCAGTTGTGGAGAAAGAATAAAATAAAATAAAAAACACTTAAAATACTAGTGTTCTTTTTAATCCTTCCTATTTTTGTTAACTCAACAACATTATCACATTTAACAGGATACTTTTAAACACTACACATACACTTAAAATCAATTAAGCCACAGAATCAGGAAGCTTGAGTTGCATCACAGGGAAGCAGCAAAGTTGCCCCACCAGTTGCATCAGACTCTGCATCCCTTTTTGGTTATTGAAGGAGCAAAGACTGGATATTTGATGAATGAACCCAAAACGATGACAGCACTCACAACGATGTTTCAACAAGCAAAGCAAAATGAAATACAAAACACATAAACCAATATTAACAATAATATATACTTACTGCGTAACAGGTGAAACAAATTGTAGTCAAGCGAGAACTTCAACACAACTCAGTGTGTGCCGTGTCCAAACCTGCATGCGGTATTTAACTGCACTGCAAATACCACGGCGATGACGCGGGCTCACGTGTCCTTTAGGTAACGTGACACGATACTAGGAGTGTTTATGTGATATTTCCATTACACACATGATGTTTCCGTTAGACCAAATCAGATTCTTCATATTTTTTTGCCTTTAAACAAAACTGAAACTTTACTACTTCTCTTCTGTGAAGGAAAAAAGAAAAACTAAATTGCATCCCTACTGTGTATTGTCAACACGTGTTGAATTAACCCCCACTGTCAAAAATCCACCCATTCTGCCCTCTGTATATGAAAACAAAAACAAACAAATCAGACAAATCATTGCACAGGTCTAGCGTCGGCACAAACACACACTGACAGAAAACTCCCATGAGGAATAATGAACACCCACCTGCGCCAGAGAGGACATCTGCTGATAGCGTCCGACTGCTGTTTGCTGAGCTGAGAGTCTTGCAGCTCAGTGAACACAATTAGAGGCTAGAAGCTGCTCATATGTTCAGTTTCCGTCAGGTTAGCTGTCCTGAGATCAGAAGGCGGAAATTCAACAACCCCTACAGAAACAGGACCGGTCACATGGGACTGTGTGGTGTCGGGCAGTGTCTACACGGTACCCCACAAAGCTCCCGCCAGATGGTGAAGATGAGGCGCTGGCCTGGGATGGTGAGAGCTGGGATAGGTCGTCGGGCAGCAAGTCCCGCAGGTTTTTCCAGTTTGTGAGTTACCATCTAGATACAATGCGATGGTGCGTTTGAGTGTTTGATGTGTGCACAGCGCCGGCAAAAGACTCGAGCTGCGTGAAAGGCCGAGGTTCCATGAGATACGGTCGAAAGCACAGCAAGAAAAACCAGTAAGTGATCCTTGAGTATTGTTCAGATCAAGAATGAACCTCAATGCTCAAACGGTTATCTTATTTAGACAGCGAACGGTAATACAACTTTTAAAACCGATGCATTTGAGGAATTTGGTTCGATACATAAGTTTTAACATATTGTACAGGTGTTTTTCAAGGAGCTTTAATGAACCGTACCCATGGGTCCAAGAGGATGATGACACTTTGGTGATCCTCCAGTGCCACCAGCAGGTCGTGGTTTTCCTGTATCCAGTGAATTACCCCTACATCTACTGGATGGATTGGCATGCCATTTTCTTTCCCACCAAGAAATCTGTCACATAAACACACTTCAGGACGGATTGTAATACTTCTGGTCATCCTCATGACATTTCATGCCATGTTTTTTTTGCAAATTGCCATTTCAATGTTATGCTAACAGGCTAAACTAAGACGGTAGCCGTGGTAAACATGGCTGTCTGTTAAACAACAGCATGTTAGCGTTGTCCTTGCGAGGACAGTATGCTAGCACGCTGACATTAGCCTAGCTCAAAGCACCTCTCGTGGAGCTTTTAGCGTGACGTTAGACTTGTGGCCGTGGTTTTTGATACATCTTGTAACTATTTTCTTGTTGTCTCCATTTTTTGTGAATTCCCCATTTCATGTCATGTTATTCATCAATGAGATATTACTGGGGTTTTTTTTGTTTGATTTTGATTTGATGGTCAAAAAAAGTACACGGAGGAGTAAGTAATCACGTCATCACTGAATCCAGCTGTAGTAGTGTAGGCTTGTTCGCCAATACGTACGGTACAGGTTTGACATGAATAGTTTAATTGGATTTCCAGTGGAACTTGATTCTATATGCATTCGTACTCTGCTGGCAGTTGGCATGATTGCTCTTGGAGCTGGAGATGAATGAGTAAAAGGCCAACAGCTTAAGTTCAAGCTGATAAAAGGCCCTTGCGTTCAGAGCATGAACACAAAGTTCTGTACGTGGGTGTTGTGCAAGTCAATTAAACTGAACACAAAAGCAGATCAACAATGTGGATCACGTCAAGAGGCTTTATATTAGAATTCTGAACATATCTGAGGATAAGAAAAACAGGATCGGTTCCCTCCCTTTAATGACAGTGAACAGCAATAATTAACTGCAATTCGGCTGCGTCATGTGTCCTTAAAGCCTTCCTCAGCATCACCGCCAAATCTCCACAACAACAAACGTGATGCACGACATTCTTAGCGTGGTGTTGCTTTTCTTGATGTGAAACATTCCAGGTAATATTACTGGTTAGCTTGCTTCAATCATAACAACCAAAAACATATCCACTGAATAAAAAGAGGTCTTGCTCAGCACTTTGTGTGTAGACGTGTGGACATATCGTCCTCTGGCTGGATTCGGCCCCCCAAAACTCACTTTTGGGGGGCGCTTGAAAAGACAGCAGAGCCATATTTGCAGAACTCGCCGCCACTCAGAGAGCAGATTCCGCTGCTTTTGTTGTTGGCTGGATGTGCTGCAAGTGTCCTTGTCTGGCTCCTCTCTTCGTATCAGGCTTTTCTCACAATGCGTCCGCTCTTCCTCAAGTCCCTCCCTCTTCTGTCGGGCCTGACAGACTGGCTGCTTGTACTCCAGACTCCCTGGCACACCTGGGCGCTGAGGAGGAGGTTACAGGTGATTAATGCTCAAAGCCAACTCGATTGACGGTTTGCAAGGAAACACATACTTTCTTTACGCATGCCCTGAGGCCAGCTCATTGAATGTAAAAATGAAACAAATACAAAGAGCACTCTGGGAACATTTCCGCAAGTTTTGCTTTGTTAAAGCCGTCATACCTATCGTTCAGGACACTTTGTTCCAGTGATGCGAAATCTTAATACTAAAGTATGCAATGATATTTTAGATCATAGTTGGCCTCTAACTGTGTGGCATTAGTTTATGTTTGGACCTACATTAAAAAAGCCAGGTCCGTAAAGTCTCAATGTTTGCTAAGGAAATATTTACATGTTAAGCATCTGGGAACGCACCTGGAAAATTCCCACAACCAAAAATTGTTTGATGAGTTAGAAAAACATACTGATTATCCATAACTGTTAAGAAACTCGGTGCCAAATGCTTAGTCAGATCTCGTTTACTTTCCTTTTGGACAGACACCGCCTGATTTAAATACTACTTTTGCTGATTGAGTATTTCAGTTCTTGGATAAAATATTCTCAACTCAAGGTTCACTTACTGGCTTTGTTCTCCCTGGAACAAGTAGAACTTGCTCAGGTGTCATCCTCATGTGACTTTGATCACGCGACAACAGGTAGTCATATACGACGACATGATCAAAGTCACATGAGGATGACATTCTGACGTTCTTGGCAAGTCCCATTAACTGAAAGCACTGGAAGAAAAGCCAGTAAGTGATCCTTGAGTATTTATTTTAATCACAGCGTATGAACCAAAATGCTCAAACGGTTATCTTATTTAGACAAAGTTATGGCACGGCGAACAGTAATGCAACGTTTAACACTGTGATGCATTTGAGGAATTTGGTTTGATACAAGTTTGAGTTAAAATGTTTTTTATTTATTCTTATTTGTTTTAATTGTTAAATGTGTTTTTCAGCCAGGAAGGGTGACCAAACTCCCTTGTTATCATTGGTACCTGGTGACTTAATGTATTATTAATTAATATCAGTTAGTGCCTCCATACTTATCAAAACATATTGGTATAGAAACTACATCCAGATGTTCTACTTCTCATTAGAACCAAATCTAAATCACAGCCACACACACACACACACACACACACACACACACACACACACACACACACACACACACACACACACACACACACACACACACACCTCTCACCTTGAGCGCAGCAGAGGTCCAGCGGCTCGTCGTCGGTGCTGCAGCCAGCCGCAGACCAGCTCGTGCGCGATCATGACGTACAGGAGGAAGATGAGCACGGCGGGATCCATTCAGCCGCACGCGCGCAGCTGGATGAGAACCGGTCGGCGCAAATAAAAACGGTCCAGATGAGAACAAACCGTATCTGGGCTGGCGGTCTTGTGCTGGTAAGGGGTGAGCAATGGTGGTAATGATGAAGAGGAGGAGAGGGTCCACACCAACTTTAGGCACTCAAGTCGGCTGCTGCTGCGGTGCGCGCTCGCGCTCCAGCCGTGTCATCACGCCATACCTTCAAAACCAGCAGTTCATCCGAGAGAAATGGTGGTTTTCAGTCGAGTCACGGTGACAACAGCCGATAGGGACACCGGAGGATGTTGCCGTAGAGACGCGACCGTTGCTAAGGACATGATGTCGTCACCCCCTCTTCCTAAAGATGAACGAGGCATGTGGCCCTATAGCGCAGCCATGCAGCGAGCTGCCACGCGAGAGAGCGCGCGCGATTGCCATATAGGAGACCGTAATTCTCATGTGTTGTTTATATACATTCAAAATATATGTCCACACTAATTGTGAGCAGACAGCAAGTATTACTTTAAACCACCCATCATTAAGAAATACTGACGACATTCATGAAGTCATTTAATTCCCCAGAGACCAAGTTATACTGACAATGTGTAAATGCTCAAGTTTATTTTCAATTTATCATCACAGGTTAATTAGATCTTGTTTCAAAGTTGGAAGAATACATCCGTCACAGACATTTCCCAAGCTGCAGCGTTACATGTCAACTTTTTTCTATATAAATTTTTTTCAAGGTTTAACATCATTCTTTTCTTCCTCTCCTAAAAAAAAGGGGCACTCCATAACTTTCTCTAACATCGGGAGACTTGCGAGAGACAAATTGAGGCAGAGATATTTGAACTTTTAGCTCTTTAATGCGAGTCAAGCTCCTCTCCCAAAATGCACCTTGTGTCTTTCATGAGACCCTCCTAGCCTGGTAAACACACGCTCCCAGTTCATGCTTTCTTACGTATCCAAAATGAATCTCAAATCTCCATGCAACCATTTGTGCCGTTTGTGGGTTTACGATTCTCGATTCAAAGACAAGTGAAGCTAATATCGGTCCACGACACCGCAGACGTTCTCCTTCTGACTTCCATCAGTCCGTCCACAGGCAGAGGGCTGTGGCCCTCGAGGGCTCCATCGGATCTGAGGCACCTTCATCGATTAGGCCTTCATCAGTGTTTCAATATATGTGAGTGTGTGTGTGTGTGTGTGTGTGTGTGTGTGTGTGTGTGTGTGTGTGTGTGTGTGTGTGTGTGTGTGTGTGTGTGTCACTAAGGGCGACACAAGCAGTTCTTCTGCTGTGATATCGCCTCATTTTCACAAGGCCACCTTTAGGTGGCAGGACCAGCGCTCCTCCTGCGTCAGGCCACCTCCATCTCTCTGCCACCAGCCGAGAACTGCAGGAACACAAGAGGAACTCTGTCACCATGGTCTGTCCATAAACTGGCCCAGGAAGGGGCACCGACTTTAAACTTTGTCGTAAACAGCACTGTTTCTGTGTAACACTGCACGGCAGATAAAATAAAAGGAGCCCTATGAGTATTTTAGTTTTAAATATTAAAAGAGAAATCACAGCTTCAACCGAACATTGTTAACACAAGCATATGTAATGTTTGGGCTGATGGCTGGGAGTTTAAGTTGAAATCTTTTCCGGCACTGGAGTGGTCAAAGATATATTAGTGCAGCTTTAAAACCTCCGTTAATCGTATTCACAGAGTGCTTTGTGAACAGAGAGGGATACGGTATATTCCACACGCAACAAATGCAATAAAACATCAGTCATAAAGAGTTTATAGCGCTCTACACTCACAGTGACATTGAATCCAGCTGCCATCGGATGGTTCTGCACCGGTGAAAAAAACACATGATCCTGCTGCAATGAACACATGATCCATCGTTAACCAGACGCAGTAGGCAAAAAGATGCTGCTAGTTAGCTTAGCTCCTCATTCTTTTTTTTTTTTTTTTTGCATTGTGGCTTGATATGCGGCTGGTATATTAACCAGTGATTGGTTGATTATTCTGAGTGTGACTGTGTCCTTTAGCAAACTAACAGACCGGTGAGTTTGCTACTTGGACGGTTTAGGATGTTTTTGTATTCAGCTAGCCAGATCTTAACGCACAACAACGACATGTGCAAATGTCACAAGTGCTTTGCTCATATTGTTGTAGTTCTAATATCTCTTAAACTGACAGCTCACCAACAACAGCTCAGTCACAGATTCAGTGACGGTGTGATGCACATCGTGAGACTCTGTGTCCTTCTTACCTGCTGTTGTTTCCTCCCCGTGCTTGGTCTCCTATCATATTAGATTTGCTACCATTTTCAAAATACTGCTGTAAGATATAAGAGCTACAAATGCTACAAATGACCCTCCAATGTGAGTCAAAGGTTTGTGTGTCAGATGAACTCACGGTGAGGTCTTGTTCGTACACTTCATTGCTGAAGCCAGCAACAGCTGGGGAAGATGATGACGGTGATGAGGACGGACCGGCCATCATTGCCCGTCTGGTTCGCAGGTAGTAAATCAGCAGGGCGATCAACGTGCCGATCAGCAGCAGGACCACGATGACGGACGCCGCGATCCCTCCGGCGTTGTCCTTATTTGATGTGCCTACAGGGAAGGTGGACGACATTTAGCTTCCGGCTCCACGAGAGGATTGTGCCCCGAGGACAACAGGAAGTCAGTCAAAGGGCTGCAGCACTGTTGGTTTTTGTATTTTAAGTCAGTTGACGAACTGCTAGCAATAAGACAAATTCCTTTAGTGCTGAACATTTTCACAAGCCAATATCCTAATCCCAACATGTTTTCTTCTAATTTAGCACTTTGTCCACAGAGTGATAGCTCTTAAAGCACAGTGTGTTCCATGTTTTGTTTAGTTTGTGAAATTACATTACATTAATCTAAAATAGAGAAAAGTTGCTTTGTAAAATATTTAGCTTCTATCCATCTGCAGTATCAGTGCAGGTGAAAGGAAAAATGACATTTCAAGTCTTTGAGCGGATTAAATAAACAAGATCTGTGAGCTGTAGAGTTGCCGGTGGGCTGATATTTCTATTTTTGGACAGTGCCAGTTCAGCGACTTGCTGCCTTCCAGTTCAACCAGTTGCTTGGCTGAAGCGTCATATTTAGCACTCAAAGTGAAGAGGAAAGTGGTGCCAATCTTCTCGATCTATGTCCCCAACTATTACTTAAAACATATCTCTTAAAAAGCCCTCTTACTTGTGAGTGCATCTGTGACTTCGTTAGCGCAGTTGACTCCAATGCTGTACTCAATGTCATCCAGAGCCACAACGCCTGATGTGCCTTTGATTCCTTCAAAAACAATCTGTGGACACCGTGAGAGAGAGAGAGAGAGAGAGAGAGAGAGAGAGAGAGAGAGGTGCGTCAGTCCTGTCCTTGCAAAAATGTCATACCTCGTTGTGCTGTGGATAAGCGTACATCCAGTACACTGTATAGAGTTAGAGCACTACATCGGTGTTTAGATGAAACACAGTGTATTGTATTTTCTGGCAGGTGAGAGTCTGACCTGGTATTCCTCGGTGGACGTGATGTTGACGTCAAAGCGTCTCCACGGCCCTCCCAGTTCACTCACCACCAGCAGCTGATGGCGGTGACCATCAGACAGCCTCCACACTCTCAGCTCGCTGTCCGCTGTAGTGCAAATGTGACAAAAATGATCAAAAGGGAAGCGCATCACACACACACACACACACACACACACACACACACACACACACACACACACACACACACACACACACACACACACACACACACACACATCAGGACTACATCCGACGGGGCTTTTGCAAAAAACACGGATCCTTACACGAGTGCTGCTTGTAGACCCAGAATTTCAGGCAGGTGCCCTTGGTCGGGGGCAGGTGGGGGCTCAGCAACTGGGCGTTTTCGGTAGGGCCGCCGTCCGGTTTGCTGCTTGGAACGAACAGGAAGTGACCTGGCGGAAAGGGAAGGGGAAGGTAGTGTATTTCACACAAATGGACACGTGTACGGAACGTTTGTGTTAAAGAAAATTATCAAAGTGTTGTACTCCCTGCTTCCTGCGGTCTTGTTGAAACGCATGCCCGACAACGTGCACAGTCAAAGTAGCTCTCTCTCTCTCTCTCCTCTCTCTCTCTCTCTCTCTCTCTCTCTCTCTCTCTCTCTCTCTCTCTCTCTCTCTCTCTCTCTCTCTCTCTCTCTCTCTCTCCTCTCTCTCTCTCTCTCTCTCCTCTCTCTCTCTCTCTCTCTCTCTCTCACCTTTCTCTGTGCCCAGACTGTGGTCCTCTGGCGGGGTGAAGGTAGTGGCTCTCCGCCTCCGGACTCGTCAGCTCCCAGTCCAGTTTGTCCACGATGACGTTTTGAGTGTTGCTCCAGCTACACATCCCTCTCTCCAGACTGCACTTAGAACCTGAGATATGTTTAAGATTAAATAGTGAACTGGTTAAATTAGACTGCCATCGAGTTTGTTCAAGGATCATTTTGTGTCTCCAGAATTCTGTCACTTTGGCTGACGCCGACACAAACCTTGGTCTTCACATGCGTGAGCTGAAATGAAGATGTCATCGACTGCAATGTGAGTGTCTGGGCCTCCGGCTCCGACCACCTCAAACTCCAGCTGCAGAGCAGAACAAAGCATCCTCTTGGTTTAAACGAAAAGCACGAGATGTTTCCTTAAAAGTGTGGATCCTTAAATTGAACAGAAACTGTAACCGGAACGCAAAGTAACTACCAATAGTTTGTACGCAATACTTTGAGTATTTAAAAGCCTATAAATGGCTCCACGCTGTACCTGCCAGTCCACAAGGGCACTCGAGATGTTGCCGTTGCCATGGCGCCAGACGTCACCCTGGTTCAGACTGTCGGAGAAGATCTTCACCCGTTCTCCCTTCACCGGCTTCATATACAACGTCAGAGAACCTGCACAAGTACACAGAGTTAAGTTGTTGTCACGTGTGTGTGTGTGTGTGTGTGTGGTGTGTGTGTGTGTGTGTGTGTGCTGGCGTTTCATTGTGTGACTGTGTCTCACCAGGACTCACTCCTCCCATGTGGTACCAGAAACCAACGCACTCCGTCTTGGCGGTTCCTTGGCGGACAGGGGAGGCGAGGACTAACGTGCCGCCTGACGGCAGGAAGTTCGCCCCGGTGTTCACCATCATGTAAGAAACCTGAGCCACCAAACAGGCAGAGGGAGATCACAACTCACTGTCATTCAGTTTTATGCGTGTACATACAAGTATGACTCTCATGCGATGGGATTCTCTCTCACCCAGTTCGGTCTCCAGAGTGTGGTCGGTCTTGGGTCCCGTCAGCGTGGCGCTGTGTCCGCTGCGGTGGAGCCAGCGAATTCTACCCGAGCTGCTGTATCCACACCGCTGGCCTTCAAAGGAACACATCCTCGGCGCGCTGCACGGGCCCGTCCACGAACGCCACGTCGTCAATGGCCACGCGCCCGTCAAAACCAGAGCGGACGGGCTTCAAACATCAGCTGGTGGGATGGGCGAAAGGTCGGAGAGGGTGAGTTGGAGAGGAAAATATGACTTTTGGCACTATCTTCCCCTCTTTTATTGTCACTCTCTTATATTCTTTCTTTATATGACAGATGCATGAAGCTCTGTGACTGCAGTTGTTACATACCCGGAAGTTTGTGAGCTGGTGTGGCACCGGGCAGTGCGCCTCGTGCCACACGTTGCCATGAGCTGCACTGCGGCTCCAGAGGACGACCTCATAACCGTTGTTATCCAGCAGCTTCACATTCAGAGCACCTGGGCGGGATCAGACGGGGCAGTAGGTATGACATTATTCAGTTTTCTGATTATTTCCAGCGTCTATTAGGCAAGTAGGTCATATTCAATTTTAAAAAAAAACATGTAACAACGGCGTCAGTGCGCAATCAATGTTGATGGTGAATGTGGTTGATGGGAGCAATAGAGTCCTCACTGCTGCGTGCTACATTGACAGAGACAGCTCAGTTCTCGCACTCGCCGACATGTGCCAGAAGAGCCTACACGTCCCAGGATGCACTGCGCTGTGAGCTTCTGACACCTAGAGGGTCCCCACCGGCCTTATCTTCTTGCAGGGCTCGTGCAGCTGCAGCCTCTCTGAGGAATCCATTGCTTCACTCGACTACGTTTACCCTCAACACATTAAAAGGTGGCGGGGTTTTCCCTTTTACTTCAGGTATTTCTCCCCCTCCCCCAAACTGAGAGAACCAGATGCTTCTTTAACATTCTTTCACTCTGAACTGCTTTCCAGTCAGTCTTGTCCTCACCTGTGTTCGGCCCGTAGAGTTTGTAGAAGAAGATCAGGCAGTGACCTGAAGGACCCGGTAACTGTGGGAATGAAACCAAGCGTCCGAACGTCCCGCGCAGAGAAGGACTCCACATGTCCACGACGAGACTTCTGCCTGGACGTCAACAGAGGGGGGATGAATGGAGCTCCAAAGCATCACAAATACAGCAGGGGCACTTTATATACTGCAGTCATACTGTGTTGTCTTTGGGGCAATTTAGCCCAGTGCGATAGTCAAAAGGTTGTTGCTAAGAAAGGTGAGACAAAGTCACTGTTTTGCAAGAGTCAAGTTGCAAATCAGGATCAGCAAGTCTCTCAGGTCTCTGGTCCAAGTCCTTGATCAACCTTCACCAACAAAATGGCATTCAACATTTTTAAACAGGCTATGGTGTGTGTCTGTGTGTGTGCGTGTCTGATAGACTCCCTATCAGACACGCACGTATTTTTAATTTTAAATGCGCTCACCGATGCCGATGGTGTGGTCCATCCCATCCAGCAGCGCCCAGTCAAAGTTGTCACTGTTGTCCTGATACCACCCACACAGCCCGTCCTCAAAGTTACACGACAGCCCTGAGCAAAAAGCATTGAGACATTTCCGGTTAACCTCTTAAAAGTCTGCATTATGCAACGTCATGTGTGTGTACGGTAGATGGTTGGGAGTTACCTGTTGGAAAGGATGGGAAATAACCAGCATGACAGCTGACAAAGTGAACGTTTTTCACTCGAATCACGGCGCTCGGAGGAAGTTTCTCAGCATGAGCTTCGAAGGCCAGCTGGGAAAGATAAAACAGGGAAAACAGAAGAGCGAAGGATGAGATTTCAACTAACAACTATGGCAAGGCTATGGGGACATTTATCGAACATCTACAGCTCTAAATGTTGTTATCTTCATTAAAAGCTTGACCTCCATTGATTTCAGATTCATATCTGCGAGTCACATTTTAAATGTAAAAATGAGAACGACATCAGCCCTGAGGAAATAAAGCTGACCTGGAAGCGATATCTTCTGACTCCGATAGACACGTTGACGTGTTGCCACGCCCCCTCCCCTGGTCCAGTCTTCTCACTGAATTCCCACAGTTTGGGCTGCATGCCCAGGAAGCTGTCAATCACCCTGACGGACAGCTCACCTGCAGCGGAGACATGCAATCAGACACACGTCAGAAGATCTGAGTCGCGTGTCCCGAGGGGAGAAGTGACATTCAGGATAATAAAGTTAATTTAGTTACCAATGTGATCTAGATTCCCTGTTAGAGCAAAATCAAAGCTCAGGGTGCAGGCAGGGCCCGTGGGGCCCAGGAGGGGAGTCCGTGTCTGGGCCTCGGTCAGCTGCTGGCCTGGGGCCTCGGATACGTACAGGTACTCCTCTAAGGAATACGTAAGAAACAAACATTACATGATTTGGTGATTTTTATCCACTGCAGATTAGTTAGAGTTGAGTTGTCGTGGGTTGTACCTTTAGATGTGGCATTTTGGTGGAGCACCCAACCTTGACTCCCAATGCTGGCGTCAGTCCAACCGGAGCTGCCCTCGGTGGAAGAGAAATCCCCTGTGGAAACGATTTGAGGAGACCTGTCACTCAAAATGGAGACTATCATAGTAATGTGCTGTATTTGGTTGAGAGTACATTGCAGCGACTAGGTTCACTTCATCTTCAGTTCAAGTAATTGCGTCTGTATTTAGCTTTGAATGCTTTTGGAGGAGATGTAAGATATTTAGTATTTGTTGTGTGTATGTTATGTAGCTTTTGTTTCTGTGTAGAGTTTTGTTAAAGAGGGCATAGTTTCAGAAATAGTACTTTAGTCCTATTCTTTGCTTCTCTCAAAAACTCCTCCAGCATAAACAAACATGATTGCACCTGAACATGATTTGTTAAATTGGGTGGCTCCTGAGGTCTAACGCAGCTTCCACTGGCTCTAATAACCTGTGTAGTCCTGATGAAAGTGGAGCCGAGTAAAGACAACGAATAGACTCACCACATTTGTGTTCATCCTCCGCTCCGGCACAGTCTTGATGGAAATCACACAACTTGTCTGGTTCAGCACACGGGTCCTTAGGAGGTTTAGGGAAGCCGCCCACCCACGTATCATTTTCTGTTCAAGGAGAGAACGGGAGATGGCAGATTTATCCCACCGCAGAGAGGGTTTCCTCTCATTCTTTGCAGATGTGGAATCTTTTTTTAAAGGATTACCAGATGACAAGCGGCATTCAGGAGACAACACAATGCTGTCGACGGCGATGCCTCCATACACAAAGTGCCGGACTGCTGCCATGATTAAGATCTGAGAGGACAGAGAAGAGAGTGGAAACTAAAGCTCTGAAGTGTTATTTACCCATTTTGTAAAAAAAAAAAAAGAAGAAGCTATTTTGAATATATCTAAAACATAAAGGCCCTCATTTCTATATTGACTGATATGTTTGAGGTCATTTGGAAACAGTGTTGCCGTTCAATAGTTCCTGGGACGTCCTGCTCAGTACATATCCTGTAGGTCATGACTTAAAAAACACATTTCAGATCCTTGCTGAAAGTGTTTGTTATTGTTGTTACAAGTTTTGACAATAGCCAGAGTCCCATCCAAATATAACTTCAATTTTAACTTGATTTTCCAGAAAAGAAATGTGATTTTTTTATTTTTATTAATGTGCATTTCCATCACATTTATGTGAATATTAGGCGTGGGCGCATTGCGATAAACAACCGTTTGTATTGCACCTTTCTTGTGTTTTGCTTTTATTGATACACCAACAAGCCATACGTTAAAAAAAAATTTTTATTTTATATTTCTACCATTTCCAAGCAGGTGAATTGGGCGGATAAATACTAATATGCGTGCAAAAAGATCACTTTTCTCTTCCAAGTTTCAAATAAATTTCCATTTACATTTGTGAATAAAGTGTGTTAGCGCATCTTCAGCTCCTGTTTTAAATATGTTATGGGCTCCAGCTAGCATCAATATAATGGCTACAGCTGAAGTACTCACTTGGAAAACGGAGTGGGCGACAATCTCCACCTTTGCCTTCACCCAGACGTCGCCCAGAGCGCCGCCCCTCTCCCACACCGGGTAGATCTCACGATCTGCCACAAGCACCGTGAGACCGCCGGACCTCGGCCCAAACTGGTGAGTGTACATCACCATCTAGTGGGTGGATACAGAACGCTGATCAGACTAGGTTCAGAAATATTGTCTTTTTCAAATTTCGGTTATTCATAAAAAATAAAGAGTCCGACTGTGAGGAAATTACCGTGAAATTGAATTGGGACTCACCTTGCAAGGGTGTGAAATGTTGGTGGGCTCCAGACGGGGACTTTGGAACACAGCCCAGTCATTTATGAGACCACCATCGGGGACAGTGACATAAAGGAAGTGACCTGCAATGATAATAGCGATATCCGTTATATATCATTATTGCTTCTGTTTGAAAACAAAGTTAGTTTGAATACTTAAAAACTATAAAAAAGCGACTCTGTTGACGTCGTCAGAGTGTGATACCTGTTGCACTGTTGTTGGAGTGATCCCTGCCCGGTCCCTTCAGAGGATCCGAGACGGAGATGCTCTCCTGATTGGTCCTGACCCATCTCAGTTGGGAAAAAGACCTCAGGTCCCAATCGCAAGAGCCCTCCTCGAAGTCACACACCCGGTACCCTTCTGGAGACACGATAAACACACATAAACAGTTACATTAACTGGGGCTCACTGAATGCATGCATGCATGGGGTCGAATGTACGGGTGTGGATTGCGCGGAAAAGTTGCCTCTTCCTCACTGAATATCAGGAAGTTGTGGAGTTTTGAAAAGTGTATTCCGTACAGACAGCGTTGGGGAAAGATTTAATAAATTCTGCGAGGAAAATTTGGGAGAATTTCTGGGAATTTTGCAAAGTATCACAGAATACATTTTACAGCAAGACAAAGTGCTGTGGAAAACGCAGGTAGGTGGACATTGATTAATGAATAAAAAATAATTCACAATCAACAAAAAAATAATTCTCCTCACCTTGTTGTCATATTGAGCTATAGAGATACTTATTTTGTAATGTCCCAGATTTTTAAGACATCCAGTTTACAAACTTCTGCCTCCAACCAGATACAATGGAGGCAAAGAGAGTTGTATTTGTGGTGCTAAACATTATGAAAAATGACAAAGCAATGTGTAAATGCATAAACAATATTCCAGTTTTCATTGGGCTTCTCACTAGAAAGTAGTCCGGTGGCATTTTTATTTTTTTATTGTTGGTTGAACTGCCCCTCTAATCTCGCCTACACTCTTATCACAGACTCTTATGTTTCGTACTTTGCCCGTTCGTACAGTCATCCCTGTGTGGACAAATTCCAAACATAAGTACCATTGTACTATTACTGCTGTAATATGTCTCACCACAGTTCTTCTCATCAGTCCCGTCCCCGCAGTCGTCGCTGCCGTCGCAGAGCTGCCGCTGCTCCACGCAGCCCCCCCGACTGCACGCCATCATCTCTGGGGGACACTTTCCCGAGGGGAGAGCCGCTGATGGCGTAGCGAGAGACAACAATCGTTATTGATCAGTTTACAAATTCATTGTCATGAATTGCTAATGGGGCTGAGACATAAGTGGTATGTTGTGAGGGACTCACGGGGCAGAGCACAGTCCAGGAACTCCAGCTGGTCCACCGCCACGTCTCCTCCCTGGCCCTGGGAGCGCCGCGAGTGCAGACGGATCCGGAAGCCTGAGGGGATGCGGCCCAAAAAGACGGTGGCCTCCCTCCAGCCGCGGACGCCGGTGGCCTCGGGACGCCACACGACGGTCTCCAGAGAGTCCTGGTGAAGGATAGACGCCCACAAGGGCGTGGAGCCCAGACCCGTGTGACCTACAGGACAGGGGGAACGTTGAAGTAGACAACAATAACTAACTAAGAAGTTTAAAATGGCTACAGCTGTAGAATCAATCAAGTTATGAGAGACAATTATATACTTGTTTATACTTTATACTTGTGTATGTATACATTGTAGCATTATGTACATCATTTACATTGTATTTTACATTGTCTTTTATGTATATTTAACTTTTTGTCTTATAATTCTGTAACGTACTAATTCCCCCCGCCCAGTATCAATAAAGTATTCTGATTCTGACTACAAAGAGGGATACACGAAGAGAGAAAAAACACGTTAAATACATATAAATCCTGTCTATGAGTTTGTGTTTTAGGATACAGGAGAATGCTAGTCGCTACCTGAGTCCCACAGGAAGTATCTGAGACGGAGGCGGCAGGTTGCCGAGGACTGTTTCATCTCTGGGGAGATGAGAACCGCATCGCTGGGAGACGCGTGCGTCACCGCGCTCACTCCCATAAACCAACCTGTGCGATATGGGGATATGAAAAGTGCAGCGTCTGACAATCAGACTTCAGAAATGCATGCTACCCCGTGTCCCGCTGATCCCATAAGACGAGCCGAACCCGCGTTCAGCACCCGTCCTCCTGTTGAATCATGACTCTAATGAGGATTTAGCTGCAGAGAAATTACTGGCTGTGAAAATGTTATTAGATAGGATCCGTTAATTACTCACTTCATCGGCACATTTCATATTTGCACGGTGCTCCCATTAGAATAAAAAATTAAAACCCTTTAGTCAACGACTGTTGACATTAAAATGATGAAATGTATTAACATGAGTTAGAGCTCCAGAATGTGTTTTCAGTGTTCACTTAGTGTCAGTTTGGTTGTAGGAGGTTCTGGGTAGGTTCTGGGTACAAATATAACCCCCAAAAATGTTATCATTTCTGTGTACTGTTGATTGATCAGAGGAGGAACACACAATACTGTTTACTCTTCCCAAATCAAAGTTTACATCATGTCCTCATATCTGACTTGTAAACAGACTTTTAGCCAACTGTTAAATAAGATACTGAATTAAATGTATTCCCAAATTGAACCAAAAAAAGCACCTCATCCTTTAAAAAAAAAATACCTGACAACATGAGGACAGAAAGGTCAGACAGGTCAGACAGGTTAGGGAGGTTAGGGAGGAGTATGAAACCACACCTGTAGCTGTCCCGGTGGAGTAGTCAGAGGACGGCCCGCTGTGGGGCAGCGTGCCCAATCCTCTCTGGCGTCTCTGCCAGCTGTACACCGCTGCGTTCAGGGACTGGTCGGTCCACCCACACATCCCTTCTCCCTCAAAGTCACATGCGAACCCTCTGCCGCTGTAGCCTTGAGAGGCGTGAAACAAATGATGATCATGCTCTGTGAGGTTTCTGCTCATGGTACAAGCACTATTAAGCAAGAATGTAGGCTTGATATGGTCAAAAAGAATAAACAAAATTAGTTTTCCAAAAGATGATTTTGTCATTGTCCTGTTTCATCTTATATCAGCAGACACTGTTCAGACATCTTCTCTAGGCATCACTCTAAATAACAATGTTCAGACTTACCACAGTCTTGCTCGTCGCTGCAGTCCAGGCAGTCGCACACAAAGTCACATTTCCCGTCAGGGGCCTGGCACGTCTGAGCCCAGGAGCCGGCCGCTGTGTGGGAGGATAAAACATCAGGCAGCGTACATGACATATACGCACATATCAGACGTAAAAGTTGCTATTCTGAAGATTGGTGCCTTCTGCGAAGAAATAGATTAATGTAGTAAAGTGTAACCTCTTTTTAAATATTGCAGATGTGCCGATTTCATATCTCGTTTGGAAGAAGAAGAAAAACTTCCCTCAAGGTTCGCTTACTCACTTCTTCTGAAGCTTTCGACCGTGTCGCACAGTCTTCATCGGCGCAGTAGAAAGTTTGCGCTCGGGTGTCATGAAAATGCAGATTTTTTTAACTTCCACGTTAAAATCAACAGCAAAAAAACACAAAAAAACCGTTGTCTGCTCGTGTTTTGAAGTGTGTGAAACGTGACTCCTGCCATCAGATACGTTTAGTAGTGGAGTAGAAAGCACAAAGTATTCCTCTCCCATCATTGCAATACCTTAAGTATCAGAACAGTACACGTAATTGTACTTGGATACTGTATCAAATCTCACAGGTGACTCAACCCCTCAACGCTCTTATCTGGACTCATTACTGTCAAAGATTTACTGCACAGTCGATGCCAACAGGCTCAAAGGCCGTAGAGAAGCAAATGGCCTTCTGTTCATCCAATGTGTCTCACAGCTGGATGTGTCTCACAGCTGGATGTGTCTCACAGCTGGATGTCAGACACCCAGCAGATACTGCTTCACTGACTGAGTCATAGGGAGGCCAAATGTTCAGTTATCACTCACAGATAACTCAGACCTACGGGATCAAGCGTTCCCAAAGTTCTGTTGACACACCGATTAAAGAAATTATTTAAAAAAAATTGCGTTCCAACATTAAGACAAAATGTCTGATCTTGTATTTCTAAATATTTATGGAATCCAATCTCAACCGTTCTAAACCAATTAACATTATAGTTTGGCTAATATTCCTACCTTTTTCTTTTTTACATATATACATTGGTTGTGATTTCTTTTTTTTACTCAAAACAACAAATACACAATCATTGTAAGACCTAAGATCTACATTTGAATGTGTGTAATCTTGAAATAAAGTGTATATATTTACTGTATAATCAATATTTGTTAGTGAGCACAGGACTGGTTTTGTCCAACAAGTTAAAAAAATAGAATATTGATGTATGTAAATGAATGCTGGAAGAACTCGTCACCAAAATGTATCCCAAGCAGTGCAACATAACACAAAGTAAAGTGTCCAGTTACATTTCCTGGAAATGTTTAAACACAAACATCTTCATCAACGCTTTATTCACTCATCTCATGCATTTATTGTTGCCTTACTTGTAGTCAACCCAATGTGTAACGAGTCTATACTTACTGACACATAACCACCAGAGGTCGTGACCTCAGTGTTCTAAAAGGAAGCTAAAGCCCGGCGTGTAGGCGTCTTCAGACATCAGGTGAAAGTGATCCACAACAGATAAAACGATACTTCTTATGAACTCTTTTGTGGCTTGAGCACGAGGGTTAATTCTTGACCGTGGAAACAGTTTGTTCAGTATAGTTAGTTCCAAAAGAGCCGTTAAGTGGGCCTTCACTCTTTTTTTTTTTGGTTGTAGTCAAACTTTCGACCATCATCAGTACTTTATAGCACTACATGATGCCCCGAGCAGCAGCATTGTTTCTACATTTAAAGAGTTACTTCTAATCCCACACCGTTAGACCGGAGCCTGGCTGGACGAGCTCTTACCGAACTGCAGAGTCAGCAGCAGAGCGAGGGCTGAGCTCCTCCAGGGCAACATTTTCCGCTTTTTCCTCTCTCCCACCGACGGCTCTGGAGCTCCGAGTGCAAACTGGAGTCTTTATTGGCCGACTGTGACCTCCGTTCCTTGGAGTTAACGCCTGGACTTTAAATTCTCCCAGCATGCCACTGCAACGAACCCTCATAAAACAATTTCCTCCAAATGATTTCCACCCGTGTGTACATCCGTACGTTGCACAACAACTTGAGTAGACACAGTTGGCAAGAGACGGGCAATTCAGGTGCAAACTGCACTGTAATCTACTAAATAAATCAGCACTACAACCAATATTATCCTTCTATTTCATCTTTATTTACCAAATTCCTCCAAATTTACTGACTTTGTTTTGGAAAGGCACTTGGACTAGAGTAAAGCAAAGCGCCTTTCTTAAAGGAACTTAGTTTCATGTCATGTTGGCAGAGAACAAAACAGAAAAGTGTTCTTCTGATTTATGATAAATAGAAGTTATGTAAGGACATCAGTGCCATATTCTAAATGGTATGTTACCAAATTAACTAGTGCTGTCAAGCGATTAAAATATTTAATCGCGATTAATCGCATTTATGTCATAGTTAACTCGCGATTAATCGCAATTTTTTTTTTTGCATTTTAATGCTCTTATCAACATGAAAAAGTGGATTGGCTTGCTTTATTTTATTGAAAAACAACTGCCAAACAGGGCGGTACAAAATAAAATCACTGCACATTTCAGGTAAACAAGGGTTTACAAAATAAAATTATAGAGTGCACCAGGCATGAAAACGGGTCAGGGGTGAAAAAGGTGAGAAGGATATTACCGGGGGAAACATTTAAATATTCCATATTTTAAAGCATCAATCTGATGCATTTTGAGATGCATTTTTTGCCAACCTGGGGAGAGCTGGAGAAACTTAACTTCAGCCATGAGTCAAAAATTATTATGGCCTCCTTACTAAGTATTATGCAAGCCATTTCATGCCAGCCTGTCACTGGTCTAACATTTACAGTATATGAGGCACAATGTGGTAAGGGAGAGCATGGCTGCCTTTGTTAGCATCATTTATATCTTTGATGCAGAGAATGCATCTGGCGAATCCCTGCCTGTTGATTTTGGAGAATACATCTCCTAGATGAAAGGACACCTCTTGCCCTTTTATTGAGACCTTGCCTTCCAGTTTTAGCCACGACCAGTTCCAGCTGCATTTCAATCCAGCTGTTTAACAATGGCTGCATCCTTCTCCCCTAACACACTAATTCTGCAAAAATAATGTTTGTATTGGTGTTAACTTCTAGTTTAGCCTTATTCAGACCTGCCAACCTTGATATATAACCTATATATTGATAAGTCATTAAATACTCGTCATGCATTATATTGCATTGCATATAATGTGTGCTGGTCAATTAGTCTAAAATTAATTTTAGACTAATTTTTACCAGCGTACTTTGACGTCAAAATGCGTATCCGCTACGCAAATTGCGTACAGGTTGGCAGGTCTGCTTATTGATAGAACGGTGGACCACTTTACCTTCTGCCTTGTCAGTCCCCTCACCTCAAAATCTACCTCCTCAAAAACGTTATGCCGTGTTCACACCGGACGCGGCGCGATGGTGTGAACACGGCTTAAGCTAATAATTTCCCACCAGAGCTTTAGCTAGCTGGCTAACGTTGCGTTCTCTCCTGCTGTGTTCAATGTGTTCACTCGCGCTCCCTTCTGGCACGCGCACCTGTTCGCAGTTCACTGAATATCATTCATTTTGCCGTATCGCGCTCACCATTCATTCATTTCAAACCGTAACGTTAGCCTAGCTTCCAAGCCCAAACGGCGTGCCTATTGTTTTGCTTCCGGTTGAGCTACATCCGGCGTGGTGCTCGCGAAAAAAAAAAAAAATTAAAAATTTAAATGCGTTAACGCCGTTAATAAAATTGACGGCGTTAAAATTGGTTTGCGTTAACGCCGTTAATAACGCGCTAATATGACAGCACTAAAATTAACCCTTTTATTAATTAGCTCAAAGACCATATTAGTGTTAATATAGCATCTATGTTGCCACTTCTTTTATGTTCTTTCCCCTAAAAGGCATCAAAGCAGCCGGAAATCTCTGTTGCCTCCATATATGAAGAACTTCCAGCTAAAAAAAAAAAGACCAAACACACAGACCCACCCACACTCTGCAGCGGTGTAGCTATAACAATTGCATCTTGCATTCATGACACACGCAGGAATCTGAATATCAGAAAAAAATATTACATTTTGATTGGACAGCCATGACTGGGAGAAATGACAAGATCTCAAAAGTCCTGTCCAGCGTGGTGGAGGATTTGGGCGGTGTAACAATACCGTGTCACCAAAACAGTTTGCAAGACATATACACTACCGTTCAAAAGTTTGGGGTCACTTAGAAATGTCCTTATTTTTCAAAGAAAAGCATTGTTTTTTTTCAATGAAGATAACATTAAATTAATCAGAAATACACTATACATTGTTAATGTGGTAAATGACTATTCTAGGTGGAAACGTCTGGTTTTAGCAACTATCACTCCAGTGTTCTAATGGGCTTTCATGTGAAACTCGCCAGTCTGTTCTTGTTCTTAGAAATGAAGGCTATTCCATGCGAAGAAACTGAAAATGTCTCTGGGTGACCCCAAACTTTTGAACGGTAGTGTACATTATTTTGTTTTACTTTTGATGGAACAAATGCCATTGAGGCATAAAAATGCAGGTTTAAAATACTTCATATTAAGAATATCCGTTCATTGCCAACCGGAATGTCAGGATTTCAAAACACTTCGGCGCAACAAAATCTTGGAAGATCATCAAGTTCATCTTTGTCTTATCTAATAGCATTTAATTAAGGCCACGGCATTCTCCAGCAGTTTACAGTCCTGTCGATACGACTGCTGGCGACCAAAAGTAAGATAAGCTTCTTTTTGTTTTTTTGGCCTCTGCGACAGAAGGAACAGAGTATGCACACAATTTTAAAGCAGTTTTCGGAAACGTTTATGAAACATACATAACGACAGAGCATGGCCAACACATCTCAGCGATGATGTCATATTTACGAGGCTATGTGACTCTACAACAAGTCGGTGAGCGACTGTATGTCAGGATACATTATTTACTCACACTAGAAGACAATGGTGCATTTGTTTTAGACCCAAGTAGAGTAAAATGTTATAAACAACATTTGTTTGCTATTTCTTTACACAATATGTAACATAAAAATTAGCCCCTCCAAAAAAAAGGCTTGTTTTCTAATCAGACCCGTCACTGTGTGTCAGTCTTAAGTCTTGGATTAGCAATGTGGTATCAAAAAGCTCCTTATCGGACTCTGTGTGGTTCCTAATGAGGGGGGTTACAGATAAGTGCCATGTCAGTCCAGGATAAAAGGGCACCCAACAGAGGCTGATCCTAGGTCAGTTCAGTATCCTTCATTGTCCCAGGTCACCTCGTAGTCTGGATACTGAGCCTTCAGCTTCTCAGTAGTGACAGCGTGGTTCGCTCTTCCAAAGCCCTGCAACGAAAGATCGACACGTCAGCGTTCCATTAGAGTTTAACCAGTTATTCAAGCTCAAATAATCCATATTAAACACTGAATTTCATGATGACGTGAAAGGGGTCGCTCCTAGTGACGGACCCATCACGTGTCATCAGCTGACTCTGCAGCCGTGTGGAGCTCTGCAGCATCTTTCAATCAGAGTTGTGTTTGGTTGTTGTTTTAAAACACATTACTCGTGCGTGCCGTCATTGGCCACGTCGTCACAGTTTTTTTAAATTCAGCAGAATTCTCTCACTATCGAGTGTCCGTAGACGTGGATCTTCTTGGCCTGGGGGTCGTGGTTGATCCTCCCTCCTCCGATACACTCGCAGTCCAGGTGGCCACCTTTTTCCAGCTCCTCCGACACCTTGTCATAGATATCAGCTGCAAGACACAGGATGGGTGAGGAATGTATGCTTGGAAGTTGGATCTAATGGTTTTAGGACGCAAACGTTTTTTTCCCCCTTCGACTCCAGACACATGGACCAACATGAAGTTAATTCTGATCTAAATCCCAGTACATAGAAGACAAAGTTCCACAAACCCTATTTCTGGTCATCATTGGTTCACTATTAAGACCGGACACTAGATGGCGTTAAAGGGTCATTGTATCCCATCATAGGCTGGTTTTATGAATCATAGTCTACTGGTGTTGATGTATATCCCAAAGAAAATTGCATATTGTTGCTGCAGGCACATTTATGCAAGCAGATATAGTCTGGGTAAGTCCTATGGAATATTTAAAATGTATAGGTTTAAAAAAAATAAAGTGGAAAAACAACACAAATAAGCACTCATAATACAATGTAAGAGCACCATGAACTACGTCATCCAGAATGACAAAAGTGAACACACACAGTTGACTTGACTGAAGGTAGGATTTCATGCGGGCCTATTTTATTACTTTTAGCTAGGTGTACCTAATCAGGGTTCATACACATTTAGACCAATGGATTTCCATGACTTTTAACCAAATTTCCATGGCCAAACATTTTGTGAAATCTCGCTGTATACATGAAAAAGTGAGAAAATGTAACACATTTCCATGACTTTACTTTCCAAGGACCTTTCCAGGCCTGGAAATAACCATTTTAAAATTCCATGACTTTTCCAGGTTTTCCATGACCGTAAGAACCCTGCTAATATACTGGCATCCGACAGTAGCGAATAAGGGTTTGTAGTCACACGTGACGTCATCTCTCCGGGGAGGACTCCAATAAGGTGAACACCGAGTAGCCGCGAGCTAACGTGCGCGCAGTCTCGCGCGCTGCGCCACAGACTCACCGTGGAACTCGGCCCAGGCGTACCCTCGGACGATGTCTATCTCCGAGTCGTCTCCCTCCTCTTTGCTGTGCACCCTGATGAGGACGTACTTGAAGACGCCGGACGGGTCGATGTCGACCCGCGGTATGTTGGCCATCAGAGCCGCAGCCCTCGTCTGCGTGCACATCTCTCGGCTGGTCTGCGAGCAAACTAGCAGACACGCAAACAGACCGACTGCGTATATTCTCTCTGCGAACTCCGTGTCTGCGTCTGCGTGGAAAGCTTGAACAGCTCTCGAGCCCCGGGTATATTGTTATTGTTTTAGACGCGAATGGACCAGCGTGAACTCATTGCGACAGAAACCGTAAAAAAAACTCACAGTCGCGTCCTCTTCCGCTTGGCAAGCGACAACAACATAAGCACTTCCGCTCACGGCCTTCAAAATAAAAGCTACAAAACAAGTGCAGATTTTTCTTCATCTTCTCTGGATTTAACGGTAGCTTACGTGCTTAATGTTGCACTACTGCCATCTTTTGGAGTTAGTTAACTCACTGTCTTCGATATCAAGGTTTACCAGTCAGTTCTGTCCTCATTAGGAAGCTGACCAAGCATCTTCTGCTTGTCCACTCACTCCACACTACAGTATGCTCTTTACTCCTCATCTGGTAAGCCCTTATGGGTTTGTATGTTATACGGGTGTCATGCAGTGTGTCATTGTCAGCCAATCGTGCCGCACACTCATTGGTGTATGGTGAGTACAGCAGCGAGAGAAGGAGGAAACGACATGTCCAAGCTCGGTAATAGTGTTTTTAAAGGATATTTTAAAACAGAAAATTACTTCTTTTTCTTTTCTTATTCTGATATGGGTTCACTTGCATTACTTTTTTGTAGTGTGGAGGAAGTGGCCCTCTTCCTCTTCTGCACTTTTTCATCAAATCATATTATAATTATGGCATAAACTAATACATCAAATAGGATGGTAGGAAATGTTACTCAACCCCATACTCCTCTTGCCAACGCCACACTCCAAAATAGGACTGGTACACCTTCTTTTATTTCCACCATAATTTCCTACCACAGATCCACTGCAGCACGCTCAGTAGCACACCCTGCTGCTGCTAATTATAATCATTTGATTAGAGTTCCTCTGAAACATCCTTTACTACCTGCAAATAATAGCAATCTGGCAAATGTTGGTCTTTTAAATATCAGATCCCTCAACAATAAGTCTTTTTTATGCCATGATTTTATCACCTGTAACAAACTGGACTTTTTTATTATCACAGAGACATGGTTATCTGAGGGAGATTGTAGTCCTCTTATAGAGGCAACCCCCCCTGATTTTACACACCTTCATCAACCCCAGCCGTCAGGCAGGGGAGGGGGGGTTGCTGTTATTCACAGAAAAGATTTTAAATGCACTCCCATCTTACATGGTAATTTTACATCTTTTGAACATCTTGGGTTTATGGTCAACTCAAAAGCACCTGTCATCATTTTAATAATCTACAGGCCACCAAAGCCGAACAGTATTTTTATCCACGAGTTTGCTGAATTTTTAGCTTATTTTATGTCACAGTATGACAAAATTCTTATTTTAGGTGATTTTAACATACATGTGTGCTGCCCGTCTCAGACTCTTGTCAAAGATTTTATGGATACTTTGGAATCTTTTAACCTCACTCAGGCAATACAACAACCTACACATTCAAAGGGTCACATCCTTGACCTCGTCCTGTATAATGGTCTCAGCCCTGAAAACTTTAAAATTAAGGATATCTGTGTGTCTGATCACAAAGCTGTTTTATTTAATGTGGTTTTATCTCAACCTCCCACAAATCTCAGTCCACCTGCCCGTTGCCGGGTTTTTAACTCCATGTCTGCTAGTAAATTTTCAGACCGTTTTAATGCTACTTCTTTAACTGCTTTTAATCCACTTTCTGATACAGAGGAGCTGGTCTCCCTTTTTAATCACACCTGTCAGACTGTCCTGGACTCTGTTGGTCCCTACAAGGTCAAAAAATCAAATAGAACACCACAGCCCTGGATAAATGAATCCACCCAAGAACTCAAGAGAGACTGTAGGAGAAATGAAAGAAAATGGAAAAAAACTGGCCTACATGTATTTTATGAGATCTGGAAAGATGCAATGAAGAATTACCAAAAGGCAGTTAAAGAAGCAAGAGCTTCATTCTTTTCCAACTTAATTTTAGATAATCACTCGAACCCCAGAGTTTTATTCAAGGTCATAGACTCTGTCATAAACCCCTCCCCCTGTCAATTTACTGAGACCTCACAAGAGATGTGTGAGAAGTTCTTAAATTATTTTATTGATAAAGTAAAGGAAATAAGACAACAAATCGTGTTTTACATGCCAGTAGGGACATACAAAGCTATTTTAGTAATTTTGAACCTGTATCGCTGTCCTCTTTATCTGAAATCATATCTCACATGAAATCAACCACGTGCAGCCTTGATTTTATTCCCACTAAATTTCTTAAAGAGGTTATCGGCACTGTAGGCCCTAGTATTTTATTGATTATAAATAGCTCCCTATTACATGGCACCTACCCATCTATTTTTAAACATGCTATGGTCCAACCTCTTTTAAAGAAACCTAAGCTCGATCCCTCAGTTTTATCCAATTTTAGGCCAATTTCTAAACTTTCATTTTTATCAAAAGTTTTAGAAAAAGTAGCTTTTATGAACCACAACAACATCTTCGAAAAATTTCAGTCAGGTTTTAGAGCTCTACACAGCACAGAAACTGCCCTCCTTAAGGTAACTAATGACCTCCTTTTAACAGCAGACAGGGGGGAGAGCGCAGTTTTAATTCTTTTAGACCTAAGCGCAGCTTTTGACACCGTAGATCACGCCATTTTAATCGATCGCCTCAAAAGCTGGGTTGGCATCAAGGACACTGCACTTAGCTGGTTTTATTCATACCTTTTAGAACGAACCTTTTCGGTCACTATAGGTAACCACTCGTCCTCCACGACCCACATTACCTGTGGTGTACCACAAGGTTCAATTTTAGGCACAATTTTATTTTCAATCTACAAGGTATCTTTTCACTGCTATGCAGACGACACACAGATATACCTTCCGCTGAGACCTGGTGACCCAAAGAGCCTAGCTGCTGTCCTGGACTGTCTCTCTTACGTCAACTGTTGTATGGCACAAAACTTTTTACAACTCAATAATTCAAAATCAGAAGTCATATTATTCAACTCCCCAAACAATAACACTAGCCTCATTCAGAGCGAACTTGGTCCCCTGTCTGCCTATATAAAACCTGTTGCAAGAAACCTGGGAGTAATGTTCGACACTCAACTAAACTTTGAAACACAGATTAAAACAACCGTCCGATCCTGCTTTTTTCAATTACGAACCATCTCCAGAATCAAACCCATACTGTCACACTCTGATCTGGAAAAAGTTATCCATGCACTCATCTTCTCAAGACTAGATTACTGCAACTCACTTCTCTCCGGCATTACCCAAAAATCTATCACTCGCCTCCAACTAGTCCAGAATGCAGCAGCTAGGCTTCTTACTGGTTTTAAAAGACGACATCACATTACTCCAGTTCTGGCTTCTCTCCACTGGCTCCCGGTTGATTTTAGAATTGATTTTAAGATTTTATTGATCACTTTTAAGGCCCGCCTGGGTCTGGCCCCGAGTTACATTAGCGACATGCTAACTCAATACGAGCCAACTCGCAGCCTTAGATCCTCCGGTGGGGCCCTCCTGGCCCTCCTGGCTGTTCCGAAGTCGAGGCTTAAATCAAAGGGGGACCGTGCTTTTGCCATCAGGGCCCCTCGACTTTGGAACGACCTACCGGAGGAGATAAGGCTGGCAGAATCAGTAACTTCTTTTAAATCACTTCTGAAAACCCATTTCTATAGAATTGCTTTTAAGTGATGTCGTCCTTTTATGATCTATTATGCTGTTCTTTTATTCCCCTGGTTTTGTTTGTATATTTTATTTATTTGTCTGTTTTGATTGATTATTATAGTATTCATTGCCCATGGTCCTTTGTGTTTACTGATTTTTAAGTTATGTCTTCTTTGCTTCTATGTAGAGCACTTTGTGAACTTTGTTTTTAAAGGTGCTATATAAATAAAGTTATTATTATTATTATTATAAATAAAGTTATTATTATTATTATGTTATGTCTTTTGCCCTTCATTTGTTCCATATCATTTTATTCTAATTATTTTACTGCCCCTCATTATTCAATCTGTGAGTTCACCAATGAAATGGAACAAATTACAATACAAATCACATTACTGCAAAACTATTTGAAATACAATTTATTTTGAGGGCAATGCAAGAAGTCATCAGAATGAGGCAAATACCTTTATCGAGCAAAGTATTTATGTAGTTGTAGTCCAGAGCAGACCGGGAAAGGAAAGGCGTATAATGCTGTGTTCACACCAAACGTGGCGCGAATTATTTGCGCGAGTCAATGCAAAGTCAATGCACAGGCGTTTGAGGCGGCGTGAATAGCGCGTTTGACGCAGGGCGAACAGAGCGTTGGACGCTGCGCGAATTCGCGCGAGTTGAAATTTCCCAACTCTGGCGAAAAAAAATCGCGTGAGTCATAGTTGCGTCAGCCAATCAGCGTTGAGAATCAGCGTTGGTGTGAACACCTTTTTATTGTCGCGTAAACTGACGCGGTAAACGTGTTCACACCAAACGCGAATAAATCGCGCTGCGACAAAGGGGCTGTGGCTTATCTCCGTGAAAAAGAGTTATCCTTTCCGCTATCGACTATGGAATAAATAACCATTATTTCTGCGTTATACTTGTTGTGGAAGTCCCAAAAATGTTGAAACATCAAACGCCCTCGCGTTTGGGTTCATAACGCCATCCGTAGCCGCACACTGCATCTGCCTTATCTCCGTAAAACGGATACCGTTTCCGCCATCCACCATGGAAATAACCACTAGTTCTGCTTCATACTTGTTGTGTAAATTCCACACGTCGGAACATCAAACTCCATCGTGTCTGGGTTCATAATATTATCCGTAGACCCACAACAGCGTCTGAATGAAGCCACTACCAGCGCTACTTCAGGCGGAGCAGCAGCAGTTTGATTCAGACAGCAACGGCAGGACGGCGGTGGTGACAGGCGGAGCTTCTCAACGCTGATTCTCAACGCTGATTGGCTGACGCAACTATGACTCAAACAATTTTTTCGCCAGAGTTGGGAAATTTCAACTCGCACGAATTCGCGCCGTGTCCAACGCTCTGTTCGCCCCACGTCAAACGCGCTATTCTCGGCGCCTCAAAAGCGTCAGTCGCGCCGCCCGGTGAAAATTTTGCGTCTTCACAACCTGTCGCGTATGTGTATTGACTTTGCATGTTATCTACTCGCGCAAATAATTCGCGCCGCATTTGGTGTGAACACAGCATAAGAGTGGAAAGGACACAAATACTGTAACACATTGGTTTTGTTTTCTGGGGTAAAACGCACGTGACCACGCAGAGAGCGATGAAGCAACATGATAAAATCATACACAATTCACATTGACTTTATAGCAATGAATCATTTAAAGTAGAAATGTAATTAGAAAAACAGTATGATGATTCTTTGTGGACGAAAGAAAAGATTAATTCATTTTGTTTAAATTGTATTATTTTATTTATTTTCAAAGCAGCAGCATCTCCTCTTTTTTTTTAAAGAAGTTTTAACATGGATGTAAAAAAAAAGACAAGATACTATCATAGTTTCAACTATATGTAACTTTAAAAGGACAAACAAATGTGATCGTATTTGCAGAAACTTAATTAATATGTAATTACAGTGTCACTTTTGGGTTATAACATTGTTTTATTGTTAATATGTAAAGATGAACCAGATAACCAAGAGGCAGAGCCTCCAAGTCCTGGTGGTCCTCCTCCTGCGTCTCCTCCTCCCGCGTCTCCTCTTCCTCCTCCTGCTGCTGGTCCCTCCAGACCACCCTCAGGTATGTGCATGACCTTTCAGATTGCATTTTTTTGGTATGACTATAATTTATGCATTCATGGTATGTATTTCACTATGACAAATATTCATTTGACAAGCTATTGTAGTGATGGTGTTTCCATTTCATACAGGAAGAAGAAGGGCCGAGAGAAGGTCTCTCGACAGGGAGAGGGAGATCCAGGAGCTACTCCTCTCTGCCCTAAAAAGAAATGCCGCTCCTCCACCTCCACCTCCTCCACCACCAACACATATTGAATCATTTTTCAAAAGCCTGCTTCCTTCCATGGAGATGTTGTCACCCCAGCAGCAGGAATATGCTAAATTTGAAATTTATAAAGTCATTTACGAAGCAAAGAATTTGGACCATTTGAAATAGATCTCTGGGGGACAATCTCTCCATGGAAGGAACCAGTGTTTATATATTTTTTGTACTTTAATTAAGCAATAAGGTACGAGAGGCAGTACTGTGTCGTGCAATAATGTACTGTTCAAGGGAGTTGTTAGGCCCGACGCGCAGCGGAGGGCCGGCAAACCCTTGAACAGTACATTATTGTAGACACAGTACTGCCTCGAGTACCTTATTGCTTTTATAATACGGGTACCTGCGACTTTATAAATGTAATAGTAAGCTGCCCTTCAGCACAAAATAGTTGTAGCCGGCAAAACGTTGTGTATCGCATTTCAGCGGCAGAGAAAATAGTCCCGGGACGCACGGGACGCACATACGGGACTATAAAACGGACGAGCTGGTCAGTAAATCGCAGATTTACTGACCAGCCGGTTGAAAGCAGGGTGGAGGATGACGCTCAGCCACCGATGTAAAGAAGTGCTCTCGCTGCTTCTGTCCGTCTTTTCTCCGTCATTTTTCTCCTCCATGATGTTTAGAGAACTTGCCTCGCGTCGGGAAATTACCGACGTAATTATCTCTCACTGGAAATTATCACGATTTTGTGATCAAACCCTTTTCATTCCTCATCTTTAGGTTAGGGAGGAAGTGACGTGTGTGTTGTCGTTCGTTATGCTAGTGTGGGGGATGCTACGTGAGCTTGTTAGCTGTTCCGTTTGAGCTAACTTACTGTCAGCGAAGAGCCCCGTTGCAATACTGTGAACACTCAAGCAATAAACCTGCAAGTTAAGGAAACCAACGTCTGCGAGTCGTTACTGCGGACGTGACAATATCAAAGTTTACACAAAACATGTTTGGTAACTGTCAAGCTTGAAACGGCAACTAACTGTTAGGGGTGTGTGGTGTAGCGGACCCAAACGCAACACACGCAGCAGTACAGTTCCACGGGCGGACTTTATTTAAAGTAAACAAGACACCACAAACAGATACACACGAATGCTACCGGTCAGGTCCAGCGAACACAGGAGATCCACCTCTCCTGCTCCAGAGTCGGGAGGGCAACTCAACCGCTCGTGTGACCAATTCTTACAAAGTAACAACCCGACAATAAGCCGGGTCACGCTGTGGACCTTTAATCACCTGCCGGTGATCAAGGCAACGGCCACCAGCTGGGATGAAGGAGCCCCCCTCCTTCATCGTGGCAGTGGGCGGAAACCAGGAGGAGAAACTGTAGACTAAAGAGCGGACCGAGAATCCAACACTAACGGTCGCGCAATTTAAATCTACCTGTTATTTTAAGTGCGCACTGATATGGAACGCTCTAAATGTAAACAGGCTGTACAGTACTTTATGGCTGAATAAACTACACCCCGTGACTCACTCTCAACCAATCAGAATGCTTGATTTGATCTACCCGTATTATAATACTTTGTAAATAGTTGTTTTATATATATATATATATATATATATATATATATATATATATATTATATTATATATACTACTGTATATATTGTATTATTATATATGTATATATATATATTATTGTATATTTATATTATTATGTATACTACTGTATATATTATTATATATATATTATTGTATATTTATATTATTATGTATACTACTCTATATATTATTATATATATATATTATTGTATATTTATATTATATATACTGTATATATTATTGTATATTTATATTATTGTATATTTATATTATTATATATACTACTGTATATATTATATTATTATTATATATATTATTGTATATTTATATTATTATATATATATATATTTATTATTATTATTATTATTATTATTATTATGTGTTCTAATAAATTTATACATTTATTCAATGTTACCTATTCCATGTTCTTTATTTCATTTACAAGAAAACTCTTAAACAAAGGAACGTTTCTTTAGTAATGTGGTTGGCTCTTAAAAGAGCCGTTTTGGGTGTGCTTGGGCACGGTGTTACACGGAGTCTTGCCATGGGGACGGTTCCTTCAGCAGAGAAGAAGGATGTGAAGGCCTCCCTCACCCTGATGGCCTCTCTTGCTGAGTTATTGGCAGCAATTCTTCCCAGATCTGGCAGTGGCTCCACCTCTCCAACCGGTACGGTCACTGCAGTTCGGGCTGTCCTCCGCAGGAAGTTATGCAGGACACATGTAGCCTTCATACACTTCTCCGCAACTTCTGGTTGGAGCTCAATGGCACGCCTGTACATCCTCCACTGAGAGGAAAGGATCCCAAAGGCATTCTCCACAACCAGCCGAGCTCGGGAGAGACGGTAGTTGAAGATCCGGCGCTCCCTCGGAAGCATGCGGCCGGGGAAGGGCCTCCATGAGGTTTTTCTTCAGTGGAAATGCTTCATCAGCAACAAAGACGTGTGGCTGAAGTCCACGGTGATCAGCTCCTGGTAGGGCCATGTCAGGAGGCAGGTGGAGGGTGCCAGATTGCAGTGCTTGGCCAAAAGCTGAGTTGGCAAGAATCCCACCATCACTGGTTCTGCCGTAGACCCCAACGTCGATCAGCCGGAAACAATATTTCGCATCAACGACTGCCAGGAGGACCATTGAAAAGGCTCCCTTGTAATTGAAGAACTGGGATCCTGAATTGGCAGGGGCTCTGAGGACCACATGCTTACCATCCAACGCTCCACAGCAGAGAGGGAAATTCCATCGCTCCTCAAACCCCACAGCGATTGACCTCCACTCCTCTGTGGTGGGCACAGCCATGAACTCCTCCACAAGGCAGTCCCAAATCGCGGTGGCAACATCTGGGACAATATTGGAGACCGTGGAGACCCCAACACGGAAGCTGTAGGCGATGGTCCTAAATGAGTCCCCAGTAGCAAGATATCTGCAGCACAGAAAACATTACATGTAATGTTATTAATGATTCTGTTATAATGTTATTAATGATACTGTTATGTTATTAATTATACTACAGGTGCTAATAGTAGTAGTTTTTGATTGATATGGCTTCAGATGCTATCATGAATGATAAACATAACTGCTGGTGAGTTTACATAAGTTATATAGTATGTAGATACGTATGTGCATAAACAAACATATGGCTGCCGTATCTGTGTATAATATGGATTACGTTAATTTGAGAATCCACAAAATGTAAAAGTGGCTTTCTTGAAGTCTTGTGGACGGACCAGACAAAGCATGAATATATTTTATGAAACTGCCACTCACCGGAGACAGATGGACAGGCGCTCCGCAGCCGAGATTGAACGCCTGTAGTTGGTGTCCAACCGAGAGATCCTGGCACCGATCCGAGCCAACAGGTCCTCAAACTGGCTAACGTTTAGCCTGAAGTAGCCCTGGAAGCGGCGGTCATCCAGACGCAGTTCCTGGAGGAGTCGGTGAAATTCACCGAGCTGTGTGCGTTTACGGATGGTGTTGTGAACCCAAACACGACGGCGTTTCAGAATACGACGTTGTTGGTACTTCCACAACAAGTAGAACGCGAAAAAGATGGCTCCTTTTCTCGTTGAGAAGCGACGGCGACGGACATAAGCCACGCCCCTTGGTCGCGGCGCGATTTCGCATTGTTTGGTGTGAACACCCTCGTTTCACTCGCGCGAGTAAACTGCCGCGGTGGACGCGGCGCGAATTACACGGCATAAGAAAGGACACGCTCAGGAGTGTAAGTGCAATAAAGAGGGCGATGGTGTAGTCGGGAGATTCAGAGTTGGTGGCGAGTGATGATAGCATGGCCACGGTATTGGGAGAAAGTGGGAGAAAAGAGATGGTAATTGTCGCAACTAGCACGAAGAAAATCAGTAGTGGGGAAAGTGGTGGAGAACCGGAGTGTTCAGACGGTTTGGAGTTTATAATCATTCAGAGGTTTGGAGAAGAGAGAGAGAGGGGTTTCCATGAAGCTAACCACGGTATAAAAAAATCTGATTGGAGATATTCTCATGGCGAAGGTTTTGAAGGATGGAAATTTGTTGATTGTATGTAGAAATGAAGAGCAAACAGAACAAGCAGAAAGGATTAAAGAAATATGGAGGTTTAAAGTAGTGCGCACAAGCAGTATCCAAAGAGCAAATAAGTAGAGTAAGGGAGTGATTACGGGGTGCCGGTTGGAGTCACGATGGCGGAAATTAAAGCAAACTGTGGGCACTGTAGCTTACTATGGGTGTGAGGTATTGAAAAAGGAGAGGGAAAGACAGCAGGTGAGGGTGTTTTCTGGTCCGTACCGTTTTTAGCGAATATTCCAATAAAATATTGATAAAAATGATCGTATGTTTTCAGTTGATTTAATGGCGTTAAACTACTACTTATATTAATAAAGACACCAGTGTCAGAGTGGCGATGATTTCTCTGTCATCTGTTGCCGGTCCTGCATTGAGCATTTGTACACGTGTATGGTATTTATACTATGTTCTGTGTCCTGCTTATATGCGCAGGATTGATTTCTACCGGCGTAATGACTCTTATTTATTAATTATTTACTACATTTTTTTTTTATTCTGATTCTGACATTATTACAAAATAACCCATTCAGTCATTATTTGCTCAGACTCTTGATTTTTTATCATATATATATATATATATATATATATATATATATATATACACCATGTTCCACATTATTAGGCAAATTGTATTTAAGGGTCATAAACATTCATTTTTTGGTTTTTCAATGAAACTCATGGATGGTATTGTGTCTCAGGGCTATTTGGATGATTGAAATCATCCAAATAGTAATAATAATAATTAGTTTGCCAGGTGAGCCCAATCAAAGGAAAACTACTTAAGAAGGATGTTCCACATTATTAAGCAAGCTACATGTTTCAGGCAAAATGGGGAAGAAAAAGGATCTCTCTGCTGCTGAAAAGCGGCAAATAGTGCAATACCTTGGTCAAGGTATCACAACATTGGATATTTCCAAAAGAATTGCGAGTGATCATCGGACGGTGAAGAAATTTGTCACCGATTCACAGCACAAGCGGGTTCGTTCAAACAAAGGCAAAATAAGGAAGATTTCTGCCAAACAAATGCGTAGGGTTAAGAGAGCAGCCACTAAAATGCCATTGAATAGCAGCAAACAGGTGTTTGAAGCCGCTGGTGCCTCTGGAGTCTCGCGAACTTCAAGATGTAGGATGCTCAAGAGGTTTGCAAGTGTCCTTAAACCTGTTATTCGGCCACCCCTAAACCAAGCTCATAAGCAAAAAAGGTTGCAGTGGGCTCAGGACTACATGAAGACTAATTACATGCAAAGTCAATCCACAGACGCGTACCCAACCCTACTCATCATCATCAATGCATACATATTGTGAATTTTTTCGCGGGGCGGCGCGATAGACGCGTTTGAGGCGGCGCGAACAGAGCGTTTGACGAGGGGCGAACAGAGCGAAGGACGCGGCGCGAATTCGCGTGAGTTCAATTCTCCCAACTCCAGCGGAGAATTCGCGTGACGCAAAGTTGCGGCAGCCAATCAGCGTTGAGAATCAGCGTTGAGAAGCTCCGCCCATCATCACCGCCGTCTTGCCGGTCCCGAATGAAACTGCTGCTGCTTCGCCAGAACCAGCGCTGGCAGCGGCCGTCATTCAGACACTGTTGTGGGACTACGGATAATATTATGAACCCAGACACCGTGAAGTTTGATGTTCCGACACATGTGGAGTTTACACAACAAGTACAAAGCAGAACTAGTGGTTATTTCCATGGTGGATGGCAGAATCGGTATCCGTTTTACGGAGAAGCCAGACGCAGTTCCTGGAGGAGTCGGAGAAATTCACCGAGCTGTGTGCGGCTACGGATGGTGTTATGAACCCAGATACGAGAGCGTTTCATGTTCCGACATGTTTGGGACTTCCACAACAAGTATAAAGCAAAACTAGTGGCTATTTATTCCATGGTCGATAGCGGAAATGAAAGCTCCTTTCACAGAGACAAGTGACTGAGATAAGCCACGCCCCTTTCGCGGCGCGATGTTTCGAGTTTGGTGTGAACACCCTCGTTTCACTCGCGCGACTAAACTTCCACGGTGAACGCGGCGCGAATTATCGCGCCGCGTTCACCGTCCGGTGTGAACACGGCATAACTTTCAAACTGTTTTGTTTACGGATGAGTGCCGTGCAACCCTTGATGGTCCTGATGGATGGAGTAGTGGATGGTTGGTGAATGGCCACCATGTCCCAACAAGGCTGAGACGTCAACAAGGAGGTGGCGGAGTCATGTTTTGGGCCGGAATCATGGGGAGAGAGCTGGTAGGCCCCTTCAGGGTCCCTGACGGTGTGAAAATGACCTCGGCAAAGTATGTAGAGTTTCTGACTGACCACTTTCT
Source organism: Myoxocephalus aenaeus (assembly GCA_038501785.1). Taxonomy (NCBI): domain Eukaryota; kingdom Metazoa; phylum Chordata; class Actinopteri; order Perciformes; family Cottidae; genus Myoxocephalus; species Myoxocephalus aenaeus. The sequence goes on along the minus strand of JBAMJR010000001.1, from coordinate 4,018,359 downwards.
TCTGTGGTACAAAAAGAAGAACCGTGCCTTCCGTAGCAAAATCATATTCATGCATGACAATGCACCATGTCATGCTGCAAAGAATACCTCTGGGGCATTGGCTGCTATGGGCATAAAAGGAGAGAAACTCATGGTGTGGCCCCCATCTTCCCCTGACCTTAACCCTATTGAGAACCTTTGGAGCATCATCAAGCAAAAGATCTATGTGGGTGGAAGGCAGTTCACATCCAAGCAGGTGCTCTGGGAGGCTATTATGGCATCCTGCAAAGACATTAAAGCAGAAACTACCAAAGAACTCACAAGTTCAATGGATGCAAGAATTGTGAAGTTGATATCAAAGAAGGGGTTTTCTTGATTTCAGTAAATATGACCTCCTAATGCTGCAAATTCAACGAATGACAATTTTTTGTTCTTTACAACCTATAAAATATCTTGAAACTCTGAAATTCTGCATAATAATTTGGAACACTGCATTTTGAGTTTTTTATTTTTGAAAAAAATACTGTTATAATTAGGAGGTTTGTTCAATAGAATTTGACTTATACTCTAACAGTTGATGACTTGAAAATGATACTGACTGACTGTGCATTACTATTTAGGAAAATCTGAGCAAAGTGTAATTTGCATAATAATGTGGAATGTGGTGTATATATATGTATATATATATATATATATATATATATATATATATATATATATATATATATATATATATATATATATATATATATTTTAAAGGCAAGGACTTGTGGATTCCTTTGAGATCAAGGACAATAGGGTCTGGTATTCATATCAAGGTCATATGAGCTGTTGAACACCTAGGGTCCCCTAATTAGGGGACCCTAGGTGGCTTATAAGGTAAGGCTAGAAAAGCTGTGCCGGTGAAATAGAAGCGATCCATCAACAGTTAATAATTTGGTAATAATTGGTTTTCGGTCCAGGATCAAGAGACAACGGCGTCTGGGTCCGGACCCGGACCGTGGTCCGCCTGTTAGTGATCCATGGAGTAGTGTAAAAAAAAGTATTTCAATCGGCTCAGGCACCGAAAGGAAGCACCGAAACCTGCATTGCATTTCGATCCGGTAGGCACCGGTTTTCGGTACCCAACCCTACTCATCATCATCAATGCATACATATTGTGACTCTCAAGGGCAGGTTTCACCCTTGCATGAGGTAACCCATGTCTTAGCTGTATATTATATTAATCAGACAATGGATTTTTTTCAACAGTGGTGTGGGGTTCTCCTCAAAATGAGATGCGGTAAAGGAGATTTAGCAAAGACATTGTTTACTATTTATGAGCATAGAAGCAATTAGTGCATCTCTTGAAATAGATTTGGAATCTCTATCTCGTGGTCTTCATCTTTGAATCGTCCCCCTTGTCTATAAAAGAAAAAAGACACCCTGTTGTAAAGTTGTGGTAACACGCTTACCACGAGCTATCATTGTACTGAATTCATCATGTCTTTTTAATGAACTAGTTGTGTCATACATAACAAGGCGGCATTCACCAGGAATAAGGGACTAAGAAAAGATGCTATTTGGTGCTGTTTCTAGGACTTGGACTAGAAACTTCTTGATATCTTTGCATGTTTAAGATTAAATGTTATGTTTGTAGTAAATTACAAAACCAAATAATCGAGGTCTCCAAACAGTTAGCCCAAAATATCATAATGCATGTAGTTTCCATACCAAGCACCTAAAGGAGCTTGCTTGGTCTCATTCTCAAACTAACTCTTATGTTCTTATTAGGACTTGAATGAGAGTTCACATCACTAATTGTGATTTCTAGTCGTAGGGCAAGAACTTTGGTTTATAACACAATTCAAACATAAATATTAACATAAACCATAAATATGACTCGAAAGTGACTTGAGAGAGCTCCGCAAGTTATGAAAATATCAATTTTTCTATCCCTAGCTTGATGCCACACATGATTGGCGCACCTTTCTGAAAAGGCTTTACCCACAGAATCCGCCAATTGCGCCAAAACTAGTCAGACAAAGCCCCAGCAAAATATCAACCACATTGCATTTTTTTCCAGCCAAAAAACTGAAATATGACGTACTTATGAAAGAAACAATACTTGCTTGGTTGTATTGGTGCATCTGCATGAGCAGAGCCCCTCTGTTGTGGAACCAGAGGCGTCCAAGAAGAAAGTTAGGGCATTTTTGCTCTCAGCGGACCTAAACCTACGGTTCACGAAATGAATTACTAAAAATATTTAACTTCACCTAATCAAAGTCAAACTTTGCAGAGATACTGTTAACACAGTTAACGTGTCCGTTTCTTAGATACAGCAATGATATTCAGGTGCATGTGCACCAGGCTATTTTTAGGCTTCTGCTCGAAAATTGCATACCCAAACTAATAAGGGTGTATCTCTGCCACTAGGGCTATTTGAATACTTTTGGTGTTATAATAAACAAGTATAATGTGAGAAATTTGTTCAGATGTGTAAATATCAGTCTATATGTTACTGGTTAAGAGTAAATGAAGATGACAAAAAAAAAACTCAAATGAGCATTTGGGCAAATCTGTGCCATTTTAATTTTATCATGTACCAAACCATATATTTCACTTGTATATTACTTATGGTGATCAATACATTCAAATACAGCATTTTTTTTATGAATTATGATTTTTTTTATTCATAAAACAACCTATATATTTCCCATTAAAATAAAACAAGCACACAAATTAACTGAATGAACAGATTTAATTTTGATCAAACTGTAAAAACACAGTAAAAACAAAGTGTAACAACAATACTTTTTATACTTTTATGATGATCTTTCTTTGTTTGAGTTTTTTGTTAAATGGCTTACCGATTCTTGTAGCAAAAGCTTTGGTGTTTAATTTGATGTGCAACATTAATATATTTTCTTGTGATTTATAGATATGCCATGTTTTTGCACACACAGTCAGGAAGTGTAACCAAAAAGTCTTGTTTGTATCTCCAAGGTGGCCATCAAGCATATCCCCAGATCCAAAGTTCTCCTCAAACACAAGGGCAATAATGTGAAGCAGATCCCATCTTCTCCAAACCTCAGAATGATTTTAAACTCCAAACCATCGGGACATCTCGGTCCTCCACCACTTTCCCCGCTACTCAGGATTTTCTTCGTGCTAGTTGCGAAAAAATTACCATCTCTTTTCTCCCTTTTCACCCAATACCGTGGCCAATTCCAATGCTAATATCACTCTCCACCAATTCCGAATCTCGCCACTCCATTCACAACACAGCTGTGTCATCTGCCCTGGTTTTCTTCAGATCACCGTGTTTCCTCATTTTGGAAACTTCTCCTTTTCGACCTCTACCTGACAGACGTGCCTTTAAGTTAGAATCTGTCAGGTTCCTTCGACTGTGTGGTTGTATATTTTTCACCATCCAATTTCTCCCGTTCAGATCAGTGAATTGCTCCGCCTGGATTCATTGGAGGTTGTCACCTGATAAACCCTAGGGGGCAGAATTCTTCATCAGGAGGTCTTTCTCACTCTCCAAGTCCTCGTACTCCCATGAATCAATACCAAAGCCACTGATATGAAATAGCAAAACAAACTGCAAAGCCTGGCCTTACAAGAGCATATAAGTTCATTTTACATGTTTATAACAAAATTCAACCATAAATATTAACATAAACCATAAATATGACTCGAGAGCTCCCCAAATTATGAAAATATCAATTTTCATATCCCTAGCTTGATGCCACACATGATTGGCGCACCTTTCCAGAAAGCTTACGACCAACATAATCCGCAGACAAAGCCTCAGCAAGATACCAACCACATTCCAGTCAAAAAAACTGAAATATAACTGATTTATGGATTAAATGATTCTTGCTTGGTATGTAATGGCACATCTGCTTGAGCAGAGCCCCTCTGTTGTTAAACCAGAGACGTCCAAGGTTCAGGAAGAAAGTTAGGGCATTTTTGCTTTCAGGGACCTAAACCTACGGTACACGAAATGTGCACTAAATTAATTACTAAAATTATTTTACTTCACTTAATCAAAGTCAATCTTTAAAGAGATACTGTTAACACATAGTACTATTTTATAAAGCAATGATATGCATAATTAAAAAGAGTAAATACATTAGGAATTCTTTTGAAAAATGTCTGGGGCTTAAGCGGGGTTAGACTCTCCACCGGTGGTAATAGTCCTTTCTTGTTTACCACAAAATGCCTATATTTAAATTGGAATTTTATATATGATTTATCTGCAGTGTTTAACTAGTAGATTATGGCCAGGCTTCAACTTTGCCATGGTTTCCCTAAAACTCAAACATGACATAATTTTTTTCCTCCAGTTTTTTTTTACTGATAATTTAAAGACCCATGTTCATTTAAGCAAACCAAATTATTTTCCTCTAGTAACTTCTATTACCTCCCCGTTTACATCTGTTCTTACTACACCCCATAATGTGCTATGTGCATTAAAATCTCCACATACAACCACCTTTTTGCCACCTATCCTTTCAACGTGTGCCAATCTATTTCACCTCTAATTTTTTATGGGGATTATAAAAATGTATAACTATGATCTCTCCTTCCCTTGTCCAGATCTCCAGTTACATACTAGCTCAGTCCCTATTTTTACTTCTCTAAATGTGATGTCTTCACTAATACATGTGGCACATCCTCCTCCTTGACCACCCTATCACACCTAACACAAACATATCCAGCTAGTCTGAAGTCCAACCACGTTTTAATCATGTTTCCTGTATGCATATGACATCTGGTTTAATAGATTTTTTTTTATTTTGTATTATTACATTTTAGTGGCTCGCTTCTATTTCACCTGCGTAGCTTTTCTAGCCTTTACGGTCTCGTTCAGGGGTCCAGGATAAACACCCACCAATTGCTCGTTTGTAAATCCTCTCACGTGATCCTACTCACCCAATCACATGTGTGTATTACTATAAGTGCCGCCCTCGACTCAAGTGTTATATTCACACACATGGAAGCGACAGGAGGAGAGAGACCCTAAGTTGGAAAAGTACGTGAGTCAGAGAAGTTATTTCACTTGGCGCTCCAAAAAGAGAAATGTGCACTGCTTGATCAGATCCTTTAACCAAGAATGGACAGACTATTATATGTTTATTATTCCCACAGCCAGTTCAAAAGCCGTATGTCTCATGTTCAGCGACAAGCAGCGATGTGAAACGCCACCACGAGACAACGCACAGATCTTTTGAGCAAACAGACCGACTCTCATCTGAAATTAAGGCACAGAAAAATTAACCTAAGAGCCTAATATGATCAGAATCCTAACATGAATTAACTGCCCAACAATGATGTTAACTGAGAGGATAAATGAGCTGAAACAAGTGGTTTAATAACCACAGATAAAGTCCCTAACCCCACATTGCTTACCGCCCGGGTAAACTGAATATAAAGTTAAATACAATTTTCTAAAATATGTACTTTATTTTAGTCACATTTTTCAAAAGTTTTCTGTTTTAAATCCAGCCTTTATTTTACTTGAAACAAGAGACGATAATGCATTTATGAGTATATATTATTTATAATGAATCCAGTTAAATTGGAAATCTGTAATATTACATATTATTTAGATAGATCGATATACTTTAGGGAAATTTGTTAGTGGCAGCAGCAAGCAAAGAGACATACAAATATTAAGTCTGAAAAATACTCAATTTATATACAATGCAATAAAATAGCAGCGTATTACCATCTTTTTTTGTGGGAGTTTTTCCTGATCTGATGTGAGGTCACGGGACAGGGATGTTATGTGTACAGATTGTAAAGCCCTTCGAGGCAAATTTGTATTTGTGATGTTGGGCTATATAAAATAAACTGAATTGAATTATTACATTTAAGAAAATGTAAGAATAAAGAAAGTGCAAAAATGCAAAGTATATACAGTGTATATACAGTGGTACCTGCCATCGCGCACATGGGACACCACCAGCACGGCCCTGTACCGGGACACGCCCGTTATCAGCATTCCAGTGTTTTTGTTGATTATGAAGCCCAGCATCAGCAGCACCAGCAGGAACACCATGCTGTACGTAAAATTAATGTAATTACAGGGACACCTGAATGAGGCAGAGGCAAAGATATTATCTACTCCTGCTGTCAGCAGTCTCGCCAGCCAGAGCTGGCTATAGATCTGGTCCAAAGCGGTCATTATTAAATAATAATAATAATACTTAAATTGTCTCAAAGACGCTGGCACTTCTCTTCCATCCATCTCTTAATGAGGGCCCAAATTGTCTGTTGTCTATTGTCTGTTCCCAGTCCCGGGGCTCTTGAATGTTGCACACGGGTACATCCCAAGTCTCTTAACCCTCTATGGCATGACTTTTTATTTTGTGGGTAAAGAATATTTCATCCCATTTTGGGGGAGCTTGGGGCATATTTGCTCCTCTCACCCATTTTAGCATAATTTTGTCCTAATTTCTGTTTTATTTTAATGCTTATTGCTCATGAGTTATACCCAAAATGTTTTCTACTAAAATATGACTATTTTCTGTTTTGTTTTTTTAATGCTTATTGCTCATGAGTTATACCCAAAATGTTTTCTACTAAAATATGACTATTGCTGGGGAGTATGAGGAGATACTCACCAGCAATTGTGGAACTGGTATGACCTTTCGTGTGCTCCAGGCTCTTTCCACTTCTGCATAGACCTTCAGCAATGTAGGATTTGAAGGTGTCATTGTATCGGCTACCTGGGACACTCGGCAGGCTTTGTTCCAAAACATGCGGGTGTCTGGTAAACCAAACAATGACATGTGCACCACAGTACCCAGGAACTGGTCCAGTTCTTTTGTACTGCGGTTAATCCTGAACCTTTCGCCCATAAAATGTTCCTGTGTCCATTCCCTGTCAATATCAGCAGTTAGTAAAGCAAAAACATTGAATATGGTCATAACTATGCATCTGGGCACATCTCCACACTTTATAGCCTGAACAAAAGTGGTCTAACTGTACCGTGTTGCCTTGAGGCAAAGAACCAAAAAACAACAATTTTAGTAAAGACATATTAGCAAAATAAGTATTTAAACTATCAAAGATACTTGGGCCCTCATATTTTTATTAAACAAATTAAAGGGGCAGTGTTAGGTCAAAAAAGGTAGTTTGTTGCCTGAGGGCAACAGTATGCCATAGAGCAGGGGTGTCAAACTAAAATACACAGTGGGCCAAAATAAAAAAATTGGTACAAGTCGAGGGTCGGACTGGCTCCAATGTTTATTGCAAAACTTATTGAAATGAACTTATTGAACCTGGAACTAACAAAGCTTCAGATATAAGTCACTCAAATCATCTTTGCGCTTTTTCGGTTGCCGAGGAGAATCCATTTGGCAATGCTTTATAAAGACAATGTCTCTGAAAAGGCAAATGGCATAAATTATGTGTGCTGCCCTTCTATCACGAGTCACAAGATGCTTAACTTTCATTCATATAGCTTTACTTGGGAAACAAACGTTTAGCTTACAACTCAGAGTATACTGAAAATAGGAGATTGTTATCTACATTTAATTTGAAGGAAATGTAAGCTCTTGCTATATATACTTCAGTAGCTTTGCAGTCCTCATCTTAACGTTACATCAAGCGTAAATTAGTTTAGCAATAATATTTATAATTAAAGCTGCGAGCAGGTCCTCGCTCGCCCCGGCACGTTCGGGGTCGCTGACTCGCCCGGCCGAGAGTGTTCGCCCGCCGGTCTGGCGTTCTTTTACCCTGGTGGAGCGCGTGACGCGGGAAATTGCCCTTTGCAAGCACTTCATTGGTTCCCGCATCCGCCCTGTGGCGATAGACGACATGCATCATGTTTCGCCGACTCGCCCGGCCGAGACAGTCAGCTCATGGAGGACAAGCTGCAGAGACTGTAGGAAGGAAAGATTTGTGAATTAATGACTGTAAAGACAGTTACATATACGATTCCTGAATGCAAGTTTAAAACAATTGTTTTAAGTGTCTGATAACTGCTTCAGTCAATTACTAGATAGTAGAAAACGCTTTCACGTGTACGCTAAAAAACTTGCAAGACACTGCAGGGAATCGAACCCCATCCCAGGACCATTACCAATGTCTTTTTTTTTAGACTACATGAAGGTAAAGCAAAACCTGCAATAGCATGAGCATTTATATTAATTAATTAATGATTGGCCTTTATTTAATGTAATACATTTGGATGATGGTTATGAATGAAGTTTAAAATTATTACCCTATATTACAAATGTCGTCAAAGATTTAATTCATACATGCTCTGGTAATCCAGGAAAAGAAACCCTACGGGTATGAAACATACAGGAACTTATACAGACAACACTCAATTTGACTATATAAATAAATATATGCAATATGCGATTTGACCATATACATATATACAAAATATTTTTCAGTCAGAATACAATGTCCAAATTTGCCAAACAGTTGCTCAAACTACCTACATCATCATTGGGATGTCAACTACACACCTGTTAAGGTTTTTAAAATGCATTATGTACAGTTTTGACGCTCCATGCTGCAGGATATGATGCTATGAACCCTTTCTCCATCTCCGATTTGAAACAGCTGTAGTTTTAACGTATTCAGCTGTATTTGGCATCAATTTATTCGACCAATTAAAAACTATATACTATCCCCTCATGATCACTAAAAGATGTCGGAAATACTTTGGCTTCTACTTTATACCGTGTTGTTTTAACATACACATGGTCAATGAGTGTGCCATTCTCTGTTGTGGGTTGTGTCACATATTGAACATACCCGTTGAAATATCATCGTTGAAATCTCCCATGACAGCAATCGTGTCACTTAGTGTATTTAGGCAAACAAGTAATTTCCCTAAATGTTCTTTAAACAAAGACATGGGATAAGATGGTGGTCTGTATATTACTGCTATCGCCATGTTGTGAATCAAAGACATGTACACTAAACATTCTAAATTGACATCTGGTACTTTGAAACGGTAGTATGTCAAACTGTCTGCACTATACATGCCAACACCACCATGTTGTTGGTCTTTCAAAGCAACCAACGTTGGGTTGTTGCTGCTGTATGATAAACTTCGGGGCGAAGTTTCAAATGTGTAACCGTCGATGTTTACAGAGTCTAATGAGGAGGTAGGAGATAGCCAGGTTTCTGTAACAGCAATACAGTTAAGCTGCAATTGCTGTGTACATTTCATTAAATCTTTAACATGACGTGTCAAACTTTGTACATTCATCAAAAACACAGTAAAACTGCGTGTGCCAACTTGTTGCCATCTAGTTTCCCTGAGAAAATGCGGCATGCACTGAATTGCTTGCTGAATGTTGTCTTTACAGTAGATGGCCTTATTGGAAAAGTCACGAATAACTAATCCCTCTAAACTCGTGACACGACTTAACGCTACATAGGCCTGTCCTGCAGCAAAGATTTTCTTAAGCGAGACCACAGCGTTATCAACTGTGAGTCCTTGTACTTTATGGATCGTACAAGCCCAAGCCAGTTTAAGGGGAAATTGGCGTCGCAATCCACCTTTGTTGGTGACCCTATCGTCTTCTGGAAAGATAGGCGTAGAGGTCGGAAAATTGCTTAAGGCATGACCAGATTGTTTCCGCCTCTGTGTGCCCACTTTATCATCATCAAATTGAACGTACACAGTTTTCGGAAATGTATGATTTTCTGAAATAACTGTGCGTTACTTTGCCACAGACATCGTTAACAAGGCCATCCATCACATCCACATTTTTAAGCAACATTACGTGCGCATTTTCCCCCAGAAATAGTTTTTCAGCTAAACATGTGTTGTGCACTATGCCATGATGTCGAGCTTTTAACTCTAGTTTTCCTGTCATCCTATTTCGTGCAAAATCCTGAGCATCTATTTGTAAATGATCGGGACATTTTAGTATTAACTGCTCCAAATTATGAGTATTAACTTGAGCATTTGTGGGAAAAATGTGCAAGGATGAATTCTCTTCACCAGTTTCACATTTCTTCAACAAATCAAAGTCACCTGCCATCAATGGTGTTCCCTTTGAATGTGTTCTCAATCTATTTAATAACTCTGCAAATACAGAGTTTTTCTGCCGAACTATTTCTGTTAACTCGACAACGCTGAATAGGTTGCACCACAGGTTGAAGCCTACATCTTCAACATACAATGGCTTCCCTTTTACTGGTGGTAACTGGAAAAAATCTCCAACAGCAATTACACTGACATTACCGAATGGGGAAAAGTCCCCACATTGTTTGATCTGCCGTAATCTGCCATGAATATACGCCATCAGTTTGTGATCAACCATGGATATTTCATCAATTATTAAAATTTGCAGATTACTGTATTGGGCTCGTAAACTATTAATCTTTTCCTCACCTAAAGGTGTGTATGGTAATTTGGTGTCTATAATAATGCCTAATGTTGTATGAATGGTTGAGGCATGTAAATTGTATGCTGCGATGCCAGTAGGAGCAGTTAACAATATACAAATTTGGTCAGGGTTCTCACACATTGTTGACAGTAACCTTGTCGCTTCATATTGAAGGGCTCGAATTAAATGACTCTTTCCTGTACCTGCACCACCTGTAATAAAAACATGAAATGGCTCTGGATTTTTCCCACCGATTTTGTCCAGGCACCATTGTCGGATCTGATTAAATATAGACATTTGTTTGTCGTTCAGGGACCGAATTAAGTCCAACCCTTCACTTCTGCAAATGTTGTTGGTCTTCTCTAACTGTGCAACTTGTCGATGGCTAACTGCAAGGTCAGGAATAGCTTCCACGTGCTCGTCATCTACCGTTTCATTTTCTTTGCGCTCTTGTTCGCTTTCTAACCGCTCCAGCTCTTGTTCTGGGCAGAGCTCACACCACGCATCTTCCAAAACGGCATTGCCATCAACAGACTCTCGAACACTATCCAATTCATCTGCGTCAACTTCAAACAAAGCTCTATTGCTGTCAACTACAGATTTCACTGACCGTCTTGACCCATCATTAAATCTGACATGACCAGTCATGTAAAAGTCTTCAAATGTTGGACAAGGCGTTGGTTTTAACTGCACATCTGCACGGTACGGCATGAACAACTGCAAAATACTATGAAAGAAGTTCTCAGGATTTTTTGTCTGAGAAAAGCGAGCATAACGCACAACAGCAGGTTGAGTTTTCGTTCTTTTCAAAACAAAGCCTAAACGGTTCTGGAGTTTAATGGCATTCTTGGACGATTGAGTTTTTGACAAAACGCGATACTGGGAAGCAAACATGGCCAAACACATATCATTAAAAACATCATCATTTGGCCTACTCTGATACCGGTCCACCAAATTAGTCATCCACATGTCCTCTGTTGTAAGACTTTTAGAGTTTGCCTTTTGTTTTAACACACTTAATGGCAAACTGATTTTCACAGGATTATCCCCGGTTGGCACAAACTGAACCTTCCGTGAACATTCCTTCAGGCGCAGGGTTGTTAATCTATACACTGCCTCTTGAGCACAAACGTCTCTGTTGTGTAAATACACACTGCCTAATTTTTTCATTGCTTGCTTTGCGTCGACATTTCCTTGTTTGGATGCCTCTCTGTGTGCATTCCCCAACAATAATCCCATCTCCTTTTCTGCCTTGGAAATGTAGGAAATGATATATACAACGCAGGCATATGCATTAACAACATACTGAATGTCCATGTTTGCTTTTTAATAATGGCTTGCTATATTGATTAATCCACACTTCATCAATATTTCGTTTTAATACAATGTGTGTCCTTTTGCTAATTAACTTGTACGCAGCCTCAAAGACAGTTTGATTTATCCCTAAACTATGAAACAACTGCTCCACACTATCAAAAGTAGAAGTTTCATCAGACAGAGCAGATTTAATGGCTTCCATGATCTTTACTGCTGCATCCTTCTTGGCTTTATCAGCTATACTCTGTCGTGGCAGCTCACACTTACACGGCATCAAATTACAGGTACATTTTATGTCACCCTCCTCATCAGGGCTCCGACATATAAAGGTGCGAGTGGATGCTGGCCTGGGAAAGTTAAACCGACAAACTGTGTTTTTCTTCTTACACGTTTTGGAGTGTCTTTTAGAATGTTGCTGCACAGACGTCACTATGTTCCTTAAGGGCTCGTCGTCTGATGGCAATTCACATGTCACATATTGGTCAATGAATTTACTTACTTCATCATCCGTGGCTTTATCAATTTGAGGTGCATTCTCAATCCAAAACAAGCAATGCACATGAGGTGAACCACGCTGTTGAAATTCAACACGATAAAAATAGTCAACTATCTTTCTGATGGGCTGTGCTGGAGACATGAGTACTTGTTTTAAAAAACAATGCCATCTATAATCAAACATCCTCGCCGCAGTGACAGGATTACGGCGCAAGAGTTCACATTTGTCAGCCCATTCTAAGCCTTCAACAGTCTGCGTTCTACCGTCCTGTTTCAAAATGCTAGTGAGAAGATTTGTCCACCGCAAATCTGCCGAAGAAAACGAACAAAACCACGTGGGGACACCAAGCTGACGGACACAGGCTAAGAGGTCACGTTGTGCTCCCTGCCAAAAAGATGGGGTACCTCTAATAGGTTTAAGGAAACGGAACCCATCATCAAACTGCAGCAACTTCTTTAAAGACTCTTCATCTTGTAACACTTTAGGGTCATATTGAAAACCTGCTTTTCCTTTTCGTAGTGCAATAGAAACACTCGACACAACTTTTTGCACCTCTGACAAATACTGTGCAAAGAAGATGTAGTCTACATTTTGGACGAACCTGCAGTCTGCATTTAAAAGTCTGAGGTTTAAATAACGGGCTAATGTTAATCGTTGCTGCCTGTCATCATGGTAAGTATTAAGTCCCTGTGGAAACAATACTGGAAAGCTCTTGGCTTCGTTAGTTGTATCAGAAAGTAATTTTACAGGACTATTACCTTCTGCTGGAGCCAAATTCAATGTACTATCAAAATACTGATCCAACACTTCCTGACCAATATCAACAGGCATCAGACACGTGTCCTGAAACATGCAATGCTGTTGTCTATCGTGTAACTGCTCGTCTTCTACATTATCGGACGGTGTTGTGTCACTTGGTGGATCAGTCTCATTTTCTACAACATCGTCCTGTTCCATACAAAACTCATTTAGCCAAGCTTCATTAAATTCTACATCTTTATAATGCACATTAGTACTTTTCAAATACTGCAAGGCCTGCCTAATGCGCAAAGTATCGACAAATTTATACTCGTAATGGCCTTTATATGTTAACTTGCGCTTTAATTTTACGCGCAACAAAGACCCTTCCATCTCTGAACGAGGAAGCAAATTATTAGTTTGTACTATATTGGCAGGGACACACGTGACCGGTCCATGTACGCCATTTTGGCCTCCTTTGGGTAATGCCAGCATCTTCATAAACGGTATATGCAGAGCTATCAAATGCTGTTCTAAGCTATTCAAACAAGCCAATTGTGGTGGAATGGGATTCACTGCCATATTGTTTAGTACACATTCAGGTGGCATTACACCTCTCTTCATTTTATAGTGACAGGTGTGACAGATCCACAGCTTTCCTCTTCCCAGATCCAGCAACGTGCACGGTACTTCACAATCATCATTACACCTGTGTAAATAATTGTCAGTGATACATTTATCTGCTACTAAAGCAATGTTTTTACGTTTGCCATAATCCTCTTTTTTACAATGCAACACTTGATGTCCAAACAACAACCTATTGCACACACAACAAACAAAATCTGGGCCATTTTTAACTTTTGCCAGAAACTGCTCCATTACAAAATCAAACTGTGTACTCTTTTGTTTCCATTCTTGCCTCTTCAATTTGTTATTAGCTACAACACGTTTCTTGTACTCTGGATTTTTATACCGTCTCTTTCTTATGGCTTTTACGTTACATCTATGCAACAGATCTTGTCGATATTTCATTCTGCTGAATGCTCTAACTTTCTCTCTATGCAAAACATTTTCACGATATTTCATTATGCTGGATGCTCTAACTTTCTCTCTTTGCAAAGCATTTTCACGATATTTCATTATGCTGGATGCTCTAACTTTCTGTCTATGCAAAATATTTGCACGATATTTCATTCTGCTGAATGCTCTAACTTTCTCTCTATGCAAAATATTTTCACGATATTTCATTCTGCTGAATGCTCTAACTTTCTCTCTATGCAAAATGTTTTCACGATATTTCTTCAAACTGTTATCCTTTTTCTTCTGCTTATGGAATATATTTTCACGATATTTCTTCAAACTGTTATCCTTTTTCTTCTGCTTATGGAATATATTTTCTCTATATTTCTTTACACTATTTTCGTTCATCTTCTGCTTGTGCAACACATTCAATTTATATTGACTTTGACTAAATGCCTTTCTCATCTGCTTATGGCTTCATATGATATTGTAACAGACTATTTCCAATTGCCCTGTGTTTGTAGTCGGTGTCATTACAATACTTTATCCTAAGATCAAGTTTTACTTTCTCTCGATAATCTAAATCTGTATACTTTTTTACAGACGCATCTCTAACCTTTTTCTTGTAAAGCATGTTATTCTTGTAATGCATTTTCATTTCGGTAAGGTTTCTTCTTTTATAGTGCTTTGACAAACAATGCCTAGGACTTGTGCTGCAGATGGTTGCATCACTCAGCACAGTCTCCTTAAAAGTTCCCTTTACAGATGCATCTACACTTCTCCTATGCCTCGCCTCCGATAAATCACCTTCTTGGCACAAATCAAAGCAAATCTGTTTATCTACATGTTGGACACAAACAACAGGCTCAAAATGATTATTTGCACAATATTTCAAGTATATACCTTGATGAGAAAACATTGTACTAGTACTGCATTTGACCCATCTTCCGTCACTGCATGTATAAATGTCCACTCCAAGAGCATTTGCTGTCGCTTGGATTTCTATGTTTGTGGCACAATTTCCAACCTTCTTCATCTTAGTCTGGTTAATGTAATCTGACATGGAAGAATATCCCTTTCCCACTAACTTCATGTGTTCTTCACTGTTATTCTCCATAAACTTAACAACAGCAAGTCTAATCCTCCGATGACTTTTTTGAGAACCACTGATAACATCCGCTATAGCGCTAAAGAAACTATTGCCATCCTCTACAATTTTTTGTGTCTTACAAACTACACCTAAAGACCCAGACACTGTTGGTCTTTGCACATGCTGCTTTACAAAGTCTACTTTACACCGACTGCATAGTTGTTTTGCTACTGCAGTGCACAAAGGATTAAATTGGAACCCAACTGTCTCCACTGTGGACAGAGTACTAGGCTGTTCTATAACACAATCTTCAATTGCCATTACATTAACCACAGAATTTGGACTGTTCAAACAAACACTTGCTTTTGTTCTAGTGTTGTACCCTTTGGAACAAGATGTGTTCACTTTGCAGTAACCATAACAACTCTGTATTCCAGGCTGTTGAACACAAACAACAGTCTCATAATGGTTACCATTGCAATTTTCCAAATACACACCTTGTTTGGGATACGGCCTGACCTTGCAATGATATTCAATCCAGCAATCATTATGATACGTGAAAATACTGAGTCCTAAATAATCTGCTGCTGCTTTGATCTCAACTTCTGTTGCCCAACTGCCAACACAATGCAACTTTGACATGCGGAGGTATTCTGCCATAGAGGACTTGCGTTGCAAAATACTCTCATATTCCACAGCATTGTTTTGCATTTGTCTAACTACAGCACGTCTAATTTTTCCGTGATACTTTTGTGTACCACATAAAGCATGACTGACGGCTCTAAAGAAACAGTTGCCATCACCAACTATTTTCTCATTGAAACATGGAGCCCCTAATGCACCAACATTTCTAGATGCAAAAGGAAGTTTCTGCATCTACATCATCACATAGGGGATCAAATGTCAATCGTCTACTTGTGACATCACTGACAAATTCAACGTCTGAATTAACCAAAGTTACATCCCTTTCCTTTACCTTCTTTGCTTCACAAGCTCCCCTTGAAACTTTACGCTTTGCACCTCTCTGATTGTTGATGCAGCCGAGTAATGCCTGAACTGGACCAGTTTGAGTCAAACTACAACCCAACGCAGGCTCTCCTGTTTCAAGAGTTGTTTTCTGATGTGCATCGCTTAGAGTGTGGGTATAGCTATGTGTTGGCTGAACAGGCGTCTTTTGAAGCAAAGGACTGTTGTCAGCTGGGCCTGGCTGAACAGTGTTTTTTTTTTAGGAAAACTACCACTGAGAGCAGGCTCTCCTGTTCTAAGAGTAGTTTTCTAACAGGGCTTTACAACTTTCCAAGTGTTGGTGAAGTCAGGTTTTGGCTGAACAGGGGTCTTTTAAAGGACTGTTGTCAGCTGGGCCTTTGTAAGTGACGTGAACATCAGCAATCTCAAACAGCTTTTGAGTGCGCGTAAATGTCGATGCAAATTTGCATACGTGATTAAACACATCATCAATCAATGAAAATACATTGAAAATTGACAATACAGCAATGAAAATACAAGACGAGACTTTTCCCCGTCTCACTGGCCATCCCAAGTTCACTGCGTGCATGGGAGTCAACATACTGTCCCTGTTGACCAATGATTGCACATGTACTGCCACTCAAAGTCAGAAAGCATGTGTCATATTTCAGGCAGATCTTTTTCAATCCCTCTCTTAGAGTGGTGGTTGCACCTGACTCAATAAACTCTCCCTCAACCACATCAACATCTCCAGCGACATTTTCCCCATAATGAAACTCAAATTTCTGTCCATCAATTACGGACTCCTTTGACAAATCTAGAACACACGGCAGTTGGAATTTGCCACTGATGGAGCCGCTGTGACATAAAGAAGAGTACAACTTGTCACCCAAAACGACAACCCTATCCAGATTGTCGGACCGCCATGAAAACACACTGTTGGTCGAATGTCTTGTCATGCTGACCAAACTTACTGCCATACACTGGCGTCCTCTATGGTCAAACCGAGTGTCTCCCTGATGAAACGTTCCCCTGACAGAGGATGGCAGGGGAACCTCAAGAGCAGGCAGTTCACCGTCAGAACTGCCATCGTCAAGAGCAGCTGCAGCGTCAACATCACGCTCTGTGATGGCCTTCACAGAAATGCTAGAAATGCTATTCCACTCTGCTTCTGAAGACTTCTTCAGATTTTAGATGTGAAGCATCAAGTCACCAAGGCAACTGTTGAAGACAGCCACAGGTGTGCCAATATTTGATGCCAACCCAGATGCCTCACATGTCCCACAATCAACGGCCACTACAAGTTTCCCATGATTAATGATCGCAACTACTTGATGATGGATGTTCAACAAACACATGCCATCTGTCAGCAAGCGTTTTTGCAGTATGTCGGACATCTCCGGCTCCTCTCGCAAGTCACTAAAATGTCCGGCCGTTGTTGGCTTACCAATATTTACGTTCCAGTGCCTGCCAAACACACTGCTGTTTCATCAACGCAGACTTGCCTATGGCAACATTGCTTTCCTCTTTTACAAATGCATTCAAGTTGATCCCTTCTAAAAGAATGTTGTCAACATCTGACTTTTGCCATGTACACACTGGTGCGATGACATGCTTGATTGCAGCCACAACACTGCATGCAGTTGATGCATCTGCATCATGAGCATTAGACTTTGTAACAACAGTCCCTGTGACAACGGGCGACTGGTAATGGGATTTTTTGGAACACATGCACGATGTACCATGAACAAAATCCTTACCTTCGCTGGATTTTTTACCAGACTTACCTGTGATGTACTTTTTAGCAGTACACTTACCGTCGACGTCTTTTTGTTGTTGTGTTGCTTACGAGATGCCTTCTTGGGCAGCTATAATAAAAGAGTAAACCGTGCAACAAACTTTCATCATCGTCCTTTATGGACAATATGCACATATTGATACATGTCGGGGAAAAATTAATTCTATGCATTATGTGTGATATGTTTTCCAGATGTGCCACTGAATACCCGTGTGTTCTAAACCTCCATTGATTACATTCCGTCACACGAGTCTAAACATGACTGATCATGTCTACAACGGAGAGGGCCGGAGGGGCGAAAACATGATCTCTGCTCCTGTTGACCTACACATTGACCCTTCTCTTTCCCTTGCATCTCTACCCCGGCCAGTCTACACAGATGGACACAGCACAGGGAGCAGGGGGAGGTTGCTGAGAGTATATTAAAGCTTCAGCTTGCTGTTAAACTTGGTCAGAACTTCTACCTCCTCACTGTAGGTGGTTGGAACCAGTGGCGTCCCTAGGTTTTTTAATTAGCCCCGAATATTAATAAAAAAAAATAAAAAAACGTCATTCACCCAAAACAGCGGCGTCAGGCAGCAGGCGCACTTGCAGTGTTTCCCCACCGTTATAATAGCGGGGCGCCCCCCTGAAGAAACCCCCTGACCCCCTGTCATTTTCTCATAGCGTCAGATCACAAGTCGTAATTTAAGTTTCTCTTTCCTATAGAACAGGTCTACAGCTTGTTCTGTTATTAAACAAACTAAACGGACGTATTTTATTGATCTCATCCACACGACAGCTCTGTCTCTAAATAGTCGCGTTAACACTTAACACGCGCGCGCACACAGGTGAGCACACACACCAGCAGCGGACAGAGAGCGTCGAAAAATATGTCGCGTGAAAAGCAGACCGCTATATCTGCGTTTTAAAAGCTCCCAGGGTGAAGATGGCAACAGCAGCTCTCCTGCTCAGGTGAAAGAGACAAAGTGCTCGTGTCTTGTACCAACAATGAGCTGCTGGCTTCACATATTACAGAAGTACAAAGTACACGGACATAAAACTAAGTCATTAATAAATACATGGAGAAATGCCTGTACTTTCGGGTAAATGGTTACGCCGTTAACAGGTTCGCTTATTTTTTGGCGTTTTGCCAGAAGTCTCCGTGACGTCCTTTCTGCTGCTGCGTCTCAAAACAGAAAACAGATCTCAACGTTGAACATGAATTGTATCAAATCTACAACCCTGTTTTAAAAAGATGTGTAGAGGAAAGCAGCTCACTGCTCCACTAATACTGATACAACCTGATGCTCACATATCTGCACTCATTCTGTTTTGTTTGGCAAAAATAAATAAAAAATAGCTTATTGTTTTCCACAATGAGCTATTTAGTAGTAACTAAATATTAGTATTTGTTTTGCACAGATATAACTTTATTTTCATTGTTCTAAGTGATTGCAATTAAAACATTACAAAAATTGTCTTATGGAGCAATCTGATTTACTTGAAACTTTAAGTTATTGCAATTTTCTTTATTCTGTTATTTATAAAAGCACAGATGGAATCACAAAATGAAGTTATTTACAGAAAGCATTTGAGAACCACTACTTTAAGTGTTTGTGTTGGTGGAGCACTATTAGCATTATTAGCATCTTATGTCTAAATATTATGTCAAAGAGTATGTTATGTTAAATAATGTTAAAGAATATGTAAAGAATAAATACATATGAGTATGTAAAGAGCATTAAATGTACAAAGTAAAAGAATGTAAACACTGTACATGACAAGATGCATGGTTCATTAAACATCTCAATGTTTACTGTTGCTGAATGGTTGCTGTTGGTATGTTCAACATGATGAATGGGGCATTTTTGTGCCTGGGCTATTGAGGGAAGTTTGTGAAAATTGCTAGCCTATTTGGTATTAACTGGTAACCATGAAATGCCTCAATTCAATTCAGTCCAGAAGAGCAGGTACCTGTAGGGCAGGGGTGTCAAACTCATTTTAGTTAAGGGGCCGCATGCAGCCCATTTTGACCTCAAGTGGGCCGGACCAGTAAAATCACAGCATAATAACGCATACATAATGAGAATATTACTCTCTGTTTAAATCATTGTTGGAGGTTTTTGGATGATAAACCCTGTTTTAAGGTCTTTCTTCAATAAACTAGAAACATAAAGACCAACAATTCAGACATCAGCCCACTGTTTACCTGCCTGGGCTCTCCTCTGCAGACTCCCTTGCAGTTAGGCAATATTTTTAGTAAAGTCAGTACTGTGATCAATTGTGTCTGTGGCTCAATGGTTACCATGCACGTCTTACAATCGGAGGATCAGTGGTTCGAATCCATACTGAGGTTTTTTTTTTTTTTTTAATTTTTTTTCAATTTTTTTTCTTTTTCTCACATTTTTACAATTATCCCGCGGGCCGGACTGGACCCCCTGGCGGGCCGAATCCGGCCCGCGGGCCGTATGTTTGACACCCCTGCTGTAGGGTATGTGGAGACTGTTTCTATGTATAAAAATTTCGCTGCTTCACTCTTCTGGGCTAAGCCCCAGATGTGTCAAAATCCTAGAGACGCCCCTGGTTGGAACCTTCTGAACCATTCAGCTGAATGTTACCTGATTCCTGTCTGTACTATGGCACATGTGTGATGACTTGTAACCTCGTTATATTCGTTTATATCTTAGCTTGTAATAAATAGTTTGAAGACTAACTTGCTCAAAGTACTGTTGATTTCTCACAAGGAAACAATTAGTTTCCACCACAATACACAATCATTCCCTGTGTATTACAAGTGTGCTTTTACACCAGTGTTTTTCAACCTTTTTTGAGCCGCGGCACATTTTCTACAATAAAAAAATCCCGCGGCACACCAACAACCTAAAAAGTTACAAAACACACGTGATGAGAATAACCAGTGAGGAGAGTGAGAGACAGCAGAGGTTAGGGCAAACACCCCGCCAAAACCAAACTAATGTTCGCAGTGCACAGTTTGGCGCCAGCACAACACAAGAACAGTGTGCTAAGCAACAACTCACCGAACGTGCAGCTGGAATGGACATAATACAACAACTCTCAAATTGAGGCACTCACCAGAGTAGTAGACTCAATGAAACAACCCATGCAGCCACTGAAAACAGAGCAGATGTGCCAGTGTTCAATGAGGAAAACGACTAACCCAAGAAGGGAGAGAACTAATGGCTGTCCTAGATGTGTTGAGCAGGGCCTGTCTAACTGTAACCATTGCTTCTACTGTGGTGAAGAAGGTCACAGGGCTTTAAGCTGTCTCAAAAACCCCAAGCATTAGGGAAACTGGAGCCGGTCGCTGCAGGGGGACGCCCAGTGATCGGGTCTCAAACGTCCCAGCCAAATGGTGTCAGTGAAAACCAGACTCACACAAGGAGCATCTCTAAGACAAACAGCACACCATCTACTCCTCCAGTAGTATCTTGTGCAAAAGGGAGAAATGGACAGAGCAGGATCTCCACCGAGCTACCACAGGAACCATTGAACAGTTAGATGTTGGTGAAGGCTTGCTTGAAGTTCAAAACCAGAAGCGACCATATTTAGCGGTGCCGGTAGGGAACAATACAAAACATGACATCACCCTGCCACGAAAGACAGCTCTGGGTAATATTCAATCAATCGCTAAAGTAGTTGAAACTTACTCACCTAACCAAGAACCAAAATACCACTCGAAACAAGATGTGACGATCAACATTGCCACTGTTCCATCTACTGGTCAAAACCTATCATCCTGGCACCCACCAGTTGATGTTAGCCACTTAGAAGAGGAACAGCAAGAGGCAGTAAAGAAAATGTTATATGAGGAGTCAGCAGCTTTCGCACAAGATGGCGACAATATTGGCTGTATTCCGAGTCTGCAAATGTCGATCAATCTCAAAGATGATATTCCTGTTCAGAGAGCATACAGCTCTGTGCCAAAGCCACTACTTAAGGAAGTTAAGGAGTATGTCCAGGACCTTCTGGCAAAGGGATGGATAGTGAAATCCAAGTCTCCTTACTCTGCGCCAGTGGTGTGCATTCGAAAAAAAGACGGAACGTTACGCCTCTGCATAGATTATCGTCTGCTAAACCAAAAGACTATTGCTGATCGTCATCCACTACCCAGGATTCAAGACCTGACTGACACCCTTGGTGGTTATTCCTGGTTCAGTATCTTGGACCAGGGAAAAGCCTACCATCAAGGTTTTATCGATCCAGGATCCAGACATCTCACAGCCTTTATCACGCCCTGGGGCCTCTACGAGTGGGTGCGTATTCCTTTTGGCCTTTCTAATGCGCCTTCAGCCTTTCAGAGGAGTATGGAGGAGATGCTTGGCTCCCTTAGGGACGAGTACTGCATTCCGTATCTCGATGACGTCCTCTGTTATGCAAGGTCTTTTGAAGAGCATGTGGAGGGAGTCCGAAGGTCCTACGCGCTCTCCAGCATCATGGAGTAAAACTAAGGCCTGAGAAATGTGAACTCTTCCGGCGTGAGACGCTTCAGAAGCTGTCAGGGGTTGGTCATTCCAGGACGTCGCCATACCACCCTCAAGGCAACCCAGCCGAGAGGTTCAATCGAACTCTACTGCAGATGTTGCGAACGCTGGCCGACAAGGAGAAAGAGCGTTGGAAGGACCATCTCCCACAAATTATACATGCGTATAATTGTACCCGACATGAGTCCACTGGCTACTCGCCCTACTATTTGCTGTACGGACATCATCCACGCCTGCCAATCGATCTTTTATTTGGCCGGGTGGGAGATGCAGATCTAGTCACACCCAAGGGATATGCACAAAAGTGGGCAAAGAGAATGTCTGATGCTTATCAGATTGCAAATGAGAACAGCAAGAAGTCAAGTGCTAGAGGCAAGTCCTATTACGACAGCAAGATGAAAGGAGCAGTCTTGCAGCCCGGAGACAGAGTGCTGGTAAGGAACCTCAATGAGCGAGGAGGGCCCGGGAAGCTAAGATCCTACTGGGAGAAGACTATATACATAGTCCAGGAACAAGTATCCGAAAATCCTGTGTATGTTGTCTATCCAGAGGCTGGAGATAAGCTGAAAAAGAGAACTCTACATCGCAACCTGTTGTTACCTGTGAGCGACTTACCTGTTGAAACTCCTCTTTGTGCAGAGAAGTCAGCACCTGAGACACGACAGAGGAAAAGGCAGGCCCGAGTCAGTGATTTGGAGGAACAGACAGATAAGAGTGATGACTCAGAAGATTCAGAGGATGAACACAGCACTGGAGGCTATTGGCTACGGATACCTATGAGCAGAACAGAGCAGAGAGGTTCAGTCCAAGTGCCTGAAACACCTGGTTCAATCCAGAGAGGATCAGCCCAAAGATCTCTAAGAGATGAAAACTGGGGTGAGAATGAATACTTACCTGTTACAGTGCCTGAAAGGGAAGAGCAAAGACAACCACAAAACACTGAGAATGAAAACCTACCTTCGTCATTCCAAACAGAAGCAGAGAATGGACATGAAGAGAGACCAGTGACCCCACCCCCAGCAAACATACACACAGAGGTTAGGCGATCTGCTAGGGAAAGAAAGCCGAGGCACATGCTCACCTATGACACACTTGGCCAGCCTTCATTACAACCGAACCCTACAGTTAACACAGTCGGGGCTTATAGTGCATCTTACTTACCATTTTGGGGTACACACTATCATTTCCCACTGACATACCAACCTGCACCGTACATGCCACCAACATACATGCCATACATTACACCGGTTTATTGATTTTAAAGGGAGTTTTGGATGTTGAAAGAAATTGTGAGTTATATGTATTTTGATAAAGTTAGTTTTGAGACTTTTGAATTTTGGAAATGTCAGGAGCCATTTTGTTATTTTGTCGGGGAGTGTGTGACGCCCACCAATGTGCTTACATATGTGGTTTAAAGTAAGCTTTGTGTATTCAAAATGATACTGTTTAATACTGTTTAAAAGAGGAACTGAAATGCTGAATTCTGTACTGAAGTGCAGTCCACCCTGTCGCCAGCAGGGGGCAGGGTGGTGGTTTATGACGTTTTACGTCAGTCAGACGCTTTACGTCAATCAGCTGGTTTACGACCACAACGGCGCGAATTCCCCCATTCTGCAAAGCACCGAAGCAGTGAACAGACGTGAAAAAGTTGTTGTGTCATCTTTGTGTCCTGTTTGCAGGAACATATTATCTGCTTCCCAGGTACCAATCCTGGTACCTGTAACAGGTGCTTAGAGAATCCGACTCCACTTTCACTAAGTGACGTAGTTATGACGCAACGGCAGGCGGATGTTAGTGACGTCAGTCTGCAGCGGTGAAACTACAATGTTGTAGTACATTTCGGACCACAATAAAGTGCATCTTAAATACTTCGTCCGTCTTTTTACAGTGTTGCGTCATGCAGACGACATAAACAACCCGGTTCATGGTTTTACTTTATTAACGAGGTTGGAATAGAAATGAAAGAAGGAATATGAAAGTGAAACCAAGGTATTTTTCACAGAGTACAAAGCTACTAAACTGTCTCTTTGTTCAGTTTCAAACATGCTGAATTAAATACGTTCTCCCACTAACGATGTGTCATATGTGTGTACCTCATATCCCTTTTTGTTGTTATGGTTTATATGCAGATTATAATCTGATCATAAGAATATGCAGACAACAGTTTATGAAACACCACACAACTCGTGTTGACTTGATAGTATTTTATTGTAATGTAACTAAATAGTTGATTAAAAAGATGATAATCAGAAACATGACTCAGACTGACGAGCTCGTCCAGTTTAACTCTTTCATTAAAGCTTCTGTAACTGAAGTGAAATAAAATAAAAGAATGAGGGCTGAAGCTGCAGTACAACACCAGAGAGAATATAAAATACGTCAGTTTGATCATTTTACAGCAGTTTGATCACTTTACAGCACTTTTCAGCAATGTAGCGTTCATAGTTTGCCAGCAGGTTTAACAGATTATTGAAAGTATTTCCAAGTTATAGCAACGGTTATTTACATGATCTGCGTTTCTCGGTCATGTGTTTTAACGCTCGACATGGCCCCTCATTGTTCATCAGTTATTTGATTGGACGCTGCAACTGATCGGACTGATTGCTAGAGTTTCATAGCAGAGTGAAAACGGATCACAGATTAAACTCAATAAATATAAGACTACACATTCTGGTAGAAATCAATCCTAGGCAGGAAACATAACACAGTATAAATGCCACAGACTGTGAATAAATACTCAATGCAGTTTGTTTAACAGACGACAGAGAAAACATCTCCACTCACACACTGATGATAACTGTGTCTGTATTAGTATAAGTAGTAGTTTAACACCATTAAATCAACTGAAAACTATACAATCCATTTTTATCAATATATTTTAAGTGGATTTTTATTAGAATATTTGCTAAAAACTGTCCGGACCAGAACACAACTCCTCAAGGAAAGAGCTGAAATGTCTTGAGAAAAGGTTTTGACACTTGATCCTTTGGCGACAGGCAGTATTCTGCTTCCTACTCCACAATTCAAATGACAAAGCGTGCAGTAAGCTAGAGTGACAGACAATTGTATGATCAGCTGCAGCACTACAATGAAAAACATTAGCAGATAAGCCACTTTGTTTCATGTATTCCATGTGCATTCTTGTTTATTTGACCAACGAGTCAAGACATAAAAACACATGAAATCCGAGGAATGCAAGCAGAAATTATATATATATATAATTTCATTTGACAAAACGAGTAAATAGATGATTTAAAATGACTTTGAAGACGTTGAAATCAGTGAATAAAAAGTATAAAATAAATACACAATTGTAGACAATATTTTTGTATGTAGTCACGTGATATGTTGCAGCAAAATGCTGTCCCATTCATATTTACACCAGTTCAAGCCCTCACAGCCTCTCACACTCAACCACTTAGCAGGTGATGTTAGTAAATCCCTGAGGGTTCAGGGTTTGAGGGTTTAGGGTGGAGATTGGGATTGGGCCTTGGTTTTATCAGTTGATACACCATTAAAATGAGCAGGGCCTCAATCCCTGCCCGTGCCTCCATGCTGCAGGGCTGTAAATATCCACCCAGTTAATGAGATGTTCCATGTGTACGTTTACTCTTCAATAAACTTCTGCCAGGGACAACATCATTCCCTATTTCTTATAATGGCAATTTAATAGATAGTTATTATAAACACGACCACAGAATTAGTGCAAGGGAAGGCGGCAGGTACGGGGGAGAGGAAAAGCAGAGAGGCGTGTTTTCATGGAAGTTGTTGTGTGTGTTGTCCGAGTATAACTTCTAGTGGGAGGTATAGGAGGAAAAATAAGAGAAAGCAAGAGGACACAGGTGACAGATTTATAAAAATAATCAAATTGGAAAATACTATGGTACTTTTACATTGAAATACAATCAGTCTTTATTAATAACAACAACAAAAAACATATATATATTTGGCCTTATGAGTTCTAAT
This sequence comes from Myoxocephalus aenaeus, assembly GCA_038501785.1. Classification (NCBI taxonomy): domain Eukaryota; kingdom Metazoa; phylum Chordata; class Actinopteri; order Perciformes; family Cottidae; genus Myoxocephalus; species Myoxocephalus aenaeus. Next base: position 3,992,153 of record JBAMJR010000001.1, on the reverse strand, counting down.
ATTTCCTCTGTAGGATCAAACATAACTTTAATTTAGTGATCTACTCCCCCAAGAATGCAGCTGTGTCTTTGAAATGTATACCTAATCTAAGGACTGTGTTAAGGACTATATTGCATACTAGAATTTATGTTTTCTAATATAAAATGTCTTCAACACCCTGAAAGAAAGATGAAAGTGTAATAATTTGTGTGGATAATTTCACAAAAAATTACTGCAGTACCATCAAAGATGTATTGGTGACTTTTCAGCCAAGGTAACCCAGTTGAGTGAGAATACAGCAGCACTACTATCCAACTCACTCCAAATAATATGAATCAAGGACATGTGTCAAAAATTACTCAGCGAGTAGAGAGTAAGTGTAAGTAAGTGTAAGAAGTCACTGTAAAAAGTAATAGTATAGTATGTCTAGAAAAGATATACAACGTCAAGATATAGTTTGTCGAAAAAACATCATAAATAGTATATAAAAAAACAATGAATATAATTTTATTTTGAAAAAAAGTCATAGTATAGCATGTCGAAAAACATTAAGAGTATATATGTTGAAAAAAGTCAGAAAAATGCAAAACATAAAATGTTGAAAAAAAAATCATAGTGTGATAGTGTGTAAAAAGAAAGTCTATAGATCGAGTCGCTCTTCTTCCGGCTGTGCCCCAGGATCAGCGATGTATGTTACATACATCGCAAGAGCTCCACAGCTGTCAAGAGCTGTCTGAAATAATACAACACAAACTCAGAGAGCAGCCTGATGGGCTGAACCATGAGGATATCACTTGTTACCTCACTCAGAATGTGATCTCTGTATCTGCTGAAGGCTGATGGAGAGTTGTCCATGTTGTTGTTGAGTTGTACAGCAGAGGGCAGCATTGCACAGTTTCCTTTTGCAGAGCGATTTACATAAACCTTCATAGAACTGGTCCCTTTCTGTTTTAATGGACACGTCAAAATAGTATAATTTGCAGTTTTCTTTTATAAACGCAAAGAAACATACATCTTTTTTATTATACTGACTTTTCAGATTGTAAAATAAATGGCTCAGATGCAAAACAAAACACAATATTTTTAATTCATCATATTTTTGTGTATTTTCGTATCTGTACTGAGAATGTTAACATACAGTTTATATTTATCTCATCACTGCAGAAAAGTATTCATATTAAAAGGTCATTATTGATGTTGGGATTTTAACTACATTTATATTGTGCCTATACTGCACCTATGTGTATGTTTGAATACAGCTCATCTGTGACACATTTGTGTCTGGTTTTACAGTCTAATTCAATATTAGCGATGGCCAATATGTGGTGCTTGATTCAGTTGGTCACCAATATCTATATCTAGCTTGAATTCACTAACATTAGCCATCATAAGCTACTGGTCATACTAAACCGTGTCATATTTCTATTAAAATTCTACTTTTCAAATGATAGAGGAAGAACGTGCCTACACCCACTACTGCCACACTTTGGTGCAAAATGCAAAAGGTAGACGAGGTAAATATGTAATGCAATGCTAAGCAATAAAACAAGCTAAAAATGAGGACAGCACTGAGTAACTCCAAGACACGGGTATTTGGCGAAAGTGGCGAACCCCACTCCTTTTAGTTAGTCATCGTGACCTTTTAGCTTCAGCTCCCTCCCGCCCAGTGACTGCATTGACCTGCACACATTCCTGAAGCTGAATCTGAGAACCTAGTTAGAGTTTCTTGAGGGTGAAAATGGATATCAACCAAACCCACTCAGAATCTGTATGGGTGAAGTTGGACTGTTAACATTTAGACTATGTGTGTGTTACATTATTAAATGTGTACAATGGTGGTATGGTGTGTGTGTGTGTGTGTGTGTGTGTGTGTGTGTGTGTGTGTGTGTGTGTGTGTGTGTGTGTGTGTGTTATGGCTCAAAGTTTGAGCTCCCAGTGTGGGCTTCCTTCTATCAATAACGCACCCCAAAAAATGGTTCCCTGTGAATGGGCTCTATTGACCCTGGCTGTAGCTGAGTGACACCCTGTGGTGGAGCACCAGCTCACAAATGGTCCATTTGTTTATAAGCTGACAATCACAGGTAGGCCGACGCTGAGAGGCACTGACAGACATAAACAATGTTTTGTTCTAAAACTCCTACCGAACAGTAAATGTAACTTTAAGTGTAACACGGTTTAGCCTAAATAGCTGCTTTGATAATTAATTTGAGCATTAGGAAGAGGCCTGTTTACCCTAGATATTGCAAAGGCAAAATTAACTGTGATTAGTCTTGATTACAGTGCATTATCCTCTGTGGTAACATTACAAGTTAAAGAGAAACACAGCAGATGTTAATACTTGAAGATTCAATATACAGTACAATGCACAAAATAATAGTATTTCTAATAGCGTTTTATAATGCAAGCATATGGTGGAGACTTCACCCCACTTCTTCATCAGAATAGAAAACATAAATATTATAAATGTTGGTGGTAAAGTCTAATGTATGCTTAAGAAAGAATCTATGAAACCTCACTTCTTGTAGAAATAAACCCCTTTTACAGAAGAGTTATTGTCATTGTAGGAAAAGCACAGGTGTTACCAATAACCTTAGTAATCACTCATGCAGGTGTTCCAATCAGCCACAACTGTGGGCCAGTAGACCAGGTGAAACGGAAGCAGCTAAATGGATTTTAACCATCATACATTTTATTATTTACACTTGTGCCTTTTGTCGAAATGTCTGTGAAAAGCACCTGACAATTACCTGATTCCTGCTTTTATTTAAGTCACATATAAAAACAACTTACACATAGAGACAGGAAGGTGAGAGTTCTGCTGCATTTTATTCACTAGGCTTTATTAAATGGCATAACTGAGCACAAGCAGGTGGCAGTGTTTCTAGTCAGGTTACTTTTGTAATAATATCAACGTGTTGCCAGCGATCAGTAACATTTTCAGGGGGACTATGTGTTAACTTCACTGTTTGTCCATTCAGTTATTTGTCCGTCTGTTCTTCAGAATGAAGAATTGGTGTATAAATGGACCCTCTAGAGACCCGGTCCTTTGAATGGGTTGTTGTAAGTAGCTTTTAAATGAGGTAATTACTAATAATAATTCAGAATTTAAAAACTCATGGAAAAGTACAAAGCATAAAGGGAGACAAACGAGGAGAAACAGATGCACAGACCTCTGCAATCAACATAATCCCAGCCCTGAATATTTCCAATACATGAATCGTCCATTGTCTTCAGAACTGCTTTGAATTCACTGAGACTAAAAGGTTCCTTAAGTTTTGAATATTTTAGTTGTTTTTTTTCAATCCACCAAGCCTTTGGGAAACATGGAGATGTACCTCATCTTTTAAAGGTAATGGTGTCTGAAACTCATGTGCGACTGTCTGCAGTAAGTAAAGCAACACTGAACGAACAAGGCAGAAAACACATTATGTCTCGGCTGGAGAAACCATGTGTGGAAATATTTTAAATATGTAAAACTGCCATAAAACGGCCTCCAGCTTACTTGTATTTTTCTTTGACTATAAGCAAAATACATTTTTAGTATGCATTTATATTGGCCTGAGCACATAAAGATGTAGTTAATAAAAATATTAGTTGATTAAGAAAACAATGCAATTTGAAGATGTCCCTGGGAATTTGTCATGACTCTTGCACTTTCATTTGGACATCCTATAGGTTAAACCACTGATTAATCAAAAAATTAATTGCTATACTGCCTATAAGGAAAATAATCATTCGCTGCTAAAGCTGACAGTCAATGGAAGAACAGAGTTCTCTGATATAGAGACATCCTGGTGTTTACACTATGACCTCCTATTGACCAAAGCTCTAAACTGCACTAAAAACATATTACATATAACCCCAATGAGATTTACTAGATAAATATACAGAGGACTCAACAGAGCACTTATTACCATGCTCTCAGTTAACACACTGCAATGACTCTTAGTCACAGTGAGACCTACTCTACACACTAAGGCATATTTGTGCAAGACTGTGAGGGATTGACCAGCGCTACATCAAATAGACAATAGCATGCTGGGATTGTTTTAATAATGGGAAAATGATTTGACCTTGTGGCTCAAAATGTACAGAGCGACTAGCTATATAGATGGCTGCACGAAAGCATAATTGGGGGATGGTTGCTTTAAAATGATTGGTAATAATCAGTGAAATTAGTATCCATGTCCTCGCAATAAAATTCAGCAATAAAATTCAGCAAGGTGTGATTTTCCGACTTCTTCACAAGGGATGTGTTATTTTTAACGAGCTATACCGGCAAGCGGCAATAAATAGCGTACGATTCCCGTGTTTCCACGACATAAACTACCTAAGATTTTCAATGCCATGTCTTTATTTTTTACCTTTTCTGCTCCACAGGAAACAGACGTCTGCGTGGACATCTGCTTTCAATTTCTACAGGTTTACTTTGTCCAATCTGGCAACCCCACCTCCAGTCCAGTGTGGTGTGTTTTCATAAGACCCATTTTCTTATTTGATTGTGTTTTAAGGAGTAAATGTCTGTCAGGAGCATATTTATTTCATGTGAATGTGATGAAGGATGGGATAATGAGCCGCACTGGTGCAATAACAGATCCCCCCAAAAAAAATCCTATACGTGATGTAACCGATTTTAACGTCTTAACTAAGATTCACCTCACTAGATAATGCTTTATATGTCCTTGTGTGTGTCTGCAAGAATTCAAAGGTGTTCCAATTGACTGTGGTTGAAATACTATCCTGCAGCTAATTCATGTCCATCATGTTTGCAGGCCCTGGACTCCTGGGTTTGAACCTGCAATTAGACTCACCTGATATCGCCCAACAGGCCTCACAAGCTTAAATTACACATGGATATGTGATTACACACAGTTACAACCAGGAAGGTAAAAGACCACCAAAAAGGTTTAAAAAAAAGAGCAAATGAAAACCATAACTCATATTGGACATTCCATGTCTTGAAACCACTTGTCTTGTCTGCAGTGAGCTCTTATGGCTCTCAGTTTGACTTGTGGAATCCACACTATTCTTTGCGCAATGTATCTGAGCTGTAACATCAGTCATTAAGAGTACTCAACGGGAGGCAATTAGAGGTTGACCCTCACCTCTGTTTGTTTATTCTTTTATAGAATGACAGAGTAACTTACATGGTGTGTTGATTTTAAAGTTTTGTGTTACACGGAGCAGAAGAAAGATCTTGTTTAGAGTCACATTCTTTTTTTCTGTTTTTTTTTACATGATGTGAGTTTAATGGTTTTTTTGAGCAGTTTGCGTTGGCAATATAATATATGGTATAGAAATAAGGTCTTTCTCTGCACAGTTTCTTTCTCGAGGGCAAAGACGTGCCACATGCTTAGTTGTGCATTTACACAGGATCAGCGGGGAAAAGTCAGAGGCATAATTTGTCAGAGAGACAGATTACAAATGCTACCTCCCTCAATCAAAGTGTCAGAGGTAAAGAGGGAAAATCCAGATGCTGTTTGTGTCAAATATGATCAGACTGGGATGCCCTTTGCATTCCAGATGTTACCCTTTTGTCAGGTCAGTTTTCACCATCAAACTCAATTGCTGTTTTGACTCTAATTCCCAGTATGCCTTTTACCAAAGGAATTGCCTGGACTCTGCATGCAGCCATCAGCTGAAGCAGAAATGGAAAAACACGAAACGCCTCCAGGATTCTGAGCCAGTGTTGTTCAGCAGTTTTCAATGTGGTAATTTAAGAAATCAAACAAATCAGACAGAGAAAAAGCTCAGTTACATCTTAGGAAGAACTATGTGAATATCTCACTTATACCCAAATACCTTGTGTCTTAACATTACTCGTGCACATCAGTTATACACAGGCAGACCTCTATGACCTCCTCTAGCACACGGCCACTTTAAGCCAAAGCACAAACTAACAACTCAATTAGCTTTCTTTTCCTGTTGATATAACAAATCAATTAACTCTCATTTCCTGTACATCTAAAGAGCCCCCCCCCCCCCCCGTTTGTTTCCTGCAGGATGGACATGCGCTGGAAAAGCAGCTGCCTTGTTTGTGACGGACCACATGCACACATCAAACATCTCTTAATAGCAGCCTTATCACAGCACATTAACCTCACATAAACATGGCATGAACCTTGGGTCAGGGCAGGAGGGCAGCGTGTGTGTTTACTCACCCACACATTTGTTCCGGACAGCCAGAACACACCATCAGCGTAATGCCGCTGTGATGTCAGATTACTGATTTGTATCAATAATTAGTAATGTGTCTTAAAGTACCTTGAGACATATTACATCGTAATGCATTTAATAGCCCATAATGTAAACATGTAAGGGCATTTCGAGAGATACCTGATGCCTTAGTGTACATGTAGTGAAATTCCTAGTACGACTTTTCTTACATGTTCAAAGTCTGTGACAAATGGAGGTAAAACACTTTAATAAAAAGAAGCTCTGTAGCGTTGAGGGGAAGGCAGAGCAATGCCTTTCACACTGCACTAAGTCATTTGATTCATTGTTAATATGAACATATTGATCAAAACAGCTCTGAACCTCTTTATGATGGCAATATGTTCTTTGGCAATGTCCAGTGGTAGATAAAAACATCTGGAGGGAAAAAACATCTGGAGGGCAGGTTCGGACCGACTTCCCAATGATTTGCTTTGCAGCCAAGCATGAGAAATAAAATCTGATTTTAATGTCGATAAATATTTTATTGTTGTCATAGTAATACTATTACAATCATCTCATGCCACAAGTGAAATGTGAAAGACCTAGAACACTATGCTGGATGGGGTCTATCTGTGTAGACAGCTTTAAATATTTAAAACTGAATTATAATTATTATTACTATCATATGCATTTGAAATCATACTTGAAAACATTTGAAATAATACATTTAGACATCATGACTGCGAAAAATTTGAAGAGAAAACCAACATTAAGAATGTTCAATATGGCCTACAGTATAACTACAGTTAAATAAATTAAACAAATGATCTCTATGTGAGGAAAAAAACACATGTGAATCCTTTCAACAGATGCATACAGCAAAGCAAGTGATAACACTGATACATAAAGCACAATACGATCATATGACTTCCAAAAATGTCATGCACACTTGACATGGGCTGTGGTGGTTAGTTCCTGATATTGTTTTCAAAAATATACTGCATATCTATTTATATATTTATATAAACAACAACAAAACTTTTGATGATTTTCATTTTTTTTTCATAATTCTAAAATACATCTATAATATTTAGAAACAATATGTACAATTAACCCCCACAATAGGCTTTAATGCAACAAATTCTTCTAAAAAATGGAAGAATAAATTAAGGTCCAAGGAGAAACTCTTCTGTTTGTAAGGCCAGGGGGGTTTAAGAGCTGCTAGACTTTGCTTGTCTCTCTCTCACACACACACACACACACACGCACACACACACACACACACACACACACACACACACACACACACACACACACACACACACACACACACACACACACACACACACACACACACACACGCACACACACACACGCATTCAGACGAAGGACATATGGTTCCAGTTGTACTTATTGAAGGTAATTGATATTCAGCAACAGTTTGGGTGATGTTCTCATGTTCATTCACTGAACAGTCAAGAACTTTTATTCTCAGAGGTTTGGATGTTGAATATTTAGAGTCTATTGTAACAATAAGGGAACTGACATGCTGTGTAATGTTAGAGAGATGTCCGATAACACTCCCCGCTTCTTTCCTGCTGCGTGTACCCACCCCTGAAGTGTGTATGTGTGTGTGTGTGTTTTTTGTGTGTCTCTGTGTGTGTAAATTAACTGGAACCTTATGAAACATTTATGTTTCAAGAGTCCTAACGTTTTATGAACGTACATGCCCATGAAGGCTTCAATTTGTAAGAGACATGCTCTATTGACATTACTTACCATTCAACACAAAGTTTATCTAACCCAACATCCAGGGAGTGTATTGTTACCATACAGCCATAGCTGATTTCACATCCTTTCTCCATGCTGTTTTTCGTCTCCGAGACTCACCACACTCCTTTCCAGCTTCCTCTAGGTCTTATGATGCACGCTCAGATCTCACTTTACATGAGCCGATACAGGAAACCGCCACATGTGAGAGTTTAACCTCTTGAAAGGCTGGCTGCTTTGTAGAGTCCCAACTAATGCTCTACTCAACAAACACAGTCCATGCCTGCAGGATCACTGTCAGCAATGTGCAGAGGAAGACCAGAGAAGAGGAGGTCGAGGAGGTCCATGCTGAAGATATGTGATGGTGGTGGCTGTGGACTCGGTCAGGTGGTTGCATTGTGATGTAACCGTTGATGATGCGAACCAGCGGGGGAGGCGGAGACTGGACCATAGTGCTGCGCAGAGAAGAAAAGAGAGGAGAGACAAATTAGATTTTAAAAGTCTATCTTAAAAAAAAAAATCTTATTTCAGGGGAGATTTCTAAACACGTTGTTCTCCTCAAAGGTTTGAGAAGGACCGCAATGCACTAATCAGGGTTTAGCAACATGTATCAAGAGTTATGGGGTTGTGTGCTTATGTTGCCAAGCTGCTGTCAGTCAAATGTGATCAAATCCCCTTGAAGTACGTAGATTAGGTTCTCACTCCCAACTTGTCAAATAGCAGCTTGGTCAGTTCCCCCTCAATGTCTGATAGTGTATATTGACATGTTGTCTCTGACAGGTCCAGAAGTGACACTAGAGGGTCACTGAGAGCGTCATAGTTTGAAGCTTAGGGCCAACGACCAACGATGACGAGTTGGGAGCGAGAATGTGTTGCTCAAAAACCTCCCCATATTCGGGAATTACAGCAGTATGGGTAAGACCTTATTATTTCCAGACTAATTTCCATATTTATAAAAAAAAATTACACTGCTTAGCCACTTTACTGTTCTTTGGGATTGGAACGCAAATCATAATAATCTGCAGAAGAACAGGACTCTCTACATCCCCATATGGTCCACAATTACAGAGAAAATTTGCAGATTGCAGGAAAAAAAACATTGGAAATATTAATGACGGTGACGACTACAAAGGAACAATTCTGAACAAAGGAATCCACAGCACAGAACAATAAAAATAAAAAAACTCCTAGGAGTGCAACTCATTGATCAGCGTATGGGTATAAGCCAACAGCCAATCAGCCTGCATGCTTCTCTCTCTTTCTCTTTTTATTCTTCTCCCAATATTATATATCCTGTCTGTCTGTCTCTATCTGTCCTTTTTTAAACAAGTCTGGCAATTGAATCATTTCTGATCTGCTGTTTGATGCAGAGACTGCCGAGCTTGTTTGGTTTGGACTGGGACGGGGCCAGGCCAAACAAACACCCAAGTTCCTGAAGTCGGAATCTCCTCATACCAGTGGGCTGCAACAGCAGTTTGGCAAGAAAAGTGTGTCTATCACCATTGCAAAAAAAGGAAATAAATGACGTCTCAGCTGACTACTATGAGACTACGTTTAGAGGGATTGTTGTGGACAAATGAGTTTCCGTTTGGATGGCCGACTGCAATCTCTTTGGCTGAAGAAGGGACAACATTGGAAAAGTTTGGCGAGTTAAGCACAAGTGAAATTAAGATGTACCCAAAACACTCTTTTTGTTACTTTTTTAGTTCATATATATCCCTAAAAAATGAACCACAACTGATTGCATTACTCACAGATACTTTACTATACTTAAGATGCATTGATTGGTGCAGCTTTAGGCTTTAGTTATTTAATACATTTTAGTATGGACGATTATGTCAGACCAAACAGCAGGCAGAACGCTTAACTGGTATCTGTTTAGCAAGATATATTTATTTTAAAGTGTCTGTAAATTATTAAAGCAGCGATTTAAAAGTCCAGAGCAAACATAATTTATTATAAAGTTATGAAGTTGGTTTATTTAGGTTTGGGGGCAAAGAGAGGTGTCATGCATCAAACTCTACAGAGAACTGTGCGCTGTAGTTTTTCGGACTCACTCGCTCCCTTTCTTGTTCAGCCACCTTTTCAGACATTCAAATATACAAAGACGTGCACCGTGTACACGAACATATGTACACAAACAGTCTGTTTCCTTTCCGTTGAAAACACAGAGGCTCTCAGAAAGAGAGAAAACATTTCTGCAGACATAATGTACACAAACGTTCACAAACCCCCTCTGTTCCCGTGAAGAACAGACTCTACATGGTTGGACACTTCTTTATGTCGAGAATTTTGAATTTTGTATACTGTACATGGAAACATACACATGGATACGGAGGTAAAATATATCTAGCTGCTAAAGAGCAGAGTCCTGTACAGGTCCAGTTTTGCAAACCCTTACCCAACATTATTGATATTACAATTTTGAAGCCACTGGAAGAATTGTAGCCTTACCAGGTAACAGTTTACATAATAATAATAATAATTTTCTCTTTTTCCTCATTTATCTTGTTCCTTTTACGTGTTCTGCCCAGAACCCAGTGCAGGACCCACAGTACACTGTTCCTATGCAACTTGTTATCTGCTACAACAGGAGACATAAAGGATTCAGATCTGCTCACATGCTTAACTATAGCACAACTGTTGAGTTTATCCCCGTATCCCATAGTCAGATTTAAACATGCTCACACCAATGGATCATTTACATTCTCCTAATCACCTAACCTGCATGATTTTGGACTGTTGAAGTAAACTGTAGCAACCAAAGGAACATTTATTGTAAAGAGAATTTGCAGCTTTGTATTATAAAAGAAGAGGAAGAGTCGGGAAAAGTAGCATGAACGTGTAGAGACATTTTAGAAATATGAAGCACAGATTTTAAATATTTAACTGAAATGGCATGGTTAATGGTAGCCGATGGCTTCCACAGTACCAGAGTGTGTGTTCCTGCATGAACAGTTTCCATCTGCATAATGTTAATACTAGCCATAGAAAACAAGCGCTATGTTCCACCAAAATTAGGAGTCTGGGAGGGTTGACTTAAGCATGCAAACACATGCTCATTCAGGAGTCAAATAAAAGAAAAATACATACTAAAAAGATTATATTTGATTTTGCACCTTTATACTATGTTCACACTACTAGCAAAGCAACATGCTACATGTCATGTTTCCTCCCACAGTCCAAGTGCAAGTCAGGTGAACTGGAATCTCTTAATTGCCCCGAGGTGTGAATGAAAACCTTTTTTGCTTCCTGCCCACATGCACAATTATATTCATGACAACATAACATTTTGCCCTAACAACAAACTAAAATAACTTTCAACACGGCAGACCACACCTTGTGCAGAGGTCTCCTTTTTGTCTGAAAGGTGAGCTTGTTTTGTTGTCCGGTTAGATCCCTGCCTGGAGCTACTGTGAGAACAAAACCGGATACTTAGCAGGAATTCCCAGGCTGCTATTTTTCCATCGAAGACACTTATACCATCTAGGAACTAGTCTGGACTTATACGACACTGCATGGTGTATGTGTGTGTGTGTGTGTGTGTGTGTGTGTGTGTGTGTGTGTGTGTATGTATATGGGGTGATATGTGTGCAGATTGCATGAAGAGTATGGTGATGTGATATGGTGTCTGTTTGAGCCTGCGGCATCACACCAGGAAGTGTCAGTTCTATTCTATAGACAGGTGGAAAGGCTGCATTACACATTTCCAATTCCCCCTCCCTCCTCTCACATCTTCTCTGTCTTTCTTCTCTGAGCTTTTACCATATTACTCTTTTCTTTTCTATTGTCCACACCTGTGACCCTTCATCTCACTGTTTCTACATTTCTCCTCATCCCCTTTTCACAGCAAAGGAAGAGCAGTCATTGATGACAGATGTGTATCAGAAGAAAGATCCCACCCATGACCCGCTTACCTCTCCTCAATGCGAACCCAGAGGTCATTAAAATGCCGGTGCCGCTGTTTTTTCTGCTTGTTCCTCTTCTTTTTCTTCAGCATTTTTCTCTCCGCTTTCTCCAGCAGCTCCAGGCTGTCCGGTGGCAGAAGCATGTGGGGTAACAGATCGTCCTCCAGGGGATGCCCCTCATCGTCCTCTCTGTGAGGGAGCTCATGGAGGAAAGGCTCTAGGAGAGGGGGCTCATCATAGTTGTCTTCTGACTCTGATGAGTCAGGTCTGGATCTCCTAGTGGGTGCAAATCACAGGACCATAAGATACTTTTGAAAGAATTTAGTCGCAGGTTTACGCTTAACGGTTAAATATGACCTTTAATGTCAGCATATGTGGGAGGTTACCTATCTGTCCCACATAATAGTATCAATACTTCTGGAGTAAAATTATATGATGGGTAGAAATTCTTTAGTAGTTTTTTAGTTTGTCTTCAATAGAACTGGGACTTGCAGATGCTTTGTAGGTTCAGCATAGACTAGATTGTTGTCCTTCCTTGTTTTTTTTCTGTGCATGCCAGTTGGGTGGATGGTACGTGGAAGTTTGCACAATCCCAATATGGGCGGAATTCATGGCAATACAAAATTGAGTTTGGTTTGGAGAGACCAGCTAAGCCACTCCAACTCCAACTCCAAATCCAAAAATCTTCACTGCGTGCGAGTATTGGATCCTGAAGAAATGGATAAATGGTGGAGAAATTAACCGTGCGGCAGGAGTGGTTTCTATGGACAGACTCATTCACACACACACACACACACACACACACACACACACACACACACACACACACACACACACACACACACACACACACACACAGATCTGCAATGAGATAGCCACCCGCGGAGTGTGTTATGGTAGACTGCACTACACGCTTCACAGCAGGAGGTATAAGCTCTTAGTTTGGCCTTTTCAACACTTCATTAGTGTCTGGTGGAGTTTGTCAGATTTATCTGCATTGCAATCTACATAGTGAGAAACATAGACAGCTCCCGTGAATAAGGGGCATCAGTAAGCATATGTTTGTTTCCCTTCCACTCAAAAATCTAAGTATGAGATCTCTGCACCCATCCGACCACCACACTGCACTCCTTGACTCCACATACTCAGTTACATATAAAGGACTGCATCCCCGACTACCTTTTTCAAAAAAGCTTAGTTCAAGATAATTGTTTGTGATCTGCGGTTTCATATTCAGATATATTTTGACAATATCCGCTCACACCAAATATTTAGAAAATGTTTATACTTATTTAATCTCCACAAAACACCTGTTGAAGGGAATGTCGTCCGCACGTGTTTGCGAAGGCACCTCCGGATTCTGGGGTTTTACTCTTGTGTGTTTCCAGTGGGTGAATGTGTGCTCGTGATTGGAGGAATGTTACACATTGAGGCCAGTGTAGGGCGCTGCCCGTGCTCATAGAACTAGGGTTACAATATTGTAACCTTCGTTTTGATGAAAGATCGCGGTCAACCCTTATTGCTGTGACAACAACATTGCTTCATTGCCTCACAGTAAAAGCCAGCCCATGTTTCACCAGTTGAAGGCTTTTTATGTGAAGCAGTATGCATTTGGTATGCATTAGCAGTAACTTAATACAGCGCTGATACAGCCTTAGGACAGTGAACAGTAAACAATGCAACGTTGCCTGTGAATCCCTCACGTATTTGAGAAAAATTTGATTCAAGTGCAGAAATGGCACTCTGCCTGTAACCATGGAAACTAATATATAGAGAGATAAATAGTATCAAAAACAGGGTTTGATTCCATGAAAATGTTCAGGACTATAACTTTAAAGCTCATTGAGTTAACAGCGTCCCAGTTTCAGACTAACAATGATACAACAGTTTAAACCAATGGGAACAACAAATAGAAAATTCCTGTGAAGCTTACAGTTGGTATTGAAAGTTAATATAATAACAGTTAAGTTTATAATTATTGAGCTGGAAGTTTAAAGGCAATGAAGGTCGTTTGTATCTCATGTAAAAATAAATAGTGCTCTGAATCTGATTATTAATTTTCTTTCCTTTGATCATCAACTTCCACACCAAAATGAGCCCCTTATGTGATATGTGGTTCAATGCCAACTCTCCATTGTCAATAGTACAGGTAAAGTAATAAATTATGACGAGACAATGATAAAATACTTATCTTTAGGAACAGTTGGAGAAAGTGAGTATCCCTCAATGGATAACTACTAAGCACAGTTTTTCCTTATTTGCAGACAATGCATTTCTCACAAGGGCCAAAGCAGAACTTGAACATCTGTTTCAGGTCTGCAAATGAACACAGACCAACTATGGAGTTGTGCTTACTGGGAAAATGATTTCCCATTTGAAATCCAGTGAAAAAGTTGAAAGGAATATATTCCTGTCAAGGCCATGAGACAGTGGTTGCCCGGTAAAATGTGGCATGGAAATGAAACCTTACACCCATTTAAGTGATAAAGTATGGGCCTTGGAGTTTTACAGACTCATGTTTTCTGAAGAAATCATCATGTGCAACAAATATGGTGAAACATAATATTTTCTGCCTAGTTCTCCATCCGTCATCTCTGTATTTCTCACTTTCTCTAGTATTTTCTTTGTCAGTCTCTTCTGTCTCCTCTTGTAACTCAGACATTATTTCTGCTCTTTATGGAGGTTTTTCTTTTGAAAAATGTGCTGGAACAGAAATGGCCCCGAGAAAACTACTCCTTTAACCCAATATTCTTTCATCATAAATCATTTTACATAATGTATAGATTTTTGTGTACAATTTAAGGTTTGTCTCATGTTCGGATTTATACCTAAATCTGGTTTACCAGCAATTTACCCTTTCCCATCATTATTGGAACTAAGCTTTTTTTCTATTTATTCCCATTTAAAGGCATTTTAGCAGTAAATGTACCTGTTTACGGGTTTCCCAGCAGGGGTGTGCTCCACTTCGTATCCGTGGCGACGAAGCACATCAATGACTGTATTGTTGCCCAGAAAGTGACCTGCAAACAAAAAAAAAGAAATGCTAATGATTAGGTGCTGCAAGCAAATTGAAACATGACATTTACCACCCTTCTCACTGTTCATAGGGAAAGTCCTATGCATGATTTTAATACAGAGGAGAAGCAGGGAGGCATTTAGCCTGGCTTAACATTAGCATCGTAACATATTGATTAGTGAGTTTTACAGTTGTCAATAAACATATTTTGGGACTTTAGATGTTGTTGTTTCCCCGGCTTTTAGTCTTCATGCTAAGCTATGCTAACCACCTTCTGGCGCATTATCAATCTTCTCGTCTAAGTCATGTCAAAGAAGTAAATCAGGTTATTTCCCAAAATGTTAAACTATTTCTTCGCTCTTGCATCCTTTCATACTTCTGCTGTCTGCTAAACAATTAAGTGCTTGATTTTTTCTTTGCATTCCATGTCCTACTTTTACACCTCCTGACGTACCCCCTTTCCATTCAGCACCACCTCTCTTCAGCTTTTTCCTCTGCTACTCTCGTTTCATGGACTATCCTTTGTTTCATTTCTCTTCACCTCTTTATCTCTCTTCCTCTGTCCTTGATAATTCTTCATCCGCCCTCATATCAGCCATTTTTTCTCCATCTCTCCGTTCTCCTACTTCTTTATCTCTAACTTCCCCTCTTCCTTTCTTTCTCGCTCCTGACCCTCTCAGCTACGAGAAGTGGGGGCATTGAGGCTTCAGGTTGCCATGTCAAGAGGTCTCCATTCTTCCCCTCACTCTGACAAGAGGGAGCAGGGGCTCATTGTTTGGGCCTGCTCGGCCGTGGCACCACAGAGCTGTGTAAACAATGAGCCCCGGCACTTTAATCTGGCCCAGAGCCATCGATAGAGAGAGGTTGGCCTCGATTCACTATGGGTGCCATAATGCTGCCTCATCTCTAGAACTAATAAGTGTTGGCTAAAACTATGTCCCAGTGAGTAATAACCATGGAAGAGGACTGAGGGCGTACTACTGAAAAGTGCAATGTCAACATTTGATAAAATGTAATAACCTTTTTCTTTAACTAAGGTAAATACAAGTGATTTTTGTCTGCTTAGCAACTCTGAGAGGAACAATGTCTCAAAAGAAAAGTCTGATGGACCCTTTAAAAACAGACTTCTTTTTTTACTTGCGTTACCTTTGTATTTGGTCTGTTTCATGTTTTACCTCTTTTTTTTTAAGTACGGGTGCTTTTATCTAATTTGGACACCTCTAAATCATCTAAGAGCTCCTGCGGCAGCTACAATGCAAAAGAGACATGCATTTATTTTCTACTCTAAGCTGAAATCAGTATCAATACAGGTGGTCAGTTAAATGAATGCCCAGCAGCTCTTAAACTCTCCATGGGACTTGGAAACCAGACAGAGAGACAGAGTTTCCCAGCCTGCCCACGTTTAGAAACAACTCAGTGTGATTTATGTGAGTTTACGTCAGAGGATTAAGGTGGGACAAATGGAGCTGTTCGGCACAATGTAGGGCCACAGAAGGGTGGGCGGAATTCACAACTTCAAAGGGACACACACACATACAAATTCGTATACACACGCAAATTCTAATAGGAGGTAAACCATCAAAGCTGATGTGCCCCCAAAGGATTCAATGTGTTTTTGGGGACCGGGTTTGGAAAAAAGACCTCTACTATTATATGCTTGAGACAAGAGAATGTGATATTTAAATAACCTTGCCGCACAACACAAAAAAACAACCAAACCAAACGGTTATAAGAGGTCTGATGAATTGACGTCTAAACCTCAAATCTTTTATGAGTTTAAAAATGAGAGAACCTATTTTGGGGAAAAGAAATATAGAAATTTGACAAACTAAAAGAATGATGGACGACTTTGAATGGAGGTAATTTGTTCTGTCCAGCAGTCCACCTTAACAAGAACATGTTTTATACTCAGGGGGGAAAAAGGCCAAACCTTCAGCCTGCCTGTGCCCCTATGTCATGGAATTACAAACAAAAATGAAATTCAGACACCTTTGATTAAAAATGATTGATGCCATGGAAAAAAGCCAGACTGTAGGAACATAAAGTTATGTTTTAGAAGGTCTGCATTTTCCTGAAATTAGGCCTTGTGTATGATGTAGCCTTTGGCAACCGGCCTGAACTTTGGGGCCTAAATATGCCAGGTGAATTGTGACATCTCTCTGTTTCTCTCTCATACTGCCAATTATTGGTACCAAGTAATACATTAGTCTGTGTTTCTGTTTTCTGACATCATGCAATCCTGGATGAATATGTTTCCTCCTCCATGGAGGTGAATTCATTTTATTTCTGCAGAAAACAAGAAAAAACAATCTAAATAGCAATCTCTGTGCAGTCTAACACTGAAAATACTTTGTGGTGAGAAAACACCTGCGCCTCGTTTGCCAAAGAAACATTTCTATAGCGACACAGAAGGCATCAATATCTGGGTTAGCGAAAACATGTTTAGCTATTTGGGACAAAACTACCTCAATATTTATTTTTCTATTCTAATACTTCACACATTTGCTTCAAAACAAAACAACACATGATAACTGTAAAAATGGTGACGCTGTGGAGCTAACTTGTAAATAACATTGCATTCTTCCATGCTGTGGTACATTTAGTTCTCCCACTACTGGTTTCACAGATGTTTTCATTGCATGGCTTGGTTAAAAATCAACATATAACAATCTGGTTATTGGTTTTCACTTGGCAAATCTGTTTGTACTCCAGCTATAAACATTTGATGTTATTGCTGAGTATAACTTAACATCAGTGTTGCTACAGGTTCCCTGCATAAGAAATAGTAGCAGTCATATCCATTCAAGCTCCTACTAGAAACTAGAAACAGGCCGGCAGCCCATAGTTCAGGCCCAACCCCCTGTTTAAGAAGCACACTTCTGGAGTGACATCTGACATATATTTCCACAGATTATTTATTTAGGCCAATTTCATACATTTTAAAACTATGAAATGGGCCAAAAATATGGACATCAATGAACAATATGTAGACTGTATGTCTTTCCAGGAGTGGGGAGATGGCCGAGATAATGACCAGGGACAGACCTGAAAGCTCTCATTCACAGCTAACTCGCAACACGCAGCGACATTTATATATATGGCACCACTGAGTGAGAGGCTCACAGATTAGCTCATGTCATGGTTATATAAACTTACAGAGTTGGTATGTGTTGTACTGAACTTTTCTATGAAGTGACAGCTTTTATAACTGTCTATAAGTGTCTACTATTTGGAGGAAACACAATTGCTGCCTAGATCCAGGAAGTTGGACTTTCTTATACCCCACAGAAGTTGTGGGAGGTGAAGGTTCTCTAGGACTGTAAGGCTGCGTGTACAAAGCCCACAACTTTTACACCAGACAACGGGGTTCATGTCCCGTGCTCCATATTTATTAGCTTCAGGATTCTAAAACATATGGTTACTGTTGCGGAAAGATTGTTGAAACTTAAAATAACCATAGAATCTTTGCAAAAAAAAATTATAATTCTGCAGATACTGAACTAATACATGCTACACCCTCCACATATATATATATATATATATATATATATATATATATATATATATTGTTTGTGTGTTTTTCTGATGAAGACCGGGACTATGTTCTGTTATGCTGTTAAAAATCTAGCTTTACACAAAGCACACTTGCCAAAGCACAGTTGTTTATTAATGTACTTTTTGGAGAGAGGATAATTGAAATAAGTCTAATTCTTCTATATCCCATCTGGAATTGATAATGCTTGCTTTGTTTTCAGTGTTTTTCTCAATGAATTTTAGCATAATGGGCTAATTTCACTTTACTTACAATATAAGTATTACATGTAAAATAAATGGGATCATAAGTGAGAAAACAGATCACTTATGTTGTAAGTAAAGTGACGTGATCTCATTATCAGTGTACAGAAAGGTTTCCTTCAAGTTAAATACAACCCTTTCTGCACACCTGTACTAAGTAAGGGGAAGAGCAGATGAGAACCACAACAGTATCCGTCCTTAAAAAGACATCTAGCCTCCACAATCAGCGGCTCAAATTATTAGAACATATGGTAAGTCTTAAATAGCGTTACTTTTCCATGCACATCGATATTTACATTACAACTTGTAACCAGGGCCCGAGCAGCAGTTCTCATAACATTACAGCATGTTGGATAAACAAACGCTACAGGCAGTACTGAGGCTATTCTAGCCCGCATGGCCATAGCTAGCATGTTTCCTGCTAGTGTGCGGGCCTCAGCAGCCTATTATCACAAGTACTAAGACCTGAATAAAGATGACAGTGAGGTGTCTGGTACTTTCTTTAGTCTATAGTATGCCATGTTTTAGTTGCCAATGGCATAAGGCCACACACATTTGGCTTGAATATGCCTTGCCACTGGCCAATTTTTTAGGCTTTCTATTCTTGTGTAGATATTTGACACTGCAGTGGTTTTAGGAACATAAATTACACAGGCAGGATGAGAGATGTTAAAAAAGAGCGAGTTAAGCTACTCAAACTATTATCAACTCTAAATAATAGACTGACGTTAGGATTTGACATTTCTAGGACATCGGATGTACTAAACAGCCAAAGCTTTTACTGGAAAATCATTGTATTGGCTCAGCAAGTTGCTAACAGTCGAGTAAAGGCTCCGGGTCTTTAACAGTCAAGGAGACGAAGCCATCCATAAACGTGAAAGGCATTTCAAAGACAAGTAACAGACAAATTATTGGTTATCCACTGGCATAAAGATCCCGCAGCCAACATCCTGTTTTACAAACAAGGCCAGAACTATATTAACGGTCATATCAAATGTCTGGAAGAAACAGGCTTTGCTTAGATAGCACTTCTTCTGATCCCTACTCATCATCATCAATCATACTGTTTTATGTCTTTGATGGACAGTCTGTTCCCACTTGTATTAAATGTCAACCTCATCTATTAGCAGGCAAGTGCAAGTTTTAGACAAAAGTAAATTTGAAAATATGTCCAAATACTGTCAAGTTGGTTGAGAGTAATTATGAGGTAGCATTATAATGTAATCTATCAGTCTTTACGTCATCATTCTTCAATCATTTGTGGTAAAATGCATTACATTTTTGGTAGCATTCAGTTGAAATAAGCTCTAGAGTAAAAGTCATGGGCTCACCAAAGTCCTTTGGATTCATCCTATTGGGACCATGAATGTACACAATTGCGATCCATTAAATAGTTGTTTCAATGTTTCAGTGTGGACGTGGGACAGTATGGAAGTGGTGAATCCCCCGACACACCAACATTGGCATCCAGAGAGCCACTTTGCTAAAATGTTAGATGGCGACAGGAATACAGGAATCCAGCAGAGAGGCACTAAGTGCTTTATGTTAACATATCTTAACCACAATTAAATTACTGGATAGCAGCAGTTAATGTTGTATGTTCAATCTTTGATAATTTATGTAACATAGCCAACTTGTGGTGTTGAGACCTAAGAGCCTCTTAATGTTAATATAATATTCATCCTAGCAGGCACCAAGATTCTTTACCACTGGATGGGCCCTGGAAAAATTGTTTTAAAAATGATTGTTTTTGCCTGGAATCCATTTAGGATGATGTTACTTACAACTATATGTTGTCATTTTGATCCAAACTATGCAGTGTAAGGATATGCTTAATATAATAGCATAGGAGAGAAATTCAGTAGCCAAAACCAAGGTATGTTAGGTTTAAATGTGTCTGCATACAAGCCTGGAAAAATCATCTTGGGATCGCAAAATACAAAAATGATTGCACTGTCATGGGTTCAAACCACTCCAAACCTACAGCACATTCAATTTTGGTACTTATGTGCATAAAGAAACAACATAGATTGATGAAGAACGAGTGAAGTCCAGTTTTAGGTTGAAACTACTGACTGAGCCAAACTAAACCTCCACATGTTGTTGTAGTGCTTCTGCTGCTCAGCCGTTAATGACCGGCTGTATGGGCCTTGTTTCTGAGCATGATGTCATCATTTCCTCTAGTCAAATGACAATTTTAAATCTACATTTTTGAGCACACCCTTAGAAAATACACTACGGTCATTTGCCGTATGTTAGGGTGACCAGACGTCCTCTTTTTCCCGGACATGTCTTCTTTTCGAGACCTCAAAAATGCGTCCGGCAGGGATTCCAAAAACGTCCGGAATTTTGCCTCGTTGGATATTTGTGTTTCTCTGGGTCTTTCACAAACTAGTTATTACGCCCTTACAAGTTTTGGAAATGGTATCTCCCTTACGTTCCACCTTCTTGCGCGAGCTCTGACTGTAGAGAGAACTGTCATTGGTCGACCGATCTCAGTGTTGCCAGATGCACGATAATTATCCTCCAAATACGACCATTTTGATACTTCGCCATTTCCAATCTGGCAACACTGAGCACCTTGCCACCTCCACTAGTTGCATTGTTTAAACAGCACATGACATCTGCAGCCATGCCGAAACGTAAATGTAAGTTCACGGACGAACTCAAAAAAAATACCCATGTTTTTTATTTATTATTTAGAATATTGTATTTGTTATCATTATTGCTTTAATATATGAGGAGGACTGAAAAGTGCCTTCATTTTCTTATTTTAATATGTGGCTATATAAAGTATTTATTATTTAGAATTTTTTTATTTGTTATCATTATTGCTTCAATATATGGACAAGACACATTAAAGAAGCACTGGACTAAATGCCACAAAAAAGATTTGTTTTACATTTGCACTTTGCAATTTTGTTAAAGTTCAATAAACAGATGTTCATATAGTCATTTGTGTCATTTCATTTGTGACATATATGGATTCACATATGAATATATGCGGCATGCTATACACTACCCCCCCGCGACGAAGTGTCCTCTTTTTCACAAACTCAAATCTGGTCACCCTACCGGTGATACCCGGACCTAGCAAGGGGAGCTACGGTGTTAGCATGGCTAAATAACGCATCTATCTATAGTTGTTAACATTCAGTTCTGGATGATTTCGGTTATTTTTGATAACTTCTGGTCTTAGTCTTTTAATGAAAATTACAAATCTTATATAAAACAGTTCAAGATTGTAAAACATATTTGTTTTACTATCCATGCATGAAAATACAAGAGAGACATTTAAGATATATAACAAATAATAATAATAAGCCTATTTATATATTGTCAATTTATCCTAACTCATTTTTGTTCCTCTTTTATTGAAAGTATACCTGTGCCATTCTGATTTACTGATTAATAATTAAGTCTTTAATTTCTCTGTGTATTTAGAGATTCCTTCTAAGGGTTAAATCATATATTTTGGTGGTATTTATTCAAATTTCTTCAGGCATATCCATCTTCATTTTTGATACTGGAAGTTTCATTGATAGTATTTTTTTTGTGACGATTTGTATTTTGTGTCAAATATATATATATATATATATATATATATATATATATATATATATATATATATATATATATATATATACAGTATATATAAGGTGTGAACAGTACAATGCATTGTAGAATCTGTTATGACTTCCTGAGTGGAAGATAGCAGTGATTTGAGAAAGCTGTGATAAAACACAGAGATGATATGGTTGTATGAATTTGAAAGACCCAAAACAGCAAACAGAGGGCACAAATACAGCTCTGCTTCATGAAGCCTTTCTAAAGTCAAGCCAAAGAATGCTAACATCTCAACACCACCAAAACATTTATCTTTTGATTTCCCTCAGCCATAGTGAGACGCACAGCTCAAAAACTGGCTGAATTCAATGGGTCAGTCCTTTATTGTCAAATTGATATGATCTATATTTCATAAACAGACACAGGCTGTTGAAAGAGATGGAGGGAAGAAGAAAAACAAGGCAATGCAAAAACAACCTCAGGACTCAGACAAAAAAAGAAGAAAAAAAAAACAGTTAAAGAAAGACAGAAGCAGAGACAAAAGGAATAAGCGCAGATGTCAATTGCTCAATTTAACATAGAAAGAAGAGCAGGAATCAAAGGGAAAAGTCATCCAAAACAACACAGGAATGTTAAGCCGTCAAAAGCCAGACTGTGATGGCGGAGGATAAGAGCATCCTGTACGGCCTTCGGTTTAGGGCATGAACACCTCTCTATCGAGACTGTGTAGACTGTATCTTGACACGGTGCCCATGTAAAGTCTGCTATACAAAACAGGAGTGGAGCCGGGGCTATTTGAAGTGATATCTTAGTTTGGCATGCAGGCTTTCCAACCATTTCCAAAGCAAAACCATGGAGAAAATGTCTAGAAAATGTCTTGAAGGAAAATCTTTAAAGAGATACATAAAAAAGTTTTAAAATGTGAGCCAGGACTTCTAAATTCTGAAAGTCCTAAATCATAACACTTTAAACATACAGTAGGTGTTACTGTAGCAGAGGAAATGGGAGTTGTGGCTCTTTTCACCTCCACCTCATCTGTACTTTTCACATATCAGGACACTTTGTTTATCTGGGCAAATGTATTATCTCAAAGTAGAATCATCTCAATGTTTCTGGAACTAATGTCACTGCCGCAGACAAATGTTGATGAGTGATGCTCTGTTAAAATGCATCGAAGTGAAATGTATTATGGGTAGTATTTAGGGGAGGTGCCCAGAATGATGGGAGAGGTGGTTTGTGTAGCTTACAAAGAAATCGTCATGAGTAAAATTGGAAGCAAAATGTATAATTTGCCGCAGCTTTATGTTAACTTGTGGGAATTAAAAAGATGGATCATTACACATCCCTCCCCACGTTTTAGTCACTTTGTCTTTTCTTTTACATGAATTATGTTTCGCCGTGTTTATCGTCCGGGTTAAAAAACGGCAAAATTGTCCGCACAAGTTCCCTTGAGATCGTGCTGAGCAACTTCAGCTTTGAATTTATGCTGAAAATAAATGAGAAACAGAGCACATAAGAGGCCTGTGGTGTGAGGTTGTTTTTTAAATAAACTCACATTCAAAATTTGTGGTGGCACACAGCACTCTGGAGCCGTGTTAGGGATTACATCTGTCAGACTGCAATAGTCTCTGCACTCTTCTCAGTTTGGCTCTTTCTGCCAATAAATTATGGCGCTTGAGCACACACCAGCTTATTCCCTGTGGTCATATGAAACTGTGATCAAAGTCAGAAAATTCCGTAAAAGTGAGCAGTTTTTAACAAAGTAAACCGGAGCACTGCTAGTTCTGAATGTCCCTGCCACTAAATGTCTCCTTTTTACCGCGACATACTGTCTCATAGCATATTTGTACAATAAAAGCAAGTGAAAGGAGATTTTAAAAGCCGTTCAAGACAGGTGCCCAAACTGGCTCCGCCAACCCGCCCACCTGGCCTCAGGTGAGTTTTTTATGTCGACCCTAGAGTGCCGTATAAAAGCAACATCGTTTGTGTGTAAAATCTCTATTTGCATAGTAACATAGGTGTAAAATAAATGTGGTGAATATTAAGTTTCATAAAAGTAAAACTCTTCTAAAAATTACATAAGTACACAGTACTTGTGTAAATGTACTTTGCACCACCGATCAATCCAATTCAGGAAAAGACCTTTGAGTGTTGGAATTATCTTCACATGGAGTACATTTTTTCAAGTACAAGTCGATTGTTTTTCAGCCTGCGCGAGTAAAGCATGGTAGAATGTTTAACCATTGGCTCGCAGAAACCCTTGATGGTAAATATGAGGGATTGTGAGACAGTTAACAGGATAGGAAAGCAGAAAGAAAAAACATTTGCCGCACAAAATGTAATTTATCTACGGATTATTTGTTTCTAATCTTTGCATTTTTCTCATGAATTACTGGATAATTGTACATTGTTATGCTCAAATAAAATGATCTCAGTCTTTGGTTGAAATGGCCCCCACGCATAGACATAGTGTAACGCAATTTGTAATTTGTGATTTGGGCTGCAAGTAGAAAGCAGGGTTACAAGCCAAGAGAAAGCTGTGATCGACCACACTGACGGAATAAGGCTTCACACACTGCTGGGTTGAAGGATGGATTGTGGGTTCAAAAGGACTAGATTGACATCAGTAAAACCATTAGTCTAAAACAGGACCATCAAGTTTTGAATTAATGCAAAGTGAATTTATGTTAGGAAACTGAGAATGGTTTGTACCGAGCAACACGACCAGCTGTGTTCTATTTAAATCAATTGCATACTGTAATGCACTGGAGGTTTGATCACAATCTTTCAGCTCGTTCAACCAGCAGGGCTTCTGAGACAGAACAGTGTTTCTTTTCCTCAAACGTGTTTTTGCTCGTCCGAACCTTCCAAAATGTATTCCTTCAGTTTGCATATTGCGGCCTCCACTTAAAACACATGATCCCGGCCCGCCTCGCCTCCTGCTGCGAGTCTCTGCTCAGCCTTTCATATATATCCCAGTCCAGAAAGAGGATACCAATGAGAAGTCGTATGCAGGGTCACTTTTTAAAAAAGCATTCCACATTGTAGTTTTTCTCAGATGTTTTTCTCACAGAGCTTCTATCTAAAACACGTGGCTTAGTGGGCAATTGTGTGCCTAGTTGATTTGAGTAATCTACCAGAGATCTTGTAGATGTCAAATGAGGCCTGCAGATCCTCTGTGATCGAGGTCTAGATTATAACTAAGAGCAGATTCAAGGAATCAAGGCTCTGTTTTTGGTTGTGTTATCTTAACCGGTCTTTCCCTATCTCACTGTTTAAGTCTTTTTTTCTTCTTTTTATCTTCCATTTAGTTACTGTCAGAAAGATTTGTCTCTCTTTGTCCGTTCATCCCATTTCCTCCCTAATCATCCTATCCTCTGTCCCTAGTTAACTAGCTCGAAATAGAACAGTGAGCGTCGTTGTCCAATAACGTTCCTGCCTCCCTGCAAATACGTCACAATGAAACATGGCCAACTTTTAAATTGGTACAAACTACATCATCTGAAACAGCCTCAACATAAACGGAAAATCGTATTTTTAATTACACTCTCTCATTTGCTCCAGACCGTTAGCGTTGTAGAAATAAGTTATAAAAGCTACGGCAGTAATTTCAACATGAGCTAATCAAAACTGAGCCTGTTATGTTGAATGCAGCTGATTATATTGCTATTGCCGCATCAGAGAGTGGCATCACACAAATACACAAAGATATATTTTTCTTTAATTTGCGTAATACATTTTATGGCTGAAGACCAATGAAACTATAAAAACTACACTGAGCAAGATATATGGAAAAATAAATTGACTGAATGACCGATCATTAGAGTCAAATATTGAATTTCAGGAGTCTTATAAGATATAAAAGTGATATATATACATATGGAAAATTAGCTTCATATATATATATATATATATATATATATGAAGCTAATTTTCAGTATAAAAACTCAAACTGGTGCTCTGTGGATCGGTTGCGTGGTGATGCACAGAGAGGCCAACAGAGCAGGCTCATTCATAGAGCCAACCAGAAAACGCTCCACTCCAATGAAACAAAAAAGGATTCAATAACTCCAGTGAGAGAGAGAGAGAGAGAGAGAGAGAGAGAGAGAGAGAGAGTGGAAGCCACAAAACACAAGTCATGTTTTCCTCTGTCTCTTCATATCTTCGTCCCCTCTGGGCAGTGTGTTGCTCTCCTTTATGTTTTACCTCTATAATGAAAAGGGACAGCTCCTGCATCACAATTCCCACTCAGAATCATCAATAAATGCACTGCTGCTTGCTAGGTACACATGTCAGTTTCCTTACCCTTTTCCTCTCATATAGAAGTGCGGTATTTGTGGTCCAAATTATATTTTAGCCCCTGGGCAGGCACGTTAAGAGCCAGTTCCAGGTGTATAAGGAAATACTGCTGGGTTTGAATGGGGTCAGGGGTGAGGAGTTCAACTCTTTCAATAAATCAAAACAAGCTGTTGTGACAAGCTTCCCCTGCGATGACTGGGAGAGAAGTGTGGGCTGTATGAAATATGTCTTTCAAGTGCAGAGTTTGAGGCCTTTGACCCGATGAGTGCAACAAAATGTATATGTTTAGGTGCCTTTCACTCTGCAGCTTAACAGCCAGTTAGTTTTTCAGAGCGGCTGACAGCTTTATCCTCCAATTTAAGAACAGACAGAGATGTATCACACGATACATTGCAGATGCTCCTGACATGTTAACGTCCCACTGGTAAAATGTGTTTCATGGCTGTATGGGTTGTATTTAGGATCGTAAATATGCCAGATAATATTTCACTTGTGAAGAGGAAGAAGATCAAAAGGAATCTCCATACAGACGGACTAGAAAACAGTGACACATGGTCAGTGAACCAGTGTTTTATATCCCATAAAAGAAACGTCTTGACTTTCTGTATGTTGCGAATAGATGCATTTTAAGGCAGTAAAAGTAAAAGATGAAGAATTGTACTGTCACTGATAAGTAAATAAATGTAATATCAAGATGTATATCGGAATATGGATGAAATATCTATTTATTGACTTACAGGAGAGATTCCTAGGAAACGATGGATACATGTAATCCGTTGTTGAACATGTTTGGTTTGCATTAGCAGTAACTTAACTCGA
Source organism: Myoxocephalus aenaeus (assembly GCA_038501785.1). Taxonomy (NCBI): domain Eukaryota; kingdom Metazoa; phylum Chordata; class Actinopteri; order Perciformes; family Cottidae; genus Myoxocephalus; species Myoxocephalus aenaeus. The sequence goes on along the minus strand of JBAMJR010000001.1, from coordinate 3,964,844 downwards.
TACGGCCGTGGGAGAGCTGAGATAGAGTTACTAGTTTGCATTAAAGGCATTCAACTGGCGAAACACTGAGTATTTGATCGAATATTGACTGACTTCTTTACCTATTTGGTTTCACTGTAAACAGGAACACCGGGGTTGCTTCAAGGTGTGTTTTCTGCTACCAGAATTCAAGGATCATTCGTATGCTTTCTGCTTCCACCCGTAACCACAGGTGTCGTCAAATCAACTAGCATTGAAATATTGAGGATTATCCAGGCGGCATACTCTGGTTCAAATAAAGTTATATTGGAAAACAGGAAAAAAAGTACTCAACACAGGCGGAAACCTTCGGTTCCGAAGAGTGAAAGCAATGCTGAAGTGTCCTAAAGCATTCTCTCTACTGGCCAGCAGGGGGAGACTCCTCTGGTTGCAAAAAGAAGCCTGATTGAATAGAAGTCTATGAGAAAATGACCTTACTTCTCATTGATTTATCACCTCAGTAAACATGGTACACATATGTTTCTCAGTTGCTAGTATCAAGTTTTCTTCAATACAACATGATGTTAATTTCCTTTAGGGCCGGCTTACTATGATTGACAGGTCGCTGCCGCTAACAGAGCCATATAAGGCATCTCTGCGTCACTCCTCCGCAGTCCAAATATGGTAAATTCCGTTCACTGGTTGCAAAAGGCCAAGATGGTGGCAGCCATAATCCAACATGGCTACAGGCAAATCATCGAACTCGAGGCTTCAAAACGGCGGTTCACAAACCAATGGGTGACGTCACAATGACTCTGTCCACTTCTTATATACAGTCTATGAGACTATTTTACTATAAAACAAGGAGTCAGTAGCCCCTTTCACACAGCCTGTTCAAGGCGGGCGCCGTTACTCCGCCTCGCTGTTCTGTATGAACGGAATGGATGCCGGAGGCCGGGTTGTTTGGTCGCTGAGCTGGCAGCAGAGGTAGTCACAGAGCCGAGAAGACGTCTGTGTGAAAGGGACAGCCTGGTGCTCTGACCCAAACGACGGCGAACGCCCCATTGTGTGATTTAAGTTAGAACGCCAGCAACAAGGCGTGACATTTAACGCAACAGTATCAGCGTAGTGTGACGAATAACATACACATCAGGCAGCGATTTGCATCCTAAAAACTTCCTTGGGCGGGGCAAGCAATCAGCCTGCTTCAAATTGCCCAAGGAAGAGCAGTGTCCAGTGCAAGCTCTTGAGGAATGCGGGACATTTTTATAAGCCGACGCTCCTGAGAGCTTCTTCACCCAAATGACGCATATAATTTAGCATTGATAGGATGCAATAAAAAAAATACTCTGTGTTGTTTGTCATTGCGTTACAAAATCACCCATTTGAGCATTTTCTGTTCAAATACCCCTATTTGCAGAATATTATTTGTCAGTGGCTTTAAAAATGTTAAAAAGGAACACTGAAAAAAATCACGACTGCTTTCTCATCTTTCACTTCAGTGGTTGATGTTTGGCTGTTAGGATGTTTGTCTCTATTCCAGTAAAATAAATAGTTCTACAAGATGTAATACTAAAAACTGCCATCCTGAAAGAAAAGAAAAAGTTACAGCATGAAGGTGTCATGCAAATTTAAATCCAGGATTTAATCCAGGTCGCTCCTGCCTGCTCACTTCCCTACAGAGTGTGTGGTAGGTCTGGCCTGGATTTTAATGGTGCTGTATGACATGTGTGTACTCATGTCAGCGACTGCCCCAAACAGTTGTAAACTGGCTGTTTATGAGGGCGAGGTGCTGTGAAAAAAGCACCACGATTCTGACTTTCACACCATCTGGGGAAGAAAAAAAGCAACAGAGGGCAGCAACCGCAGTGATGTAGTGCTCAGTGGGAAAACACACTGGAGGGATTTTGGCCAGTTATGTGTAAGATTTGGCCTGGGAATGGGAATGTCCAGTCAATCAGCTACAACTCTGAAAATATTATGTGCACAGGGGTAGTTAACGCATGGTTTATATAAAAATTATGCATTTGATAGACTTCTATTTAATGTTTTAAAAAATTCCCTAAATTCTCTTATGACTGCTTGCTAAATTAATTTAAATTATCCAATTTCAAGACTGTCTGACAGTATAATGTGCTGCATATTCTGCACCAGTTTTTGGAAGATATAAGATGTTTATACTGAGGGCTGTGCTCCATACGTTTTATGGCTGCACCATTCAGTCCAATGGAAATATTCTAGATGTCTTGTGCATCATTTTAGACACATTTCCAACATATTAAGTTTTCGGTCATATATGACACAGACATAACTAAATGTATCACTTTTGTTACAATGAATCACTTATTGACGGACCATTTGACTAATCATTGCAGCTGTAATTATCTTTCCTTTATTGATTTATTCATAATTTTGCTTGTGTTATAATAATTACGTAATATGACTTTCACTCAAGGTAATCAAAATTCAAGTCTTCATAAATCCATTCAAATCAATCAATATTTATTACACTTTCAATGAAAAATTGAAATAATTAACGAATAAACTAATTTCTTCACATTATATAATGTACCAAAAAAGGGAGAAATTAAACAGATCCAGAACAAATGTCACAATGCATCATGAATCTCTAATCAGATGTAAATAAATAATTGTGTCAACATTATAATTTAAAGTTTAAATTATAATTCATTCATCACACTCATTGATGGCACAATATGGACTTTTAGTCAATGTATCATTAAAACTTTAAAAGCCTAAAATGTGTGATATTTTTACAGTGAAAGGCGCACACACATTGGAAAGAATCTGCCCGCCCCAAATTAGATTTACGTAGCTCATTATGGGATATGTATGGAGGAGAGGGGATCACATTTTAGTGCGATCAATTTCACAGTCAGATTTTACTTGTGATGACATCGCCAGAAACATCCTCCACCAACGTTTATTTGGTCATTTAGAAGCAGAGAAGCTGCAAAGAGCAGAGAGAGAGAGCGAGGCCTTCACAGTCTGTTGGTCTCCGAGCTGACAGGAAACAGCTGAGGAAAAGCAGACACACACACACACACACACACACACACACACACACATACACACACACTCAAACCCTAACAAGGAGTACATTTCACGACGCGTCCCTGAGGAGGTGCCTTTACAAGGGCTTGGTCTAAAAAGGTGTGTGTGTGTGTGTGTGTGTGTGTGTGTGTGTGTGTGTGTGTGTGTGTGTGTGTGTGTGTGTGTGTGTGTGTGAGCCGGTGAGTGAAAGTGATACGGGCAATCAGCCCAGAACCACTAGTCTTAGACATACGGAGGGCAGGTTGGGTCGGCATGTTGGGGCACATTAGGATGCACGCACATGTGCATATGCATGAACACACAAACACACACACACACACACACACACACACACACACACACAAATGTACACACACAAATGTACACACACACGCACATTCACCAGCCCCCAAGACAGATTGGAGAAAAATGTGTCCCCCTAATTATCCCTGGAGGGGTCAGAGGACACACACACAGACACACACACACACACTACAAAGGAGCCCATTATGTCGGCGTACTCCACCTCCCTGTTACAGTCAGGTGTGTTAGCGGTCTTATCAGTCACCATCTCATGTCTCTCTGAATCTTTGCAAATGGGCGTCTTGACAGATTCAGGATGTGATTATTGAGCATTTTGTATTTTGTTCGCTAATGATTTTCTAAACTGTCAGTCTGAGGTGTTGCAGTGGCCAGAAACTTGGAAAGGACCTAAAATTGTAAGGCTGCAAGTTTAGGTAATTTATGATGACTTGAACTTCTTCCAGACTTCAAACTAAATCGTGTTCAGACGAAAAAGCCACATATTTATCATACTTCTCTCCCAGAGTAATGATTCCATTAGCATGCAGAGGTCGGCCTGCAGATTCCTGACCGACCTATGTGGAAAATTGTTGAGGGTTTCCATTTTCCCCCATGTTAAGCTTTATTGCCACAACAAGTTAACAAAACAGTTTGTACACCATCATTTATTCCCTGTCAACTTGGCTGGGTGCAGATTACGCTTCGCCGAAGGAAACATATACTCACAAAGATTTAGTGTTTGTGGACACCTCATTCATGTTTGTTTGTCAGAATTGATGACAGTAGGCATCTAAAAGAAGTGCACTGCAACAACTTTTAATCCAATAAGGGAAGCGCTGTAAATCATATCAAAGTGATGATAAACGTGGATCATTAATCATAAAAAAAAAAGAATCATCTTTTGCTATCCGTTGTTGCCGCACTAAAACACAACGCTCCTATTGTAGATCATCAAGCCTGACCTGTAGTTGAATAACTTAAATGTCATAAAATGGTAATTGAAAGAACTCTGCAAAAATATGATACTTTTTTTTTTAAATTGTGGAATTTGTTCATGGAGAAAGCATTAATGGGCGACCATCACACACTGCCAAACCAGAGTAAACAATTTCTAACCCTAAATGATTTCTCATGTGCTTACAGCAAAACACACAAAACACACACACACACACACACACACACACACCAAGTCTCAAGTCATCACAAGACTAAAAAATAAAATTAAATAAAGATAGCAATCTTAGTTTTACTATAAACTATAATAAATGTTTTTATATCATACAGACATTTAGTAGCGTCTTATGATATTTATTACCAAGAAAGATAGGGCTGAACGCCCTCTGTACGATTTCCTTTTGTCTGGAACCACATTCACGCCAAACCACACTGGATAAGAAATAACACAATACAAGATGCAGTTTGTTTGTGAGAAACTATTTTGAGAGATTGTCATATTAAAATGAAGTATTCAACTAGTCAGCAAAAAAATATAACTAGTAGTCAGTGCTTATATACATAACTTTATATCACTTCTAAGACACAGATATACAGATTACTCCCAGCGCTCGCTGTTGGAGAAACGTTGTTTTTGCAGCGGTCTGGTCAGAGTCGTGGTCAGAGAGGCTTCAGTCAAACACACAGAAGTGGTCCCTGGTCAGCCCAGAGGAACACACACACACACACACACACACACACACACACACACACACACACACACACACACACACACACACACACACACACATCTATGTCTCTCTCGCCTCTCTCGCTGCACACTTGCTGTCTTTCTTCGTCCCCCACCGTGCACTCACTCTCATTTTTAGTGCGTCTGTCTGCATCTCACACATTTTTGCAGACTGCATTTTGAGCTTCATTTCAAAGAACAGTGAGACAGGAACAGAGAGAAAGTGAGACAGCCTTGAAAGATGATAAGAACGGCTTGAAACAATGCTGTGTTTATGTAGCGCACGCCCACCCAGAAGTTTATTTACTATTATGTGGGCGTTGTGAGATTTATGGAATAAGAAACATAGCATGGAACACAAAGTTCATTATCCCAGTTTTCCCTGAATAGCCCTCAGCATCTGTGCTAGCTTTAAACTAAAAAGGTGTCAGTAGGGGAACAGAACCGTTGCCTCGACCTTTACTGACATACACATACAACAATCGTTGAACAAAAAGGCTCTGACAGCAGTTTTGGAATTTGGCAAGCTTTTGGCGGTGCTTGTTTTTGTTCAGCAACAAAAACCTGCCTGCTGGCAGAAGTAGTATTTTTGACAGATGAGACTTGCCAGTTCTTACACTCTGTCAGGAAGGGTTTGAATCTCAGCAGGCCCGCAGTATTTCTGGAGGAGTAACTTAAAGTAAAGCGCTCTAGTTGTATCCATAGGGGCAGAAATGAAGGTTTCTTCCAGTTTTCCGATGTATAATTAAATCGCTGGCCACTCTTACCCTGCTCTGACTTTAGGGTATTGTAAAGCCTCGCTATACTTTACTGTACTTTAAGTAAATACCTCCTGGAAATTTGTCCTTTCCCCACCCCGTCTGTTTGTCTGAAATACCACGGCCATCGCTCAACGTAAATGATGATGTTTAAAAAGCGGCATATGTTCAGACAGGCATATGGAAGCGGTTATTGCTGTGCTCTATAGGTACAGTAACCCAATCCATGTATACAATCTCAACCCACGTTCCCTTTATAATCTCTGCCATACCCTGGCACTCTTGACTTTAATAAAACGATGTGTTTACATATCGCTGATGGCTGAGGGCTTCATTTCTGTCGGCTCGTACTAATTCTTGCTCCCCCCCCCCTTCAGGCTGAACTTGAATGCATCAGTGTTACTCAACCCCAAGCTGCTTAGCACATCATGATTCCCCTCAAACTCCGCTCCCAAACCACAAATTTAAATATTTGCGGCGGTGTAATTGCCAGTGTGGTTTACAGGCTCTGGTGGTTACTGTACTTTGACATGTTTGACTCTTTTCACAGACAATTACGGTTCACCTTTGGATCTTTTGCTATTTAGGTTGGTAGGGCAGCGCTAAAGTGAATACCCCTCGGTTAGTGAGCTGTTTAGTGTGGTGGGTAGACGGTAATAAATAGAGCTGCGGCTCATGACAGAGGTTGACATGAACTCATAATTCACAGAGAGCACCTTGACTTGTCAGTGTGTGGGTAGCTGTCGGTACGGGAGCGGGGAAATAGTCACTTAATACTGGACTGCAGTTTAAGAGTCAGCTCCGTGTACGGACTGAACCAAATTTACATTTATATGTATGATAGTGAGAAAACAAAATGACATAACGAGTGTTAAAGGTGGTATTTTTTAAGCGTCACCTTTAGCATCTGATCCTATATGTTATCTGCAAATAATAATATATAATGAGATCAGTTTTTAACATTTTAATCATACTGTCATCACTGGTGACCCATGCCCAGGTGGCACGCAGTGCAGCCAAACGGTTCAAACCCACAGACCTTTTAAAAAATAAGTTTCCAAAGATCACAAATATGACTTATAGCTTTGCGTTTTGGTATGTTGTTCAAATAAAACAAGCAATTTCAATACATCACCTCAGCCTGCAGGAATTTACAGATAGACAAAAGGATTTATCAAATAATTATTCTTAATAATAGTTTGTTGCAGCCGTATCTTGCTGAATGCTTATTTCTTGGTGCCGATATGCTAGAAACCTGGTCACAATAATTAAAACTACTTTTTCAATGACACGGCAATTTACCTGCAGATGTCAATTGCACTTATGTACTATATCTTTAGGTTTGTGGCCTTTGTCTTCTTTCTTCTGTTATTCAGTGCATAATTAATTGAACTTCTGCACTTATTAAAGATGTGTTACCTTTTGGTTTGGCTTTGGTTTTTATGTGTGCTTGAAAGATGTAATATTTTTGACTTTAGATGAAAAGCGTTATCTTGTGTGGGTTAAATGTTTGGCGTGACATAAAAACTAACTTTATATGATTGAAAAACCCATCTAAGTACATTTTTGTAAAATAGCGTTGTCTTCTTCTTCCTGTCTATTAGGTGTAAACAATACTTTGATCAAACAACCAGAGGACAAACAAACCAATAGATTTCCCCTGAACAAAGACTGTCTGCCTTAGATATAAATGGTCCAACCTTTAAACATGACACACACACACACACACACACACACACACACACACACACACACACACACACACACACACACACACACACACACACACACACACACACACACACACACACACACACACTTTGTGGAATCGTCTTCGCTGTTATCTGGTCCCTTTATACTCCCTGTTTTAAGTCAAGACTCTTATCAGGCTCTTATGAGGTTGCTGCATAGTTATAGAGGAATTCAAAGAATTGAACTTTTCTAAAACTACGTGAAAGGACTCAAACAGGCCAGATGTTTCTGGTCAGTCCTGAACTGATAAAGGGATGTTTTATTGGGCTTCTGCTTGAGAGAAACAGCCAACACAACACTGCTCCATTTGGACCCTGATAGATCAATGGTTCCGTCTGGTCTCGTTTAGTTAAGTCAGCTAAGCCCATGATCAGTTGCTGAGTCAACAAACAATGAGAGGGAGAGGAGGAAAATGTGGAGTTGTCATAAAAAGGTAAGTGTCCTGGGAAACATTGAGAAAGACAGAATATTGCGTTTGTCAAAAAAAGAAGGATTGTGGAAATATATATATTTTGTATATAAGTGCACACAATTGAATACTATATTTTTTATCTGAACGGAGCCTTGCAGATTATAGAGAGAAAGCTAATCAGCGAGTTCCACCTCTCTGATCAACTGGGATTTCTGTCCCCTTTTTCTTGTTTTCTCTTTGTCTACATGAGTTTGTTAAGCTGCTCAGTTTGTTAAGCTGTTCTTTGCAGAAGTGCTTTCCGAACAAAAAGAAGAATTTAAGTCATTTTGTTGGGGAGATAAAAGTAATCTCATTGAGTGCTTTGATGAACGGAGACTAAATAAAGATCTAAAATACCTTCCTTTCGTCTGACATTTAAACCTGAAACACCGCCATTAAATACCACTGAAATATTATACTCTGTTTCTACATCCCATGTCATTCATTTCTGTATCTGTTGCACCAACCTGCTCCGAATGCAAAAAAGAAGCTCTTGTCAGGGTGTTCCTCTAGCAGTGCCTTGACCCTCTTCCCCATCCTCTCATTCCTCTTGTAGATGAGTTCCCGTCGAAAGTAGCTGTCTATTTCCTGGGCGGTCACCTGCTCGCTGGGTGGCAGTGTCACATTATTGAAGTTAGGGACCTAGAGGGTGCAAGGGTGATGGTTCAGTCAAGCCACCAAGGTGAAAAGGAGAAGAGGGGGAGGAGATTTCTTTCTCTTTTGTCTTTCCCAGCGCTTTCATTCAATTTTCACAAAGTAAAAGGAATTCTAAAAACACATTAAAATGTGTATTTGAACTGACCAAGGTGAACTGGGATTGTTAGGCGGGAGAATAGCAAACACAATAGAGAGAAAGACATGGCAAGGATAATGGAAGGAAGAACAGAAGAAGTAAATTGGCGATAGTATATAGAAGCTGGTAGAAGGGATGGTGTAGGAGGAGGTGTGGGGGATTAAAAGGTCGGCCACAGGGTTAGGGGTGAAGGTAAAAGGTCAAGGGTCATGCCACTGGGACACTCCAAAAGGTCAAGGGGGCAAAATTACTCCTAGCTTATTAACTAGATTGAAAGTAGTTAAAGTCCACTGCTACATAAAATACGATAAGATAAGGTAAGATAAGATCAGATTAGATCAAATGAGACTGACCTGTGAAGTGTCATGATTGAAGATGATGGAGTTGAGATCTCCACAGTTGTAGTGTCTGATGAGGTCTTCGGTGGTGTACGGGACCTGTAGGCTTCCTGCCCGTAAAGACTCCTGCTGTAGCAACGTCTGGTTCAGGGCAAAGATCACCTAGAATGAGACAACGGCAATTAGTTATTGATCGATTCATGTTTTACCATGATGGAAACCCTCAAGGCTCTCTGGCCTCATACAGTAGTTCTCTAAAACTCATACAACCATGACTATGTTCACTTAAGTAAAAAAAAACGTCCTTAAAATGACTTAATATTGCCATGTTGCTCATGGCACTAATCGGGGATTCTACATGGACAATGTAATATGAATTGACAACAAACAGATACAAATAGGTTTCCATTCAGGAAGAAGAAGATGTGTTTCATCTGTCACAGTCGATCAACAGGTGCAAACCTATCCAAACAAGACCGACAGCCACCAGCCATGTTAGCGGCACTATATGAATCAACTGGGAACCAGGAACATCTGTTTAACAAGTCCTCATAATCCATTGAATAGTTATTGAGATATTTCAGGCAGGGCCAACTGACCGACATTGCCATGCTTTAGAGCCACGCAGCTAGCGTGGCCACAATTCACACATGCACCTCACACATATCTTTTTGTTACACCTTCTTGAGCGACAGCAACCTCGGTGTGATCTACAAACCCAAGCAGGAAGTTGACTGAGTAAAACACTCAGATTTACTGAACCATATAGCGACGGAGACAGTTTGAGTTTTCCCTGCCAAACCCCTCTGTGCTCTGCTGCAGGGACTCAGCTTTTGTTTGAGCGTGAAATCGCCCAGTGTTTGGTGAGAGGGCCCTGGTGAGCCTGCTGCCTATGATCAGTACCGCGAGGACACACATATGCATACATGCACACAAATACACATGAACACATACACAATCTGAAGGTCCTATGGTCTGCACATAGAAGACTGAGACGGACGCACAAAGGAACCGACCGCCACTCACCTCAGCACATGCGCTCGCTCTGATCTCCCCGCCATACACACACACACACACACACACACACACACACACACACACACACACACACACACACACACACACACACACACGCACACACAAACACACACGCACACACACACAAACACACACACACACCTTTCACCCTGCAAACCATTGATCTCGAGCCCCAGAAAGGAGGAAAGTTTGTATGGCGTATTTGTTTCTCAATGGGAGCAATCAGTCAGAGTGAAGATGTGTTTTGTCAGCTGTGGAACTATGTAAATGTGTCTACAGTACGTCTGCATGTTTTTACAATTCAGTGTGCGTGTGCGTACGTATTTGTGTGTGTGTGTGTGTGTGCGCGTGCACTCTCAGATCTTTGTCAAATGAATTCTGTATTGATATGCATACCCGTACGCCAACCCAAGCGGCTGTTGTTTTTTTTTTTGTGTTCATGTTCTGCTTTCTAAGGTGCTCTGATGACACTTTTCTCTGTCGGCTGGCCCATTGTGGGAGCCTCGGTGTAGCAGAGGAGAGGAGGAGAGGAGGGCAGCCTGGAGCAGATGCCTTCTTGTCAGGGGACAAAGAACCCCTCCGTCACCCTCTCCTCTCGTCTCCCCTGCGCTCCCCTCCAGCTTTCATCGGCCGCGCATCAAAGTAGCGCTCTGCATATGAAAAGGGCCCCGTCTTTATGCCACGCAAATTAGCCTATCGCGCCCCTCCCCGACTCATTTCACAAAAACAGCCTCACATCTGTGCCACGTCCGTGAAGGAAGGCCCTCATCTGCAAGGTCTCCCCTTTTTCTCAGCTCTCTCCTCTCCTCTTTCTCCGCTCGCCGTGCCTTTTCAGCCCCTTAAATTATGGCTGTTGAGGGAGGAGGGGGAGGAAGAGGAGGGGGAGAGAGAGTGAGAGAGTGAGAGGGGTGGGGGGGATCAGTCATAGCCGGTTACAAAGAAAGAAAGTAAAAAAGAAAAAGAAAAGGGGGAGGTTAAGGGATGGAAAGAGATAGACAGACAGGAAGAGAACATAAGCGAGAAAGTGAGGGAGAATACAGAAAACAGGAGCGGAGCGAAAGAAAGAAAACCTTAATGAATGATTTCTTTCTTTCCACTGTGATCCTCCTCTTCTGTTAGTGCACTGTGGGTCAGCGAGTGCATTTTCCCACTCGGCTCCTTTCATCAGGTCCCCCTGTTTCTTCTTCTTCTTCTTCTTCTTCTTCTTCTTCTTCTTCTTCTTCTTCTTCTTCTTCTTCTTCTTCTTCTTCTCCTCCTTTGCCGCCGCTCCCCCATCCCGCCCCCTCCAGCACGCACACACAGACACACAGACACACCCCTTGCTGATATCAAAGCAAGCGGAGCCAATGAAAGTCAATAATTGTCCTTTGTCATGGAAATGCCCCCCCCCCCCCCTTGTGGAGGTGGAGTGGGGTGGCTGTGTGCATCCAGTGCAAACATCATCACAGTCAGATTCCCACATGTGGAGATTTGGAGTGTTCGGCGGCTCGGCTGAAGAAACTCTCGCTGCTCCCGCTCTGCAGTGTGCTGGCTTCGTTTTGACATTTGCAAGAAAAGTATATTATCGGTATGCTTTGGGGAATATCAAACGCAGTTCAACATCCGTCTGCTTTCACGCTACTTCAGTTCCAAGCCGTGGTATATTTTAACACTGCCGTCGTATTCAGCACAACCATAACAAGTGAAGATAAGATAGCGTAGGGTATTTAATTTCAATGTGTCAGCAACACGTTGTGTCTGTATATGAATGCATAGTGTGTGTAAACTGTACGTGAGGTCCTGTCACTGAACGGATCTAAACACAGAGATAAACTCCTTGTATGGTAAAGCCTCTGGCTAATTGGTGTTATTCTGATTGTGAGCGCTGGCAAAGGGGTTCGGAGAATGTTTCAGTAACTTCATTTCCAATTTCATTTTGATAAGAAACTAAAGAGAAGCATGTGCGTGTGCCTGCGTGCGCCTCTCGCTCTAACGGTGAGTTTTTTCTTGTTTTTTTTCTGACTGCTCGTGTGCGTGAGCAGAAAAAGCATGTCAACAGGGTTGAAACAAGAGTTTGAAAAGTGGCCTGGCCACACTGTGTTGACAAACCATGTGCTCAGAAAGCCACACACACACACACACACACACACACACACACACACACACACACACACACACACACACACACACACACAGCACTTGCAGCCCTGGCCATCTCCCAAATATAAATGAAGACTTCCAACAGCAGCTCTGTTTCCTCCTGACTCCCTGATGTTATCAGAGTAATACAACCTCTCCCTCGCTCTGTCATACACACACACACACACACACACACACACACACACACACACACACACACGGTTAAGAGAGAGAGGAAGAGAGAGGAGGGCTGTCGATGAAGACTACCAGAAATAAGCAGAGAAAGAAGAGCGCAACAGCTGAACCTAAAGAGAAGACAGACAGAAAGAAAGAGATACTGAGAGAAATGGACTCTCTTTGCTGATGCTATCAGTGAAATCTCAGAGGAGGAGAGCACAAAGGCAGACAGAAATAGACAGGGATGGGGATTCTGAGTTACTTATGAGAGATGTTATCAGTGAAATGTTAGTCGGAGCAGTCGGCCTTAAAACAAGACCGATCAGGAGCACAGCAGCGCTGCCAGGGTTTTACAGAGACTCTGAACTATAGTCCTCAGGTAGTCCCACATTTACACACCAACACCTGTTTCCTTTAACTGCAGGAAGTAACTTTATTCCTTTATTTCATCTTCCAGACAAGGTGGGGTTAAGGGGGCGGGTTTTAGCAGCAGATTTCAGGGCTGATCGTAACAAAGTGCATGGGAAGCAATATATGAAGAGGCACGGGTCACAAGTTTACACCTTAAATGGTTTTGTAGTTTCCTAAAGTTTGAAAAGGTCCAAAGTCGGCAAAATGTAGATACAAATCAGCAACTATCAAATCAATTAATAACATTACCAGTCTTGCGTCCACTTTGCAGTACCTGACCAGTTTTTATTACTGGCATTATTGACATTTTGTATACATTTGGAAAGTTTTGCCATGACATCGTGTCAGAATTGGAAACCATTGTGACTTTGAAAACAGCCGTCATCCTCGAAAAGAGGTGAGCTCAAACATTTTCCAGTCGCCTTTAAAGTGACAATGTGTAACTCAAAAGACATTTCTGGTGGAGTATTACCCTCGCAAAGACTTTCTTATTTTCTTTTCTGAAGATCTTTAAAAAAACATATTTGAGTGGTGGAAAATATTGCTTATTGAGGACCTGGGGATAAAAATGTGAAAAAGAAAAAGGTATTTTCAAATGTATCCACGTTTATAAAGAAGTGACTGTCAAGAGCAGCTAATGGGTACTGCAGCTGCAACAAATGTTCACAGCCTCCTTCAACAGGTATTCACTGAGATTCCCCATTCACACACACACACACACACACACACACACACACACACACACACACACACACACACACACACACACACACACACACACACACACACACACACACACACGCACACACGCATAAATCTTTCACCACTGCACAAGTGAGCTTTCACTTTCTGGCTGAAACCACCATTTAAACACACACACCTGTCAGTTTGAGTTATCTGTATTGTTTTTACGTCCTCTATCCTTCCTCATCGACATCTTTTCTCTCCTTTAGTCCTTCCATCTCCCCTGTGAGCACATTTTCTGTTACTTTTTTCCTCCCTTGCTTACACCTTCGCTCTCTCTCGTCCATTCATCCTCCCATCATTTATTTCCTCCCTTCCACTCCTCTTTGATCGTGTACTTTCCCTCCCTCCCTCTCCTCATATGCCTCCTTCCATCCATCTCTCCCTCCCGTTCTCTCTCCTTTGATCCTATACATCCCCTCTATCAGCCAGGTCTTTAAAGATTTGACCCCTGCATTCCTCAGGTCACTCATGAACTCCTTGCTGCATGTGTGTGTGTTTTCGTGCATGTAAGTGTGTATACACCTGTGCAAGATTAGAGCTTTTCTCTGTGCATTTGTTTGTACATGTATGTGTCTGTCCATGTATACACGGGCATGTGTGTGCGTTTAAATGCTTCATCATCGTGGATTACCGCAGCCTCTGCAGGGCTCAAGGCAAAGCTTTGAGGATAGCTTTATTCATTCTCAAATATGAGACAAAAGAAAGGAAATACGGGGCCTTGATTTTTCTACACAGGAGAAAAAGAGAGAATATGGAGCGAAAAGACAAAAAGAGAGACGTTGATTTCATTGCCAAGCCACACAGAGAAAAATCCCCAGGCCTCCATTTTTGACAATAATGATGACCGAAAATGGTTTCTCCCCCCCCCCCCCCCCCCTCTTTTTGAAAGGAAAACCCACCCTCCGGTATAATTGATATATCCTATTCCTTTTGATCTTGAACAGTTCAATCAATGAATGCTGACATGAGCAGCTCTCTGCCGAGCCACACAGCTGAGGTCAGTGTGCACACATACACGTTTCTTTCTCTTCTAAATGAGCATGAAAAATGGTTTTCACTGTGTGGGATGAATCGAAGAAGGGTTTATTCTCAAACGAACAAGGTATTTTCAGCTCTGCAATGGTTGCAACTAATGATTTGTTTCATTGATTACTCAGCCAATTATTTTTCTGACAACTCAATTCATCTATTAATCTATAAAGCGTAGAAAGTGTCAACCATCGCGAGCCCAGGATGACGTCTTGTTTCGGTGGATCAACAGTCCGAAACCAAAAGATAATCAATTTGCAATAAGTAACAACCATTTTTAACCTAATAATGACTTTAGTAAAAGGTCTGACAGGGTGGGAAAAGATTTTAGCTCCCATGCCAGATGATTGTCAGATGATTTATTGTTTTATGCGTCCAATGTTCCAGTCTGTGTGCATGCTACGTTACACCATGTCTGCAAGACACATCTCCCTTTGAGGACAGTAACGCGGGAAGGAAAAGATCAATTCATTATCAGATGTATTGTTGATTCACTTTCAACAGTCCACCAATAAGGTAACACCTTTCTTTAGTCTGGCATTTATTGGCTCTATATAACATTTAATAATCAGGCGTTATTCATTACATACATGATAATAAATGATGTAGCTGTGTGTAGAGCTATGTGTGTATTACTGTACAGTATTTGTCAACAATTGAAAAACTGAAAACATATTTTCTATCTTTACAAATGTATTTTACTCTCAATCATTATCTGTATATAAACCAGCCTAAATGTTGGCAAATACCTTCATGAATACTTTATATCTGCTTACAAATATTCCAGTGTATAGTATAACTACTAAATGGAGGAGGTCTCTTCCACTTGATCCATGTAGATCACACTCAAGGCCAGCACACAAACCACATGTAAATCTAGCGGTGAATACAGTTCTTCTCTTTCTTTCTGTGTGTTCCCTGTTTCTCTCTCTCTCTTTATCTCTGTCCAAAACCTCCATCCCCCGCTCTCTCTCTCTCTCTCTCTCTCTCTCTCTCTCTCTCTCTCCCTCTGTGAAAACATTGTGGGGTGCATTTACCTTGGTGCCCGGACGCAGCCAAATATTTAGGCTGTCATAGAGAATCAGCCTCAAACCAAATGGCTGCAGTTCTGTGTTTGTGTGTGTGTGTGTGTGTGTGTGTGTGTGTGTGTGTGTGTGTGTGTGTGTACTGGACTGGGGATTGTGGTGATTGAAATGTCAACTTCTCATACCCTCTACTCTATGCTGCTTCACTACACCCTAAACAAGCTGTACAAGGGTCCCGACCAACAGATCCTGAGACACACACACGCCAACCCTACATGTGTACACATCTATCATGATAAAATATTGGATGAAAAATGTATGAAAATTGAAAGAAACGGTCAATGAGTAGCCAACAATTCTGATAATTGATGATTTTTTTTGCAGAAATGCCAAATATTTGGTAGTTCCGGCTTCTCGTATGTGCAAAGAATAAGTTAATGGCAGATTAATCGGTAAACGATATAACATAATCAATATGATCATGTCTGACACTACTCTCAATCGATAGAATCATCCGCTTCGCTTATCAATTGAAAAAGAAAGTTCTAAGCCTGACAACATACAGGGTTGTAAACCACAGACATCCACTGTTCACAGCGTCTCTGTCTTTCTGTATGTCACTCTTCCACCCACCCACACACACACACACACGCACACACACACACACACACACACACACACACACACACACACACACACACACACACACACACACACACACACACACACACGCACACACAAAACCCCACAGAGAGCAGCCGGCCAGCCACTCAGCCCATCATTCTACTGAGAAACAACACGAGCCACAAGGAAAACAGCCATCAATCTCTATGACTTGTCTGTCGACTGGAGGAACGCTGTTAATCTGCAGGACGGCACGAGTCAAGAACAACACGGGTTCATGCCGACATTCAAACCAATGCAGCTGCGAGCACTTAGTGTGGATACACACTGACCATCCCAGTGTTCACATCATATTCATATCCGCATTCACGCAGTAAAGGAAGTAGCCCCAAAGATTCATCGTCACCTGCAAACTGATCTTCACTGTCACCTTAGTTATGTTCTGAGTTAGGCTCTTATTCTTATTTAATCCCTCAGCTGTCAATCTCCAGCAAAAAAAAAGAATTGGGTATTCATTACTTTTGGGAGTCCTTTTAGCATGCTTCATATTTCAGGACAGCACACACACACACACACACACACACACACACACACACACACACACACACACACACACACACACACACACACACACACACAGCTTCCGCTGAGGTCAGACAGTTCACCTCTTCAAGACTCTAAAGGTCACTAATGGACTTCCTACACTATTACTACGGTCACATAAACAACATTGCTTAAACCACATCAACCTCAATGGTGGGAAACAGTTAATTAATACATTATTTATTCTTACGTGCGTGTGAATGTTTAGGGCAGAAGCGTTTGTATAATATTGTGAATCTTTCTGGGGTTTTTTCAATCAATTAGCAACCAGCACCGTTGGACTAACTCAGAGTGGTGTAAGTCATTTTTCAAACTTTCTTTACATTTATTTTATATTTGATCCAACAGAGTTTGCACATACATAAGTCCTTCAGCTAAAGGCCCCAGTCTTCAAATTAAAAGCCCTGCAAACATTGTGATTGGCCGGCTACGGTTATACCTTCAGAGTCCAGTCGAGCCTGTGCGAGTTAGAACAGGGCTGTTTGTTTAGCTTAGAAGTTGCATCTGTGTCTTATTATTACATAACTTTTGTTGGACTAACATTGCATGTCTTAAATTGCTTTGTCTCAGATTTAGTTGAACTGCAATTGAGAAGTTACATTATTGCAATAAGGTTCTGATATATAAGTTCAGATATCAGGATGATAATTTATCTGAAGAACTGTCTCTAATTGATACAGCTCCTTTACGAAACACTGCATTTGGGCTCAAAGACACCAGATTTTCAACTGCGCAGGATGACAAAAAATGTTGTAAAGACAACATGTTCCCAGCAACTGGACAACAAACACAGCAGGCGTCTGTGCAGAAATAAATCTCCAACTTTTGACTCTGCAGAAGTCAGATAGAGAGATACAGCAGGAATAAAATAAAAAAAACACACAGCGCTGCAATTTTTTAAACCACTGTCCCGGACTCAGCTCCAACAAAGCACCTCTGGCAAACCACGCGGAACGAGCCATGAATACACACACACACACACACACACACACACACACACACACACACACACCAGCCCACAGCCTCGCATGTTTCTATTAATATGCATGTAAACACTTTCCGTCAGCTTGCATCAATTCCCTTGTTCTAAACAAAAACACATACTCAAAGCACATTGCGGTAGACCTTTAACACCAGCGCAAATCTTTAACCTCACACATGCGGGATGAGTCTATGTCATGGAAAATAGGGCTTAGCGTCCGATCTGTCTGAGAAATGCATCTGTTTATTGTGGTGAAAGACTGATCAATAGAGGAGACAGAAGGATTGAGAGAGATAAACAGAAGGCGAAAACAATATTTATAGATAGACAAAAAGAAAATGCCTGTCGGGAAGAAAAAAGAGAAAGTGATAAAGAGACATAGGTGGAAAGATGGAAGAACAGAGAGAGAGAGACAGACAGACAGAAGACAGAGAGAGATGGTTGTTGTTGTGTAGACGTCTGCCTCAACCCACAGCCTCAGAACCACAGATGTATAAACGGCCAACAAAATATGAAAATCATCTAAACATCCTAAATGTGTTGGGAGTTCAGTTTTCAGAAAAGTGTCCCTTTGCATTCACTGAGGATGGTACACAAATAAACATGCTCCTGTCATGTGAGATTGTGACCAAAATAACAACTGTCAGAGCTACAAAAACCGTACGGGATACATTAAAAAAAGATTTCTGCTAATTCTAGATCAGGGGAAGAAGTGCTGTGGGAGGAGAGACGAGTGGAGGACAAACACTTGGTGGTTGGCGTCTGACTTTAGATTTGGTTTTTGATTTGGGGATGTAACTGCAAAGTATTCGTATGAATCAAACCAGGTCTCTGCAGCGTGGCTGTAGTGACACATGCTCAGTAACACTTCATTCATCATATTTGACCATGAAGCGGTACAAAAGTGTGAACTGATGAGTCATCATTTAGTCTCTAAAATTCACATTCAAATTGCCTACAGTCCATCGAGATTTCTTCAAATTGCTCGCCCAACCAACCATGCCCCAAAACCCAAAGATATTCAATTCACAATGATACAAAAACATTTTAAAAAAGGACTCAATTAAATGAACACAAATCTGTTAAATGACAAGATTATAGTCTACAGTCACGCAAGCAGCTCTGTGAGGCTGCCTTTAGGCGCAGTCGTGCTTTGAAATATAAAGTCACATGATCACCTTAGTCATTCATTTTCATCCTCTGGGAACCATGAATGTCTTCCTCACGGCAATCCATCCCATAGCGGTCTGGACATTTCCCTGCACATTGTCCCTCTCATGGGTGGTGCAAGATGAAAAGCCAGAGGATCACCAAAGTCAGCATGATTCATCCTCTGGGGACCATGAATGTATCGACCAAATCTAAAAGTTTTGATATTTCTGAGTGACCAACCGACAGACAGAAGTTGCCATCCTTAGTGCCACGCAGCTAGAAATGTTTTGAAAGTTTGCATATCCAGAATGGCGTCTGAAGCTATGGAAATAACACCACGGTTGTTTAAACCTTTGTGAAGGGACTGGAACAGAGGAGACAGACAGACACACACACACAGAGTGGTGAAATGAGCTGGGAGGCCAAACAGTGGCGTTGCTGTTAAGCTCTCACAGGTTTTATGATCTCAGCCGCAGCTCAGACAAACCCCCAAAACATAAACAGTCTTTGGGTAGCAACAACCCTGAAAACCTTCATGCGCGGCGTGGAGCTGACTCTGGGTGGTGGGAGGAATCCGACACACGTGTTTATGTATGTGTTGGTCTGACATGTGTGGATGCTTGCACGAACACTTAAAAACATGTGTGCACATGATGGCTCACATGCACCTCTACGTGATCTTAATTATGTGTCTCTGTCCGTGTGGCTGTGCGTGTCGGGTGCCAACACCGGCTTTGATGCCAGCCATGGTATCAGTGAGAACACTGTATTTATATATTATTTAATTTAACGTAGTTAATTGTATGCTTATATACACAGTGGTGGGGAACATTAAGTAATATAAAAAAGAGAAATGGTAGTGTCTCCATTAGAAGTCAGAAACATTATCTGCTACTTGCTTCACAGGGAACTTCTCACATAAAAACATAACCACACACGGCAGGCTGATACAACATCCATTGTCTCTGCTTTACGGGTGCAAAAGAAGTCAGAGCAGCGGACCATCACATTTCCAGTTGTGTTCAGACAAATATCTGTCATCCAAGACGCAACAACTATCAATCAAAATCAAAATGTGTTCCACTGAAAAGATCTTATCTAGAAGCTACAACTACAGGCCGCTTGAGCTGGCAAACACTTTGTACATGCTGGAGGGGAACCGTGTGTACATCATGTGATATCAAAATCTCCCACTAAATCCACTGCTGTTTTGCAAGGTGGCAAATTCCAGTGCATGAGGCGCCTGGAACAATGATGAACATCAAGCAGGACAACTCAAAAACAAATTCTACATTTAGGACGCCTCACGAGACCCCCCAAGGAACGACGAGCAGAGTTTGACCACATCTAAGATCTTCATCTAAGATCTTCATCTAAGATGTGCATCCCGATGCTTCGGGCATCACAGCTGTTGATATTCCTGATACTGGACACCTTTTCACAACATGTATGAAAGTTATGATTTGTTGCGGCGCCATGTGGTTCAACGGTGTGAAAAACTCACCTGTGAAAGACGCTCCTTCATCTCACTCCCAGTACGTGTGCAGGAATGTGACCTCGTTAAGATATTTGCTTGTTTGAGTCTAAGTCTGGTCCAAACATCTGTGGAGAACCGCAAAGTCTCACAAAACCCTCATGTGTGATGCTCACCTGTGAAATTCCACTCAAGCCACCGAAAATGTGGACTGGAGCCAGAAAGACACAAGTGGATTTATGGTAGCTCATAAACTATGTGGTCCTTTTGACCGTAGTTTGAATCTTGTCGGCTTGAAAATGATTCATCAGCATCCATATATCTACGTGAAATCACTCCAGTTTTTATTCATTTGTGTCACTTGAGGTTTAGTTAGTAAAAGTATTCTTGGACAAACTCTATAAAATAACCACCCAAAGACTCTTAAGTTTCAACATTTCTATGCAAAAGATGGCCTCAAAGCAAACAGTAGAATAATGAATCCTTTCTCCTTTTTACAGTCACAAAAAAAACAAATTAATTTAATCCCGAATCACAAAGTGGCTGCTGCACAAAACCGTTCCACAGGTTCCTGGTGACACTGCGAGGAAGCAGAAACTATTAATCCTTTGTGTTGGAGCATGTGGACAGCGTTGGCCTCGTATTGCTCGGCTGAAGTCCAGCCAGGTTTGGCTCATTTCTACAGGCACTGATTTAATGCACACCAGCCACAAACCTGGCCAGTACTGAGAAAGCATAAGTATACCAGTGGCAATTTATAAGACATCACGTTAAACTGTGAGAGGCAAACGCTCATATGAAACTAACTACACCCCGATCTTTTTTTTTTTACATTTTTGTGTAGAAACAATGATAATCTACAGAAACAAAGTACATTTTTCATTTATGCTTAAGTTTGACAACATTTAGAACATAAAAGTGAATCTAAAAACAACTGTTTGTTTCAGGTGTGTAATTTTCTATTAATGGAATTAAAAATTCCCTGAACAAAATTAAGTTTAGGTGGCCCAGTACATTTCTGCTCAGAAGTCACTGTAACTCAGTTGAGCTTTTAACATCATTAGTTATCTGATTCATTACCTGTTAGACTGTGGACACAAGCATTAAGCTTTTCTCTCTTGATCCACATGCACTGTAGAGAAGACAATTATTCCCATTTTATGTGATAACTCTCATGTCCACAACCACCTGCCTAACACTTTCACACTATGTGGTATGCTAACGCATATTGATTAAACTAATTACTGCAACTGATACGGTATCCTAACAATACAATATCAGTTCATGACTCCACGTAAATAAGGCAAATGTAAATAAGTGTCAACAGCGAAGGCTGCATGTGTTTAAGCAACTACTGATAGCTAATAGTCAAGTAAATGCTCAATTTGAATTGACAAGTGACAGCGTAAACCCCAGGAAAGTGATGAATCAATGTCCAGCCTGCAAAAAATATATTTTTCATTTTGTCTGAATATTGGGGAAAAGTAATTGTCTTGTTAAAACAATGTAAACTTGACACATGATGCTTTATGAATGTTCTGAATGAAGGATTAATTGATATCTGCAGTGGTCTGGATGCAACAGAAGACATCCGCAAACCTGAAACCTTTTCACAACTTAAGTATTTTAATACTGTAGCAAAAAATATGCAAATTGAATTTGTCTCTCATTTTATACACATTAATTAATTTAATGTACATTTCCCCCCAAGAAATAGCATGTATATAATTCTTTAATTTGTATCAGTCACATGCTAATTCAGTGCTGACTCACTGCTCATAGCTTAATAATAACAATGACCCTAGGGTCCCTTCCACATTCAGGACAACAACATTTTTAACTTACACAACAATAGAAGGAGTGATGGGCGGCAAACAAATTTAAATTAGCATATAAATGACTGTAATTGCTCTTACGTAGAACTTACATTAGCTTTTAATGTGAGGAGGTTGCTGTTAGTGAGTGTTAAGTACATCTGTAGATGCTGAGCTTTTCTTACTTAAATGAAGGTGGAGGAGGCACACTGCGAGACGGCACAATCACAAATAGGTTTCACTGTTTCTCCGTGAGCTGCTTGCTCTCTGCAAGCTTTCACAATGTGGAACAGTGAATGGAAAACAGCCGGCAAAAACAAATCAGTGGCAGTAATAGTTGTTATTTCATCTGTAATTACATTCAGAGAGATCTCTAATTGGTTCATTTGTGACACATTCATCTATGGAGTAGGTCTAGTCATTGATTAATTCATTGTAATGAACCGTGTTAAACTTGAATGTTAACTTGGATCTATTTGGCCCACTAAAGCATGACCAGCGAGGTAAATGGTTTACTGCCAGGTGAATGTAAAGGCCTCAATGTGTCATTGAAAAATGCAGGTAAATCATAATAAGCATTAAGTAACAAACACTAGATATCTTTGAGGAATGGAACAATAGCATGGGTGCAATGATTGTGCTACGAGGCTCCCCAAACCTACACAATGTTCCTGACCCGGTGTTAAGTCAGAGACACAAGCTATTAAATCCTCATTTGAGCTGCAGAAGCCTGCGTTACACAACCAGGAAAAGCCTGCAGCGGTCTCCAGAAGTCAGACTCTCCTCCACTGGAGTGTATTACTGGATGCACTTTCAAGGATCTACGATCTTATTCTTGGCACACGGTTGGCACCATCCAGCTGCCTCCGATCCACTTTCAATCACATATACTTGAAAAACTAAATGTTGCAAATGCGTGGACATCCACAGCAATGGAAAATCTAATTTGTGAAGTTATTCTACTTTGATATGTCAGCAGCAAAGAGGGGGGATTTACTCATGATTATGTAAAAAGTGTTTACTGGAAAACGAACATACCCTCTCTTAAAACAGAAGTATGGCTGGTTCAAATCATTTTATAATCAATACAAACTCAATGGCATTACTTTCTATCAATAGTCCATGCAGCAAACAAATCACACTTTTTGGTTCAATCACTTTTCCTCGTGGTCACTTGTTGGCAGACCGTGTGCTTAAATGTCTGTCTGTTAAGCTTTTGGGGGGGAAAAGGGGTTTTGAAAGTGAGATGCGCTCAGCTTCTCTATCTCCGGTGTCGTGTATCCAGACACAGACAGATAATGTCAGAAATATAATATGGGACTGTTTGGTCAACAGTGGAGAAGAAATCAAGCACCTCAGTGCCACATGAAACCAGGGACTTGAAGATAGCTGTGAGGACTTGTTGGAAATTCAACCATAGCTGTGTATGCACACACACACACAAATGCCTATTCACACACGAAAATGAACTCTTGCATAAATGCGCATAAACGCAGATGTGCACAGCACTCACAGACACAAACAATAATAAACGGATACAAGCAATTATATGATCAAATACACACTGGACAAACACACGCCACACTGCAACTGAACATGGAAAGTTTACTCCCTTCGATCAAAGTAGAGCGAACAAAGAAAAACAATAAACAACTTCTGAAACAAATTGCTTCCTGCAATATAATTGAGAATAAATGAAAAAAAATTAGCATCTTAACAAGTGTATTTATGTTACAGGACAACATATTTCACTTTAATCAGACTTACTGCAAACAAAATCCATTTTTTCTGGTTTTAAGAAATTACATTGCATGTGGTTCTAATTAATATCCCTTATGATGACATTTACTTGGAATAACTGTTTCATTGGTTATTTAAAAAGGTCTGCATGATTCATCATTTGCCTAAATAACTAATTAATATTTTTTAAGCAAAAACATACCTTTAGAAGCTTAATATATTCGCGCCTAGGTTAAGATTGATTGCATTTGTTGGGGGCTGTGTCTAACCATGTGAACACATGTATACATTTCATCACTGCAGGCCCTTCTGCTCTGGTGATCCCGAAATTAATTGATTATTTCCAGTGGGCCAAATTAGATTTAATCTGATTTGTTGCCAAGGTATTGCTGTGCAATACTGTCATCATGCCAGGATGCGTTCTCTCTTTCTCTCCCTTATACACACAAATACACACATTTGCTTTCTTGTCAAGGATTAGAAAGGAAGATTGATACCACTCTTACTGTATAGCTGTACAGTCAACATGAAGCTACAACTAGGAGACGGTTAGCTTAGCTTAGCAAAACACCTGGAAACAGGAGGAAACAGCGAGCAAAATCCACCTAGCAGAACCGCTAAAAGCTAGCCAATGTCATAATATATTGTTTTGTTAATACGTACAAAAACCAAAGCGTACTGAAAACGATAACATGTGGCTTTGAGTGGGGTTGTGTGAGGGACTGCTTCTTGGCCAGTTTCAATGAAGGAAAGGGTAGCTAGCTCTTGCCACCTTTTTCCAGTTTCTGTTGATAAGTTAAGTGGCAGCTAGCTATAGTATACAACTTGCATTCTCTGTACTGGCCAGCAAGGGAGGCTCCTCTGGTTGCAAAAAGAAGTCTGTTTGTGTAGAAATCTATGAGAAAATCCCCCTACTCCTTACTTGATTTATTACCTCAGTAAAAAGAGTGAACATGGGTTTATGGTCTGAATCGACAGCTTTAAGTCTTCTTCAATACAGCATGATGTTCATTTCGTAAATTATGGTCCAATTTAGAGTAAAATAGACCATAAAGAGGAGTATGCTTAAGTATGCATACTGTGATTGACAGGTTGCTACCACTACCAGAGCCATATATACGGCAGCTGTACGTCACTCCTCCATAGACCAGATATGGTAACTTCCGTTCATTGATTGCAAAAACCATAACGCCGAACTCAAGGCTTAAAACGTCCGTCCACAAACCACTTCTTATTTAAAGTCTATGACTATCACAAGAGAACAATGCAGCTCCAGGACGATGGACAGAGTGCAAATGTTGGGGCGCATTTGGAATGAAATAACCTTATAAAAATGCAGCATTTTGTGGATACATTTCTGCAGAGTAAGAGACTGAAAAAGAATGCACCTCTTTCTATTCATTCAATGTAGAGTCAGGTTTTAAATGTAGAATCCCTTCTGGATGTAATTGTGACACCAGGAATCTGAATAGAATAAAATTGTAGGATTCCCAAAGCTTCCCACTCCTACTCATCATCATTAGCATCATCATTCTCATTTAGCCGTCTAATCTTATTACAGAGGGGATTGAGACAGATTTTCCTCAGTGGCAGCTTGCCCAAAGCGCTGCCCATACCGGGCTGGAAAATAAGGACAGCCATTGTACCGTCCAGGAAGCCGAGCGTGTACATATAACCAACACACTTAGCAGTCTTAACCATCGGGACAGCGCAGGGTGTGGACGTTTTGGGATGCTCACACTTTGTGACATCGTCTGTCCTGTCCAATGAGTTTTGGTTCAGAGTGAGCCGTCTGCTCTCATGTGACCTCTCAGACCTGATTCATGGTACGAGACATTTTCCCACAAATTTGCTGATTCAAGAACAAACCGTACTTTGATTTATTCAACTTAAAGTTTACATCCGCTGACCGAGAGAGCTCTGCCGGTTTGCTGTAATTGAGAGCAGACTTTCATTTCCCACAGTATTTTACTTAACCAAGGGGTCAAGATGATCTGTTTAAGAAAAACCTGTACCCCCAAATCTTGAAAGGTGTTATGTAAGGAGATGTGAACTGAAGCAGGACACAACATAAACATCAGATGTAAAAGTGTGATATGGACTTGATGTGCTTGTTACAGATGCATTTAAAGAGGAGCCTTTTTTTTCCTGAAACGGGGTATGGAAACATCTAAATTACAGACAGACGGGAAGATCTGATAACTGGGTTAAAAGAAGGTTAAAGAAGTGGGTTTTGTTTGGATTACATCAGACCTTGCCTCTCAAAGCCCAGCAAAGCCAGAGAGCTGTAGTTGAAGGGCAAAGGAAACAGCACAACTGAAGTTACAAGGATGTCAAACAAAGGTAATGTCATGATACCTTTAATGGAGACGGAGTCACGCCTTCCTTCCTTAATGGCTCTTCTACTGATCTCAGTCTGCATCTCCACTCTCCCTGTTCCAGTCCCTCCTCGTCATGAATGAACCAAATGGGCTTCAAACATTCCTTCCCTGTTCTCATCGACGTACACTGAGACCTGCATTCATCACCTCTCCATGCACCATTACTCCCAGTGATGGGAGGAAAGAAACAACACTTTCATTAGCAGGTCTGCTCCACTGAGGTGTGGAATGTCCCGCGGGTTTCCAACAACAGTGACAGAGAAAGCCGGCCTTCATGCGGCCATTGTTGTCCTCAACAAGCTCACTTAGTGTAATGGGCAAGGCTGAGCCTGCTCTTCAAAAGACGAGGGGCACCGTGCAAGAATAAGAGCAGTCATGCTTAGCCAGATTAGGGATCTGAGTTTAGAAAGTATAATTCATTGTGGTTTGAAAATAATGAGCTCAATGGGCTTAATTCATAGTGGCAGGCAAAAATGGACACATCACTTAAAAGATGAAAAAACAGAACCATATTTTTTAGCATAAAGCGTTCTTATAGCCTATAATTTTAACAGATGTTAGGCACTTAAGTGCCAACATATAACAACAATCAGTTCTGTCGATATATCTTTCAATTTAATTTTCTTTACTAAATTATATATACCTAGACCTATATATATATACTGTATATACTTTATAGTGGAGGCGCTCTGCATTGCCCAAAATAAAGAGCACCTTTGCTATCGTCAGAGGAAATTATTACATATTCATGAAACATAATATTAGGCTTATTAAGTTTGAGAGAAAATTAAAGTTACATCTTACACCAAAGTCCAAATATTAAATGAGCGTGGCAATCATTTTCACCATCAGACTAAATTTTAGGTTTATATTAACAAGCTGGAGGCTCAACTCTGCTGACCAATTTCTCAAATGTGAGATTAAAACCGGCCTAAGAGCCAAAACAGCAGATGATGGTGTCATTCACCAACTCCTCCTCACGAACAACTACTCAAACTGTGCTATAGAGGCAGTATGAAACCTATTATCACCTCAAACGTCTTCAGAACCAGACCGCCATATGATTCTCCGCTGTGGAAATCATACCCAAAGATCATTCATCCAATCAGCGGTGCACCGGCTTCAATAAAGGCCGGCAAGGAGAGAAACGTTCCCGATTTCAATGATTTCCTTCCACTTTTCTATGAAGTCTGTTTCATGCCAGATGTAAATGGCCAGTGAAAACATTACGGAGACTATTACAGACTGTAGATACGGTTCTCTTGTTGTAGCCTCAGTAAAATGTATTTTCAGTCAAGAATGGCGTCTGAGGCGGCAGCCTTGTTTCACCAAGAGTGTATCTCACTCATCACACTCTATCTGGACATCTTACACTTGAGTTGAGCTAAAAGGCTTGAAATGAGAGCTGTGAAAAAGAAAATGTTGAAATATCAAGCGGGTTGCTTCCAGCCAGCCCGGTTAAGGCATCCATCAAGCTGCTGTTGATTGGATTGAAACTGAGTGTGGAAATTATGGAGTGCCAAGCTGTGTGCGGTGCTGGTGCAGTGTCAGGGTGGGTCGTTTCTGGGACACTAGAGTCCATTGTTGAGCCCTCTGGAGGCTTTGTGGATATAATTCAATGAAAGCTGTGATGATGGGAGGTTTCTCTCTCTTCATAGACCTGTTGACAAACCCAATTTCAGCCACCGACTTTCTTTCTGTGATATCCATCACAACACGTCCCCACGTTTAAACACAGAATGGTTTGCCAATGTCTTCCAAGAGACCAATATGACCATTATGAAAAGGATTCATGATGACATTTAGATCCAAATATTCAAATGTGTTTATATAAAGACCGCAATTTCACAGGAGCAGTTTCCTATTTAATGACCAAACAAGTCAAACAGTAAAAAGTCAAAGAAAATGTAAGTCATTTTTTGCACAACCACAGAAAATGGTTGCAGTATTTCTAATGACGACAACCTCATCCAGAAAAACCTCTACTGAATTAAAATAACACAAGAAATGTTTGCATCTGATCTGCCCTAAATGAGACAAGTGTGAAAGGATCGGAGCAATAATGACTTCACTGTTCACCGTGTGAAAATGCTTCCTCGGCAGAAGTGTGTGTGCGCGTGTGTGTATGTGTGTGTGTGTGTGTGTTAATAACACAAGCTTCATTGTATCATCTCATCTCAGACAGTCAGAGAATGAAATATTCCCTCCATGTGTTTATCGTGACATAAACATCGCCCCATTCTTCATCTACGACTCAAGAGAATGCTAATAAAAGTCCTGCTGGGTGGTTTTTGGCAGAGACTTTATGTCTGAAGGGCCAAAAAGGCCCGCTTTAAAATAACAACACTTAAAGCTTCTGGGTGTTAGGGTAAGTGGTCAAGTGTAATCCCCTTAGCTCCTGACCAGCATTAGCAGAAATTCCTCAATAATACGTAACATGATTTCATAGTGACTGCTGCCTTTAAGAAATGTTTGTAATACTGAAAGGGTCACCGAGGGGCGCAGGCAGACAGGCAGACAAGGGGACTTAAGTGTGCTGGTTCCTTTTTTTTCTGGCAATTTCAGACTTGAGTCATTAGGATCCATTTTTCTTTAATAACAAAGAACGCGGCGGAGCACGGCTGAATGTTTGTACAGCTGATTATGAACACCACACCTTTCTCCACTGGACTACGCTGCGGCAGAGAGAGGAAAAGACTAAACTAAAGGCCTCTGTTATGAAAATAAAATGAATGTGAATCTATACATCTGCGCCGAGGGGCTGAACCAATCCTTATTTTTCTCCCACTTTACCAATTCTAATTATCAAAATCAGCCCATACAAGTTACCGATCCAATATCAGTGCTTTCCCCCCCCAAATGTAAGATCTGTTAACCCCTCTGTGTGGAAGTGGTGAAGATATGTGTAAGCTAATGTAAAGATGGAGCTGCACATGAATTCTTCACGATGGAGACGTTCATACCGCAAGATCCTTTTCAGGCTTGTTCACATTTTAATTATAGCTTGGGGTTTTATGAAAATAACAGTTAATTCTGCTGCTGCACTACATTGAAAAACAAACATTTTAATGGATAAGATCGCAGATGAGAAAGGAGACAACTTCACTAGACGGCATAAATATGGAGCGCACCTCGAGTATTGACCAGTACCGGGGGGAAGGACAATTGTTGTAAAACTTTGAGTATTCTTTCCCCTGCCAAGAAATTAAAAGGCACATAGACCTTTTTAAAATAACTAAATTGTAATAGTAACTCCTGTGTTCTAACATGTTGAAGGACCTCTCTGGCAGGACACAGTGAGTATTCTTAGAGCTTACAGTTTTTCCAACTGCAAAAAATATCTTGCTGCTTTCCACAAGGAAGAAGTTTGGGCCCACTTTTTGGAAGAATTCACCAAACTGGTTTATGTGATAGGTATAATACTCTATAAGTGAACACTGGTCATTCTGTGGTTTCATGTCTCAGAACTAATAACTTAATGGGAACTCGTTCCACCCACCAACATCAAAAATTGGTGGTGAAAAGTAGATTTTCTTTCAGAAAGTATCTATAAAAATCTCAATGGATGCTAGTTTAGGAATTGTTGTTTTGGTGCCTTTTGTTGGTGTGCAATTGACCCAGGAAGACTAGGACCTGTGGATGTGTGGAAGCTAATTGGGATCAAAATAAAGAATAAAGGTGTAATTTCAATGCATCAATCTCATATTGGAAAACACATCCTCATGTGCAGCTTGTCTCATACATGTGACACACACATTCGCTGTCGTTGTCGAACCTTACGGTTTCACAGTAAAGGCCTTCCACTGCATTCCCATTAATATACCTGTATTATGAACCACATGCAGGAAGCAGCATAGTAAAAAGCAGTAGCTGTTTGACAACACATCTTGAGGCTGAGCTGATACCGAACCACCAGTGTCACAGACAAATCGTCAGCTCTCAGCAGCTCGTTGTCAGCTCAGCCATAACACACACACACACACACACACACACACACACACACACACACACACACACACACACAGTATGTTACTTCGACAGCTTGGACCAGCAACAGACCTGAGGGGTGATGCGCTGAACGTACTGAAATGCCTTTTTGAACGGTGCAACCGTTTAGCTTCAGGGGGTAAAATGAACAAACTACATTGTCCCTGACAGCAAGTGATTCATAATTTCCACCTCAAAGGTTTACCCAAAAGACCACGGCGCATGAATGGATTATCTCTAGAATGAATGCCAACAATTTCTGGACTATTAAACTGCAATGATGCATATCTTGACAATCCCGGTGTGTGAAAAAGTTGAAGAAAAAGCAGCCACAAGTTTTCCAGTATTAGACGGACTGACTGAATCATGCATTCCTACACTGCTGACCGGTTGAAACGGTAAAACATGGCGGAGCGGAGCAGCCAGTATAGTTTCAGACTCACCTGGGAGAAGTTGAGCCCGTTGAGTGGATGGCACTGCTCCTCCACCTTCTCGACAGCCCCCGTCCTCTTCCTCATCCTCTCCGCCTCCTGGGCCAGGTACAAGTCCAGCACCGGCACCCCACGTGTCTTAATATCGGCCTCAGTTAACGAATTCACCATCAGCATCACCCAAACGGGCCGCTTCCTCTCCCAGTTCCCGGCGATGGCGTTGAAGAGGTAATCGGCGTAGAGCCCCTTCCCTCTCTGATCCGGGGTCATCCATGAAGGCATCATGAGTTTTACATACTCGAGGTGTCTTTTAAGTCTCCGGTAGATGTCTCTGGGCAGGACATCCTGCAGGTTCTCGCCCTGAGGGAGCAGCTGGCAGCTGGTCAGGGCTGAGATGGTGTACGGGTCCGTCAGGTCCAGCTCAAAGTAGACGATGTTGCTCTCCTGGAAGGCCTGCTTGGAGTTTTCAGGAATGAAGTCCCAAACGCGTGTGTAGGGAACGTGGATTGTACCGTAGAAATACGAGGGAGGGTCACGTCTGATTGTCCACAGGAAGGAGTTTAGGTCGGTTTGCTGGAGGGGAAGATAGGAAGCAACGAACAATTACTTTCAGTATGATTATATTCTGATTAATGATTAATAGACGAAGAAAAGTTAAATATGCCCATGAAGTTGCCTTCAAATTGCTTGTTTTTGTGACCGACCATTTTAGATTAAAGTCGTTTATTTTACAGTGATATAAAACACAGAAGTTCTCACATTTTTGTTTAATCTGATCCATAAATATTAGTAAGTCAGAACCAAATGATTGGCATGAAGGGGAGAGAGAGCGGGTGAATTCACAAACACACTTTACATGAACCAACACCGGGCCTGTCTGGCACCATCCAGCCAACTTTGCCTGTGAGAGGCTGTTTATTAGACGGACCGCTAACAGACTGATAATGACTTATTAACAGGCCACTTAGGACCCAAGTGCCAACCAACAATACACAAGTCAGGGATAGTCAGACTGTGAACCTTTCCTGTTCCTGCTGGATCTGACCTGAGATGCTCTGCGTGAGTTTAAATAACAGACTGACTGAGATTGCAGGTAATAAATAAAAGGGAGGTTACGTAATCCGAGCTATTTGTACTTAACGCAATAGAAAAGGACAGAGTTTTGAAAGGATGCTAGTCTCCCAAATACACACACCTAGAGTGTGTAAAGTCCTGTTACTAAAAGCCAATACACAAAACTAGTGCTGGTACAATTAGTTGATTTTGTGATGAGTCAATTGACGTCAAATGAATCATATTTTTTTTTTTTTTATAACTGGTTAACCTTGTGTTATTTATCACACATTACAAAATGCACTACTACATTTTAATGACAATATTATTTAGAATGATACTATTTTTTTAGTTTCTTTGAGTTTTGGCTCTTACATTAAAACTATTTGAAGACAACATGTTGGGCTGTGGGAACTTTTGAAGGGCATTTTATTCTGCTTTTCCACTTGTTATGGAGAGTTAAAGGAGTCGTTTGAAGAAATATGATACAGATAATACATAATAACAATAATGAAAGCAGTCATTAGTTGTAGATCATGAATCAAAACATAAGGGCTTCAATAGACAAGGTCGATTTGACCATTGCATTACCCTCCATCACTACGAAGTGGGAAGTAAATCACAGTATGGTGCAACTGGACATTGTGTAGTTGTGGAAAGGGAGTATGTCAAACATCAGAGACAAGAAATGACACTTTATATTGCAAAATAAAAGAACATGTGGCAATTTTGAGAGCTCCAGGTAAAAAGTTGCAGTTTATATGACATTTTACAGTGTAATTCCTCATTTAATGACTTACTTTCTTGTTCAGCTCGCAGTCGTCGTAGTCCTTCAGCCTCCACTGGTCTGCTCGGACCAGCAGGATCACACAGGACTGAATGAATGCGCCCAAAGTGCCCCGCATCGTCGCTCTCTCCACAGTGTGCTCGCGTCGCAACGTGTTGCAGCAGCTATCCCCCAGAACGCATGGATGAAGTACCGCCTGCCTACTTCCACAGCTCCGGCTCCATGCGGTCGCGTAAAATGAGCTGACAAGTATCCGACAAACCGCCGGACAGAGTCATGCTGGCTCGAGCCCTAGACACGGACGCGCTGCTGCTGGTTCACGTGTGTTCTATGGGAGAGGAGAGCTGGTCACTGGAGTTTACGCAGGGTCACATTACAGCTCCCTCTCTCTCTCTCTCTCTCTCTCTCTCTCTCTCTCTCTCTCTCTCTCCGCACTGCCCTTTTTTCGCGATGTTTTGCAAAAGTTTGCGCGAGTTTATCCAAAAGTGTGAAGGGTTTCGAGCCAGAATGGACCAGCAGCGCACGAGGGAGCCAGACTAGAGTAAATGATAATACATCAATAAAAAGTCTAGTTGTGAGGCTGGTGGAGATGAGGCTGCTGTGAATGAACACGCTGCATCGCCGAGTTGGACTTTTAAAAGTCAAACTTTCTCTGCACACATGCTCAGTGTGTGTGCCAAGTCCTCACTGTTTGTATCTGCTCGCTCTCTCTCTCTCTCTCTCTCTCTCTCTCTCTCTCTCTCCCTCTCTCTCTCTGTCACACACACACACACACACACACACACACACACACACACACACACACACACACACACACACACACACACACACACACACACACACACACACACACACAGCAGTAATCTGATTAAAAATCACCCCGCCCGCGATGAGCAAGTCTCCATTCACCTCATCCATGTCAATAAACAAGGTGTGGAAGCCTGCAGACCATTACGACCACCAATCTTTACAACAACACGAGCCATGAAGCCAATAACACGTTTCATCATTATTTACAGCCCGATAAATAATATCCTGTGCCCCCTGATTTCAATTCACAGTGGCCTTTTTTTTTTTTCATTTTCATTTTCAGACTGATGCGCCCTGTCGTCACCCCATAGGAGGCCTGCGGGCAATCAAGGGTGCCAGTGGAGATCCCGAGGATAGATTATCGTGCCCTGGAAGTTACTGCCGGACAAACTAGACGCATTTGCATGAGAAAACGCGCAATAACAGCGTTTCATCACAGCACAGACACGGAGACCACGGAGCTCCATCTTTGTTGAAGAGCAGCAGACTTCACGCGGCCGCCACTCAACATGACCAAACACTGCCCATTGGATAATCCCCATACATTTATAAGGAGTCATATTTAGGCTCAATGAAGAACATGTCGTCTTTAAATAGGCCCAATGATTGACAGTTCAACAATTGGTTCAGTAAAAGATTACATTGAAACCCACTTGGTTTGGGTCTAAAAAGTGGGAGGGAAAAATATTCTCTTTCGTATTGTCATTAGTTGTGTGTTATAAACACACAGGGATGAATAAACTGAAATACACTAAATTATAAAAGTAAATGAAGGGAACCTTGGATAGTGTGGAAGCTTTCACAGCAGTCGGAGGCGGATCTATGCGCTCTGACTCTATGCGCCTGCCGTCAAAACCCTGGTTCACACGGGGCAGCGGACACATGTTGGTGTTGTCAGACGTCTGAGTAAATACAGGACGGTTTGTTGACGCAAAGAACGACTTCGGGGCTTAATTTTGGAGACAAAGAGCAGGCTGGAAAAGTGGTGATGAGGCCGGGACGCCTGGAAAGACAGATAGCAGCAGTCCTCAGGCTGTGAAGTCACATGACTGTGAACATCTTATTACATTTAAAAGTTGAATAAGATTCTTTGCTGACAAGGGGAGGACACCATTTACCCAGTTTAACATGGAAATGGAAAAAAAAGAAAAGTGCAACACAGGTGCCTTTAGGCTACATTTAAAGAACCCGTTTTTATTACAGCGTTTCTGCTCACTTGTGTAATTAGGACCCATAGTTTTAACAGGGCCCTGTTCAAGCCCCCCCTAGTGGACACACACGTCTTCTTTTTTACCAAGCTGTGCAATTCTCTGCTCATTCTCTGTCTTTACACTTTAAAGCTGTAACATGTCTGTGCTTAGTTGGATTTTTGAAACACTGAAAGAGAGAGAAGAGGCAGAAAGACGAAGCAAGGATGGAGGGAGCAAGGACAAAGACTTTGTGAGTGAAGTCTCTCCAGCATCCACTGATCTAAAGACTTCTGGATGTGGCTCGTTCACCCTCACTGGTCTCAAAAACATCTCTACTGAATGTCTCATTAAATTTAAAGGTTTTGACCCATTTTCCCCCCATTCTATTTAATTCCCAGACTGTAAAAGGGTAAAGAACAGCTGCTGACAGGAGACAATGAATGGACATTCGTACAGTGAGATGCAGGAGATAACCTTTCAGAAATACAGCCGCATACAGTTTCAGGCGCCGCTCTAGTCTTCTCAAAGAATCTAACTACAGGTTTTAACTGTGCATTTTAAAAACTATTAATTAAAGGATGGCGTGCAAATGTAAAATTGAAGAATGCTGCAAATGGATGGCCCAACATTTTTAATGTATCCAGATTAAGATTCCACTTATTTTGACGGGAAAATTTGACCAGTGACGGTCCTTGAACATGTATTTAATTGAAATTACTTTTGTCTCAAGGTAACTAAGGTGCTGCCAGATCACAATGAAAGAGGGAAAAAACAGATGGCTGTGTGTGTGTGTGTGTGTGTGTGTGTGTGTGTGTGTGTGTGTGTGTGTGTGTGTGTGTGTGTGTGTGTGTGTGATCCACTTTGTTGTGCATCTGTACCTGCAGCTGCTTCCTCTTTAATGTCCGAAAAGGTGGAGAACATGAGATTTGTAGATGGGCCTCTGCAGCCACACAACTTTCTCTGCACACATGCTCAGTGTGTGTGCCAAGTCCTCACTGTTTGTATCTGCTCGCTCTCTCTCTCTCTCTCTCTCTCTCTCTCTCTCTCTCTCTCTCTCTCTCTCTGTCACACACACACACACACACACACACACACACACACACACACACACACACACACACACACACACACACACACACACACACACACACACACACACACACACACACAACACTCTTTATTTCCACTCCCCACAAACCCCACAGAGCTTATTCTTTATAAATACTAATCCAACACATCATCCTCTCTAGCTCTGTGCAGCATTAGGCTACATATGTCTGAGATATGATAACTGCTGTGAAGTGAAAAACCACATATTTTAGCTCTTCACTCATACTAAATGTGGGATGAGTTCTGCGGTTCACAAGCAAACTGTTTTCATAACTTAAAACCATATGACACAGCGTGGGGGGTGATGAGTACAACAATAGTCTCATCATATGAGTTGAGTTTTTTTCAGGTAACTAGAAGCGGTGATATCCTTTTAGTTTTCTTTTTTCTTTTATAGTGACGGCTATATCAAGATTGTTTTAATTGATAGTTATTTAGTTTCAAAGGGAAAGTTCATTAAAGCTGAGACAATTTATTGTGCAAAAAAATGACATTTTCTTTTTATAAATAGATTCGTAAAAAGTCCACTTCTTAATTTGTATAATCCTTTAAATGCTGTGTAATAACTCATTCAAAAACATATCAAATTATCTTTTAAAGAATGAAACTGTTCAAATTCAAAATGATCCGTAATCAACAAACTCCAACATGTAATGTATTTGAAAGTATTAATTCTGTTCTGCCATGAAAGGGGAGTCTGTTTGAAGCCTGATAAGGACTTCAGTGACCTCCGTCAATACTGATACCACGGCACATCTGTACATTTCCACTTTAAAGTGGCTGGGTTTGTGAAGATCAAACAGCGCTGGGGTCTACAGAGGGTTCCCGAGCAAACATCTGATTCGGCCTCTTCAAAAGGATTTGACAATATGGAAATGACCACATATGTTTCATTTTATGAAGACTGGGAGGAGGATGCATTTGATCCTGTCAGGTGACACATACAACTCTGTCCGTCTCTTCGGAAGAGTAAAATGACTAGATTACTTTTAAAATACTATCCTTCAAAACACAACCCTGATATCTGATTGATTGAAGTAAAGTTATCCATTCATGTTACACATGAGTCGAGAGGAGGAGAAGCAGTGTAAGCCTTCCAGTAATAGCTTGAGTTCATGTGACTCAGTCTTTTTACAGATGGTCAGTCATATCGACCATGGTCTCCTTCCCACACACGTCATTAAACTCTCATTGAAAAGGCCTGGCAGTATCTGCAAGTGTCTCACTGTATGTGCATGCAACATAATGACTGTCTGGCATGTGGCCTGCGTTCTCCAAGTGCCCTTCTATTTGTTCACGCTATTGCTACACTCATTGTTATTCTTATGTTATTGATAACTGTGCAGTAGTCCATTACTAATCTTAGTAGTAGCTAGCTTAAATATACAACCAGCAGACAGAAGCTGAGCTTGGATTAGCTTGGTGTATAGACTGGGAGCAGACATGGCTCTATTGAGCCGATTTGTACAGACTAAACAAGCAAGATATAACGTGTTAATCAGTGGTGTTGGTAGACCGATTATATATTTTTAAACTTTGGACATAGCGGGTTATTGTTTCCCTCTGCTTCATGCTATCTAGGCTAACCGCCAGCTGCATGCAGATTCATATTATAATTGGTCTTTAACCCACAGAAAGTGTAATCTGGGGATTGTGTCATTAAAGGTACCGGCCACACTTGAATAACCTCAATAAACTTGCTACAGGATTGCGTCTACAGGTGTCTTCGGACATCTCCTGCTTACCTCAACGTCTACAGACTTCAGCATCATATTGACTGCTTCACTGACGCAGATACAATTAAAACTGTAAAGAGGACTTTACAAAAAGCTCCCCAACAACGTACGTCATTACTAAAGATGCTCAGGACAGAAACTTCAGTGTCTGACTTCGGTGTCTCACGATGAAGGTCTTTTATCAGGTGGCTTCCTGCTGAGGGGCGTGTTGGTAATCCCTCACAACCAAAACAATGACTCAGACATTCACTGTTTATGTGAAACATGAAAGCTAACTTGTACAGAATGGGTTAAGACAAATCTTGATTGATGTAATCTCAGTAAACAGTGACTTCCTTCAATTTCCTGCGTGGAGTCAGATACACCGTGGTGGTTAGGCCTCTTCAATCCTCGTCTGGATTTACAGCATCACTGCCAGAGTCATTCACTGACAAAAAGGAGATGTGCCCTTTGAAAAGATAATCTGACTTCACAGCACTAACGATCTAAATGGTGTTTTTGTGCCGTTTACAGTAATCCCAATATATTCTGATCTATGACTTTCCAACACAAGCAAACAAACCTTCCAGATAACTCAACGTCAGTATGTTTTATACACCGACCTTCTGGTTTTAGCAGCGACACAAACCACATGATTGCTGTGTTTGATATTCGCAAAACACATTCAATTATCCGCTTCTTGTAAACAGCTAGTTTCAAATTTCAAAAACAAACATGACATTAACTCCGACCGACACACAGAGAGGAAAGGCACGACAGCACGGTTAGTTGTGATGGAAGTGGTCGAGTGACTGAGCCTTTAGTCACAGCATCAAAGCGAAAATGGTGTTCATGCTAAAAAACATTTACTGGAATCCAGGGAGTCCTGGCGGCTCTGTGGGTACGCACACACGCACACACACACACACACACACACACACACACACACACACACACACACACACACACACACACACACACACACACACACACGCGCACACACACACAAGGTCTGCCCCAGCTTACTACATTACTAACCCCACCACTGTCCTGTTTCCCCTCTATTTATTAGGACATCTTTCCCAGGTGTCATTAATTTGTTTCAAGGATATTCTACATAATAATATATTATACTACTAATACAACAAATAATAAGAATAATAAGAATAAGAATAATACTATACTTGAGCAGATTGACTAAATTAGAGGACGATGTAAGACGTTGTAACAACTGGCAGCCAATGCATGATGAGTGAAGTGCAATAAATTGGTAGGGGCCAATATGTTGAACATCAGCATGTGGCTGTAGCTCATGGGGAGAGTGGTCGTCCCATAACCACGAGGTAGCAGTTTCGATCCCCAGTCTCCCCATAGTTCGCATGTCGAAGTGTCCTTTAACAAGACACTGAATCACCCGTTGCTCCCCGGCGCCTCACAGAGCAGCACACTGCTCCTGAATTCTAAGGATGGGTTAAATGCAGAGACGAATTTCCTCAAGGGGATTAATAAAAGATAATTTCTTCGATCAGCGTATGTGTCGGCCAATAAGACATGTCAGTAGAAATGTCAAAAATGGACTGCATAGACTTTATATAAGAAGGTTTAGAAACAGTGTCTCCATTACAGAGTCTGTAGACCAGAGAGCACAGACATGTTTATTTTTACACTGAAATGTCTTGTTCAGCCACAACCAAATTTAAGGAATCCTTATGAAAAACGTTTGATTACACTATGAATATATGTATATATGTATATATATATATATATATATATCTGCCAAAATATCATATTATATCCATTTTAAATACATTGTATTGTATCTCATACAGTTCAATAATTCTGTCCTAACCAAACAATATTTAAAAAAGAAACAGTTCGGTTGAAGAAATCAGTACAACTGTGTCCTCTTAGTAGCTTTGTATCACGCTGCATCGTGATGAGTTTAAGATTACACGTGACGGACGCCAGTCTGCTAAATTACCTGCATATTCAATCTGTTCCAATGTAGGTTAGGTCTTTGTTTATTGGTGTTTGGAATCAAATCACAATCAGACCAAGACAGTCACACGAAACACGCTCAGTTTTGTTCATTGAATGGACTGAAAACAAAATACAATTGAAATCTATCCTGTTGCTTTTCCAAAGATTGTCCCCAGTCGAGGTCAAAAGTTGACCGTGAGTTGTTTATTGCTTCCAGCCAGTGTTAGGTAAAGACTTAAGAAAATAAAAAAAATCTTTCCTACTATTATCATTCCAACTCCACCCTCGACTTCCAGCCCGTTCCATGAAGACTCTTTCTCTCTTTGATGTTCAGTGTGCATGTGTATTCAGATCATTAAGTTTCATGATGACATGCTTAAATTGATGTCTCAGTTATCTGTCACTGCCAGAGGCTCAAACGTGTTCAAAAACAACATTTCTTTCCACTTTCCAAAAATAAAACAATATATATTCATCAACTGTTCTGATTTTGATCCTGCCTCGTGAGTTTCCACACTTGTCTCGGTCTCAATCTGCTAAAACATCCAACAATTTCAATGCATTTTTATTGCTATGATTTGAGATGAAGTCCACTGTACTAATACAATGGTTACAGATGTGAACTAAATCCAGAGTGGCAGTTCAGAGAATCAACCTAACTTTGGAAATGCTCGGATTCAGTCAGAAGAACAAATTCAGTGCTGAGTTTGTCCATACAATTGCGATTATCGTGCCTGTCACTGAAAACGAATGGCCCAACAGTATGTGACTCTGGAGGAGGGCCGCTGTATGACTGAAAGAAATGGAAGCTGCATAATGACTCACTTGGGGCTGTCATGGGTCCATAAATCAGCAGCAGTTGCTGCTGTGAAGCCTCACAGAGTTTCTCTGTCTCATCTTTACGCTCGACCTCTAATAGACACCTGTCCACAGTCAAAGGATGACTTACCTCACCAGAGAGAGAGAGAGAGAGAGAGAGAGAGAGAGAGAGAGAGAGAGAGAGTAAAGGGGTATGAAGGAATGCAGCTGTTCAAACACCTCTTTGATTTAGTGGTCACGGAGCCCAGCGTGACTCACTCCGGCTCAAACACCGTGGAGATCCCTCAGACGTCCATCCCTCATGGTCCGATGGTTTCCTGCTCTGTCGGACTCTGTGTGCGTGTATATGTGTGTGTGTATATGTGTGTGTGTGCGTGTATATGTGTGTGCGTGTATATGTGTGTATATGTGTGCACGTTTGAAAGAGAGAGAGTAACCTTTTTACAAGCAACACATTATAAATTGCCCCGTGGACTTTTCTTTCAATTTAAACAAACACGGTTTCTGTTTAAATTGAGTAACTCTCACCAAAAACCCAGTGTGTGTATGAGGCCCGACACACATGTTGAATGCATTTACTTTCTCGTGAAACATTTGCAAAGTGAAAACATTTGAATCCTGCATTGTTTACATTCACATGTAATCAATGGAGGAGGAGATGAGATGCACTGAAGATGAGATGAGAAGGTCCGTGCTTGGTTGTAGCTGCCTTGTAAACACGTGATTCATTTTGTGAAACGGTGGGTTAAGGCAATAAAACGGCGTGGCTAGGGTTGGACAAACAATCATGGTTTGGCTTCCAATAAGTACTCTTGTGACGCATCGTAAGCTACGGACGTAAAGTCATGTGACTCAGCGGTGGAGCATCTCTTGACACAAAGTCGTCAGTAAAAAACACTTTTGGTCTCCTGAGTAAAAGTCCTGCCTTTGTTTGACCCATCCACCACCGGCCACCTTTAAAGGCTTAGCAATAATTTACGTGAAGTGAAGCAACCTTGATTTATTTGAGATTCCACTGTGTTTTTAATCAATTTAAGGCCCATTGCAGTCAGTTGTTGTTTTTCCTGATGAAGGACACATTTACCACTTCCACTTGAGTTATACATTCCATCACTGTGTGCATGCATGTTATTGCTATGTCTTCATGTTGAGTCTGCTCATGAGCAAACACGTATGGTCTCTTTCTGCCTCGAGGTCAATGGGGGCAAAAGGGCAAAAGGACAATCTGGTTGAATGGATCAAAAGGATGGGAGGCTAAACAGGCAAAAATCATGAACCCAGAAGTTGTGGAAAAAATAAATCACTCCTGATTATTGTTATCATTTCTAGGTCACTGATTCTGATGGTGAAAATGTAACTTTCCTGAAAGAGGACATTAATGCTCGTGATTCGCAGGCTTTATCAGAAGGGAGGCAACGTGGCGGCAAGCCTGAGAATCTGGCTGGAAATGTCATCTTCACGTTGGAAATAAAATCACCTCTGTTCTTCTCGAGAGCTCAGCAACACATTGCTCAATGAGAAGCGTTCTGACAACTTAACAAGCCTGAGAGGAGGCAAAAAAAAAAAAACTCCCGGGAATAAATACATATTCATGTTAAATGAAAAAATACATTTTTGTCTCAAAGAATATATATCACAGCGGCTGCCAGTCAAACGGCTCCCCTCAAACTCTCCTCGCTCACAGGGGTCAATACAATCAAAGAGGCGCTCTGCCTCCCTTTGACTCTCCCACTGTGTCA
Source organism: Myoxocephalus aenaeus (assembly GCA_038501785.1). Classification (NCBI taxonomy): domain Eukaryota; kingdom Metazoa; phylum Chordata; class Actinopteri; order Perciformes; family Cottidae; genus Myoxocephalus; species Myoxocephalus aenaeus. Next base: position 3,922,817 of record JBAMJR010000001.1, on the reverse strand, counting down.
ACAGGCCGAGCATGAGGTTTCAGTTTCGCCAGTGCACTTCTCACCTGCGTCTCATTGAAGTCGTGCCAAAATAGATCATGTAAAAGTGTAGTGGTTGCCTGTGTCTTGGCTGACGGTGATGGGCTGTGTGTGTGTGTGTGTGTGTGTGTGTGTTGGACGCTGTGGGCTTTCTGTGCGTGTTAAAACCTCAGGTCAGGTATCCGCCGGGCTCCAAACCAAAGCGCTGACACACCACCTGATCTGTGTGTGTGTCTGATTGTGTGTGCGTGTCGGAGTGTGTGTGCATCAATGAGAGCCTTGTGTTATCAGGCCTGCCCCCACTATTCTGATTGAAATGGAAATTGAAAGTGTCATAAAGCCCATATTGTCAGCCAGACGTTAAGTTATGAGGAATAATAACAGGCTCTTTCATTAGGGAAATGACAGCTCTTGTTTGCTCTGATTTTCCTCCCGGTGGAATGTTTCCGTAATTACTTCAATATTGAGAGTCAAAAAGAGAGAGAGAAAAAAAAAACATCTGGGATCAATGACAACATTTTCTTTGGATATTAAAAACAATGTTCTGACTCTTGCAGCATTTGCTTGGAAGAGCAACGATGTTCAGTGGAATGGGTGTAGTGTACAATTTTGCAAATTCAGCTTTGCCATTTAGCTGACATTATGTCAAAGGTGTCAAACATTTCTAGAAAAATAAAAAAAATCCAAGCCATCTAAATTTAAATTCTCATAAATAGTGATTTTCATCAGTGCATCTCAAGTCAAATAATATGTTTACAGTTTTATCTTTGCAGAATATTGGTTGTTTAAGGTCAATTAATCTCTACATCTGTTATATTTGAGGGAATGTCTAACTTGTTGTCATGTTTCAAACAACAGTAGAAGAATTGGGGGCTTGTGTCTGGACCACACGAGTGGAATCGTGTGAGTGCTGCTGCTTGTCTACTCCATTCATAATATTCACGACTCACTGTCTGCCCGTAGGCAATTTTGTTCTCCTTTGATTCCTGATGACAAAATGGAGCAAACTAGAGCTAGAACATACAGTATATGCCTGTCAAAATGTGAGGCGGGAGCGTGTCATTTCAAGGGTATGTGGACACTGAACAATATCCTGGAGATGTTATTTGAAACTATTACATTGACTACAAGCTGACAAGTGTCACTTTCTGATGGTTATTTTTTGCCAGGACACGCATTGTACATCCCTTTAGAATTGCCATGATGTAATCCAAGCACCTCTTAATGTCCTGCAGCAGGACAAAGCGAAGGGTCCTGTATAAAACATCACACTGATGTGCAAACAACATTACAAACACTCAAAGTAGAGACAACCATCCGTTACTGTCTGAACGTTCAGTCATTTGTTTTTGGGACCGAACTGGAATGAGATAACCCATCAGCACACATGACTTGACCCAGGTATGGAAGTGATACCGACACTGGACTGCAACCGTTCCTCTGCCCTCCTTTCAATCAGAGCCGTCATGATAGAAGTGAGTGAGAAACCGGAGGAGTGTATTTTTATTGACTCTGGACCTCTCCCTGCGAAATGTCAGGAGGAAGCTCCCAGAGGCCGAGTCAGGGAGAGAGAGAGAGAGAAAGAAGCTCTCAGGAATAAAGAATGCGACACCGATACAGGGACGTTCCTGTGTCCGCAGCCTCGAGGGGCATCCGGGCTTCATTTCCCAGGCAGGGACGATTCAGTTAATAAGCTCAAACAGAAATATGACCAAAATTGTCCTGTATTAACGAGAGTGGTAATCTATTACTAGGGAAAACCTAATTGGCATTCACCATAAACAGTAACTTAAAGGCTAAGCTTAATTCTGCATTATAAATAAGAGAATGTCTGACTTAGATACTGTCCGATCTGTCAAATGATCTGATGAAAGCAAAGACGCACTGCTGGAAGGCGTTTTAAGAAGAAGCTGAAGAAAGGATTCAAATTCACTACAGGCCTAAACTTGACTGTTTTGGTCTATTGATGTCTTTGCAACCTAGGGTGTGTGTGTGTGTGTGTGTGTGTGTGTGTGTGTGTGTGTGTGTGTGTGTGTGTGTGTCATAGCTACACCAAACATTTTTGTCCTGATCTCTTCCTGAATGTGTGGCAGAATCTCCAACAGCAGGCCATGGGAACTTGATCTGGCTCATCGAGGCATTGAACCTGCATTAAGTGATTTATACCTTTGGCCACTAGGGGTCATAGAAGTGCACAACATTGACATATTACCTTCTAAGTTGATGCTGTGAACTTGTTAGCAAAAAGTTGCTTATTTACACATTCAGCTGTCAAATTATCCTTTAAACAGAGTTGTACTTCTGTCTATGTCGCATGGAAGTCCAAATATACAGATATATATGATATATATATATTTTATATTTGTTTCATCATTCAGCAGATGGAATATGTATTTTCATCCAGTGGTTGGACCAGCATGTATGCTAATACAGTTCCTACACGAGAAGCAAAAAGCAGTGCTCTGGGCTGGTCAGCTAACGCTCCATCAAGCCGAGGGGCGATGCATTCAGGTGCTACCTCTCTGTCGGTTCACCACTGCGCCTCCACACTGTCATTTGATACGTTGCTAATATACAGATATCAATGGAATTTGTGGTTAAGGATTCATTTATGTCACTAGTCTAATTTTGGTCCGCCTTAAATAAAGTGGACCAATGAAACCAGACACTCTGGGGGGTGTGTATGTGTGTGTGTGTGTGTGTGTGTCAGATTGCATGGTACTGGTCGTCAGGATTTATAAAAATGATGGAAAACAGAGACGCGGACGGTTTTATACAAGCTTTATTTACAATGTAAGTTCCAAGTTTTGCAGTGTAGGAAGCACATTTTCATCAATAGGTCCTGATCGGACAGACGCTAAATGAAATCCATCTAACTCGACATAAGTTGTATGTTCTCATTCTCAAAGAGCCAGACGCCTCCTCTAGCACTGCCACATTTAGTATGTACATAGTGTGTTTGTATACAAGCAATATAAAACTTGGCAAATGGAAGGTTATTTGCTACTTCAATATGTAAAGAAACATTTTTCCAATGAGTAAAAAAATACAGCAAACATTGCAGGCGTAGTGACGCGGCGCTGCCGGCGAACAGCCTCGTGTTGTTCGTCAGGTAGCACGAGCTTCGGCATGCGAGTAACACGCCGCATTATGACCGGGTTTTGAATACTGCAATCTTCCTTATTTTGTTCTCAAAAATGAATATTAGAAAATGATTTGGGGTCATAGCATTAAACAGTAAATCAAGATGTCACCTTTCCTTCTTTATTGAGAAGTGAATTGTCACAAACTAGCTGGTTTTCTCAGGTTATATTACTGCGATAATCTTTCCCCACAGTGTCTCATTATTTGCCAGTAATATTAAGTATATACACAGACACATATAACGACAAATTACAGTGGCTGACTTGAATGGGGATAAAAGAGAACATCGTATGCTTTCTCTCAGGGGTTATTAAATAACAGAAAATGTTTCCCCAACATCCCTGATATGATTTTAAACAGGTCAACCCCAATGTGGATGTGTTCCATTATATACAGATTTCTTCCCAAACCAATGACTCATGAGGATGGACGGTTAAAAGAGTTCTGTGTAATATAACTTACAGCTGGATGTTAATGGCAAGTGGTTTCCAAAACACAGAATTGGACAGAAACAAGTAGCGAACTAGACAAAACATCACGCCTGTGCTTTGAAACTGAATTCATACGGACACTACACACCGTGTCACCGCTCCCTTTGGGAAAACTACCTTATTTGATGCCTGAATGTAGAATCTAATTTGATCAAGTTGATCAAACATCTGAGCTCACTTTACAGTAAATCCACCAACATTTCAGTGAATTAAAAGTGTAAAAAATGTGCTTTCTTTTGTTGATGAGAAAACATTCTGTTTCAAAACATGACTCGTTTTCTAAGAGACTCCTCTTCCTGAAAAGACTGGAGGTAAATGGAACCTTGCACAATGTTCTCCATGTTTCACTGACACTCAGATGACAGTCAATATTAACCGTCATTTTCATTAGATGGAGACAAACACTACATTATTTTGATCTCCTCCTTTTGTTGCATAAGACAAGTATGTAACAGTATCTTGATGTCGTATGGAAACTTCAACTCCATTGTAACAGTACAAGTGGTGATATAATAATACTACTGATGTTAAAAAAAAAGAAAAAAGAAAAAAGAATGTAACACTGCTGTACAAGCGCCGAAAGAATAAATAAGCCATTAAGATAAAAATGCACGGCATGAATTAAACCAAGGTTACACAATAATACAGTTATGAGTAAAATAGGTCAAAGTACAGAGAAGAAAAGCCCTCATTAAGTCTTCTTAATGTATGCATACGAGATTAAAAACTCTTTTTTCAAATAACACAATAAAACTGGTCTTTAAAATAAAAATAAAAAAAGTGGTATGCCTCGCCGTCTTTAGTCAAAGAGACCAGCCAGTCTTGTTTTTTTTCCAATATATTTTAAACAAAGGCACTCCAATTGGAGGATTCAACCATGTATGCACTTATGCCTAAAATATGCACATATCCTTAGCTCCAGGTGTTTTTTAAAGTCTCTCTCACCTTAATTGTCAACATACCTATAATACGATCTGAAAATAAAAATAAGACATTTATAAAAAGAAATTAAGGAAAAGCTACACACAGTGTACAGTACGTCTTGCAGTAACACCAAGTTTAGGTTTCTTATTACTAATAGTGTCCTTTGTGTCTTGTATAACTCATTCTGTAACCTGTATGTGTAAGCAGTCAACACTTTTAGTCAATGCCCAAAACAATGATGATCTGCCTGAAATGTATTGAACAACAATCAGTGATCAACAGGAAACTTTGAGATAGTTGCAGGGGTTTCCTCGTCTACATGTCTTTAAATAGTTAACACTTTCCAATCAACAAATTGAATGCACGCTACATTAGCCTGCAAGAGCTAATGTACGGTTTCATTCGCTTATTTTTGTCAGGAAATTATTCTATTAAATTTGCATTTATATTTTATGGTATAATGTGTAAAAGATTTCCACCGTTTTCAGAGCCTCTTGCTTTTGGCTCAGTTAGACCAGTTATTTACTACTTAGACAAATAACAGACAACATAGTAGTCAACTACAACCACTGTATACACGTGCATTAAGGAAGAAATAGATGCTATGCAGACATTAAATTCCATTGGAAAAAAAGTTGTAACTCGCCTTAATGAGGGCTTTTATCCCGTATAAAAGCATATCTGTAACAATGTTATTCATTTTAAAACACTTATTTTGCCATCCTATGCTCCTACTTCAATCTGTCCAAACGCCTGCAGGACATCACAGCAATGTCCTTCCTGCAGGCTCTCCTTGTTGTACTGAATACTACTTGAGGTAAAACCACTTCTAAGACGCCATCTAGCAACATGTTGAGGAGAGGCTGGGCAGAACCACACCTAGAAGTTTAAAGGGGAGCGCTTTTTGTTATGGAGACTGATTTGCAGGCTACACCTCTCAAATATTTATCTCCCATGGAAACAGAGACAGATATGTGGAAATATGTCATTGAGGTATCCTGAGGCAGTCAGATGTCAAGTTACACATGACAGAAAAAGGCATATTTGTAGATGGACTGCTTGACAGACAGACTACGCCGCTATATCCTGTCCTTGGTGTTTGTGACATACATTGAAGTGTAACAGACTTGATGCGGCGTGGAAGCACAAGCAGGCACGTCCACGAAGAGTGAGTGGAGGGAGGAGAGGAGAGGAGGGGAGGGGAACGTGGAGGGTAACACAGAGCAGGAGAACATGAGGAGCGAGGAGCTGGAAGGCCGAGAAAGTTTAGTTTCTGGCCTCCTCGAGCTGGTCTGGGGGTTACGATGCATGCCACTGCAGAGGGTTGTTAGTGCTCATGCTGTTACTGGTGTGCTGGTTATTCGCAGACTCGAGTCAATGCAAAGTCATGCACACAGTAGGCAGGCAGGTAGTTCATGCACCGTGTGCCTCACTCAAGGCGTGGCCAGGTCAGTGGGGTGCCAGTCATGCAGTGACATTGCTGTTGAGGGAGGAAAGAAAGAGACAACGGTCAGATGGCGGGGTTTGTTAGCTTGAGTGCTACGCCTTGATCTAAACACATACACAAACAAACAAACAAACAGGGTCAGTTCCAAGGCTTCTAAAAAAAAAAAAAAAAAAGTCCATTGTGTTAGTAAGGATGTGGCTTAAAAACAATGACAAGTTTAACAGAGTGGAACAATAAATGGGTTGAAGAAAGGACAGGAACAGCTGCAACAGGCATACCTATTCAAGTGTTTTGTTTAAAGGGACATGGGAAGCACGGTGTACTTTTCAAAAACACCCTGAACAACCTTGTCACTACGATAGCAATCAATGGATTCTAAAACGATGTGGAGCGGAGCTGTTTAAAGTGCTCCTCTTTGTTGACTCATTAGCAGAAAGAACCATCTGCAAACCAAGTCCCAATCCAAGCATCTAAAACCATCTCACGACTATTCCTTTAACACATTCATGTCCGTGCAGCGCCGTCGACCAAACACTGTGGCGCATGTTCTGAAACTCAACGCTATGGCATGTCAGGTGTTGTCTGAGACAAACTGCTAAATGCTGGTGAAGCTAAAACGATATGAACTGATGCATTTCCCCAATCTGCTTGACGGTGGCTCCTTAAGAAAGATAATGAAAACCAGTCTACGCAGTTATGTAGAATTCTTTGCCACAATCTACCTCGCTGAGCATTGCAACTTCTGACAAAACTGCAACAGCTGAAGCAGAAATTACCATTCACAATTATTGCTGCACTGTTACCAGCTGACAGTTACCTGTTTGTTTTTTTCCTATTAGAGATCAGTAAGACCAAAAGCAAGCAAAAGGAACATTTAGATGAAACGAGGCGACTATACATCTTCCTATGCATTTGTTGCTCAATATTGCATCTAAATAAAAAAAAATCCAATATAATGTGACACGGCAGGAGAGCATCTTATCTCCATTTGAAAAACTAAATTCAAAGATGTAAATGAGAATTGCTGTCGCCTGCTGAACGCTACATCATAAGAGTTAAAACAGATAAACGCAGGACAGAGAGTCTGTCGACGCCAGTCGAGACACAAGATGAAGACAGAGATGTGCGTGAATACGGCATGAACGGGCAAGAGCGGTTCCTCGAAACAGAAATGAGAGGAACTTTGAATTCTTCTCTGCCTCGGGGTCAAAATTACCTGCCTGACAAAGGTTTGCCACAGAGCACAAGGTTGAGGAAGGTCAGTGGTGGAGAGGGAGGAAGAGAGGATGCTTGGGGTCAGACCCTATGGAATATGCTGGGCTGTTTAAAGGGGTGGAGCCTGGCATCACAGGAGTCGTATGACAGGTCTCACAAAAATATGCTTTGAGAGAGGAAAAAATGAAAAAGTGGTGCGAGATTTTGGGCAGCCTTGCCTGGCATCTCTACCTCATGGATCTGATCAAGAAGAAAAAAAAAGAAAATCAATAGGCGGAATGCAGGAAAACAAGAACGTCCATTAGAAATGAATGCAAATAGCGTGCCTAAAAAAAAAAAAAAGGCACATCTATTGTGTGTAAGTTCAGGGGATTTGTATGGTAGTTTGTCGCATTATTTGTCTGCCCTGCTGCCATCTACCTTGCGGTAGCTGGCTGGACGTGGCCTGGATAGGAGCGGCGTGTGCTGGTGGCTTGTCTCTGCCGGGCCAGGAAGGACTGACCAGAACCGGTGTTGGCGAGTCTGTCTTCAGCCGCCTTCTTCTGCAGAGACATACCCTGAGAAAAGATACAGAAGAAGTCTTATATTCGCCCTCAATGGTCTTTATCAGTAGAACAAGACAGCGAGTAGATGGAGAATCAATAGCCAGAGCTGTTTCAGGAGCACGACACAGAGAGTGGAAGTCACCAGAGAATCAGCTGCAGAATCCCAAACACAACATTAGTTCCTATCGAACAACTCGTGAACATTAAGACCAGCTGATCAAATGTTTAACGGAGGACATGTCGGTTTATTATATAGATATAGATAAGCATATGCTGCCCTCTGGTGGTTGAAAGGCCTTCTTGCATGACTTGTAAATGATGAATTTCATGCATATAAAAAGGTATTACAAAAACCCCACTAAAAGCATTCAAATTCCCACATAAATACATGTGGGTGGAATGGTATGTTTAGGAAATGGAACAACTGACCACAAATCATTTCTGGAGAATTATTTTTAAATAATGTGTCTGTTTTTCAGTGCCTCATTAAATATTGTATTGCTCAGAACTATCCTTGAGTGAGCCATGTATTATCACAAGTTGCAACGAAATGATTATTATTTTATTATCAAGTTGATAATTGGTAAATAAAACAGTATAAAACAGTGAAAAATGCCCATCACTGTCCAAGAGCACAATATAACCTGCGTAATAAAATTATTATTTTTGTCCAATCAAGAGTCCAAAACCTCAAGATACTCAATTCTCTATAATAAAAGTGGGGAATTCTCACTTTTGAGAAGCCGGTACTGTCAACTGTTTAGCATTTCTGCATAAAAATGGCTGCTGATGTATACATCATAATGAAAGTGAGAGACAAGCAGGGAAGGAAAATGCTCCCTCCTCAAAGGCTGGTCTGTGTATTATGACTTGTGAATGTGTACTCTTCTTGGTAATACATCCCAGCTGTACATTCGTGTGTGCCAGAGTTTAAAAAGGAGTCCAGACTATCACAGGCTGTAAAGGTCCTTCTTACCATATTGTACCAGGCAGACACGATCAGTTTCTCCTCGTAATCTCTCTGGGTTTTTGTCTTGTCCATCTCTTTCTGTTTGGAGAAAACATAAAAACACACAAAAAAAGATCAATGCCGATTCTTTTTTATTAAATACGCTTCCTTCTCCAGTCCTTGCTCATCTATGAGGTGACTGGTTAACAAGTCCACCGCTTTCCTTATTGGCCCATCCAACTCTCATACTTTATTACCTCCAAGGAGTGCAACATCCTGTCCTTCTCCTGCAGCTGGTTCTTAAGGGCCTGGACTTCTGGACCTGAACCCTGGTTCTGCTTGGGGTCTAGGGTCCGGATCACCTGGAGCGGACACATTCAATCGCATCACATAAACTTCCTTGTTGACCTGCAGCTACAGCAAGCAATCACTGGTTACAATGCAACCTGCAAAAGAGAGTTCAGCTATAAATAAACTCACACTCTTGGCTTTTTCCAGGTATTTCTTATATCTCTCCTCCATCTGCTTCATGTCTTCATCTTTCTTCTTCAAGGCGTCTTCCAGCTCCTCCACTCGTTGGGCTGAGAGGAAAAAACATAAAAGTGATTTTGTTAAGCTTAGTGTATTTGGCATTTGCTATGAGTATGCATTGAGAGAAATAAGATGTCTCAGTGTTTCTGTAGCACAATATCATACATTAAATCCTTTCAAATAAAAAAAATGATAAGAACAGGTGGTAACAGAGGAGAGAGGTCGTCAGGCTTCAACTGCATTTCATACATTCAGAATTTAAACTCACAGCTGGTGTTGTATTTGGGCTCCATTTCGTCGATGAAGGCGTTCTTCTTCAGTAACTCATTGTTCAACTCCCGTAATTTCTCCCTGATGAAGAGGACAAAGCACTAATGTCAAAAATGTTTTTCAGACCTAGTTTTGTGGAATATTTAATGTCAAGCTTCCCAGAATGAAAAGGACATTTTAAATCTATTCTAATCAAGTTTTGTTTATGTCAGCATATTTCTGGGTTTGTAAAACGGGAACTTACATGTGCTCCTCATATTTCTTCTTCAGGATGGAAGACTGAATAAAAAGAAAAGAAAATTAAAGATATGTTTTATAACAACATTATTTCGACCTACAAAACCCACAGATACAACTTATAATACAAAATAAAAAAGACTTGAAACATTCAAAGAGACTTTGGTGTTGGATGAATGCAAAAGGACCTTTAAAGTTGGTATTAAAAAGGCACCACGATGCAACAAAACCCTGCACATTCCCTTCTCATCCAACAGAGGGAAGTGGAGAACATAAAATGTTAGGGTAATGTTATCATGTGGTTTTAAACAACAATCCTCTAATTGTAAATATTCTTTGTGATCCACCAACCTGGGCAATTATTTCATCACCCACCCAAAGGTTTTGGTTTGGGGTCTGCATTGCTTCTCTGATGTTCGCCTTGTTTATGGAAAATAATAGATTTTTGAAATGTAGTGGTTCATTTTTTATTTTCTTTGATTCCGGTATCAATGGAAAGTACCACTTTCCATGTAGTGTGCAAAATCATGAGAGCAGAAGTATCTATAGAAGTATCTTGAAACAAGAACTCAAACAGCATCAAGGAAAGAGGAAAGTTGGGTTTCTAGAGAGGAGAAATCTACACAAGAAGATACCAAATAACTAATTACAGATGTCCCTTCTCCATTTCTAACAGGAAAAAGAGATCTGCAGAATCTCCAAACCTAGCTGGGAAACTAACTACTACCTTAGTGCAGCAACACATGCATGAAGTAATTATATTTGCAAAATGTATATAGTATGTATACTAACACAACATTAGCGCCTCATTATACACCGCTTTTATAATGTGAAAATGTAATCACATTGTGAGTTTTTACACATTTGTTTCACAAAGTCAAAAAGCTAACATCTTGAAAGAACTGAAAGGTCTAAGAGAGGGAACTGGTCAGGAATCACAAAGTTATACTTACTATAGTCTGTGAGTGGAAGCATTATTTGAAAAGAAAATAATAATGAAAAGAAAGTATTTCACTGAGAGGCAATAATCATCCACGTGATAATCTGTCAAGGTCCTGGCCTGGCTAAATTTGTACTAAAAAATAGATTCAAATAAAAGGTCTTCCGAGATTATTCCTCCATAATTGTGACAATGTTTTTAACTATACAATTAGTTTTTTTAATGCTTGTTTTTATAAATTGTACTGTATCTAAAAAGACTGAAAGTAATTGGGCAAAATACTTCAAATAGGTGTTCTGTTCAGTTTGAGTGAAAAGACAGATGGTTAATTATGTTAACTACACTCTTTTGGCATTTTCCCTTTTTTAATGTGACTTTTGAAATTAAAATATCAAAGCCATGAGCCTTCAGGAGGAGCGGGGTACTGTAATCTTGTCGAACATCTTTGTTTAAGTGTGTTTTTCCGATGGGAGTTTGCGGTTGCTGCCAACATTGTAACTGGTATCAGAGTTATGCAGAACAAGCATGTCGTTACTTACATCATCCGCTTTGGAGCCCTGTTCTTGAAGATTCTTATGTAGCTCCTCCACCTGACCCTGTTCCTCCATCAGGCGCTGATTGATTAACCTAGATAAATAAAATAAAAAAGCACAAAAGACCAGTTTGACAAGAACGTTTTGACACAGTAATGAGCAGGGAGGCAGGCTGCTGACTAAAAGGTCCTTCAAATTCCAGTATCAATAAAGAAAATCTCACGGGGGCCATAAATGAATAAATAAAACCAACACAGGCAGCTCACGCTGAAACTGTGGCTCTCGAAACTACATAAACACAACAAAAGATACTGAGCATGGAAGAGAAAAATGTAATCGTGTATTTTTAGGCAAATACAAACATAATTCAGCCTCCAGTTTGTTTGCTTATGCCTCGAAGGCTCCCAGGTTGCATGTCTCGCTCTCTGCTGACCTGTTTTCTGTCTCCAATTCATTCTTTCTTCTGTTGGCATCCTCCAGTAGACTCTGCAGCAGTGCAATCTTCTCATTGTCGGATCCCTCCTGGGCCAGCTTCAGCATCTTGTTCTCGTGCTGAAGACGAATCAGATGTTCTCTGGAACAACACATTGGACAGAAGCAAGTATTAATATAAAAAAACACTGATCAAACATAGTTGAAATAACAGATATTGATTTTTATACCTGTACTCACAAGCCCTATAGAATATTTACCTCAATGTCATTTAAATCGGACATTAGATCATCATGGCTAAATATAAACAAAAGACCACCGGTGAGAACACATCTTTGTATGCGTAGTTCTCTGTATATTTATTATATCTGTCCCAAGTTACTATTTGGCACAAACTGTGCAGCATTCGTAAAAATAACGTGGGAAATTATAATAGCACTTGGGAAACTCAATAAATTCTACATACACACGTCATGCAAATAGATGCAACCCATCTGCTGGTTTGGTCTAGTAGTTAATACTAAAAACTTTAAGAGCAAGAGTATATACTTTGAGATGCCCACTGTTGCTCTGTTCGCCAGACTGATTTGACGCTTTGCTGATGTCAAACTTTGTACTCAGTTAACACAAAACTGTAAAGGTGGAAAGACGGGCAGAAATACTTGAGATACTTTCCACCTAACAGATAGGAACCAGGAGACAGGCGGTGCTCAACATTATCAAAAGACAGATCCTAGACATAACATATCTTGTCTTTAGGGTGTGGCTGCTGACTCCTTTCCAACTGGCAGACTGACTAAATGTTTCCAGATGAACTCACAGCTGCTGGCTCGCAAAGGTCGAGCCAGGGAAGGCAAAGGAAGACGTAAGAAGAGGGTTCAATACAGCTTATTGGGAAAATATTACAGCGGCATGACAGGAATTCTGTTGGTCGAGGTTTCGAGGAAACTGAAGGGCAGAAATCCCCAGACGCTGCTCATGAACGCAACAGGTTGAATGTGTCTAAAAAGGCACCGCCTGGTTCAGTATTCACACTCACTGTTGGATGCTGAACCGACAATCACAAGTCAGTATGAATCATCAATTTTGTATTTCAACCACAGTTAGTCTCTTTAGATATCTCACAAGAAACACTGCTATTGCAACATTTAACTTCCACCTTCGAAAGCTTGCAGGATATGACATCACCTCAGGCCACAACAGTTTTTATCTTACTTTACCTCCAGAGGGTAATAATTAGTCTGGACTGGGTTAACTCAAGCAATGCTTTTTTTCCCCATTATTAAGAGGATTTCAAAGTAAACCATATTTATTTTGGTTCACAAAAAATCCAGGCACAGTATGGTGCCAGCAGAAAACCCAGCCCTCTTGGAAAGCAGCAGCCAGGCTGATGTAACTCACACCCAACTATTACATAAGTCGCTACAGAGACGGTTCTTTTAAAGCAGCAGAGAGCAAAAGGGAGCCAACCAGAAACCATCTGGCTACAGAGGAAACTACAGCACTTAACAAACAAACAAACAAACAAACAAACAAACACACACACACACACACACACACACACACACACACACACACACACACACACACACACACACACACACACACACACACACACACACACACACACACACACACACACACACACACACACACACGCAGAGGGCTGTCTGCATTGCGAAGCATCTCTCAAATCTTATCTTTCATCTTCCGATGTGTGTCTTGCACGCAAGTTGCAACATTGGCTGCAATAAACGGTGTCCAAAACCTCACAACAGCAAATACTTTACTATTTACAAATACTCTATTTTAAATCACTTTTTAAAACGTGGGGCTCAAACGGCATACCGAATCTCTGGTGTGGTAATCTCAGCAGCCAGGGAGTCAGAGCCGTCGTTGCTGACCATCGGGAACAAGCCTATAACAAACAGATAGTACTGTGAATACAGGGTAAAACCAAATATGTAGGCTTGACCAAGTAGATTATATTTAGCTGAAGAAAGGCCAAGCTCAGCTATTTGCATTTAGAGACTCTTGACATTTTTTTATTTTACCTGATGTGAGCTGTCCCTCCTGGGCTTGGACACAATGGAGCTCTTCAATGGTCTCCTTCAGAGAGTCTCTCTCCGTACGCATACGCTACAGAGGAAGAGAAAAGGTATACAGAAAATATGAAACTATGATGAGAAATAGCGCAGGGTTTGCAATGAACATCCCCAATGTGCCAAAAATAATGAATCTGTCAATCAAGTAGGGACAGTGCACACTCTAGTAACTTTGTTAACGGCAGCATTTGAAAGTTATGCACAACCGTTGGTCTTAATTTCTTCTTACTTGTAGAACAAAATGTTTCATTTACAAATGTAGGCACACTGCTCTGGTTTTCATACATCTGATTCCATCTATAAAATAGGACTGAGAAAATGTAGGGTGGGATATCTGTGAGAACTTTATATTAATCTTTTTGCAGAGTAAAAACAATATTGATAAATAATACTGTACCAGTTCTACTATTAGTACAATGAATTGTACGTACATCTTTTTCTTTTTGGAGAGAGTCCACTTTCTCTTTGACGCGTTTGTATTCAAACTCCATCTTGTCGGCCTTTTTAGACTCTTCTGACAGTCTGTTCTGAAGTTCAACCACCTGTGCAGAGAAAGGGCAGATAAGGGAAATACATTATCTCTTAAAATACACACACATACATACATACATACATACATACATATATGTGTGTGTGAGTATTATATAATAACAAATGTACAAGTTGAGGTACAAGCCAAGCCAGAGGCCATGTAAATAATGATCATTCCTGTGAGTCAACATGGCTGTTGGGTGGTTACCTGTCTCTTGTATGTCTCCAGCTGGCCCTTGGTTGCATTCGCCTTTCGTAGCTCTTCTTCCAAACTGACAGTACTCTGCATCAACAACGTGTTCTTCTCCTCCAAAAGCTTATTCTGGGAAAGAACGACAGACATGTCAACTTTATTCGTTAGTACGGTAACTTGGACGTAGAAATATTGCCAGTTGTTAGAACAACACACAAAAAACACCGAGTGACAAATTGTCAGGAAGATGTATTAGAACTCGTGGCAAAATAAAGGCATGAAGTTATTGCTGCAGTCTGTCGTCTGGGTACCTGTCTCCTGAGAAGTCCCAGGTCCTCCAGTTTCTTCTTGTAGTGTTCCACTGTGCCCTCCAGCTTTGACACTTTGTCTGACGAATGCCTGAAGAGGGAAACAACCGGCACTTTCAATTTGCATTCAGTTTCATTTAGAAAGAAGGAACGAAGTCTGAAACAAGATAGTGGTTCAACAATACATTATTCATCTCCTTTTTGTTTGACTCATTTTATTTTCATTTGGCATCTCTTGAGTTTAGTTTGCTTTATTGCAGTAATCTCAGTGTGTTGAGAGCCAAGATGTTGAATCCCCTTCTTACCGGAGGACATCCATCTCGTCCTTGAGTGACTGTGCTTCATCAGCCAGAGACGCAAGCTCTTCATTCTGTGACTTTACATCCACAAGCTCTTTATCAAGCTCTTCACAGCGGATCCGGTAGTCATCTTTTGATGCCTCCAACCTAGACAGAATTAGCAGTAATCATCTTTAAAAATCAGGTTTTGACATCAGCATCAGTCAATTCAACTCTCGCTTTTTATCTGACAAAATCTCTCTTCTTCTATCAACTCCACACCTGAAAGTTTCTTCCTGTAGTTGCTCCAGTTGTGTCTGCAGCTGCAGGTGTCTGCGTCCTGCAGGACTGTTTATATCCTCTATGGAATCAGACTGGTTAAGTCTCTCCATCAGGACCTGGTTTTCTGCGAGTAAACTGCTCTTCTCCTCTTGCAGGGCTGCCACCTGTGGAAGGGACGCGAGCGAAAAGGAGGGCAAAGAATAGGAATGCAAAAAAGAGAACCAGAAAAGGGCAGGAAGACATGTGTTCAGAAGTGAGAGAGAGGGATTTGGAGAAGAGGAAATGTGGGAAAAAAAGCAAAAAAAAGGGGTTTCCGTAGAGGGAGAGAAGGGAACACGGGCGGTGTAGAGAAGGATAGAGGGATGGAATGTTGAAGATAGAGAGAGAAAAGAAGCAGAGAAGAGAAATAAGTTAGTTCTTCAAAATGTATCTCTCAAACTACTTATATCTTCTTGACAGCATTCAATCCATTAGGTCATCATACTGCCGCATCGCTTCTGGTAATAAAGCAAGCACACACCAAAAAAACACTTCAACGGGGCAAACCAACAAACTCCAACATAGCAAAGAGGGCTACATATGGTTTGATGTTGCCTTCTCAATATGAGAGAGAGGGAATCAAACTCCACACAAAGCAAAGCAGAAGCAGATTCCTGGTTTTAAATGTGCCACTAATGATAGTAATTCATTACCATGTCTGTTGCATCTCAAAACAAAAGAACTGATCTTCATATTTTTGTTAAGAGGAGATAGAAGCATATGTGTAAGATGAGTAAGCAGGGTTATTTTCAAATTGTCTAATTGCCTGGCCTGAAAGGATTAAGCAATTACCACATTTCTTAATTTCTCAACCCTGTATAAATAAGCCAGGATCAAGTCAATAGCCAATATATTTTGAGACTTTAAAATAAATGCCATCAGGCTTTTCGGACTTCCCGCTGACGTACTAGCTACGTTTGCTTTTGTAAAAAATGTGTTCTATGTGTAAAATATATTCCATTTACGTGTCGGTAACACCACTGCAACAAGCCTAGATCCCATCAGAGCTTCGATCAGAAAAACAAAGAAACAGGAAACGTTTCTAAAAACATATGTAGTTGAGTTACAGGTATTGCGTTACAGTACGAGCAATGCTGCTGCTGACCAGAGTCCTTTTTTATTTTGATAAAAAGGTTCTTGATGTGCACTTTTTTCATTCAGTAAAAAAAAAAAAATGGTTACATCACATAACTATACAGTATGTGTGATATTTTGCATATATTCAACAGTTTTGCCAAGAGAAGACTCCTTCCTGGGTTTCCCCCTTACTGTCTGCTATTGCTGTGTGAGAGCAATGAAACACACAAGGGTAAAAAGGCAAAGGATAATTAGGGAAAGGGTGACAACTGACACACCCACAACAAACTTCAGGTGTGGCTGGTGTGCCCCATGAGGACCAAGTGTATACGTGTGCACAAACACGCATGCACAGATAATTTAGTGGGAGGGGGATCTGGATTCCAAAGGGGACGCTGGTGCAAGCAGACTGAAAGAAACCCCAGGAGCATTAGACACAGCACACACATCATGGAGATGGAAAAAAAAAGAGACAGAAAGAAAAGAAAGTTTAGATTTACCCTCTCTTCTAGCTCATTAAAGTCTAACCTCAGTCTATCACGCTCCTCTTGGACACGGAGGGCCTTTAAAGCAAGGCACACAGTGATGCAATAGTCAGGAAATAAGAGGAAACCGATTTAAGACAGGAGAGCAGGTAACCCTTTAAATCACAGCTCCATTTGATCTGCAATAGCTGGGTCTTTAGTCAGTAAATGTAAATAAATATGTTCGTTATGATCATCTGCTATGAAGATAGATACACAAAGTGTGTTAATCTCTTTTTGTCACTATTACGGTAAAGAAAATGTACAATCTGACCAGGAAATATTGAAGTAAGTATAGGAAAGTCCAATCAGATGTTTCACAGTGTAATTATGCAAAAAAAAAAGGAGCTGCTTTTAAAGTGTAACCAAAAAATAGCTTTAAGAAGTATGACACAATCACTTAGATAGTTAAAAGAGTTACAAAATAAGGCCACAAAACAATTAATTAAAGTGAGTTATTTGAATGAATATGTTCCAGCAAATTATACAGTTACTGTAAATAAGTGCTCACGGATCTTTTCAGTTTCAAATTGCATCATCATTGCACAATTATAATTGCTCGAGGCTAATGAGCAATGCCTGACACGCGACAGCTAAAATAAACCTTAACCACACCTAACAATACCAATATGGTTCACACGGGACATTATATGATTGTCATTCCATGAAGATATCGACCGAATAGTACTCTCATAATGAGGGCAGCATCGGATTAATGTTATCCAATATTATTAATGTCAATTATTCACATAATCCCTTTTTAATAGTGTGCTATTGTGATAACTAACTGACCTATACAACCTCGCCAGGCCCACTGGTGGCGTTCGGACATTCAATATGGGATTGGAGTACCTGAACACTGTGCTATGATGAGCTCTAAAACCAGCAGTTGACCAGCATAAAACATGGGGGAATTAAAGTGCAGAAAACCAACCTGCATGTCAAGCTCACGACACCTCTGGCCAATCTCTTCCTTGGTAGACAAAGCATCATTCAGCTCCTCTGCAGTCTTCTTCAGCTGAGAAACCAAAGAAAAAAAGAATAAAAACCCTGCAGATTTTGTTTAATTTCCACACAATTTATTGTCTACTCAGCTGAGACTAAAGAAACAAACATTTATAACCTCAAGGAAATGTTGGATCAAGGACTAAACAAATACATTTACCACAAACAACAGTGAGAGATGTGTTTGAGGGAGTTTGTACACAGCAATGATTGCACAATAGCACAGCGCTTCTGCTGATGCTCGCTTTTTGAAACATCCAGCTGTTTTAAAGGTCTGTGGCCAGAAAGGAGGAGGGTATAACATTGGCTGAGGCAGAGATCTGAGTCAAGTTTTATCGTAACTTTGTGTGTAACGTCTGTGTGCGAGTTCAAAGACTTTGACGTGTGAATGTTCAATAGTTTACCTTCAAAGATAAGTCTATTCAATACAGACCAGTTACCTTCAAACTTGAAATCTGTCTAATCTAAGACCATTTTGATGGCACCGTTAAAAAACAGACGCGCTATAAAAAGCACCACAGTGAGGTTTTATAGTCTCCGTACCTGTCTGTCTAGGTCCACATATGAGTCACTTCCTCCCATCACTGGAGTCTCTTTACTCATCAGCTGCAGAAACACACAAAAATGGAAGAAGGTTCAGCTAGCACCTGCACCAGCCGACGGCCACAGGAGCACCTTATTCTCATCGTTAATCAATTATTATAAAAAGGAAGCATGATCGTTCACCTCTTGGATGGCCGTCATGACAACATGCTGCACTGACTCCTCCATCATCATTATGGTCTGGATGTATTCTGGAGAAATAAACAAAATAACGAGAGGGGAAAAATTCAAGCCTCCGAGTCAGTTGGTAATGCACGTTGTTTTCAAAATGCATATCGCACACGTGTTGACAAGCAGAGCACGGGATGTGTACCTTGTTTCTGTTCACAGTTGACAGCACAGCCCAGTATAAGTTGAAGCATCCTCCCAAGTTCTGCTGCGTCAGAGTGCTCCCCAATAAGGTTGATGTCGGGTAGTGTGAAGTCGTTAATTTGCTGACCGATGATCTAGACGGGCACAAAAGGCATTTTAATAATCAAAATATGAAAACTGGATGATTGTGGTCCGTGTTGTGCTAAAGGCTTAAGGGTAGTGTCTGCAGTCACAACTTGTCTCGACATGTCGGCTTCTGTAAATTGGATGCTGGGTACTGATGAAATCGAAATGAATACAGTAGATTCTTCTTACCTCCTGGTTATAGTCGAGGACGCCTTTCAGAACTTTCTTGAGATTGCTGATCTGAAACAAGAGAGAACTTATGTCGCGGTATCCCTTGAATATTTAAAAAAAAACAATAAGCCTATACAGTACCAACAAATAATTATCACTTTCTGGATAAACAGATTATTAATTGAAACTTGGAAAAGTCTGCTATGTCATTCGCTAATGGGGAAAAAAATAAACTGCCCTCACAAAACATGAACCACACACACACACACACACACACAACTAAAACTAAAGTATTCTTACCTTCAACCTCCAGTTGTCCCCAACCTCTGGTTTGACTCGACTAATCCAAGCGTCATTGAAATACACTAAATCTCTAGAAGATGCAGATGGACAAGAGAACAGGGCTTAAGGGAACATAATGAGGAAAAGGCTGACAGTCCACTGAATAGTCCAATGTGTGGACTTATTAGTGAGAATTATGTTTACAGTACATTCTGGTATATTTTCTTTCAACATATTCTTAGAAAGATGCATTTTACTTCTACACTGAGCGTGAAGATGAAAACTTACATTTTCTGCAGAGCTTGGGCCATGACGATACCGCTCGTCAGGTCTTCTACCGTCTTGCATGGAGCCTCCACTCCAAATGTCTGGATCTAAACCAAACAGACAGACACCTGTTGAGTGCTGGGAGCAGCAGAAAACGATGCAGTCAAGTGCACCTAGAGTAAAATGTCAACAAACATTTCACATGAGGAAGCAAGTTAGGAAAATGGTATTTTGATGGTATCTTTCCACAGTAGCTCCCTGAAGGCCCGAGGACGGTCACAAGTGTGCAGCTCTCACTTGCTGCTTCCAATCTCTCTCTACTTTGCTTGTCCTTCTTTCTTAGTTTATCTTTCATCAGCTCTGTCTCTCTTTTTTCAGATTCTTTTTTTTCCCCCTCACTTGCAAGTCATTGTTCCCTTTCCTTCCTTCCTTTATATCCTTCTGTATCACTTTTCCAGCAGGCTTAAAGTCTGTTGCCCAGACACAAGAGAATATTTGTTTCTGTCCACATGCCGAAGGAGAGGGAAATTGAGAGCAGGAATGTTGGAATTCTGACGAGGTTCTGACGAGGTTCAAATTCTGCCTGCGCGTCTCGTTCCATTGGGCTCACTTTTCATTACGTGGCTCGTCGTGCAGCTCCCTGAGTCACACCAAGAGCAGAGGGCAACAAACAAGGCATCAGCAGATTGCCTGAGAGACCGCCTATCAACACAGGTTGAATCCCTGCTGACGGGCTCCACGTGAAGTGAAATGAACTGAGCAGAGCGCTTTCAGCGAGACTCAAGCTCCACGTTATTGTGTTCCGATAGATTTTCAGCTGTCATTGTGTTCGACATTTAATTCATTAAGATTTCTTTTTAAATATGTTACTGTACAGGTGTGTTGGGTAGGCAATAATATGCCATTTGCTTGGTGTTGTCTCCCCTCATATTAAACTACTGGCTGTAGAACATTTCTTAAAATAAAGATGATGCAAGAACATCTCCAATTACTGTGTGCCTGTAATGTGAGCATCTGTTGTGAACCGATTTGAAATGGACAGGTGAATTCACTGTGCTTTATTTTATTTTTTGTATTCTTTACAATCAATTCCATAGGTCTGGGACATGAAGCAACACTTATAAGAGCCCTATCATATCCCTTATTAGCAGAGACAGAGGTCAGTAAACAAGAAGACATTCGACACTGTAAACAATCGAGGACACACGTCACATGGCACGAGGTCAACATGACACTCAAAACAACACACTAATCAGTTGATACATCCAGACAACCTAAATGTTTTATTGATGTTCCTAAAATGCTGTAGACTGCAGTTTTCATTTAGATTCACAGTTGGACATAAAGTGTACAACCTCTGCGTAACTGTAAACCTTAAACATGTTTGCCCACCCACTTTAATACATTGTATAATAAAAAAGCAATTTAAAATATCCTAATGTGGGTGAGATTGACTTCTAGGAACCTCCACTTAAAGTTGTACTACATTGCTCTTGAATGACTGTAATATATATATATATATATATATATATATATATATATATATATACACACACACACACACACACACACATACATATATGTATGAGAGCTTTCAAATGACTGACTTGTCAACCAGATGACCCCCTCGAACATCTGTATTATTATTCCTATTTCCACTAACTAGCTGTCACTTTTTTTCTAGGTAGCCAACACCAATAAGATAGCTTTTCTGTATATCAGTAGACAGGTAGCAGCTAAAGCCAACCTCTGGCCCAGGGCCAACCCAAAACAATCACCCTGATTAAATAACATGGGTTACCAGTGAGAGACTGAGAAAACCTGACCCACTCCAATTACCCTGCCACATTGAAATTGCAACCTTAAATGTATACGTAGGTGGGTCACATGCTGACGTCCTGGGTTTAGATGTGTTAATGTGCATTAATTATTGGATGCCTGGTGTAGCGTCCGGAAGAACTTAGTCAAACAACTTCTCTCGTTCTCTGAATTTATTTTCCTTGATCACAAGTAGAGTAACAAGCGCTGCAATCTTGATAGCAGGGAGTCGTCCAGTCAACACGCAGGTTGACCGTCCAAAAAACACCGAACAGCCGGAAGTTCGGCTCTTTAATACACGGTTTTCCGTCATTAACATCTAACATTTCTATTGGCTCTAACCTTTCTAAAAAGGAGGAGAATCGCGTCCTCATCTATTCTCACAGGGCTGGAACACAACGACCAGTCTGCTTCCCTAATGTCAATATACTGATAAACAGGTGTGAGTGTTGTGGTGCAGAGCGTGGAACCTTGAGGAACAGACAACCGGACTGTTCTCACAGAAACTTCTCACAGAAAGTTTTTGTTAAACTGACCTCGCACAACCTGAACTCTAATAGACAGAAGAATAATGAAATGAAGAATATCTACTGAATATAACGATTTATATTATCAGATGCTAGCACAATACTGGAAAGTGAGATTTTATTACATAGTAGAATGGATGGAGTAGTGATGAAATTGTTGAGAGTAAAAAATGTTGCTTTCAAATTGGTTTCAGACCAGTCAAAGCGCTGTATTACAAACAAGTACCAGCACTATGGAAGACAGAAATATAGATTACACTGGGTGGGTCACTGGAACAAGACAAATTACTGGCTAACACTGTATAATTAAATCAAACAATGCACGTGTTGAGGTCCAACACATCCAGATCTGTTGCATTTTGTAGACCGACTGACCGACCAACAGTACCTTCGACGGGGCTCTATTTTTACACCCTAAACTATTGTTCCCAAGCAGAAATAGGTTCTCATTGCCACAGCTCCAAATGCTCGACTGCATGTCAGGTCAACAAACCTGTGGTATACATACCACTGGATTACAAAGCCTTTTAACAGAAGGTATGCCCATGTGATGCCTCTTGAAAAGCCAGAGTGGAGCAATGCTGGTGAGTTCCTTTATGCTGTATGGGACATTGTGCAGGCACTGGCTATCTGTGAAACAAGCCCCCTTTTTGACAGCCGTTTCAATTACTGATGGCACATGCATTGTGCTTTTAGAAGTTCATTATTTCTATCACACGTATTGCCTTGAATGCTGATCAGGATTCATATTTGTTGCATCAGTGATATGTAAATATTGCTGTTACAGTCAGAACTAAACAACACTGCATGTGCGTTTACTCCTGTGTGTGTGTGTGTGTGTGCACACCAGGCATCTGTTTTAGACACACATTTTACAAACAATTTGGTATTCCAGGAATTGAGGGTGGACACATTAAACTGAACACTTTCAGATTCAAATTCTATAAAGTATAAGAAAAACACAAACTACAAAGATTTTTGTTCAGTTTCTGAAATAAAGCTTTTTTTTGTACGTCACATTTTCATTATTATTAGTTTATTATATGTATTGCCAACCACTACTGCTTAAAGGTCTCCTCTAAAGTTCATAGCAATGCCTATCTGAACCAGTAGCTGTTCACTGAAACAGCACATCCCAGGTCAAGCAGCATATGCCACATACCATATTGTACTATTTTATCTGCACAGTGTTTTAAGGTTCTGTTAATGCCCAATATTTGTGTGTGAGCTGCAATGTGATGATTGAAAACCTATTAATCTGGACGCAACGCAGCATGTGATCTGAGGGATTTTGAGGTTCTGGTTCAGCAAGATTTGCTCATGTTCCCAGATTACATTCAGTTTGCTTTGATCGCATCATCCATAACAATCTGCTTAAAGGGTAGATAAGAGAGCTTAATTGAGTTTAACTGAAAGAAGTTCATGTCTGACAGTGTACGAGACCTAAACGAGTCACATGCACAATAACTCACGGAATGACAACAATTTTGTGGTAACACGTAAAAGGGCCATGAAATAGAAAATAAACATAAGAAATGTAACGTAAAATGAATTTCGGATCTATTAGAAAAGAGAGTTTTCATTTTTTTATTTTTAAACAGACCAAAGAAATAAAAAATAATAAGAATAATACCGTTCAAAATATTGGCTTAACTACAATATTGACATACAAAACAGGGCGGACTGATGTCAGAAAAAGGAAGCCCACGCCTAAGAGTTTGTGGAAACAGTTGGAAAGGAGACAGTCTATCTGTGGAAAACACATATGTCACATGACTAGGACAAGTGATGAAGCAGATACTCTTCCCTCTAAACTATAATGTCCACGTCAGGTCTCATCATGCAGCGTATCATAAAACAGCCAAGACAATAAAATGCAAGCAATGCACCAAGTTGCTGTGGTGACGTGTGATCCAGTGCATACTTTCTGTGTAAAGCACGAGTGAGCCATACATGGCAGACAAGATTCTTTCTCCAAGCAATGCTGCTATACTGCATTTGGTTATATCGTTATAGGGCACATTTGTAGGACACGCATAAATACAGTTATTAATTCATTTCAATACACCTGGTGAAACTACATATTTTAGCATGTGTATGCAACTGAAATTGGGAGCTATTAATGCAGCTAGGGCCACCCGGAGAATTTGAAATCAAATATACTATTCCGTCATTACTTTGGCATTCGAACCAAACAGACTACAATCATAAACGCAATGACTGAATACTGAGGCTTCTGCTATTTCGTAAGCGGTACCGCCTCATGCGCTTTAATAACAGTCGGTCATCCTCAGCGCTGTGACTTCACAGTTAACAGGTATGTGGGGAATGTTTGACAGCCACATCATTATAGGAGCATGAAGAAAGGCAACTCTGAGTTGCTGTACCTAAGCCAAGCTGTGACAACAAGAGGATGAGGAGTCAGTGATGAATGCACGTCACATTACAATAAACACACAAGCACTGAAAGGCCTTTTTCTCAGTTTCACTACAGAGAACTGACAAATTGATTTACAGTATGATTATGTGACCACATGACTGTACAGGAAGGTAGCTTGCTTGTACCGAGCTCGAACTAAAACCACTTTTTTTTTTCAGCATGCACTACTGACATTTAAGACAGTATATGATATGGTGTACACTTGGAAGCACCTATGCACAGCTTCCATCAAACAATATGTCAGCCGATCCATTCACAATTCTGTGCACATCCGGAGCATCATACAGGAGTAGTCAGTGACAGTAGTATTGCCTTTTCCTTGTCTAAAAGTCTACATTTCGGTTCAGAGATTCTGGACTTTTCTTAAGATGTGTGTTGTTGTCAACAATGCAAACATGCTACAACCCGTGTCATGTGATCCTACAATCTGATGCCCCTTTTCCACATCCGTTTTCAGGTTTGAACTACAACTGTTTAGAGTCCCGTTAGAAATCAGAGCCTGTATTTGACGTTTATGATCAAGAGGAAAGAGGGAGCTCGGACTCGATGCGTGGGTCAACAATGGCAGGAATGTCAGACACTCAAGCAGACACCGAGCTGAAACGTTGTATGCTCAACCCAGAGGAGAGGGGGAAGACTTCGCTAAGAAAGCGATGGACCACAACAAGGCCAGCGTTTCTGCCGCTAGATCCCCCGTCACAACACACGACGGGGCATTACAAAGTTGAGCTAGCTAAAGACCCGACAACACAGGGCTAGAACCAGTGTTATGCTCACGGCGGGGGGGGGGGGGGGGGAGCTTTGCTGGCAGCTAGCAAGCGACACATCAGCAGCTAAAGCAGCAAACAGCTGGCCTGTGTACGTAACCGACGTGAGCCTGCTAACGTTACACCCCGCTAGTCCGTCGAGCTAGACGTTTAGCCCCGGATGCTAGCTAGCGTCGCCCCGGCGCCAGAGCACCGTCTGTCAGTGAAAAATAAAAATAAAAACAAAAAACCTTCCCATTTGATGACCTACCCATGTCAAGAGGCTTTCACAGAGTTCCACTCGATCCAAGGGCCCCGAGGTAGTCATCTTTACCTGACGTAAACCGACAGAGCCTGAAGTTAACAGTCGGCTTCATGTAACGTTACTCCCGATGTTTCTCGGTCACGTCGGCCAATAGTCGGCTTCGCTGCTTCGCGAGCCCGGCGTCTGCCGGGGGCGGGCGGGGTGGGCGGAGTCTGCAGTGCATTGTAAAAGAAAGAAAAAAACACTATTTTCCATCGTTTGAAATGTTGCTTTGGGACAGGAGTGGCAATGGTATGACGTTTGGTGACATAAATATGAAGCTGTGCGTTGAAGTTGCATTTACAGACACTTTAAAAGCAAAACTCAGGAGGTTTGCTTGCAGGGCTGATCATCAACTTGCAGAAAGGAGCTGCTGGCTAAAGTGTTGGTAAAAATGTGGAAATGACCTCTGGTCCAGTTTCGGTTTATTGTGCTTTACCAAACACATTTGTAATGTATTGAATAAGCATAACGTAATTGTCATGCAGACAACTTTGGCCAAGGCCCGGTAGGTAATCCAGCCTTGCTTGCCACAGAAGCAGAGAAAGAAAATGTATTCTGTGGGTGCAACACTGGTAATGTCAGGTAGTGGTTCCCAACCTGGATATCTAATTATGGGTTGTGAGATGATTACTAACATAGGAAAGCAGAAAACCATTGCCAAAACCATAAAATGACATTTGTTTAATTTCTGCGTTTTCTTCTTCTTGTGAATTACAGGATAATTTTACCTCTTCGGGATTTTTAAAATAATATCATAGGCTTTCAGCCAAAACGGAAGTGTCCTATGGTATTAATAGCTGTCTCGTCTAGTTTGGGAAAGTGCACAGCTGACTCCCTTCTGAAGAAAGATTGGGGGTTGTGCTCAGAGACCAGTCTGTGTAACGCAGACCTGTCTAGAGCATCATATGACCACCAAGCTCAATAAATTGTGAAGTATCCCGACTGACAGCTCGTTATGGAATCCATCAAAGAGGACCATGATATTGTTTCATAGTCTGAGTCACTTTAACTTCAAGAAGGCGAAGAGTGTGATACTAATTACTTAAAAGGTGAATCTAAGAAAATTATGTCAAATCGAGAAAATCGACTGAAAATGACCTCCAGTGTTCAGTGAGTTAATGGAGGTGTCGTCTTTTATTATATTTTTTGGGGTAGAAATTCTGATGCTGATTGCACCAAAGCAATGACTCTTCCAGCAGCTACAGGGTAAGACTCTCACCTAACCGGTTCCCTGCTGAAGATGAGCAGAAGATTTACAACACACGCTGCCTCAGGTTGGCTGTCAAAAACAAAAAAGGGTGGAGGCTGCTCAAACACCCCGGAGACAAACTGGAGGACATGCTCGTCTGTAAGGACCGTGAATAGGAATGGCAAACTCGGCATGTGCCACACCTTAAAACGTGACATTCTGAGAGGGAGCTGAAGCCGTCAAGCAAACTGAATGTATTTTACATGTCACTGTTAATCTGCCAAATTAGCCCCAACCGCAATCTTGTTCTTCTTCTTTTCATGAACACGAAGGCAAGCGCTTGCTCAGCAAATAGAGGCAGTTTCAGTTGCCACTCCAAAGCAGATATTGTCAGAGGGTAAAAAGCACATCTTTACTGTGAGGCAGCATAACTCCAGCATGCCGTGGCAAAAATATCTCCCAAAATAAATAAATAACTGAATCACATATTGCATGTTGATTTAATTTTGAAATATTGATTACGGTACCTTTTTTTTTTTTATGTACCAACAGGTTACAAATTAGGACACTGAGGTTCCAAAACATTAACTGATGAATGTGAAAATCTTTGTGGTGTGCAGAGTTCAGTGGATTGTACGGAAGACATTCAAACAATTAGCTTTAAGTTAATATTCATGACTTCAGCGTGTTTACATTCAACATGAACTATAATTACTCTCCGATACCTTTGGTTGGCTTTCTTTTGATGATCAAGACTACTTTTTAATTAAATGTGAAAAGTTATTAATGCAACAGCCTGGTTGTCGTGTCCATCCTCAGTTCATGTGGATTCATGCAGAGGTTCAGACTTCGTCAGAGCTGAGCTATGTAAACAGTTTGAAGCAAAATGATCACGTGATTTTTCTCACAAGCACAACAAGGCTGTGATTTTTCTTTTTGGTCATTATGAATCCGCATAGTCGCAGGTTACTTAAACAAATGCATCATCAGTTTAAATCGACCCAACTGGCTGCAATAGCCACGAAAAAAAGATGGTTCTACACTCAATCTCAATGCAGACAGCCAACTTTAAATGCATATAATCAAGACACTGCCATGTATACAATACATTCAAGATCACATTATGTTACACAGTTGTCTTCATTATGTTCATGCACGTCAACCAAATAACTGGCAATGCTGACACAGAATTAGCTGGTAGTGTTCAGTTCGGGGTGCCTCTAAAGTCACTGAATGCACAAAAACGCCTTCCCTGGCAGAGTCTAATAAGTCTTATGCTGTCCTGTTGTGCCCCCTTGATCTCCCACAATCTATTCTTGGTGAATTATATCTACAGTGTGAACATTCAGAGTTCATTCTTTTGCTGACCCGTCTCCAGTGAACAAAGATCCCCGGCTTCAAAGTGAACCTCTCTGAGAGACAGCATTATTGATCGACCGTGTTCTTTCATGCAGTCTTAACGTGTCCACCTCAGATGCCCGCGTTCACTCTTCCTGAGCACGCTGTGAGCGAGCCAAAGCCTCTGTTACGAGTGAACCTCTAGCCATTTAGTCTCTGTGTTACCACCTCTCTGTACATGATGGAGATGTACACAAAGAGAAGTAGGATCACAAAGAAATCGTCCATGAATCCCAGCAGACCGAAAAGTGCCTCGGGGAGGATGTCGAGCGGCGAGGCCAGGTAGGTGATTGCTCCCACGAGGCAGAGAAGAATTCGAATCCTGAACATCCAGAAGAGGCCACCAACAGAGAACATCTCCCGAAAGGCATGACGAAGAAGGGTGGGCACATCTCGCAGCCTGTCCATATACTGAGAAGACAGATGAAACGAAATATATTATGAGAAGTTCTAAATGTACTCCCGATTGTAATGCTCAGCACAAGTCGTTATCGCATACTTATATCTTTTACCAGCAGAGCCACAGATTATATAGTCTGGGAGGGAAATGTATGTTCTTAACACTCAAAAGTATGGTCAGTGATATTGCTTTTAACATACTTGAATAACATTTGTACCAGGGCGACATAAATGTTACAGGTAGCAACTTTAACTCGTTTCTATTTAATCACAGACACAAGTTATTTAAATATGAATATTGTATTGGCGCTGTGGTATACTCACAGATCTCGGCTGGCCTGAGAACCTGCGATTGTAATCGACGATGTCCGTTAGTATCAGCTGAGGCTCGGCCGCCCCATCCTGGACCCTCTCAGGAGTGGTGTCCTCATGAAACAGTGGGAACATCAACGTCACCTGGGCAAAGGGGGAGAAAAACTTAGTGTGTGCCGCACACCTACATGAATACAAATATTTGAATGAGGAGAGAAACGCCAAGAAAACAATTACATGGAAAATTATAGGTATTTCAACTGAGAGATAAACATGAGTACAAGTCTTAATAGATGAGAATTTAGCATTTTTCCTCGATGGGTAAATTTGGAAGATAGCAGTTAACAGCTACCTGCAAGTCTGGTATGGAGAAATTGTAATATGAAAGCTCAGGTTAATCATTCTACATCCAACATTTATTATAAGTCTCACCATTTGTCTGCAGATGGGGCAATGAATAGCACCCAGCCATGTGCCATACCTCCAGTAGGCTATAATGCAGGATCCTATGCAGAAAAAAGACTTTGCTTTACAACATGAATGTAGTAAGTACAAATAAAAATCATGAAGAATTATTTTTTACAACTGGATTCTAAAGTCATTCGGACTTCTGTGTATTATCTAAAGCTATATCAGCATGTGTTAACACAATAGAGTCAAGTAAATATACTCAAGTAGTAACAATTACTGATGTACTTAATTTTTCTCTCTCTAATGGAACAGTTTGGTTTTGATCAGTGTACATTACGAGAAACTGTACAACATTCTTACCACAGAAAAGGTGTCCACAATTGGTTTCCACAGGCAGAACGGCCTGCTGTAAACACACAGGACAGGACATGTCTGTGTAATACTGCTGCCTGGCCTCCGCCTGAGGATTTTCATCCTGACGAAATAAAAAAATCAAATGCATGAAAATCAAAAACACACATGAAAGTTTAATTTGAGTCATCATAGAGCACAACATTTTTAAATGCATCTACTGATTGAAAAATAAATATTATACAAATGTATGAAAAATAAAACCAGTCATCAGTCCTGCAAAACCCCACAGGGTATATTACCTTATTTCCTACCTGCAAAATTGAGTAAAAATGTGTCGAACTTGTTCATGGTTAAATAAAGAAGTGTCTCTTGTGTATTTTTATGGTTGTATAACCATATATTGGCGGAAAGGCTTGTTTGCCTGCGTACCTGCTCGGTTTGGAGCTGTTGTCGGACGGCTCGAACATGCTCTTGATTCTCAGGATGAATGTTCTGCTGCACTTCTCTGAAAAAAGGTGAAAAGGCAGACATTTGACAGCTGAAGCTAATGAGTGGAACAACACATAAAGCCATGCAAACTGGCGAGACAATTTTAATTTCACCAAGAATTTGGGAAGCTGACACACCAGGCGAATAAATGCAAAACTAAGCTTGCCGTACATGCCACTTTAATTTGAATTATAGAAAGACTCATAATACTGTAGTTAAATTAATGTTAGTGCCAAGCAGGTGTAACAGGCCAGCTGGCTGTGGAGGGAAGTTCTCTTTTGTGAGACTGAATTAGAAGTAAAGCTTTATTGTTTGTTGCATTATACCAGTACCAAAATTATAGTAATCACCTTTTAATGAAGGAAAAAAAAAAAGATTGCATTTTAATTTACCTGCAGAGCAAAGTGAGAAGTCCTGCAAGGAAGGTGATGCTTAGCACCACAACAAATAAGACCTGGTTACTAACACCTTCAATGAGGGTGTCCTCATCTTGGTACAGGTAGTCCAAGTCTCCACATTGACTGTCCTCCATCACCCACACTCATAGCCTACAACACTAGGACACAAAAAGAGGTTAGCATTTCTCTTCTGTTTCTGATCCCGATCTATCCAAGAGTAAAAGAAAACAGTGTACATTCGTAATATAACGTATACTGGATTATTACGTCTAATAGTGGGAGTAGTAGTAGCAACATTATTTATCTTGTGGATATCCCATCATGTAACTGAGTTTATCACTATTAAAACAATCCAAAACTTTTGGATTTTAACATTTTCATTTTTCACTGAACTAATAAGCTTCAGCCACAAACAGAAGCTTGCTGTGACCAATGAACCAAAACAATAATATCGTTAGCTTCTTATCGTCAGCACATCTAACAAACTAGCATGTTTGGGCTAATCCAATGTGAAAACAGAAATCACCAAAGCCTCTGTTGTTTACTTTCCTGACATTGTCAACTGGCACTGTCCGCCTTAAGCTGACAATCAAGTTACTGTACTCACTGCTAGCTAAATGTAGCGTTAGCGCAGAGTGGCCGTTACTCGCTCATAATACGTAGACATTAATATAACGTTATTTAACCTAGTTGCCGTTATAAATACTGCTAACGCTGGTAGCCAACGTCGTGTCGTTTCGCTTTTGAAAGCACACCCACCGCTTGAGATGGTTATTATTACACACCGATGAAACACAAATGGCTGGTCTTCTAAATCCGAGCTCAACCTGGCCAGTAATCGCTTGTAGTTAACGCTAAATCATAACCATAGCTAACGCTTCCCCCCGAGCTGGTTAACTGACGGTTGGTCCTGGGTCCAACCAACGGTCGGGTCCAGCCGCTGCGAGCAGCAGCTAAAGAGTCGTTCAACACAAGAGCACAATCGAGCAAATGCAAGTCTACGTGACCTGCAGCGCAAGATATGACGATGACCTACCCATGCGTCCTGTGTATGGCTCGACTTGCCAACTCTATTCACTCTTTTGAGCCTCGAGACATTTTTCAAGACAGATTTGAGGAGCTCGCAAGAAGCAGTACAGTTGCCGTGGCGTGAATATGCCGTGTACGAGAAGCCTGTTTGTGCAGGTTTGGCAACGAGTTTTGTTTCGCAGCAGTTTTGGTTTGTATATAAGAAGCAGAGTTGCAGCAGTCCTGCATACTGGTGCTGTGTCAGTTTGTTGCTTCCTCCTCCTCTTCGCCTTTTTTTCTTCTTCTGCGCTCCTGTTTCCGCTCTTATCGACGCTTCCAGGGGGTGCAACCTAAAGGCGGTAGGGGGCAGTAGTGGGCTTTACGACGGGTGTGTGAACATCCCTGAAAACAAAAAGAAGAAGAAGAAGAAGCAGAAGTGCTAAGGCATCCATCAGTACATAACATAGCTAGCTACTGTCAGCTAATATAGTTATTTAATTTGACCACAACACCTGCTCATTGAGGCAGCATGCCTCGTTATGCGCAGCTCGTGATGGGCCCGGCGGGGAGCGGGAAGGTAAGTTATCAGCCATTTAGTCGCACGTGCTGACATCCCTTGTTATGCTAGGCGGCTAAAGCGACGTGCTAAGGCATGAGGTTGTCTTATTGTCACAGCCACATCGATCCAGTTCAAGTTTTTACCTGCCTTTTATTTTCCATTTCAGAGTACCTACTGCTCCACCATGATCCAGCACTTAGCGAACATGAACCGCTCAGCCCATGTAGTCAATCTGGACCCGGCAGCTGAGCACTTTGACTACCCCGTCATGGCAGGTGAATACAGCATGTTTTTAGTTTTATACAATTATTATAGTACAAAGACAACATCTTAGCCGGATATAACCCAGTAAAAAGGGGTTACACAATATAGACACACCTGTAAGAAGATATTACAGAGTTGTGTTCATTTGTTTAGATAGTGTTTTAGGTCTAATCAAACTTTACAGTGAAATCACTGAAACGTTGAGATGTGGTTTTCTAATTATGGATGGATGGGTGGCTATATACATTATTTTGTTTTGCATACTGTACACCAACATACTCAACTAGGATACAGTTTAGTAGGACCACACAGATGGTCAATCTTAACAAGACAAAAACAGTACAAAACAATGCACCCTAAATTGGGGACAGTTTTTTATTTAAATGTAGCGTTATGTACTGTAGTGTGTTTAAAAATGATTCCTTCTTTACTGTACAGCACAATGTTATGATATATATATATTCTGAATCACATGCTAACATGTGTTACTTGCTATTACCTTTTAGTATACTTGCACAACAATCTCACTGTTTCTGTGTCGGCAGACATCCGTGAGCTCATCCAGGTGGATGATGTAATGGAGGACCCTTCTCTCAGATTTGGCCCTAACGGAGGCCTGGTCTTCTGCATGGAGTACTTTGCCAACAACTTTGACTGGCTGGATGAAAGCCTGGGTCATGTGGAGGATGACTACATACTGTTCGACTGCCCAGGTAAACATCTTGTCAGACACATGATGGAGCCACTCCAAGGTGGATTTACCCACTTTGTTTGTGCTGGCCCAGTATGTGAAGAGTTTTAATGGGTGGTGAGATGGGATGAGGTGTGTTTTGTTAATGCACATTGTAATTACTGTAGTAATAATAATAAAATGTAGGCCTTTTAGAACAGCATTAATTAATTTAAGAAAGAACACAAGGGGACGGGATATAGTACAACCAGATTTGTCACGGTTTTCTTTACGCCATATGATTATTAATTACTGTTAGCAGTGTATAGATACAGCCTTGTCCACAGTTTTGGAGCTATGATTTTACAGCTCTAGCACAGTTTTGACATGTGGCTTCTTTTGCAGGTCAGATTGAACTTTATACACACCTCCCTGTAATGAAGCAGCTGGTGGATCAGCTCCAGCAGCGGGAGTTTCGGGTGTGTGGGGTCTTTCTGGTAGACTCCCAGTTCATGGTGGAGTCTTTTAAGGTAACAGACAATCGCTTGAGTGACTTCATCTGTTTATTTGGTTCCTATGTGTGCCTGAGCACACAGGGTGCACTTCATTTTTTAATGAAAGCAAACATAGAGTCTCACATCTTCCCTCCTCTTCACACACAGTTCCTCTCAGGAGTCATGGCTGCCCTGAGTGCCATGGTGTTATTGGAGATCCCTCAAATAAGCATCATGACAAAAATGGACCTGCTTAGTCCCAAAGCCAAGAAGGAGATTGAGAAGTAAGTGCTGTAAGAGTACAGAACAACAGTGCTATGTGTCTTCAGTTCACATAAAGCTTCACTAATGATTACCCTTAATGTTACTACTTAGACACGAATAAAGGAAGGGTTATCGTTACTTGAATTTTACTTTTACAGAATTGTCTGAACTAATAATTATTTTTTTTTTTAAATAAAAGTAGTAAAAAAAGAAAGCCGTATATTTTTTTTTCCAGAAGTCTTAAAGCTTACAAGTTAAACAAGTGTTTAGTGTGGAATCAGCATACATTGTGTTTTGCTTTGTTTTTCACTAGGTACCTGGACCCAGATATGTACTCAATGATGGAAGATAACGCGGATCACATTAGAAGCAAAAAGTTCAAGAATCTGACTAAAGCCATCTGTGGTCTGGTAAGTGAAGGCCTTCATTTGATACTACGTTTAATTTGGGATCAGAATTTTAAAACATGTCTTTGTCTCTGTGTCCAGATTGATGACTACAGTATGGTGAGATTCCTGCCTTTTGACCGCACAGATGAGGAAGGTATTAACATAGTACTGCAAAATATTGACTTCTCTATCCAGTATGGAGAGGACCTGGAATTTAAGGAGCCAAGGGTAAAGAAACGAACAAAAACCAAATGCAATAAAATATCATTTATTATCATTATTGTAATACTATGCATTATTCCTTTTGTTGTTATTTACATCCTTACTTTTTCTACAGGAGGCTGATGAAGACCCTGATGACCTAAATTATGATGAGGCGTTTCAAGACAAAGTGGACAGCTGAGGAGTCGAGTGACTGCAGGAATTCTGCAAAAAAAACAGACGAGAGTTGAAAAAAATTATAGTTTGAGGATGACGAAGAACCAGGATTCCCTATATCAACTCCAGATGCAGAATAGCATGGAAGGACAACAATAAAGGGGCATGTGTGGGGAAAAGACGAAGATCAATACCATGTATCGTTCATGTTCAGAAGTTTTGGGGGGGGATTTGAACCCATTCATGTTTCATTATTTCAGGGCCATGTTTGATTGTAAAGAGTAGTTTGTAAATACATGTATTAATGCTATATTTTTAAATAAAATATGACAAAATATTCAACTTGACTTCCGGTGTGAATTAAACTGGTGCGCTAGCGCCGCCGTGTGGACGGTACGCGGCATGACACGTAGCCACTTCCTGTAAAGCTGAAGGGTGGGACGGGCGGAAGCTGGGTCCTTCCGTGCTACTGTTTTCCTCTCGCTGAGCAGTTGGACTGATATTTATCACTCAACATGCCGGTGAGTAAACTCTACACGATTATTGACGAGCAGAAGCTTCTGTTGTGCGGTTTCGAGCAGAAAGAAATGCGCATAAACTCCTCTGGTTCACACAAGGGCCTCCGCGTTGACGCTAGCTGTGATGACGAGTATCGCTAGCTATGTTAGCTATGTTAGCTTTTGCTCGCGATGTAGTGATGTTTTTACATGTCCGACATCATAAAGTCCCCGCTGTGACTTATTTTTCTGCAACATCTTCATTGTTTAGTGTCTCTAAAACAGATTGGCATCGTGATGGCATAGTTGTTAGAGCGGAAGGAGCCGTAGCAGAAATGTCACTGACGCTACCTGCCAGGAATGTAACGTTACCTGGTAAATATAAAACTACGTGAAAGCAACTTTTTCCTCTTTTTCTTCTTCTTTTCTTTAAAGGCGTATCACTCCAGCCTGATGGTCCCCGACACCAGGATGGTGGGGAACATGGCTTTGCTTCCTCTTAAAACTCAGTTCAAGGGACCTGCCAGAGGAGACGGTAAGGTTCACCACAGAAACACACATTATGTTTAGTTTGTGCGTTAATGGAGTCTCACGCGTTACCTTGTTACGAGACGTCCCTGATACACGGATTCACCTCCATATATGGTCCGAAGAGTGCAGAGAGTTCAACTTCTTCATTCGTGTCTTTTTGACGCTTCCAGCTTGTCTGTCTGTCCCTCTCAGATTCTGTATGTGACAAATCCAAAATAGAGCTTAACCACGTATCAAAAACGGATGTGTGCTGCCCGAAACAGGAAATGACCCTGCATTGATGCACATAGTTTGACAACACTTGTTAAATGTAAATTCTCTCATTCATCATTATGAATTGATTCGAGAGCCTTTCATTCACCGGTTCCTCTTTTTCCATTTCAGGTGTCGAGTCAGACATCATCGATGAGGCCATCTACTACTTCAAGGCCAATGTTTTCTTTAAGAACTATGAAATCAAGGTACGTCGTGTAGTGTCGCTTAGCTTGCATTCATCCCTCATTTAAAGAGACCAAAGATGCCAAACTTAAGAACTGTGTTGGTTGTAGATAGTTGACAGGGAACCACACAGTTTTAAATTCGCTTGACAGTGAGGAACAAGTATGTACCGCCCTAGTATGCCTGTTACTCTGTGTTTTCTCTTCCCTGTCTGTCTCTGTCTTGAAGCAGCTGTGCATTTTGATTCCTCCACATGCCCCAACTTGCTTCTTCCCGTTCCCCTCGGCAGTGCATATTTGCTCTGGAGACCTGGCTGGAACTGTACTGATTAACATTCATGCTTTTTGTTTGTTTTGTGTGTTTTCAGAATGAGGCGGACAGGACACTGATCTATGTCACACTGTACATTTCTGAATGCTTGAAGAGACTACAGAAGGTAATTCACACATTTGTTAATAGACAGAGTTTATAGTGGTGAAAATCTGGACTTTACACTGGTTTCATAATATTAGCAGCAGCAATTTACAGGCTTGTGCTAAAAATCTACTCGGGGTTAGCGAAGGGATTTTAATGAGTCATTAAATTAGTAGAATGTGAACTGTTTTCCTTACACAATGGGAGGAGGAATTCATTGCTTAAATGCCTATTGAAATGGGTGTTGATTCCTTCAAACAGGTGCTCTGTCTAACCCTTTGCATTGGTGTGTTTGGTTGCTGTTTACAGTGCAGCTCCAGGAGCCAGGGAGAGAAGGAGATGTACACTCTGGGCATCACTAACTTCCCCATTCCTGGAGAACCTGGCTTCCCTCTCAATGCTATGTATGTGAAACCTGCAAACAAGCAAGAGGACGGTAAGAACCAGCACCATCCACGAGGGCGAATGCTCTTTCACTTCCCTGTTGTCCAGTACACTGTATCCATGGACCCTTCTCATATTTCATTAAATACAGAGCGCAAAGTAATAGCAATCCCAAAATAGCCACGCTGACCCCATCATTAAAGATGCTCGTGTGGCGTCGATCAACCTTGTTCCTGTTCAATGGGCCTGAATATTCAGTCATCAGTCAGTTGGGTAGTGGCTGAGATGTTAATTTTACTGAATCAACACAACTTCCATGCTGTCTTTGCATTAGGCATCATCACAACTGTTTACCCTTTTATTTCTGCCTTTTTTCTTTTTCTTTGGAACAATAAGAAAATATTAAAATTGGGAGGTAAACAATTTGATCCCAGTAACAAATTAAATGTTCTCCTGTGACATTTCTCCACAGTAATAGTGTCAAACTGTCGTTGGTGGCTGTGATGATAATACTGTCTCCGTAACCTTTTCCAGAGACTATGAGGGCGTACCTCCAGCAGATCCGCCAGGAGACCGGCTTGAGGCTATGTGATCGCGTGTTTGATCCCCAGACAGACAAACCCAGCAAGGCGAGTCCAATGTTACAGTTTTATACGCACCTTGTTATGAGGGGGCATTGTAGAAACGCTATAGCTGATCCTCAAAGGTCGACAGCAGCCTGGGAGCACGTCCAGGTTTGGTTGGAGCGTCAATACAATGTATATCAACATTGAGTACAGGATCCATGTTGGAGCTCTAAATGTATTTCAGCATTAAAACAATCTGTTGCATGTTTTGTGACTAATTAATTCTTGCTCCAGATACTTTTCTTGACATAAGTTTATCTTTTTTTCCAGTGGTGGGTGTGCTTTGTCAAAAGGCAGTTCATGAACAAAAGTCTGTCAGCTCCTGGACAGTAAACGACTCGGGACTGTTTCTACTCTACACCTGCAAGATGGATGGATTTTTCTTTTGGCGGGGTCTGCTCCTTTTGTTGCTGAAATGATTTTATAATCTAAGTTTACGGAAATGTCTTTACTTGTTTGGATGTTGACCATATTGAGCTGGTTCTTAATTCAATAAAGTAATCATGATTGGAAAATGATGTGGTACTGTGTTTTGTTTATATAGCACTTCACATTTAAAACTGTTTACATTTCAATCTGAAAAGTTAAATTTCCTGACCTGTAGACATTTGTTTTAGATGAAGAACAAGTTGTATAGTGGAGGTGTAGAAATATTTCACCACTCGCTCACATGTCCACAATATGGTTTATTACTAGTTTTCACAATGAAAAGTTCATTAAGTGGGTGCCTCTGCATACCTGTTCAACTGACGTCCATACTAAGCATACAAATCACGGTTATTGTGTGGCTCTGTTGAGTCACTTGATCAGATCATTTTGTAGGTGGTATAGGCCTTTACTACAGCAGACATTTTGACTTAATAGGAGAAAAATAAAGTGTAACTACTGGCTACATTCTGTACAAGTGTTAAAGTACAGTGGAACTAGGACCCTGAAACTGGAGCAGCTAAATGGAATTAAGCCCCTATTAATATACAGCTGTGCATCTTCTGCGACATGTCAAAATGTCTTCTGTCAAAAAGGCCTATTTCAAGCGCTACTGTACAATATCAACATACCGCCTCTCCCAGAGGCAAGGTGAATGCATTTTCTCTGTACACGTGCAGTGTTCAAAAGCGTATTGACAGTTTACCAAAGCAAGGACAAACGGTTCATATTTACACAAGTAAAAAAATGTAGCATGTTCGTTAAAATATATATATATATATATATATATTTATTGGTGTGTATTCTCTTTGGTTTGCCCACAAGTTTTTTTTTCTGGATTCTAAACAGGCCTTCAGATGCAGTCCTTATCGAAGATATACGTTTCCTTTGCTGGCAGTCCACGTTAAGGCAGCGCTGGGTGATAAGTTTGCCCATCAGGGATAGAAGGACCACGTTCTCTGCAGAACACCTAGTGTGTGCAGGGAAATGAGAGCCAGTGTGACTGTAAATATTGCAAAATTGCATATTTGACTAAAATAGCTGTGGACTGAATGGCTCAGTGTGGCAGGTTGAAAATAAACAAAAACCTCTAACAGATGATATGCATCTTAAAACAGCCTCACTCTAAATAAATAGGTCAATATAAACTAAATAACAAAATGTTGCATTTATCAACGAGGATTCCTCCTAGAAATCTGACGCGTATGTACATTAGAGAAAGTATTAGGCTGTGTAATTAATCTTCCTGTGAGTGAAATGTGGATGCTTGACCAGTAAGTGTCTGGCGCAATTGATGGTGGACAATTTAACTCATGGCAGCATGAATGCCTCTGCCAGTCAGCAAAATTTATAAATATCAACCCTCAAATTGCAAAATTAGTAGAGAAATATGAATTTTTAAACTGTTCCTCTGAGTCTTTTTCTTGTTTCGGTGACTAGTTGAGGGCCCCGTGGTCATCGAGCCAAAGTGTAACCAGTTGTCAAATCACCTATCCAGTTCCAATCTGAAACAAAATAAACATGGAGGTTTGGTCATCATTGTGGTTTAATGTTGTGTAAACCTACGGCTCTATGCTGGTCTGGTTTCACAAGGAAAAACATCAGCTCGATGAGCAGCAACAGTAACTCATCTGTGTGCGGTCACTCTACGATGAATCCTGACAGGCGGCGCTACTTACTGTGTTGACGGCAGGAGTAAGGCCTTAGTCATACGCCATCTCTTGACTCCTCCGCACACAGCGGGCCACCTTCTTCTTAAAAACTCCTCTAGGATCCTCCCGCCACTCTTTCTGCAGGATAGAACACAAACTATCAACTATCACTTTAGAGCTACTATTACCTCCTAATGTCCTTTCTTTCTACTTAATTCTTGGCCACACATTTTGCTAAAAAAAAAGGTCCCAACACAGCATTTTAAACTTGAGTTTGAACGGTTGCCCTTTTCTGTCTCGAGGCCGCTCCTCTGAATAAAGCTACAACGCCTTTTAACCCAACAAAGACTTAACTTGGCCAAGACTGGCTGTGAATACTTCAAATTAAGTCTGAAAAGTACAGTAAGCATCACTGGTGAAAAAAAAAAGAAAAGTCTGCAAACTGAGCCCAGCTTGAGAGCGATTTTAGGAGACAGTGGGCACTTACAGCTGCGTCTACGTTGGCGGGAGAGTCTCCATTGGGGTCTGCCAACATGGAGATAACGCTGATCATGATGGTCTCAACTGTATGGATTGGCAGCCAGCGCTCCTCGGGCTTCTCATAGCCATACTTGTCCTCGCCAGGTTCATGCAGGATGGAGATGCAGACATCTCCATTTTTTGCCACTGGTAGACAAACAGGAATACACAGATTACCGACACGCAGAGCTGGCCGATAATTCAAATCTGACAATGTAAACGGAATCACATTGTGATGAAATCAATACACGAGATAACGTGGTACACAACTTTGTCATCTAAATTGATAATAACGAGCACATTTTTCAGAAAATCTGAATTCTTCTCATAGGAACACCCCAGTGTAGTTAAATCAAACCATTGTTTTAATCTGATTCATGTGCATGTATTAGTCAGTGTATAGAAGAAAATATATTGTCTCATATTGCACTAAAATCTTAATTAAATTAGAAAATACAAAGTACTTTTCGTTTGTCAAGTATTTATTCACACAGGTCTAAATAGGCTTTACCATGTGGTTATTTCACATCGACTTGCTATTGAATTACCAGCACATGTGCAATATTGTGATATTGTTATTATAACAGGACTATAGATTTGGGCCTTATTGCCCAGCCTTACTACCACGTTTGTACTAAAGCAGAAGATCAGGTTCCATACTGCAGCTCTGCACTCTGCAAAAGGTCAAACCTAACACATTCAATTGTGACGCCACTTACAGTGAGAGACTCTTGTTGAGGGATCTTTAGCACAGAACTGCAGCTGCAAACTAAAACCCTCACGGCAACTAGCGGCCGCTGTTTAAATATCAAAATACCAACACAGAAAATGTGTCCATTCCCCCGAAATGAGGCAAACAATGTATTCACATCTACATTATAGCAGATACTAAATAACAGAATCCAATGTTAAACATTTTCCAATAATGTTAACTGTTTTGCAATTGAGTATAAAAAGGTCTTAGTGACCATTTTTCCATAGGCTACCCTAATATTAGTCTTCACACCAGCTGCAGACTAAAATGTATTGATTACCTTCTTTGATACAGCTTAATGAGAGCAACAGAAGCCCGGTCAGTTAGTGCTCACCATTTGGATGCCAGATTTCTGTGACGAACTTCATCTTGGGAGGCCTCAGAGGATAGTCACGAGGGAAAGTTAGGGTGGCTTTGAAGAAACCTCCTTCACTACAGATGACAAAGAGGATTGCGTTAATGTACAGTGTGACTTAATATACAGTTAAAAACAGTGGGGTTTATGAGTGAAAAGAAGTCCACTGGCAAAGGGATTTCTCTCACAATATCGTGTCTTGAGGTCCAATGACAACCACTTCCCACTGATAGATGTCATCATCATCGACGAGACCGGCAGAGAAGCCTTCCACTGGGTTCTTGTTGAGCTCTGGAAAATAAATTGCAATTAGCCTGATGTAATGTGGACGGAAGCAGTTGAAACTCAGGTTTTAGTCACACTAACTACATCAACATGAGTAGTAAGTTGACTATACTTACTAATTTATTTGCATTAGCATGAGGTAAGTTAAATTAGTGGCCCTGCTGTCAATCTAGCAATGCTTAGTTAGCTGAATATCCAATGTACGTAGTGGCCCGTGTCACTCACTGGTTATTGAGCAACAACTAGCCTGAGTCATACTCGCCCAGCTGTCTGCTACGCTTCGTCTGTAACGTTACACGTGCACTTCAGTCGTCGTCCCTCGCGGTGTCCGTACGTAAGAACATAAACTGACCAAACGGCGCGTTCACGTTGAACGCAGCGGTGGCTCTGGTGCGACTGGAGCCTCACGTGCAGTGAAATAAGGTCCAGAAGCAAGTTAGCAAACTTACCTGCTAATTGTTTACGGAGCAACAACGAGGAGCGTTCCGTCATTTTATAGCTATAACGTTGTGTTTCCCAACTCCGTCGCTTGTATTGATTAACGCCAACTAACTGTCAAACTGTCAACGCGGTTGAATTTAACATTGGGCAGAGAATGAAGCCGTCCACGTTTTCTCATCTGCCTCTGTGGTCAAGACCAATAAATAACATGAGTCAAAAACCTAAAAAAAAATGGTGAGAAATCGTGGGATGATTTTATTCCCTCAGTTTTACCTGTCAGGCAAGCCTTTCTTCCAGGGTTTGTTCGGTCCTTGATGAGTTTAACCACATTATTCCATCTTAATGCCACACTAAGGGCCATGGCTGATATACATGGCGGTTAACTTTGGTAAATTATTTCGAAGTTATTGCTCACATAGGTTAGAATGTGCTGCCTGTCAGGTAATATTGAGGGCTAATTATTCTCTAAACTACATTCTCTTCTTCGTGTAGCTCCGCAGCAGGCCAATAGCCCCATTGGTGCATCACTGCCTCCAACCGTTTGTAATGAACACTACACGTTCTCTTTTTGCACCCCGAGGTGTAGACTTGTGGAGAAGATACAGCAACAAGAGGCCACAAGTTAAAACTACCGAATAATTCCGGGTTTCCACACTTCAGTTATAATCCTGGCAACGTGAAGAAGGCAGTTAACAGCATTGGGACGATCCTGTGGGAAATAACCTGGCAGAAAATATGTTGAACAGTACTGAATAAATCACATTTATGCAAAATTAAGTTCATGGGAAATGTGTGACAATGGCCTTGTCTGCACAGAGATCTGACCTACATTATACCAAACAACTTTACTATGAATTAGAAAGCCAACTATAAAACCCAGGTGTTATTGACCAACAGCCGTGCTTGAGCTCACATTGCTCTTATGTCTAAATGGGAGCAAATCCCTGAGCTCAACTGTAGCTTATAAAATAGTGTCTGAGTCTTAATTATCTTTATTGCCTAATCACTTACCTACAGAATGTGTCCCCTGCTGAAACACTGACATACCTTATACTCTCCTTCCCCCATCTCCTAGTTGTTTCCTCTCCTATTTGCCGCTTTCCAATCTCTCTAAGGCAGCTTCAAATCCACACCATCTCACTCTATTCCTTACCTGCCACATCAGCAACACCATAGCCTACTCATGCTCCAATCTGGAAAAACACAAAGCACTCCCATCCACTCAATTCAGAGCCACTAAAAGCTGAAAAACGTTTTCAGGCCTGACCAAAGATCATCCCCTAGCAGTGTTGTTAGTGCATCTGCTGAAAAAAACACCTGTAATGGTGTTACTTTTCTTACTCTGGTAAAAACTAGCAATCCCTTTCCTAAATAAAATCTGCAGGTGCAATTCTCACTTCTCATTTGGGCTTTTTGAACCTCATCATCAAACTTTGACTTTCCACAATCATCCTTTCTTCTTTTCCCCAGTGCTGATAGACCTTTTTAGGATCTGATAATACTGTTCTAATCCACCTCCTGAAATGCCGTGCTCACAGAGCTGCCCTTTTCTTCTTTACTTTTGGTTTCTCTGGGTGAACCCCTGGCTCATGTTGTACATCTTAACTCCTTACACCTGTTCTTGTATGCCATCCATAGTACTTTTAGTATGTAACATGCAGGCTCATGGTCTCTGTGAATAGCATATAAGTCACATATTGGTGTTTTATTCTCTCATATCTGTCTTCTTTTATAGCTTGTCCGGTCTCCTGCATGTTTCAACACGTACTTTTAGAGAATTAAACCTCATATAACGTTTCTGAACCAACCTGCTTCTCCGGCTTGAAAACATTCACTACCCTCTCTCTATTTGATTTTAAGTTGCAGTGGCATTCTTTCCCTGGTTTTAAAATGGAAAAATTGCATCTATCACATCATCAAGTTGCCCATTATTAAGATAATTTGTACCTTAATGATCCAGCTTCATAATGACCCTTGAGTGCCCAGCAATGCATTGGAGCTTTTCTAATTTATCAGGCATTGGGTTTCCTCAACATTTTACTCCTCAGACATTAATATTTACCCTCGACTTCATACTTTGATGGAAATATGTCAGTTTTCTCTGTGTTACATGTGGTAATCATGTCCCCATCTTATATTACTTGTATTCTAATACCCATCTTTGACCAACACCAACAATTTAGGAGATTTTATTACAGTTTTCAGGCCACTGTTCTTAACCTCTTACCAGGGCCGACGATTGCTATAGGCAGTGGCGGTTCTACACGTAATTACGCCCCCTCCGAACGCCCCCCCCCGGACAAAAAAAATAAAAAAGTCGGAAAAATGTTTTATTTTGAAAAAAGGCCGGATACATCCGTCTGTGCGTAGCCTCAAACATTACATTTCGCTGACGCTTTTATCCAAAGCGACTTACATTTTT
Organism: Myoxocephalus aenaeus; assembly: GCA_038501785.1. NCBI lineage: Eukaryota > Metazoa > Chordata > Actinopteri > Perciformes > Cottidae > Myoxocephalus > Myoxocephalus aenaeus. Next base: position 3,878,480 of record JBAMJR010000001.1, on the reverse strand, counting down.
GCTCTATACACCGTAGACACAGCAACGGGGAGCAGTTAAGGGTTCAGTGTCTTGCTCAGGGACATTTCGACGTGTGAGCTATGGGGGGACTGGGGATCAAGCCGGCTACCTTGTGGTTGCGGGACGACCACTCATCCCCCTGAGCTACAGCCGCCCTATCGTGAGCCATTTTCTTTCTAAAGCATCTATTTCCTACTGAGGAATTGTGGGGGAGATGGGCTGAGATGGTGCTCTGTTAGAAGGGTTTGTGTGGGATCTCTTTCCTCTAAAGAATATATTTCCATTTAGGAGGAGTGTTGAAAGTATTCACAATTCTCCAGAAAAAAATTTAATAAATACAAGACATGGACATTTTTGGGGAAATCTTGTGTTTCGCCATAGAATGTCAACCAAGGGGCTGATGAGTCAAGATGAACGTATATCAGTGGCCAAACTGTGCTGACTCTGCTGAGCTGAAGAAGGAACTTGCAACTGAATAGTTCCATTTTTGCATCAGAATATCCGGTCCGCGAAAATATTGTCTGACACAAAACCGGTCCGTGGCTCTAAAAAGGTTGGGGGCCGCTGCATTAGAGTATTGCTCCATAGCCCACAGTGGATCCCCCCGCCCGCCCCACCCGGGAGACCCAGAGGCGACGCCGCCCCCCACACAAGCAGGGGCGCCCGCAGCCGCAGGGGGCGCCAACCTGCCAATTCCCCACACAGTGATATGATAGATAATGGAAAACCGCTTCGCGGCCCAGATGATTTTTTTTAAGTGGTAAGTGGTCGTGCCGCCCCCCACGTGACATGAAAAAGTGCCGCCCCGGGCGGCTGCCCGGTTCGCCCGTGCCCAAAACCGCCACTGGCTATAGGCGAACTAGGCGACTGCCTAGGGCGACAAATGGGTTGGGGGCGCCCTCACAGCGCACATTTCAGCACTGTGAGCAATTCTCGACCACGGGCGCTGGCTCCCGCGAGCAGGGACCAAGACACGTCACATCAAAGATGTTCTATTACGGAGAGGACAACAACTCGGCCAAAAATCTGAATTTTTTGTTGAGAAAACGGGACGCTGATTGGCCAAGACTCGACACGTCACATCAAAGATCTTCTATTGCAACGATGACTCACTCCAAAAAAATAAATCGTTTGTGCGGTCTGAAAAATGTGCGCGATCTGAAAAATCTATTGCGCGACCACTTTGACTGGCCCCTGACATTTGCAAAAATGAAGCGGTCTAAACCATCTGGAGCACAGGGACGAAAACGAAAAAAGGAAGAAGAGGAAAAGAAAGTCAAGTATACGTTTGTTCAATAAACATATTTGAAAAAAAAGAGTGTTTTGCACAGTTTATGGAGTTAATTTAATCCTAACTTTGAGTGTGTAATAAATTATTTTAAAACTCAATCTCGCCTAGGGCAACCAAAGGGCTAGAGCCGGCCCTGCCTCTTACCATTATTTATTCTACTGGATATTTTCTCGCAGCTCTCTGGACTTTATTAATTTCACCATCTGCATTATCACAAGCTACCTTCCTCCATAACACGGTGCAACACAACTGTAAAAGGACCCGTTTATCCTCAGAAATATCAATAGATCTTTTAATTTCTTGCCCATTCGCAGCAATACATACAACATACTATGTCATTGTCTTGAACTCATTGGCATCCTGACTGACTGAAGATACTTCTTATGTCCCCTGACAAAGCCCTCTGTATTTCCTTAATATGCAACTCCTCTCCTCCGCAAATTTGATCTTCCAGGAACGTCTCTGTTGCTTCAACCAGTACTCCAGTCACCTCAGCTCTCTTACTGACATTGTTTTTTTGCCTACAGGCACTCATGATAAATGTAGAGAAAAGACAGTGTTCTCATCAAATATGTATCGGGGGGAGTTTCTACTTGGGTTGGTCTTGAGGGTGGTATTTCCATGCACACTCACAGATCCTGCTGTCACCTTCTGTTTTTCAAAAATCTTTTTTTGCATATGATCCTTGCCACATCGACCCCATCATCTTGCATCCCTGCAGACTACAGAAACTGTCAACATTTGAAAGAGGACAATAAATTCTTCTATTTAGTAAATATGAAGCATACACAGAAGTTGCCACTTGTTGGTTTGGAAGAATCTATATATAACATGTTAACGGAACCAATGGTTTTTTTTTTTTTTTTTTTTTTTTACAAATTGTCAGATGGCGCAATAAGCAAAATACTAAGGAAAACACATGAAGAACACACATTTATTTTTGACAAAAAAGCGATTAAGATAGACGGAGGAGAGGTTCCAACCTTTACCTATGGTCGTGAGCTTTGGGTAGTAACCAGAATGAGATTGCGGGTACAAGCAGCTGAAAGGAGTTTCTTCAGTAGGGTGGCTGGGCTCACCCTGAGAAAAAGGGTAAGAAGCTCAGACATCCAGAGGAAGTTGAGGTGGTTTGGGCATCAGGCAGTTCTGCTCACCTTCATTTCGGAGGTTTTCCAGGCACGTTCAACTGGGAGACCCTGGGGTAGACCCGAAACATGTATCTCATCTGGCTTGGGAACGCCTCTAAAAGCACCAGGAGGAGATGGAAAACATTGACAAGCTAACCCAACCATATAGAACCAAAATGAAATGGATGGATGGATGGATGGTACTTTGAGTGCTAACAATACCACTGGCACAAGACAGAAAAGCTATACTTACTGTATTGTCTCATTGGTATATGATGCCGTTACATGCTGCGTAAATCATTAAGCAGTGATATAGCTAGCTCATTGATGTTAAAACAGTTGCATGCATTTGCCTTTGTGTGCACATGAGCACTGAAAGCAGGAAAGGAAGAGACACAGAGCCCTGGCCAGTGGCTAATAGCAGGTAATTTGTTCCATTGATTAGAGCTGTCTCATTGCCGTTCTGAGATCGAAACCACATTGGAGTATACAATTGATACTCTTCAAAAGGTGAAAAGGAATCAGTTGCAGACTCGCAACTCTTTCCTTGAGAATTAACTATGAAATGGAAGATTAGACCCCTTCAAAAGTGAGGTGAAAAGTACACACTAACCTGGGATTGAACTGCACCTTTAGAAGAAAGAAACCGGGAAATCAGCTATAATCACCGTATTTTCTCTCAAATGTCATGAAGGTCTGATGAGAGAAAAGATCAAGTGGGAGATTGTGACTGGCTCTGAGAAATTAAATGAATTATTGATGTTAGTTTCAGCATGGTTAAAGATAGATCTTGTCAGAACTAGGGTCATTCTTTCCTTTCTTAAAAACACAACATTTTGGTCATGCAGGTGCAACCTGAATACCATGGCGCTAAATGTCACATACCCCCTGCTTAAGGATTGGATTTATCACACAGACTACTTAATGTTGTTATGATCCCAGACCTGCACTGTCTGTTCTTTTCACTAAAGTCTGAACATAAGAGTTTGTCTGATGCACATGGAGAGCTGGGCTCTCTGAACTCAGAGAGTAATGCTGTAATGTTGCAAGGAATTTAAGTCAAACACAAGTTTGAGCCTTGGGCACTGCTGTTTATAAAATATAGTCCAGGTGGACCAGGATTTGCTGACTCAATTGCTACTCAATGTGAAAATATGATCAAAGCTTAACTAGATTCTCAAGGTTGTGCACAAACTATGGTCTCACCTGTGCATTTGACCGTGTGTGCTGTTTTTGAAATTTGTTTTAGAGTGAACTTAATTAACAAATCCTGTCCACATGCGCCTGATGGCTTGTTTCTCTAAATTTGTTCATGCCGACAGCGATCAAATAAGGTTTGTTTGGAAAATGTTCTGCGCATATGTGCTGACAATGTCACTTTAGTCATTCATACATACTCATTCATACTTGTCTTGCAAACATCTTGTTTAACACAGTCTGCTGCTCATCTTGTTGATTTGATGTATTGTGTGTGGAAAGATGCTATTGCTTCAGCTGATACTTTCATGTTTGATGATTTATATTAGCGATATGTTCTACTAGTCATGAAACTGCAAAACAGCAAGCTGGTAGTAAGCTATTGTGATGGTGCTAAAGCAATTAGCAGATATAAGTTACTATTAGCGGGAATACTGTCTCTCTTGGACTGTGACAGTTGTCAAAAAGGATCACAACAATTTGCAGCCTGGAACCAACAGTGTATTTTTTCCCAGTTCAATGGGGATTTTGAACTTTGCACCTTATTATTTAGGAAACCAAGTTAAGTGATTAATAGATTTAAACCTCAAAGGAACAGAGATTGTGGCACACATTATGTCAGAACTATCGCCATGAAAGTCAAGCAGCAGCAGCCATTGATTGATTGAGTGAGTGACTCTTTGACCTTTCCTCTAGCAGTGTTCGTTAAGTACATCCACAAGTGCTGCAGTTTCTTTGCTCAGGAGTCCCAATTAATGGCATGACTGTTTCCGGCCAGCCAATAGGAACAACATCAAAGTGCTTCAGTAGACATCCAGAAAACTACATTTCTAGAATAAGGTGATCAATGGAGAACTAATCCCTCTTCCATTATTCATTTGTCTTAATGTATTGAACCAGTGGCCTCTGTTTAGAATGAAAATGTTTGAATTTGAACTTTTACTACTTTAATGTAATAATTTCTTGAGTAGCGAGGTTATGAAACACATTTTCACATGGAATTTAGTGATTTCAGCGCTCGATTGGTAGGAATGAGAATACTTGATTTAAACTTCCGTTCATTCCTTGCTTTTGTTTTCTTTGCTGAGGACCCAAAGAACTCACTTCTAATGTAAGACATTTCATCACTGAGGGAAAGGGAGGGGCTGTATATTGTAGAAGTGTTTGAATGTTTCAGCACCACGGTGAGAGACATTGCAGCTTTGACTTAACTACCTCCTCTTTACTTTTGTTGATATAATATACAATACACTTATGATATATCATTATTTCATTCAATAACTGATGGGTGTACAGCCGATTTCACATCTATCTCAGGAAAGGTATTACAGTGTGATGTTTAGAAAAATTTGTGAACATGATATTGTCAAAATGTCTTATTAATATGAAAGTATAACCATACTATTTCCACTGTCATTCCCAAGTGGTCCATACAAGACCTTCTTTAACATAATACTTCATATAATATAAGCTCAATATAGACTTTATCACAACTACAAATATAGCAGCCATTAATCAAGTTGAGCTACTTTGTACCGGCTCAAGTAAACACCATCATCTTTATGAAATATGAATAAAACCAACTACAGCAAATTGGCCCATTTGCAGTTTTTTTCGTGTCTAAAGTGGTTTATTTAAGGAGTTTCATTTCCTTTCTATGGGAACTTTGACATATTGTAAATGTCAAATTCATTATTGCATTCATTATAGTTGATTGCATGTAGCCCACCTCACCACTCAACTGCGAGCAAAAAAAGAAAATATGTCTGGGAATAGGCAACAGTCATGTTTTTTATCATCATATCTGTAGTTGCCTCAGAATTGACTTAAAAATAAAAGGGTGAATAATAAAAATAATACTTAGAAAGCTGTTGTGATATGAAAGCAGCAAGTGATGTAGAATTGTGATAATATATAGATGAATAAGAAGAACAAAAGAAAGAGGAGTAGAAAGACAAATAGATTAATTTTCACTTCAATACGGTCCAGTGGAGCACATGCACTGGAGGTAGACGTTACCTTTCAATAGATGGCAGTGTGACCCACATTTTAAATACAAGGCTTCAAATATGGATGAGTTTAAGATTACAAACTGCAACTTTGGTGGTTTGAATTGTTTGACAGTTTACCTTTTCTTATTTATTTTTTTCTATCTGGAGAAAGTTGCCGAGCATGCAATTTTCTCTACAATCTTGCAAGACAAACACACCAGAGAGCAGCAGTGATTCCTGTAAAGTAAATGTGCGAGATAAGAACATCACTTTCCCTGTCCAACATCCTTCCTGATCATCTGGGGACTTGCACCAGCTATCTTGCAGTTGCACAATGGCTTTTCCAAGACATAGACTCTCCCGTCATTCTGAAAACGTAGACTGTATATTAGGATGATTCACCAAAGGTCAGGGCTTATAGGCTCATTATCTTCCGACAAAAAACAATTATTCACTATGTGTATGACGACTCTAGAGGGAACAACAGCAGAGTTTGAGACTTTAGGCTTAGCCTTCAGGCTGAAACTGTCAAACTTTATAAGAAGGATCAAAAGTAAAAGGTGCATTGTTAGATAAGAGAAAATAAAAAAGTTTGAAAGGACAACCATTTTTATGATAAAAGTGTTGATTTCTAATTGTTTCTATACGAAAAAATACATATATATATAACGAGGCAATTGCGACTAACTTTTGTTTAATGTTTTGACAGCTCTTTCCCGTGTGTGTTTTATTTTCACATTGCTACACCCTGCTTTAAATAATGGAGTATTAAATCCCCCGGGGACAGCTCAACACCCTGCATGGCTGATTACATCCTGCTTTGATTTAAATGCACTCATCCCTCACAAACATCACTGGAGTCCCCTGGTTCTGCCGGAAATTAGTGGGCCGGTCAAAATGATTAATAAATGGCTGGTAAGTAAATCTGATTTTGTCACTGTAGAGCTGACACAACCCAGTCAGGGTTCCAATATCCCTCTGCCTGTTCATATGGGGGCAGAGTTATAAAAGATGTGTACAGTGGTTTTCCTAATATTCACAGATATCTTTAAAGAAAAACATCTGTTGGAGGCAAGATGTTTTTTTTTTTAGCCAAAGGGGTAAGATAGAACACTTCTGTTACAGAATTTGCTATATTTTTTATTTTGAAAATCTCCACACCTCGGCCACTTTTGGTCTCTTCCATTCAACCAATCTGAGTTGGATTGAATGAGATCTGAGCTTCAATTTAAGATGTTACCAGCCAAACAGGTTGTTGTACATAATTACTGATCAGTCTATCTTGTAAACAAATAAAAGTCTGATGTTTGACTTTTTGATTGAAGATTAATGATAGATTATGTGCAAATATGACACATAATAATGCCCTGTGAAAACACATGAATACACTTTGTATGCAAATTAGACCTCTGATGTGTTTTTTGTTGCCTGTTGACATTTCAGTGCAGGACCTTTAAAACTGCCATTGTAAATACATAGAGAGTGAATGGAAAACTGGGACAATACATCCTGCTTTGTGCTTATAAAAACCAATTGCCCTATCACTGAGCATTGTCTAGTTAGTAAAGTAATAGGCAGAGGGCCCCCTCAGGCTTATGACCAGGAATAGCTGTCCTGATTGTCCTCTCAGTTGGTGGCCGTGAATAAGAGGCTTCATGTGTTCAATGTTCATCAATGTTCCTATTTATTCACATATACGGATAACACAACAAGCCATGACACAGAGGAAAACAAATTGATTAACACGATTACAGGATGAAAACAAGATTGGCCTGGATAACACAATATCCATCAGAGATCACTCACGCACGCAAACAGGTTGAAAGAGAAGCTGAGAGTGTAACGTTTTAATATCACCCCATTACACTTTAATCTACTTTTGGGAAAAGTGTGATTATGTGGTATCACACCTGGTTTTGAGGAGAAAAGCTCTTGATCTAGAGTGCACATTCAAGTACCATTCATTTTGAATGGGAGATGTACAATTTCTTCCAGCTCCAGTGTTTTAAATCAAATCCCTGTTAAGGGAGAAGATGATATAAGATGTTTAGTAGACATTTGTCTCAGTGGGTAATGATTGGTCCGAAGGACTTCAATGTATATATTGTTCTTTAGTGAAAAGCCATTCTCCGTGTACCCTAAAGAGTTATTTGCCTCCAAATAGGCTCAATGACCAACTCCTAAAATCAATTTATCATTGATGTTTTGGGGTGCACCCAAGCGAAATTCTTACGTACAATGCGACACGAGAGGCAGAAACAAGGTTACTGATGAGCTCTGTCTGAGGAGCAGAATTTTGATTTATTGCTCCCCGACATGACTGCAGTGAACACAGGTGGTGCAATCAGAGCAATGGTTGGTGTAATTGTGTTTGGCCTCTTGCAATATGTCTGTATTCAATGTATTCTCAAGGTTTTTCCAAACATGACGAATATCAAATATGTTATATCAAAAGTATACTAGAAATTTCTATTTCCATTTGAAACCTTTAGTGTTTTGATACTTCTTACATGCCTTTTATATCTATGTGGACTCCTGCCCGTCCCTTTATTCCAAGATGTGTGATTGTTCACACAGTCATTACACTTTTTTATGTATCCAATCACTGCACTCCCATCTTGTGTTTAAACCCAAATCATGTACAACAATGATTCTAAACAGGGGGTACTTACAGTATATAGTTGCCAGGGAATACGTGGGAAAGATTGTAGAGTAGCTCAACTCATTTGATAAAATGATGATTTGATTAAAACATTATATCCACATATTGAGTCAGCTATAACACCTGGACACAACATCATTAAGAATGCGTGATAAGTAGCAAACGACTAGTAGAAGTAATGAATACAGGATTCAAATAAATAAAATGATTAGAGGTACAATAGCTAAAGATATATGTAAACACAGTGGAAGTATTTAGCTCAAAATAATGGTTCAAATACGTAAAATAAATGAATAAACAAAAGAGTTAGGTTAAAGTAATGAATAAATGGTTGAAACATTCAATTTCAGCAACTCCAAAAGGTAGTAGTGCAAACATTGACAGTTCATTTGTGTCCACATTTACAACACTGATATTTAAATAATAGCCACTTTAATATGTGTCCATTAAAAGGTACTTTTTAGTTTGTCTGACTCAGATTTTGGAAAACAAAGGTTGGGAATCCCTGATGTTGTACAAATAAATGAACTAACCTGTTTGCTTCCCTCTTTTCCCATTAAACCAATCATCATATGTGACCTGTAAAGTCACAACTGTAAAGTCTAGAATACGCTTGCAATTCCTCGACAACTTTGTGTTTTTTAGTGCAGGCATAACTAGAAGAATGAGATTGTTCCACATTATCCCTGTCCCCCACATCAATGTGTACTCTAACTCACATTTCAAAACTTTGTCAGCCTGCATCTTTGTACCCTCAAGAGCAAGATGAGTGCAGGCAACAAAATAGGATTTACATATTTTGATGTGGCGTAGGTGGAGTGGTAACCTCCCTTGTAAAAAAAACAACAACTGAAAAGGCGAGAGAAAGTTGGCACACTGAAGTCTTAAATTAAGGTTTGATAGGTTTTCCGTCGTCCTCAATTCTGCCAGCTACGGCACATATAGTCCTAATTACTATGAAGACGTTCTGGGACTCAACAGAGGAGAAGATAGTGCTCCTGAAGGCTTTTGGCAATTTTGGGTGCTTGACTTCTTGAAATTGAAAAGATATATACGCAGCCTCTGGAGTATATTTCTCCAGAGATTTTGTGGCGGTGCCTTTTGTGCAATTTAGAATCAGGGAGTTTGATCCAGGTACTTCAGCAGTAATGGCGGGTACACTCTCCATCTTGCACCGTACAATTAGAACGGACTAGGCGTCAAATCTGCAGATTTCTGATCGGCAGCTGAGTGTGAAGCTTCTTCCCGCTTGTCATTAACAGTTATCCTGTGCAAGCTTCAGTCTGGAGGGAGGATCGACAGGCGGCCGAGGTGGTTCTTATTCGTGTTTTTCTTTTTTAGAGCTTTTCTGCAGCTGAATTGGACCTATCGATTGGGATAGTTAATATTCCATGTGTACTGTTCCTTCAGCCTGGTCCATTCCCAATGTTGTTCTTTTCTGACATCACTAAAACGTGGCTGCTGCTGTTTAAAGAAACAGGATGCATGCTCATGATCAAAGACAGCCTCAGTCTCTGGCAGTCGTCTAAAGAGCAATATTCCACCCAGCTGTTTTCACTGTGCCTGCTTTGCATTATGAGGTTATTTCCCTCCAGCGCTGTTTTGCTTTGGATTGAAGAGAGGACAAAATAAAGGCGACTGCTGCAATTTTATCCCTATTGGCCCCGTAGCCAATTGGCCCTTTATCAAACAGAGGTCTCATCTATCAAGCCAAAGACGGGTATTGAAATTGCCCCGCTGGCCACAAATCAGACCAATGGATCGGCCTTTATCTCAGACAAGGCCGTCATCACTCTGTAGTGGCTGGAAGGGGAGGAACCAGGCCATTTAAGAGTCTATCCTGCGTTTCTTTGCTGATGGATGTGGCCTGCTTGACCTCCCTTTGACCAGGAGCCACTGGACGAGGGCCAAACCTGTGCTTAACCTGGATCATTATCTGGCTGCAAGTGTGTGTTTGATTCTCTTTCACTCCAAAACTCAGACTTTGTCTCACTCTTTTGTTTTCGCCCAATCCCAACATGCCTTTGCTGTCTGTCTTCCACCTCTATTACTGTGAGTGCTCGTTTTTCTAACCTCTCTCTGCCTTTGTCTCTTCACCATCTCTCCTTCATCCCCTCATACACAAACACAAAATCTCTTTCTTTTTCACCATTTGTTTTCATAAATCCTTCCTCTCACCGCTCACATTCATTTTCTGTAGCCAATCAATGCAAATAGAGAATGACCATAATGAAGGACAAGACAGATGGGTGCAGTATTGTCAGCTGTGCCTCCCTAGTTTTAAACATTAGTCTGCCTGCTATGATTGATGGAAAGCGGTATTCAGGTAATACCCCACTCTTGCCATTTTCCACACAAGCAGCTTTCGTTAATGGTGAGATATCTAGACGGCTGTACTCGCACAATTCGACTGCATGTTTCTGTCTGAATAAATAACATGAATTGTATTTAAAATATTGCTCCCTCTATAAACTGATGTAAACTGATGGTTCCCGCTCCTCTTCTGATTCACATTGACAACTAGATCCATTTACCAACGGGTCAAAAGTTATGACAAATCCACAAGTTTTGATTGCTTTAAAGTGAATATGACTGCAAGACAGAGTGATCAGTCTGATCTGTGATCTATCATTCTCTTCCTTGGCAGGAGGCGTTTTTTCCCATCCTCCCTGATCAATTTTGTGACTTATGAGTTTAACTAAAAGCCCATCCACAATCTAATCCTCTTCTTAATTATGTTTCAACTGCTCTGCTCTTATTTGATTAGATTCAATCACAGTGCAATTAACCCAATCAAAGACAGGGGTATTATCTTTACGTGCAGATTCATTAACACAAACCCTCTTTGTGTCAGCTGGATGATTGGAGACATTATGTAGGACAGAGAAGTCACACAATCAGACGGCACAGTACAGCAATCACATGCATGTTTACAAAGGACAGTTTGGCTTGTATTTTATCATGCTTCTTTTCCAAATAACGTGGGCGCTCCATGATCATCGCATGATGGTCTGACTGTTTTTGTTCCCCCACAGTCCCCACAGGACTTCTTTTTATCAGTACTGCACTGTACAAGATCTCAGCGATCATCCTTATGACTACAATGTTTTTATTGCCAATAGAAATGATGACCAAATGATGCGCAATTGAGATCAAGATCTAATAAACCAAAATGTCCTTTAAAGTCAAGCGGCTTGGTGGTGGAATGGCCTGGTGTGGATGACAGCACCTTTCAGGGCCCTCAGCAGTTTACAATAAATGCTAAGTATGTTTCTTAATGCTATTTTTATGCACATCTGGCACGTGTGAAGCAGACTGCATAATCCCACTGCTTGCCCTTGGTGCACAGCGAGAAAATGGAGCACCATGAAATGCTAATCAAATTTAGGGAAAGCCAATTCTGAATTCTGAAAGCCTTATCCCACCCCATCCTCTTGACTCAGTATATGTGAGGTTTTATCAGTCCCTTGGGGGAAGCAAGGGAACTTTGGCCTGCTCAGTGTAGGGGAAGGGAAAAGCGGAAGTCTTCGGGGGGAAGGACACCCACACACACAATGGACGCCGGCAGAAAGTAAAACAGGTCAGGACTCCAGTGGTCTGATAAGGCAGAGGACTCATGAATTAAAGAGTGGTGGAGGAAATATGACATTTTTCTTTTCCATTCTGTCTATCGGGACTAGTCGCTTGCCAGTGAAATTACCTGGAGAGAAGCTGGTCCGATAATGGACTGCCAGAGACGAGATTCACTCTCGTAATTTCTCTCTGCTCGTAAAGGCCGATAGGCATTAAAAATTCAACACTTTTACTCCCTTTTGGGAATTTGAGAGACAGGGGAGTAACATTGTCATAATAGATCCTGTGTATCTTCTTAAAGACCAATTTTTCTATTGTGTAATGGAAGCCATTCTTCCGCAAATCATTCCCTATTGGATGAATATTGGATTTACAAGGCTCATTGCGCTTAATTAAAGCAGCCAGTGAGAGCCTTCATCATTCCACAAGTTACATATGCCCACTCATATTTAGGTTTCTCTGCAACATAATACATCAGTTTATATTCTGAGCAGCAGTGCTTTCCAGCGTCATGGCTCCAACTAGCTTACTCATGCAGATAAAAGGCCAACACATCCCTGTTCTTTTGTTTTGAGGGTAAATGAGGACCTTTGTTCTTCTTTGCTCCTTCTGCAGAGAAGTGGATGATTAATATGGAGTTTGTAATGGAAGAGGAGGGCAAGGATGCAATGGGTCTTCTTTTTCTAATGATTGGTTTAAGTGAGTGCTGTAATGGGCTGTGGTTCTGGGGCCGGTGATTTACGGGACTCCCTCCTTACGTCATGGCATTGGAGAAGCCTGGATGGGTGAGTTCAGCCATGCTTTGGTAATAATTTCAGAAAAAAAAGACATTTACACAAGATCTATATCTATGTATATGACTCTTTTCTGAAACCAAAAGGGTGATTCTGCATATTTATCGCAGAGAGAAAGGGAACTCAGTGGCCTTGTTTCAAGCTAACCTTTAACTGAAAGCGTGGATGATGCCATGCAGGTGTGTGATGGCAAAATGATAAATGGCCCTCACAGAGAGAAATGCTGGATGCAATTTCTTGCCATGAGCTCACAAGTTGGTACTTTATTACAATCCTCACTGTAGCGTTACCTTGAAACAGAACTCCTGAGTCCAGATTTATAAGATGCCTCTGGAGCAATGTACACAAATAAACTATTTCTCACTTTGCAAAAGGTTATAATGTCCTCCATGGGGTCTTTTGGTGGGCAAAAGTGAAGGGGAGCCCGAGGGGAGGAAAGGTGGGTAAATAGCTTCTCTAATGGAGTCCTAATCTGTGGAGGCAATCTGCAGAGAGCTGCCCCTGGCCGTGCCAGTTGGGATGATGAGACAGAGGTGACAGCGTGGCAGTTATTATTAGTGGTATCATTGATCAGACAGCCGCAGTGGCAGAGTTGGAGAGGGATGATGGATTTAGTTGCTCCAGCCCAGCTACGACATGAAGGCTGTCAGGAGCCAGTCAGGGAAGGGAAATGTAGAAAAAAACAGAAAGGATGAGGAGTTGGGGGTTTTGTTCTGTACTTTTATGCAAAATCCGGTGGGGTCTTTGCCATAGTTCAAAGATGGGTTCGCTGTATTTGACAGAAGTCATCCATCTCAGGCAGTGGACTGTTCCTCATGAAAGAGTTTGGTTTACGTTGGGGGACACATTATTTGCACAGGATTCAAAGAAAAGCATAAATTATCATTCAACTTCTCTGAAATGGAATAACGTTTTGAATAAATTCTTTTTCCATCTGACCTATCTTTTAAGGTGACCAGATTTGAGTTTGTGAAAAAGAGGGGAGAGAGAGAGAGAGAGGAAGGAGGAGGACACTTCGTTGCGGGGGGCAGCAGTGGTGTGTAGCATGCCGTGAATTTACATTTACGTTCAGATCGGTCGACCAATGACAGTTCTCTCTACAGTCAGAGCTTGCGCAAGAAGGTGGAACGTGAGGGAGATACCATTTCCAAAACTTGTAAGGGGGTAATAACTATTTTCCCGCACGTAGCAAAATCCCGGACGTTTTTGGAATCCCTGCCGGACGCTTTTTTTAGGTCTCGAAAAGAGGACATGTCCGGGAAAAAGAGGACGTCTGGTCACCCTACTATCTTTCCCCTCTATTGTTGTTGGTAATGAAATGAACTGAATAACTTCTGGTATCCTGAGTTCACCGAAACTGCCTCCTGAAATCCCGAAAAGAAAATGTAATTGGGCCCATGTTGGGATGATTTTCTATCATTGAGTGTTTGATCATTTCCTGTCAATAATCCTCGCCTACTCATGTTTAGGGAGAGCTTACAAAAGAGGAAGAAAGAGAACAAATAGAAAAACAAAGAGTCTTCACTCTTCAGAGTACTTGGCAAACCTGCTCACAGTGACAATGATAACATACTAGTCTGGTATTGTTTCCCATCTTAGTATAGAGTGCTAACATTTGCTAATAGCTTATTAGCTTAACACAAAGTACAGCTGGGGCTGATGGGGATGTCATTAGATTTGCAGGTATTTGTTGATATAACAAAGTATTGGACAAATGAAAATGTGTACCTGATGAAGTGATAACCAAAGTGACTACAATTCAGCCAAATGGGTTAATGAAAGTCTGGAACAAATGTCATGGCCATCCAATCAATATGTGTCGAGACATTACACTAAAAAGCACAAATGGTCAGTTCATGGTGGCAGAGGAAAAATCAGAGACTCACCAAAGTAATTTGTGTGTATCATCTGGGAGCAATGAATGTCTGTACTGAATTTAGTAGCAATCCAACCTGTAGTTTCCGTTTGGTCTGGAACAAAGTAGTAAACCAACCCATTGACCAACACTGCCATCCAAAATCAAGATTTTAAAACAAGAAAGAAAAAACAAACTGTTAGAAATATCCTAAAGATTATGAGAGCAAGAGCTAGAAGACCTAACCCTTTCTGAAACTGTTGTACAGCATATGTTCAACTTTATAATCCCTTTATTTCTGAATGAATATTTACCTGCATGATTAATTTGTGTTTTCTTTCCTATAATGCCCTCAGGTATGAGGGCAGGTGTTTCTTTGAAACCCAAGCTTCTCCCACTGAGAAGGACTCCAGGACTAGAAGTATAACAGAGATGACATAATGCATTCAACAACGAGTATTTATCCTTAAATGCATGCATTTGATGGTCAACTTCAGTAGTGAAGTAAAGGACTTTACACATTGTCCTATAGCAGTGTGATAGATGTGTATAGTTAGAATTCTGTATATAGTAATTTTCTGCTGATAGCCACTGATGAATAATGTAGTTGCAAAAGTCCATCATACCCACTCAGTGAACTAAAAACAGGATTCCAGTGCCACAGTGCCTTTGTTATATCTGAGATACATTGCTTTGAATATGTTGTTCAACAGAATAACACTTATTTCTACCTGGATGACATCTAATGGCCTTGCTGGGACAGCGAGTCAGTGGCAGTTTTAATTTGCCTTGACAAAAAGAATATAATTTATGTGTGATTCACATTCAGTAAAAGTGACAGCTGTGTTTAAGAAGAATTTCAGAATCAGAAAATAAACACTTAAAATAGCTGTAATGAATGCAATTCAGAGCACATCAATTACAAAGAATATAATACGTATGAAATGAATACATAATATAATCAAAGAATTATGAAACAAGTAAATACACTGTGCAAACCCATTACAGTACTCAACCCATGATATTCATGGGTCAGCATGGACAATGTGAGGGACAAAAGGCACTTGGGAGGATACATTGACAATACACTCAATAAGATTGGGCGAAGAACATTGAAGCCCTACAAGAAGGGCTAGAGCCATCTCCAATTTCTGAGGAGGCGGAGGTCTTTCAACATCTGCGGGACAATGCTAAGGAGGTTTTATAAGTGGCAGTGCGCTCCTGTTTGCTGTTATGAGTTGGGGCAGCAGGTTGAGGGTAATGGATGCCAACAGACTCAATAGACTAATCTGAAAGGTCAGTCTCGTTGTGGGAGTGGAGCTGGACTCCCTGAAGGCGGTTTCAGAAAGGCGGATGCTGTCCAAGCTATGTGCCATGTTGGACAATGTCTCCCACCCACTCCCTGAAGTGCTGGTCAAACACAGGAGCACATTTGGTGCATGGCTCATTCCACCACAATGACCACAGGAAGTCATTCCTGCCTGTGGCTCTCAACTTTTCAACTCCTCCTTCAGAGTGTCAAACTTTCTGTGTCAAAAGACTGGCCCTTGGATTTATTTGACTTCAACTGTGTAATTATTTGTTATCCTATTCTTACATTTATATTGAACACACATATTCAGCTTCTCAGCCTTTCTATTCACGTATTTACAGTGGTAATGTCGTCTTCTTTCAGGTTAACGTAGATATAAGTGGTTTATAAGAAGACTTGTCGAGATGGGACCTCAAATCCTTTCCCAACCTATAAACTAACCACTTTCCCAGCCTTTAATCTCTCCCCTTCTTTGCTATTCTTATAAGCCCAACAGTTTTGAATAACCTGTCTAGTTGTCTGGCCACTTGTGTTTCTCGCTCTGTATGACTTTGATCCAGCTACGTGGCCGCATTCGCCAGATCAGTAAGTGTGTCAGCAAAATGTCAACTTTCTCAAAGCAGGGATGCACACACAATTAAAAAAGGAAGAATTTTCCTTCAACCAGGTGGCTTAGACGCCTCCGTGCCCTCAATTATCCCTTTGTACCTCCAACTGTCCCCTGTCTGTTCTCCCTAAGCCGCTCCTTGTCATTTAAGCTTTACACCCTTCTTTCTAAGTCCGTTGGAATTGTCTTCTCCTCTATGCAGAGCTTTTACGTGATAGTTTTCTGTTAACAAGAGGTAGTGAAATAAAGACTCTCTTCATTATACTTGACTAAGAGTTTGGAAAGGCTTAGGCTGAGATCCACTTTCCAATTTACATCCAATGTTCACCCAGTTTGTTCAGTAACCTTTTGTACAAGGTTCTGCATATGCTACGATTTAATCACATACGCCCAACTCAGTGGAAGGTGCAACTCTCACTGTAGCCTTTTGCTTCCCTTAAACCCACCATGATGCACTACTGATTGCTGGAGGGGAAATTGTTCAGTCTGTCATGATGCCTATCTGCAGATGCTGCCCTTCTACTGAACTTTGCTATTGTGATGAACATTTAAATATTTTTTAAATATGCTCTGCCTTTATGCATTTTACCAAAGAGTCCAAACCTCCCACAATAAGTTATGTGATACTCTGCCGAAGGCATTGGCAAGTTTCACCAGTGCATTTCGTGGAGGTCTCTTTCCTCCACTTTGGGCGATAGCATTTGATGCCAAACTATGTGCTTTATGTGTCAATATAGAATCCTGGAAAATAATCCCATTTTATTTTCTGCACAGTTCAATTTACTAAATTATATAAAGGACGCCTCTGGGTCTCCCGGGTGGATCCACTGTGGGCTATAGAGCAATACTCTAATGCAGCGGCCCCCAACCTTTTTAGAGCCACGGACCGGTTTTGTGTCAGACGCTCGGTGGGGGGTCTCGCCCGGGGCGTAATTACGTGTAGAACCGCCACTGCATATAGTCTTCCATAAAAAAAAAAAAATCTGCTTTACTTTACTAGCACAGGAATTAATTATCTTAGGGCATGATGATGCACCTGAAGACATTTTTACCTTTTCTTTACTTGAGTGGGTTTCGTGCATATGGTGACCTTCTATCGGTGGGATATTTGGAGGAAAGGCATCCTTTTGCAAGGAAAATGTTGAGTCACAATTAACTTTCAATTCCAATGAGTGTAATTCTGTTCTCTAAAAATGTATATGAAAATCAAGCACGAGTTTTCTACTGTGGGTAAGAAAATAAAATGTAGTCGTATTCATTTTCTTCTTCAAATTATGCAGGAGCAGCTCTGAATGTTGTTACTGAGCATTTCTCGCTTTACTGTATGTCTTAGTATCCTTGAGACTAACTTTGGACAAGTATATGCATGGCACGATCTTGCCTTGCAACAGATGACAGATCCCTGCAATTCAAAAATACGATTGAGTTTAAAGTGTAGAACTGAAGTATGCAAACATAAACATTTTCAGTTTAGAAAAAAAAAATTAGACTTTTTATTCAAAAGACAATTTCAAATCCGTCACCCAAGGACAATGCACAAATCATAATTAAAGGTCAACAAATGTATATAAGTAGCAGAAACCATGCAAAATGAAAACGAAAAACACAGAAAACAAGCCAAGTGGATCCGTCAAGGATAGCCAGACACATTTTATATATGCAGATTAAAAAGCCTGGGGGGAGCTTATTTAAAAAGATGAGTTTTCAATTTTGTCTTAAAAAAGCAACAGCTGTGCATTGATGCAAGATGCAAAGTTGATGAAATGCTTGAGGCCCTCAAAGCTGTGTCCCCCATACAGGGAAGGCCACACAGAATTCCACAAGGTTAAGGCAGTGGATGTCTACAGCCATGCTAGTAACTCTGTGAGGCTGTTCTTAGGCGATGCATTGAGCTAAATGTTAACGTTGTCATGCTAACATGCTCACACAAACAATGCCAACAAGCTGATGTCAAACAAGCATAATGTCTGCCATGTTGACCTTCTTAATTTAGCATGCTAGTGTGCTAACAACTGCTAATTAGCACAAACCACAAAGTACACCTGAGGCTGATGAGAATGTTATTAGTTTGGGCAGGTATTTAGTAATCAACCAAAACATGACACAAATTGAAATGTTGACCTGAAAGTGGAGCAAAATCAAAGTCAGAGGATCACCAGACTTATTGCAATTGATCCTCTGTGCAGCTGTCATTTGTCTTCCGGTACACTACTGAAATGGGTGTAAAAGAGAGATTTTTTAAATTAGAGGACGTTACAGAGATAAAAAGAGCCCATGATATTGCTGCTTTTGTACGAAAGGTGTCTGGAAAGCTACAATTGTGAGACAAAGTTAGTGCACAGTGCGATGATTGAGCACAACTTTCAGGGGAAGAGCCCAGCAGCTTTTCCGTAGAGAAGGAGCAGCTTTCGCTAGCGCAAAGGTTTTAGCATACAGACCTAACTTAGATGTCTCATTTTTCTTATTGAACTGAAGGCAATGCGCTGTTCATATTTTGTCTATACTTTATTACATTTGTTGAAGTTGCACGAGTGAACACTGTTGAGCCCTGCTTGTTGTTGGTTTGCGTTTGCAATCTGGTCGCTGAGGAAGACGTGATAGTGATCCTGCAACTAGCTGCTATAGTGCACAGAGGTGTGCGTTTCGGTTGTTGAAGATCAACTGTCTTGTTGGTGATGATGCAGTGTTGCACAAAGTGCTGTTAGCGATGTGTATGTGGCATTGTTGGCTATATCTGCACTAATATGAGGATTTTTTGAGTGTGCATGGGTGTAGAGCTGTTAGTTATTGAAGGCCCTGAATAGTAAGGAATTATGGTGAACAATTTTAATTAACATCAAAAGCCATAATCACCTTAATACTAGTGCACAACATGATACTATTTCAGTGTACGTATATTATAATAGTGGGATGTATTTAATGCCATTTGATATGCTTTGTACTCTTATAATTAGATGTTTTATCAAGAATGTATAATTACCCTTTTAGAATATTAAATTAACCAAAAAGGTAGATAAATCCATAAGTTAGTACACAAGCTGAAATAATTGAAAAGAGGCAGTGAAAGGTAAAGTGTTGCCAGTGAAGATAATTGCACGGGATGATGAATAAACTGTCTGATTAAATCTTGTATTCGTGTTTGTGGCAGTCTAAAGCAGGAAACCTGTTTCATCTTCCTCCCCCAAGAGCCTCTGCTTACTATTCAGCAGGATGCTCTTCGTAATGAATGAGACTCTTAAGTCCTCCAGAGCCAAATTAATCATAAAATACATCCATATGTGATTGTGTCACCTCTGTTGACTAAACAATAGGCTGTTTTGGCTGCATTCATGTCATGATGACATGGTGAGCGGTTGCATGGCGACGAAGGTTACGATATTGTAACCCTAGTTCTATACTCTTCAGGACTCTGTGGGTAAAAGTCTCTTTCAATCACGAGCAAACATTAGCTGACTGAATAATGTCCAAAGCGTAGCCAGCCAATCAGGACATGTCGCTGCAAATACGTGCTGACCCCACAGTACATAAGGCCTCACACAACGCTGTCTGTCATCCGACTATATCTTCGGAGTGGCAGGGCCCCCTTGGTAGGAGGTTCTGTCTGTGCTTATAGAACAACGGTCACAATATCGTAACCTTCGTTCTAACTCCCAGAGGCTGTGTGGGTGGACCCCGTCGAATGCAAAGCCATAACATCGACCCAGCCATATTGATCCTGTCCGGCTAGATGCTAGTAGCTGCTGCCTATCTACTTCTCTATGACCTATGCTGCCATAGCAGACAGGTGGGGGTCCAGCCAACTTAGGGAGTGCACAACTGAACGGGGTAGAGCCATGGCCTAACTCTGCAGGGGTCAAAGGTCATCAATGAGCACGGGAACATGCATGTTGATCATGGGTCAGGTGCAACAAAACCAACATGCATCCCACCCTTTTTACCTGTCCAGTGTTTTTTCAGTGATCACAGATCCTGAAAAGGAGCCCGAAATGTCCAAGAGATAGAATCCTATAACAGACAAAGCACTGGCCGTAAGGTTGGGCTGAGATTGTGTGTGTTAGAATTTCAGTACAGTACTCTTTAGGTACATAAATTATTTAGTTTTTATCTTTCTGGGTCTTGATCCTGGAAAAAGGAAGCTCAAGCTGAATATGGTATCAGGTGATATTTAGGTAATAAAAGCTTTGATCGATGAACTAATATGAACACATCTTTCAGTTATTTTACTCTGAAAAAGCAGAGAAACCGCCTCTGGCTTCTGTTTGATTATTTCTCAGACAATTAACCTGATCTTAAACTAGCACACTATTTGACCCGTTATCTCTGGCAGCACTACTGCAGTATTTCTCGATGGTGTTGCCTCTTATTCTAAACTGTGACAAAACTAGCCTCCAAAAGCAAAAGCCAATGCATATTTTTTTGCAGATCAAGCATGACTGTATCAAAGTAATTTACATTTCTATCTGCCGAGATGAGAGACACACTTAAAAAACCTATGACATCAAAAATCCCTGTTCATCCTCTTTTTCTTCACGCCAGAAAAAGAAGAAAGATATGCATTGTTTATTAAGCTAAAACTGGATGATTGTACGTTGGTCTTTGGTTCAAGGATAGTGCCCTCCTGGCGAATGTGATTAGCCGGGGGCTTTATTACCTTCTGTAAAACACCCCACACTTTAATGTTCTTTCTTTATGCTGCTGCAGTGTTCCCTCTTCTCTTCTCATTACAAACACGCTGCTCCGGCATTTGAACACCTCTCCAACCTCATCTTCAGTGGCCCCACTGCCTCCTTGAGTTTAAGCACTTTCATATGTCACTATGACATATCCAGGGACTGGGGGGTAAGCACTTTGGCAGGCCATTGCTTCCACCGTTAGACATTTCATCAGATGCCGTGTGATGTCATGTTTAGTGTGGTGGACAGCGGGCATTGTATCAACCTGTCTAGACAAGCTGACACAAACATGGCAACACCATTTTTCCCAAAAGATATCTCCTTCAGGACACATTTTGTATCTCTGCCCTGTTGTTACGGTTCCATACTGTGATATATATATTTTCAGACCTGGTTGTTCACATGTCCTCAGCCACCTGTTATGAGGGTATGGGAACATAGAATCCATTAACATGCATCTCAGGTGACTGGATTGAAGTCAACAGGTGACCGCAAGATAAAAAAGAGAACCCAAGACACAGATTGTGATCTCACTGCACCAAACAAGCAGATGGTCGGGAACACACAATGACCACATTGATCATACGCGCACATGCAAATGCCAGTTCACATCCAAAAGCAATAGACACTTTACTGACCGTCTCTGTTGTTTGTGACGGCCTCTTGCTCTGCTTCAAGAGGTAAGCGTAATGCTCAAGGACACCTCCACCAACATTGCTGTCTCAAAAGGTTCTCTATGAGTTGATGTTTTGTATATCTACTTCAGTAAACAACACCTGATCGGATTGTGTCAGCTATCTTTCAATGGTATTGTGCACAAGTCAGAAGACAACACTAGTGTTGTATGTGGTTGTTGTTGGGATTGGATCTGTGCAATCATTTGGAAAAAAGGTGATGTCACATACTTCATGTGCTTATCAGTGGCCTGTGGTCACTATTGCTCACTTGTGTTCTTTTAATCTTATAGAGAAATATGTACATACACAATATTTGAAGCTATGGTTTAAGGGGCTTTAAAAGATGACATAATGTGAATCTGAGGCTTTACTATGATCTTGGTTTTTAAAGAAAACATGAATTAATCTAAATTAAATTAATCAAAATCTTAAATGTACAAATTTAAAACATTTAAATAAAATAAAATAACATAAAAATATAATTTTAGAACTCTACGCATGCATGGAGTTTAATCGTGGCTGGCTCAGGAATCAAAGGGGCCTTTGCATGGCAATCTGTTGCTGTCTATCCCACTTAGCCGGGGACTGCAATGGGGAGCTGATGTTTGGCGATGCTGCAAAGAGTCGGATTACAGAGATAATAAAGGGGCTTTAGCCACCTGGGAGAATAACAGTGCTATTTTCCATGTCCCAAGGCTGAAAAAGGAAATCTCTAGGCTCTGGGAGAAGCCTCTCGCCAGGTTGATCTATTACCGGATGTGTCAGCAGGTTCTTTTCCCATTTTCCCATGCTGTGTGATCAGAAAACAATCAGTATTCCTTTCTGTGCAGGAACAAGCACGCCCGTGTTACTGCCAGGCTGTTGAAACAGTATAACATTACATTCCAGGTAGCTGTCCAACCACTGTAGTTGCAGTAACACTGTCAGTGTGTCTGACTTGCCTTGCATACAAATCACATACAGACGATTATCTCCTTCTGTTTCCTTTTATGACTTTTAATAACTTCATGACAATGATTCATCAAGCACTTTTTAATTGAAGCCAACTATTGTCTTCGTCTCAAGGTGTATGGAATCAGGAGATGTAATTTACTGGCTGGAAGATTTTACATTAATTCAAAAGGTGATGTGTACTTTGTGCCTAAAAATGATACCCTTGCTCATCTGTTTAATTAATGCAGTTTTTCATCCATTTCTTTGCACAAAGCTTGGTGCACCCCCGGTGAATATACATTAGTTAAACTGAAATGTGGAGATTTTATTGTAAAGTCACCAAAGGTTCATTATTTTGTTCTTTGTTATTACATGGCTGTACATCAAAGTTCTGCATGAATGTGTAGGAGTCTGTGGAAAAACAATAACACCAGTAGTAATAATAATAAGATCACATTTCTATATATTATGTTTTGTAATGTGTTTAATGACTCGTGCTGGCTCAACCAGAAGCTCATCTACTTCCTTTTTTTTTATCAATGTTACAGAGAGTGTTGCACTGACCTTTTGATTCTCATTAACCAACAACAGAAATAATAATTCTGTGCTAATTCATCTTTGTGCTAAAAAGCTGTCCATGCTTTTCCATGTAGAGTCAGATGTACTGTCGTAATGGGCTTCACACTATGATGTGCAACATGCAAATTGTACCATGTTGCATGCATTACGTATGAGACATTGGGATTATACATGCACAATTGTAACATAATTGCCAATATGCATGGTCAATCAGAGGAGGGAGCCTTGTGTGTAACTCTCGTGTGTACTTTGCATCTGATTGTCTAACAAGAGGTTGCATGCCAGTAGGCCAGTCATTACAAACTCGCACTACGCAGCCACATTTAAAAAAAATATATATAAATATATAAGAACTTTATTGTCATGTAAAAATTCAAGATTTTGTATCGATACCTCAAGTCGTCGGTTAGCTATTAATTTGGACTCACATCTTTGAAGAAAGAGACAGATAAATGGAGCTGGAGCTGAAGTTTAAACTTCCACAGAAGGCCACGGCACTCCAACGTACCCATCACCCTCTGTGACTCCCCCGTCAACGCTGTGGAGTCCTTCCGCTTCCTGGGCTCCACCATAACCTCAAATGGGAGCCGAACGTCAGCTCCATCACCAAGCAGAGGATGTTCTTCCTGAAGCAGCTGAAGAAGTTCAACCTGCCAAAGACCATGATAGTGCACTTCTACACTGCCATCATTGAGTCCATCCTCTGTTCACCGTCACCGTCACCGTCTGGTACGCTGCAGGACAAGGTCAGACTGCAGCGCATCATGCGCCCTGCTGAAAGGGTGATTGGCTGCAATCTGCCTTGTTCGCCTCCAGTATCCTGAGGTAGAAAAAGAGCTCTCACCCTGGACACAAACTGTTCAAGTCCCTTCCCTCGGTCAGGAGGCTGCGGTCCATCAGGACCAGACCTCACGCCACAAGAACTGTTTCTTTCCAGCTGCAGTCGGGTTCATCAACAAAGCCTGGGACCCCCACTGACTGACTCCTTCCTCTGCATTTATTGGTTTTGCCTCCGAAACAGCATTTTTTATGTCACCCTACAAGTTTTCTATTGGATTAAGGTCCGGGGATTGGGCTGGCCATAACGTTAATCTTGTTGGTCTGGAACCAAAATGCTGCTCGCTTACTGATGTGTTTGGATTCGTTGTCTTGTTGAAACACAAATTTCAATGGTATTCCCACTTCGGCATAAGGCAACACGATCTCTTCAAATATTTTGATGTATTCAAACTGATCCATGATCACTGGTATGTGATTAATAGGCCCGACACCATAGTATGAGATACATCCCCTGTAAAAGCGAACGTCAACTGTATATGTGCTGTGGTGGTGGTACTTGGAGGGGATGCAACACTGATCAGGCCCTTCTTCTCCTTCTCCTTCTCCTCCTCCTATCCTCCTCTTCACACACTGCAGACCTTACTCTCTTTTTATCTGACTTGAGAGCAGAGGTCCTTTTTCTATCCAGCACGTCTTCACCATCATGGGATTTTACTTTCAGTCCTGAGTGAGCCCGGCTCTCAGTCTGGGTGCTGCTTGAAGTGTGTGTGCGGTGGCGGTGATGCTCAGAGGGGACGCTCCTCCGATCCGGTCACACACGACGAGTGTTTCTTTTCATACCTGAATTGACCGAACCGAGGTCTGGGTAGAGCAGGGATGAGGGTTGATGCATAGTCGCTGGCTCAGGGCGCCTCTCTCAGCAGAAGCAGAAGGATGGTTCTGCTGTAATAAGAATTACATGAATACACTTCTACATTCAGACATCACATGTACATGTGATGTACATTCGTACATCACACATCACTAAAAGTGCAATAACTGAAATGTCAACATCAACTTACTGGGCGCTGAGATGGTATCAGCTGACCATGTGATGCATGCTGGTGAAATGATGCTGGAGCACCTGAAGGGGTGTAAGCCTCTTGGCAGCATCAAGCTCAAGCGTCCTTTTGAGGATATGCCCAAAGAGAAGTCTGTCATTCCATTCTGAAACTTTATCAGCAGTCTTTTTACTCCTGATGACCTGGATCTGTAAAATGATGAACCAACAGCGGTGAGGAATATCTTAAGTCACCTCCAAAAGTGAATGCTTTTATGTTTCAGAATTTCTTTTTTTTAAGTGAATATTAAAAAGCAACACCTACATGCAAGAGATCACACAGCGAGCTGAATTCCTTGCACCTGGTTTTCATCGACTTATTGAAACATTGCACCGAACCAACAAATGCAATCCCTGAATACATTTGTACTTTCTTCTATTTCTTGCCAGACTCCTGGCAGCGCTTCTGCTCACTCAGCTGAGCCACATTAACCCTGATTGAGGTCACAGTAGAAACCCTGATTACAGCTTCAAGATGGACATCACTAGACCTGTACTCACATTTATTAAAGTTCATAATCGAGAAAGGTTTCTCACACTTCCAGAAAGGCACATTACCCGACTGAACACTTTTGTCAGCTCAGGGAAGGATGGAGGTAATTCTCTCATAAATTGTCCAGTCATGTCTGGTTTTCCTTGTGGCTCTTAGATCACTACAAGTCAATAAGTTCCATTTGCGACATACTTGGGACACTCTCCACATCAGCTGAGAAGGGGTCTACTCTGCAAACAGCTGGAAAGTGTCACGGCGTGATCTGAAGTTCTAGTTTCTAAAGATATGCACTCAGTCAGGATGACTGTTGGGTAGAAAGGCGCGACTGAAGCACATGAATATTTCCATTTCATGAATTTGTGAATACGAAACATGGAGTCTTGGGATTTAATATTTCATACTGTGTAAATATTATGACATACAAACATTACTTTAATTAAGATTTGGAACTATCTGACATAGAGCAAACTGGCGCTATCAGAGTGTGTGCTATAAGATGATTGCAACAAGCTTAAAGACCAAAAGAAAGTCTTAATGAAAGTCTTATTACGAGCAGTGGGGTCCTACATGAACACACCTTCAACATACACAGGGGCGATTTGCAGCTAAGTGTGAAGCGGTCGGGAAGAGAGACCAAGACAAGATTCAAGACAAGAGGCAATACATGAACAAGAACAGTGAGCACAGGCCGGCTAACATCATGTTCCGTGTATGTGAGAATGGAGAGATGTCAGTGTGTGCGTCTGCATGTGTGTGTGAGCGAGTGTGTGTGTGTGTGTGTGTGTGAGTGAGTGAGTGTGTGTAAGCTATGTGAAATGATAGAAAAGACAACAAGAAAGTAAATACATAAAAGGGGAAATAACATAAATTACAAAATAATAACATCCATAAACATGTGCGTTTAAAACTGTAAAAATAACGCAAATATGAATAAAGTCTCGCTCCGTCCACGGGCACAATACCTCCAAGTCTGAAGACATGGTTCCCTGATAGAAAACGATATATTGCGCCCTCTGGGTTGGGAGTCAATGCCCCGTGCGATGGAGTTCAGTCATCTTGGGGCCTTGTTCCTGAGTGAGGGGAAAATGGAGCGTGAGATCGACAGGCGGCTCACTGCGGCATCAGCAGTGATGCGAGTGTTGTAGTGGGCCGTTGTGGTGAAGAGGGAGCTTAGCCAGAAGGCAAAGCTCTCAATTTACCAGCCCATTAACGTTCAGACCCTCACCTATGGTCATGAGCAGTGGCGGTGCGTCAATAGAGGGCGCTAGGGCGCCGCCCCTCCTAAAATTTTGCGATGAAAAAAAAAAAAGAAGAAAAAAAAAATATAATATATACTGTCAAAAAACATTATATATCAAATAATTTAAATAAGAAATATACCGTGTTGAGAAATATACCATGTGTGTGGGAGACCGTAAGCCCCTGTCAACAACCACTTAAGTTAAATATAATATATCGCCATTCATCATTACTGAGAAAAGCCCCTCCCCTCTCGGGGCGCCGGCCAAATGTGTGTCTATGGAAAGCTAACAAACATTTCACCCTCGTGACGGCAAGGACAGCTTCTCATTGGCGGATGAAACGTGAATCTTCGGGCGCACGAATCTGCGCCCTAGCCAATGACATCGTTTCTTATTGCAACGTGGTTGGACTATTCGTCCAATCAGAGACCTTTATCATTCCCTCACATCCCATATAGCTCCCACGTAGCTACGCGAGCAACACAGCTAGCAGAGACTTTGATTATGTTAGTATGGCGACTGAAAACTCTGTGGTATCTCTACGCGAAACACCTTTCAATCCACGATCAGATGTTGACAAGAAGAGGCTGAAAGAGTTGGGACCCGAACGTCCGGATTTAAATATTCAGCAGCAAAGCAGTATGCACCAAGCTACATGCTAACCGGAGCTGCTAGCTGGAGGCTCAGTGTGCAGTGGCTCTGAGCAGCCGAGGAAGCGCCGGGCTATGAAGGAAGATGAGCTTGAAGGATTGCTGCAGAAGTGAGTGTCAAAATCAGCAGATGCCTGTGTTAGAGTTTAATGTTTTATCTTTCCCACAGCAGAACACATGTTGGACATTGTTAGATTTGGGTGGATATCATATCAGGCTATAAGTTTATCTAAAATACCAATTCAACCCCCAACAAGTTAGTGTGTGTGTGTGTGTGTGTCATAGCTACAGCCATCAAGGTGGCTCCTGGCCTTTTGTTTATGTTGCTGAGCCATCAAGACACACAAAACATAGTTTTTTGTCTGTAGTATGAAGCCTGTTTGTAGTAGATATTTCCCCACAACTTATCTTACTGTCTCTGTCTCTCTCTATATATTTATCTGTAGGTTTCTGACACCATACTTGGACACACCAGGGAACGCTTTGCCTTCAAAGACCACCTCACCAGTGCCACCTTACTGCAGGGCCCCCAGTTTGAATGCTACGTCAATGTATTCCCTGAAGTTGCTCTGGCCACCACATTGAATGTTTCTTAAACCATTCTGCTCTGAACCTCTCATGCCCAAAGTTACAGTTTGTTGATAGTTGTTATTGGACAGTGTTGAGCACTGTGTTTTCTTGAAAAAGCTTTGTTTTTTAGAATATTCTACTCCAAACCTCTTTTCTTCTCATTGTGGAGTGCTATTTAAACCGCGCCGCCCAACTGCGCCCCCCCCCAAAAAAATGTCACCAGCCGCCACTGGTCATGAGCGATGGCTAGTGAATGAATGAGATTACGGATTCAAGCGGCCCAGTTTGGAGTAGATCCGCTGCTCTTTCAGGTAGAAAGGCGGCCAGCTGAGGTGGTTTGGACATCTGATCAGTATGTCTCCTGGACGCCTCCCTTTAGAGGTTTTCTGGGCAGGTCCAACTGGTAAGAACCAGAGGGAGACCCAGAACACGCTGGAGGGATTATTTATCTCATCTGGCCTCTGTACTCCTCGGGGTTCCCCAGGAAGAGCTGGAAAACGTTGGAATATCCTGGAGCTAAGCCTGCTGCCCCGGCAACCCAGCCCAGAATAAGCAGAAAAGATATCGGACGGACTGGTAAACTATTCACAAACAATAACATATTGCATCAAATTCAGATACAGTGTAATGTAGCTTCTTCACATTGCGCAAGTCCTTCTCATAGACTATAGCTACTATTTAAAACAAGGCACGGCCATACTTGACATAATTAGCGTGAGAATACATATAGTTATGCTGTAATACTGAATCCAACATATTTATGCCCACAGTGCACCAAATGTGGTTGACCCAATAACTATGCTGATGAGTGTGGATCTTTTTCAAATATATAATTTCTAATGTGGGTGCTTATTAGATCTAATGGCTATATCGCTGGTCATGAACTTTGGAAGTTGAGCCTGCCACATCAAATTGGCCGGTCACTCAGTATTACCGGCTCTGCAGCATATAATGGCAGCTGATGACAGTTCGGCCTTGATCGGAGCTCCATCCCTGATTGCCTGTTGTTGGTAATGGCTGAGGGAGCAGTGTAGTGGGCAAGTAATGACCATGGCAGGTAACACGTCATTATCCCCTTGTTGGGGAAAGGTTTCTCTTTGAGACTGATAAATGTTAATTAATCCACCCTGACATCAGTCGGAGAACGCAGCTGGAGCATACACTTGTTTTTGCAGTTGTGACTGTATATTATTTTGTATATCAATGTATGTGTTTGTTCTTATGTTTATCATTTTCTAGGACTAAAGACAGATCAAATGTGCTGGAGCAGTAGTGTAAAGAATCTTGCTATCTGTTTCACTGCTGATGTCCTTTCATCTCAAAGTTGAGCGGAATATTATATTAAAAACCCAGAAGCTTTCAAAATGAATGATGAAACATGGAAAAGACAACAAAAGGAGCATTTATTTGGAATAGCAGCATATCCTCCATACATTGGTCCTCATTAGTCAATACAGATCAGCTAACAGCTCGCTTCAAGTCTGCCCAATGGCAGCGGCAAGGATGTAATACAGCTAATCAATACTTCAGTGATTTTGCCTGGAAGAGAACGCATGCTCTGTGTGTGAACCAGCTGATGCATCCTCGAGAAATACTAATAAGAGAAAAGCTGGAATCCCAAGAAGAGAAAGGTTTTCTTTAAATTATCTCACCAGCCAAACTGTGTGCGTGTGTGTGTGTGTTTGTGTGTGTGTGTGTGTGTGTGTGTGTGTGTGTGAGAGTGAGAAAGGAGGTGAGACAATTATAGTAAAATAAACAGACAGAGATACATTTATGATTGTTTATCAAAATATATAATCAAGGTGAAATTGTGTCAACATTTGTTTGTGTCAATCAGGTTGTCATAAGCACTTTATGATTTTCTATGTGAGCTATAATACACAACAAAGTGTCCTGATAAAATGGAAATAACTGAAGAGATGGAGGTGAAAACCTCAATAATGTGAAGCAAAGTAGGCAATAAGACTATAAATATATTAAAGTTGAACCCAAGTTCCTCCAGTGAGAGATACACTGCATTCAGTAATATGAAATGAAGCAGATTTACCGTTGCTAAGGGTTCCTGTAGTTCAACATGGAGGTGGATGAGTTAATGGAATATACTTTCCAAGGTTCTGAAAGTAATGGTTAATTTCCTGCACTGTTGGAGCACTGAAAAAGGCTTGAATGGGAGGAAACACACAGCTTCATCAGAGTTATCGGGGCAAAAGATTTTAAAAACTGCGTTTGAAAACGGCTGGTTCTTTGATGAAAAAGTCAAAGGCACGAGCCTGTGTACGTTAAAAATGTAATGAAAGATGTCATCTAATGGTACAAGACTTCAGTAGGAAACATCCACTAATTGAGCCGACAATGAGTGACACTGATGCCGAGCAGAAGCTAAGTACACTGATGATGATATGCTCTGACTCCACCTCTCGCTGGCTTCTTCTCTATCGTGATGGATGGCAGCTGAGTGATGGTTATTGTTGTGGTACTCAAAGCCATCCGCTGTACCAAACTGATCGAAGAATCAAGGTTTCTCACAGACGTGAAATAGCTAAAACTGAAAACTGAAGTACAGTTACATTATCCAGCAAACTCCTGGGTTTCTATGTTGAGTAACATTAAAGCTGTAATTGGAAAGAAATATGAAATGAAACCACATGCTTGATATTTTATTACTCAATATGCATTTCACAGGCTGCATCTTCCTCTCTATGCCTTAGTTTAATTGTTAGTGGCGGAGTCCGCCATTTTGGCGATGAATTCACACGGACAAGGGACATGCAAGAAATGATGCATGAATATAATCCAACATGACTGTTTTTAACAGTCTTCACTTTCCTGCAGCAATATCACAGCTGTATTAATACGTTACAGCCAATGTAGAACACACAAGGTGACTGTTATTGTTGTTTGATGACCACAACCATCATCAACAATGTACCCACAAAACAAGACCACAGCCATTTATGATCAGCTTAAAGTATTGCGCAGAGTAATGGAAGAAGAAAGAGCAGCTTTACAGCGGGCGTTTAGACGAAGAGCAGCGGGCGACCTCTAAATCCTCAGCAAGGTAATCCACTGCTTTCGCCGTTGTGTGGGAAACTACTTGCGCCACGCTCAACGAGGAATCCGTTTTCAGTTGCTCATGGCATAATGGAAAAAGGCCAATTATTTTTTTGTTTGCTTGGCTGTGCTGTAAATAGATAGACATCCTCTGTTCTATTTCTGACAGAGTATATAACAGACCCAGAATTCTTAGACTTGTATCGAACCACCTGTTAACCACAGGAGTCTCCATGTCCATCGGGTCTGACATCTTCAGATTTAGAACTTCAGGATGTAATGAAAAGAAAACTGAAACTTGGAAACTCTATACAAAGTGCACACGATGTAGAGAGGGGGTTAAAATGTTGAACAGAACTCCTTGAGATGTCCTGTTATGCTACGATATAAAATAAACCTGACAGGCAGTTAGAAATGTCCATGTGCATACTGGCAAGAAGGATACGATAACCTCCCAGCACAGTTTTACAGCTGTATCTTACAGATGTGCCGTCCTAATAGAAACCTTTGAGATGAGATAAAACAGGGTGCTTGACAACATGTTTACTTCACTAATGGTTCTCTCCAATTGTTCCTGTTTCTCTGTGAATTTTAGTGACACTTTTGTCTCTAACCTCTCTGGTCCTTCATGTGAATCGAGGAATATTTAAAAAGGGGCCTCGCATTGAGAAAGAAGATGTGCTTCACAGCAGCATCTGATCTTTTATTCATTACATATCATTGTGCGTCTGCCTCTCAACTCTGATTCATCAGCACATTATGATATTGTTTTGTTTGTGTTGCTCCTGATGTGAGAAGGGCACGAAACTATTTTCTTTTTAAATCTCTTATCAGGTCAGCCTCTGGCAATGACCCCTTTAAAAGCATGTGTGCGTACACTGTGTATGTGTGTGTGTGTGTGTGTGTGTGTGTGTGTGTGTGTGTGTGTGTGTGTGTGTGTGTGTGTGTGTGTGTGCATGTGCGCTATATCAGTGATGCATCTACTGACTAATTACTTTGCTCTCTCTTCTACACTCCACATAGGTGAGTTCAACAATATCTACTGCATTATGAAGAACTCGGTTTAACAGCTAAATCTTTTATTGCTCAAACTTAACAGGGCAGCCGGGCCTCTGGCTAACCTGCTGAATTAAACATTTATAGAGAGGCAAGACGTGATTAATACTTAACTCCCTTTAATATGCCCGGCATGTTTCCACTTGTGTAGCTGTGTTATGATGTAAGGGTCACTGGTGGAAGAGATACTGACTAGACACGCACCACTACTTCACCCAAGCAAATACAACATTGGCTGTTCACCAACAGATCTTTAGTCGTAATGCCAGCAGTACACGTCAAACAGATCGAACATGGCGTGCTATCCAAGGAGCTGCAAGCAAACACTCGTATCCTCACTGTCACTCAAAACAATACAAACAGTCATTTGATCAATTGTTTTAATAAAAGCCATTGATCATAACTGCTTTAAATATAGATCCATTTGAAGGAGGCGTGATACTTTTAAATACTCAGATATTAATGAAGTTTCAAATGGTCAACATAGATCAAGAGACGCATGATTAAAGACTAAAATGGCAAGATAGCAGATCAGTAAAAGAACCATGTTAGTAAGGTTTCCTGCACAGCCACTTTGAATGCAGAGAACATCAACGAGCATTAACTTGCTGCTTCTGCAGCCTGTTTGAAGAAAAGAAAAACACATGCATCTCAGACTGTGTGTGTGTGTGAATTAATTGGCATGAACCACAGACAAAGTGTAGTTATCCCACATTTATAACACGTATCTAACTCTTGACTTGGCCCTAGTTTCCACACGTGACTGCTGTTGGAATTGTCACTGTCCGTGACATCATGTTGTTCAGCTCTCTGGTCATGCCTTTCACATGACCCCTTATGTAATTAAGAGAATGCAAGATTGAGAGATTTCTTTTCATGCGAGAGATTTCTTACAAACTCAAGCTCATTCTATAAACCTCTCACCATTTTGAAGACTGAACTGCTGCCATGAAGCTTGCAGCTTTCGCAGCCCTTCCCAGAGCAAAAGCAGGAGACGCTCAAAGCCAACAGAGTGACATCCCATGAGGCTTTGCTCACCAGGAGGTAGACACCAGTTACAATTTCACAACCAGGATGTGTGTCTGTGCGGGGTCACGCTGAGTCTTTCTCCTCCTCTCACACTGCCATCAGATAATCTGTTTTAAGTCTATTTTTGCCTCTTTCATCAGTAGCTTATTAAACACTCACTGTGGGAACTATTGGGTGAAAGAGGCAGAATTACTTCAGTCCTGTGAAATAAACTGCAGCGCATGTCTTTTACTGTATGTCAATTAGTAAGCTATGTCTGAATTGGATAAATAGTTCCAGACAGGGAATCAAAAATTATTTCATTAAATTAATAAAGTAGCGAAAAGGGTTCTTGGGTATTTGCATGTATTATTATATGTATATATGTAAAAGTTGTAAAATGAAAAAATGAATTAGTAAGAAACAGAAAAGAGAAAAATGTTCTTCTGTTGCTCAAAACAGAGATTTTACGTTTTGTATTTTGGGCACGTAGCTAATGTTCTCATCAGTGAAACTTATACTGACTGCAATAAAGTTAAGTTCTGAGATGACCAACATTACAAGCAGCCAGGGAGGATGGTAAAGGGCAGAGCCATGGCATCCTCCGAATATTTATACGACTGTCGAACATAGTGACAGATAAGCTTTGGGAGAAAAAACTGAAGTAAAAAGTGTTTTAAAAGAAGTCAAAGTGGGCAGAAGCAAAGGTGATATCCTGATGATGTAAAAGGTCATTTAAAAAAGAACAAAAAAGTTTTCAACGGGTTACACTGATTTAATAGGTGCCGTGTTAACTTTAATAATACAAACCACCTATAGGTAATAACATGCTGAAGGACACATGGGTTCTATGAATAATGTACAGGAAACACGATTCAATGTTTGGATTTTTTTAGGATGAGTGACAGGCCAAGATCCAAGAAAGCGGCTGAAGTCAGATGTGTCGTCATGGAAGTCAGAACTGTATAAGACAGCAACAATAACACACACGATCCTTATTTCATGTCAACTCCTATAGGGTCGGCTATGTGTTATGGGAAGCCTTTCTCAAATGCTGTCATTCGACAATTCCGAGTTTGCTTCTACTTTGATACCTCATTCTGCTTGAATGGTGCGGGTGCAGCAGACGGGAGGACGAAGAGGGGAGGATGAAGGATGAAGCTCTCTCTTTCTTCCAAACCCACAGGGTCCCTGCTCTCCGCCGCTGATGGCCTGTAATTGGTGTTTAGCGCTGTTGTGGAGAGGCCTCAGCTGCCGGGTGGCTCCTCTGGCTG
Source organism: Myoxocephalus aenaeus (assembly GCA_038501785.1). NCBI lineage: Eukaryota > Metazoa > Chordata > Actinopteri > Perciformes > Cottidae > Myoxocephalus > Myoxocephalus aenaeus. The sequence goes on along the minus strand of JBAMJR010000001.1, from coordinate 3,843,987 downwards.
CCTTTCAACGTGTCACTGGTTTGTGTGTCCCATTGTGGCTTGTTCACTCTTCACTTGAGGAATAGCGAGCATGTACGCTGGCAACTTTTCCCCCAGCAGGGCGCTGAGGAAGCAAACCCACCAACAGCTGTGCTCCATCGTTCTTTGACGGAATGGAGGGATGGATGGATGGGTAAAGATAGATTATTTTATCTCCTACACTTACTATTATCTTAATACTACTTTTTATATACCATTATTATCTTTAGTTTGTATTTACTTTCCTTAATGGTTGGTAATAATTGGCATAGATGAAATAAGTCAGTATTTGAATGTAAGTACATTTACTCAAGCACTGTACTTAAGTTTTTGTACTTTTCTTTATTTTATACTACATTTATTTAACAACAGTTGACAAATCAAATGACAAAATATATATTATTCTGAAATGAGTCATTCTGCATACTGAGAACTTCTACTTGAGGTACTTTAAGTATATTTTGATGCCAATAGTTCTGTACCTTTACTTCAGGAAGATTCTGAATGCAGGACTTTTACTGGTAACAGAGTATTTCTACACCTACACTTCTTCCATCGCTGCTACTCAGTAGGTGAACAAAGTTGACAGTTTTATCATGGCTATCTTAACTTGTACTCATATACATGTAGGATAACTGAATAGGTCCACTGGGCACAGGCCCAGGGGCCCAACGTGTCAGGGCCCCTCCTGGCCTCACCGTCAAAATGCCACTCAACGAGAAATATATCGAGCTGAAAGAGACCAAAACAACAAAGAGATGCACAAAAGCTGCAAGGAGACACAAAAAGACATCATAGTGACTCAAAACAACTGTGAAAACAACACAAAGAGATAAAACAAACAAAAAAAAAGACAACAAAGAGAGACAAAGCAACTACAAAGAGACAGGAAACAACTACACAGAAATAAAATGACAAAATGACTACAAAAGGGAGAAAACAACCACAGAGAAAAATGAATTAAAAAAAACACACCAAAACAACAACAAAGTGAAGAAACAACGTAAGGAACTTACAGAGAGATGTCTAAATACTACAAAGAGACACAAAACAAAAACAAAAAGAACACCTAACACGCTAAACACCTACATATTTTGCATGTCTGTGTCCAGGGACCCATTGTCTCATAACCCACCCGTGCTTGGGCTCGAGACTTCATATGTTTGACTTGAAAGTATTGGGCATGTGTAGGCCGGGAGGTAATGAAAGGACGCTATTGAGCAGCATCGGGAAATCGATTGTTTATGGAGGTTGACGGAGCTAAAAGTCAGGATATCTCGGCCCCTGTTGCATCACCTTTAACCTTTGACTAACTTCATGGACCTACAATACTACATTCATGGAGTACCCCTTTCATATTGTAATTGGACTACTGCCATCTGTTGCTCTTCTTGAGGTGTATTGCATTTTTTCTGTAAAAGTATTTTCAGAATAATACATCTTATTTTTGACAACCTTTTGAACTGCATCAATAAACGTTACGGAGGGACATCGTGACCTATACGTTGTAACAACTTCATATCTGAGGTGCATTTTTCTTTCCACCGCAGCATGTAGAGCAGATTATTTGTATTATTATTATTGTTTCTTTATGCCACCCAAGGAGGGACTACTCCTTTTGCGTATATCAATATGTTCAGCCCACACTTGTTCTCAAGACGGCTCATGTTTATGCAGCACTTCCTCATGCAGCTCGCCGAGGGCCGCGTGCACCCTGCAGTCAGAGGTGCCCCATAGGTGGCACTGTTGGCTCTCATGAACGACCCGTGGCACAACAGGTTGCACAACTCCACTCCTCTCCTCACTGAATGGACACTAATGATCCATCCAGCAGGTTATGGGAGAGGTAAAATAAAAATGTAATGTGTGCTGTTTTATGTCATTGAGAACCACTTTCGCCTCGGTTCGGAGCAATTCATTGCATGTCACACAACCTCAGATTTCAGTTTTGTATATTGTGGATTAAACTGGAATATAATGCCAAGCTTCTCCTTATTATTTGATTATTTAAAACGGTGTTAAAAAAAACAAAAAAAAACGCCACGTACCGTATGAAATAAATACCCCTGATAAAAATGTTTATTTTCGATCGTTTAAACTGTGATCATTGTCTGCCTGTCCCATTCTCGTGCTCATTTTCACCATTCAACAGGAAATATAACCAATCAAAAAAATGCCTGCCACCAACCTTTTGTTTTCTTTCTTTCTTTCCAACGGTTCTAAAACTACCCAAAAGCGCAATTCCCGGATACTTGCTGACGTGACGCCTTCAAAAAAACCTCTAATTTGCCAATCCAGCCCGGAGTGCGCGTGCCCCCCCCCCCCCCCCCCCCACCCCTCCTCAGCTTCTGCACCAGCCCTCTCTGAGTCCACAGCCACAGGGCGCAGAGCGGCGACGGCTCCGGATCCACCTCACCCGCCGCCAGTGCACGCGTCTCCATCGCGGGGAAAGTTGGAGGACTAATTGATCCGATATCGCATGTGTTCGCGTGTCACTCGCCAGGTGATTTGTATCGCTGTGAATCCATCGCTCTATGAAAAAGAAGAAGAAGAAAAACCAGGTAGCTGCGCCTGTCATGAGATCTCTTTGGAAAGCAGAGATTGTTGAGGACTTTTTGCCAGTGGGCTCGTTGATGAAATGATTCCAGCCTGAAAAAAAAAGGAGACGGTTGCATTTTGATTGTCAGTATTGGAGGACAGCGCGGCGCCGTATCCTGTGTAATAAGAGAAATATGGTAAGAAAAAAAGAAGAAGAAAACAACACTGCATCAATTTCTCAGACTCCTTCTTGTTTCTATTCAGTGATGTTTATGTTGCTTGTTGTATCCTAGTGGTTGTTTTACAAGTGTGCAAAGCCCACAGGCAGAGAGCCATATAAGGAATCCATGACAGGTTCAGCGCATTTGTCAAACGTTAAACACCCCTGGGTGCTGTAGGGTGAGCTTGGTGACAGACGCACCCCGGGGTCACCTGAATTATCCTCAGAGAAAAACAAAAACAAAAACAGTTAAATTAATATATACCGTGAAGAATGAGGTCAGTCCATTCATTATACTGTATGTGCTCCATGAATGTTGGAGCATATTCGACAAATGTGGACTTCTCTTTCTTTCCCCTGTTGCAAAATGTGGGCTGTCACTGTGTTTTTAGGGGATGCTGTACTGACCGTGCGTTCATGTTTGTGATGGCAGGTGTCGCACGGACTACAGCTGATTTGTTCTAAATGGAGAACTGCTCAAAGAGGATAAATTGCGTGCAAAGTTGTTCGGCTTTCTGCTGAGGGAGTTCTTCCACCGCCTCGAATGAACATGAGTCCACGGCGAGACATGGGGCCGCTCCGGTGCGTGGGACTCACCGCGTTTCTCCTGTGCACAGGTAAGACCCCCAGAGAAACCTGAGCTAATGCCAATCAGCACTTGTGTCCATATAGCTGGAGCACGAAATGTGGAAATGCAAGGTAATCGTTATAATAATAAGTGCCACTGTAAATGCATCAACCTTCATGGATTGGTTTTATTCAGCTCGGGACATTTAATGAAATGCAAATGGTTTCATTTCTGCCAAGAGGACATATATGATTTATGAGACATATAATTAGCTGTAAGCTGCTGTGGCAGAATACAAAATGACTTGTATTAACATGAATGAACTGTGACAGTTGCCTAGGGAGTGTGTGGGTTTGGGTGTTGTAGTTTGGGGGTTGGAGCAGCACTTAAATGGGATGCGGTGTGTGTGTGTGTGTGTGTGTGTGTGTGTGTGTGTGTGTGTGTGTGTGTGTGTGTGTGTGTGTGTGTGTGTGTGTGTGAATATGGCACTGCAGAGCACCAGGAATAACAACAGTCTGCAGAGCAGACACAAACCAGAAAAAGGAGTCCACCTTTTCACTAAGTTTGAGCAGTTCTGCTCTTAAAAACTTGTGTGTGGGTGAAATCTATCCATATAGATGTGTTTTTGAGTGTGTGCATGCATGTTTCTGGGTGTTCCAGTGTATATATTTGGCTGTGATTGAGTGTGGATGTGTGGGTGTTATGTGTGTGTGTGTGTGTGTGTGTGTTTTTTAAAGATGTGTGGGCCTGTGATAAACAAAATAAATGCATATGTAGGAACAATTATTGTTATTATTATTTTTTTAACTGTCAATCACAAGGCAAATGTAAAAAAAAAACTCTTTCCCACTCAGCTATCATACCAGAAAACAGATATATTTGTCATAGTTAGATAATGGGGAAATATATTTATAGGAAATGCACTTTTTGGTCCATCCTTCCATTATGGTCACATTTCATTTTAATATTTCAATACGGTAATCTGGGGATGCGGCAGCCTCTGTAAACCTGGGTCCATTAGCAACAAGAGCAGTCAGATTATTTGACTGAAAACAAACAGCCAGTCCAGCCATATTATCTAAAACACTTATAATAAGTGCTTTAGATGGCTGAACAAATACATGACTTATTTGTAGAGGTAAAGGAGCCAAAAACTGTGCGACAAATGAAAGTACAGTTCCTCTGCGGCGTACAAGATTCTTCAATTGTATCCTGAACACCTGACGGTGATGATACGACACACTAGGAATTCACTGCACCCAGCCGAAAAAATTGTCCTGCATATAATCCCCCATGAAAAAAAGGTGAACTGCTGTTTTTACACTTCTGTTTTTGTATGGATTAAACAAACATGATATAACGTCTTAATTAGTGAGCTTTAGTTGAGCTTATAATATGTATTCACCTTTGGTCAGACACAGCAGTTTATACTGTTTCCAGTCTTGGAGCTAAACTCTCCTATCTTTGTGTATCAGTTATCAGTCTTCTAATTAGTTAGTTAGAATATTCCCTAAAATATTCATTGAAAAAAAAAAAATCAGGCGAGTGGTTCTTTTCCCTAGTTAAAAGCCACTCCAAAAACATACAGGTTGGCTGAAGATTCATCCGTATCTCACTGGTCCTAGTCAGCCACTTAATCTTTGCAGGCGAAAGTGGAGGGGAAAGAACAAAAAAACAGATTCCATCCTGTCAGTCAAACCCCTGGTGTGCAGAGTCTCAGAGGATATTATAACTCTCCAGCCATCTGATTGCTTTCACCAAGAGGTTCTAGGTTGTCTCTTTGAGACACATACTGACAGGCACATACTGTAAGGATACCTACACACTGTCAACTTGCCATCAGGACATCTGGAAGTATTTCATATAGCCTGGCATGCTATAGGATGTGATGCAGATTTTTAAACATGACAGATTGGAGGATTGTCACTTCTTAGTCATATAGAAAAAGGTTTCAGGGGTTAAAAATGGCCTTGCTGCCGCTTAACATTGAGGCTAACACATTAAAGTTGCAGAAACAACTTTATGACATTATTAATACCACACAAACCATTGTCTGCATATAGTTTTCATCACCTGGTCATACGTGTTTGAGGATGAAGGGCACTGTGCTTAACAAGAGTGGGAGGATTCTCACTTGGAGCTCTTTTTCTTTTTATTATTGCTCTTTTGTATATGTGTGGGCCCAGCCACAGTGGATTGGGATGGAAAGTTGAAAAGTTACAAAACCAAGAGCCTTTAGCCTTGATTTAAAAAAAAAAAAAAAAAAAAAAAAAAAAAAAATATATATATATATATATATATATATATATATCTCTCTCTCTTTCACTCTTTCACTCTCTGTCTCTCTCTCTCTCTCTCTCTCACACACACACACACACACACACACACACACACACACACACACACACACACACAACCCAAACCAAAATAACAGTAGCAATCGAGGCACAACTGTAATTTCCAATGTCGGATCACCACTACCTGTTTTGCTATATTTGCTGCTACAACCCAAACAAAGAGAATGACAGGACCCTCTATCAGAATGCTGTAGGTAGCACAGGGTGCTAATATTACCAATATTGATCAAAACACGTTGCCAGACAAGAACTCTGCTATTGTACGATAAAGTTTCGTTGTGTTTTAACGTGCAATGCCAACAATTTTCACATGCTGCTTTCCAAAGTGTCTGTGCATGGCAATTATGGGTGAGGGTGAGTATGCCAAGATGTTAAATTAAATGTGATTAAGTGGATAGTTGTATGAGTGCGGTTGTATGAGTTATTTATCCTAAGTCAGTGTACCTGCAGTAGATGGCGCTCGGCATGCCCCTAGTTTGGAGAAACAGGCAGGAGTGTCAGAACAGGAGCAAAGCCATGCACTGCTGTGGACAGGTGCAGCAGCAAAATGCATTTTAGCCACCTAAGAAAAAAAAAACAGTTCAGTATAATCAGTTTAAGGATAGGCCTGCACTATATTTCCACTACTTTACCTTGCCATCCGACAGCCCTTTCTGTCGGAGAAAGGAAGCTGTGTTGAGTGACTTGGGTGTTTTAAAAAGGTAAATTTGGATTTGATTGCGGTAGAACAGCATCTCCTATCATGTGGCTCAGTGGTGAGTAGGGTCATACTTCAATCAGACGATCGGCAGTTCGATCCCCGACTCCGCTAGCACATGTCGATGTGTCCTTGGGCAAGACACTTAACCCCAAATTGCTCCTGCTGTGCCCCCGGTGAGTGAAAGGTTAGTTACTCCTGATGGGCTGGTGGCACCTTACCATAAAGTCGTAGGATCATTTTCTCATCGACTTTCATACAATCAGACTTCTTTTTGCAACGAGGGGAGTTGCCCCCTGCTGGCCATGAAAAAGAATGTGAGTTTAAGGCAAATTCGCATTGGTTTCACCTTTCAGAACTGGAGGTTGTCGCCTGGTTAGGAATAGGCCACTCAATAACTTGGTCAAGGCTCAGGAAAGATAGAGGCTAGAATATTAAAAATGATGTTATGGGTTGAACTCATAACGTCGCGAGCAGGAAAGTCCAACATGTTACACGGTCATCTAGTAGCCCAACCTCCACACCCCCACATTCTGACTCTTTACATAAAAGGCACACTACTTGCATCAGAAATGAATGAGGTCTAATGTGAATGTAATTCCTATACTGGGATATAATGTTATAATTGTAAAGGAAGAAGACACAGGCAGAGAAACTGGAGCAATATCACACTGTTGAATAGTCAGACTTCAGTTATTATATATTAAATATGAGGGAAAACAGAGATTACAAATAATGCAGTGCTTTGCATTTGTGCATCGCAAATGTAATGAGTCATTTTCTTTCTTTTAGGTGGCCATTTGGCCACAGGTTTGTGTTACTGTAAGACGTTCCAGCAGGCAGAATCGGAACATTATGCACCTGTTTTATAAACAGTGGAACAGTTATATATTGTGGATGATTCTTGGACTGTGGCTCATTACGCTTTGATGCTATCTCCAAAATATCTTCCATCAGGACGTTTAGTCAATTCAGCCTTATAATCGACCGTCATGATTGTGCTGTTTGAGCTTGTTGACTGATCTAAGTTCAGGGATGTTTTTCAGTCCCGGTCTGTCTTCTCATTGTCAGTTTAATTCCTTGTTATTCTGATTCATTCATTTGTCCACAGAATGACCTCAGTCATGTTAAACCCACTGCAGCCCCGAAACGTGAACAGCAGCACTAATAATTATTCAAAGAAATATCTTTGGTAATCTGTTCTTTTGATTTGACAGGCAATGCTTTTGCAATGATTGCACCAACATATAAAGGCATTAGTCCCATGGGTCTCAGTTTGAATGTTTTCCAACTTTTTTTCTTCACCTCAAAGAATATTGTTCTATGCTTGCTGACCAACATCTGAACATTGAGCTCATATTACTAAACACATTAAATCTTGTTTCTTTCAGTTGAGAAATATTGCAAAAAATATACTTTGAACAAATAACATTGAAAACGTCTCTTTTGCTCTCCACACGGACTGCTTACCTGTATTAAACCAAGGCTGCTGAAACGTGGTTAGTTAATAGTACCAGAACGCTTCTGATACCAACATCTTGTCCCGTTGCCTTCAGTTCTGCATAAATGCAGAATCTGTTAAAGGGACAGTGTGTAACATTTAGGCGTGTTTATTGGTAGATATTGAATATAATATTCATAAGCCCCATGGTTACTGGTGCTTTTTATTAGTACTTTTTAGTGTTTTGATGTCATTTATTATCTCGCTGCAGTGCGCATCTGCTCTGCTCTCTGTGTCGGGCTGTGCTCCTCCAACTGCGCACACACACACACACACACACACACACACACACACACACACACACACACACACACACACACACACACACACACACACACACACACACACACACACACACCTAATGAAATCGGCCTCCGCTGCTGTGTTTACACAAACACAGCACGAACGATCGGCCGAAAGCTTTTTTCTTTTTAAACTTCTCTGCCGGCTGAGACGAAGCAGGCAGGTGGACAGAAGACAGGAGGAATGACTGAAACTCAAGGATGTCTGTGTTCTTCATTCTTTATAAACTTCACCCAGAAATGTTCTTTATTTGATCCTTTCCAGTGAGATATTATTTACTTTATATAGGACTTTCCGGTTGTAAACATAACTGTTGCTGCTCTAGAAACGATATTTAACTATATATCTATATTATAAATGTTCTGTTCTGAATTTATTGGTTTTTAACATCTTATATATATTTTTAAACAATTATTTAGTCATGTAGAATAACCAAGTATTGATAAGAGTAGCCCCCAGTTGTACTAAATCCTAAAGATACCTATCCCTACCTGTAGGCCACCCTAGTTCCCCGACATACTAAGGGGTATTTAGTTGGTTGCAACCTGCCACAAACCACTAGATGCAACTCAAATTGATACACTGTCCCATTAATAGAGATAACAAATCACCTCAATTCTTGCCACCCTCAATCGGCTTCTAGTAAAACACAGAATGGACAAAATTTGACTAATTACACAGACGGCCTTGCATGGCCTGGCCCCTGCATATATATCAAAGTTGTTGAGGCCCTATTCTACCAGTCCTCCTCCCTGATCAAGGACTTTATCTGTTCCTTGTTCTGATTTAAATGCTGTAGAATGCATTCGTATGTATGTATATGAATATCTACATACTCATGTGTGTATGTATGTGTGTATCTACCGCTGTCTGTATGTATGTATGTTTATTATGAATATATATATTCCAACTGGGAACAGGTCCGACCTATTAATCAAAAGAACAGATTACCAAAGATATTTCTTTGAATAATTATTAGTGCTGCTGTTCACGTTTCGAGGCTGCTGTGGGTTTAACATGACTGAGGTCATTCTGTGGACAGTTTTACCTCAGTTTCCACAGCAAGTGTTTAACAGTCTACTGACGAAACAGGCAGAAAAACAACGTAAGACTTGAAACAGATTATCCCGTGTCAATGTTAGGGGAGAGGAAGCACACACACTGTACACACATTAAGGCTGTTAAATCCAAACTGGCTTCTACCACCTGGAGAGCAAAGTCTCGTGGGCTATTACTGGTTGCTTTAAACATCTCCTGGTTTCATTGTGAGAGGAGGTTGTCAGGGCTGAGAGCTGGTACACAATTCTGCTTCAAGAAAAAGAAGACGCCAACAGAATAAGCTGACTAGGAACCCCATAAGAAAATTGCCTCTACCTCTTGGTTCTTCTTAAATGTTTCAAAAACCATTTCTATGAACTATAATGTTCATTACCATAAAATGAGAACTAGGATACTTCTCACTGGAGGCCTCGACCGGAAAGCTAAAATTGAGTCTGCCTCTTGAACTTCGTGGGTCTTTCCCGGAGCAGAGGAAGGCATTTGACTTTCCAGAGGAAAAGTCAAAGTTTATCACACTGAAAAGAACACATTTCGACTGTAAAGCAAAAGCCCTCTAGATAAATACACATTTAATAATAATTTACCAAATCCAGTGCAAACATGTACTATCACTGAATGAAATGCTGTATTCTAAAGTGATAGATGAAGACTGGCTTGCCCCTATGACACTCTATTTTACACAAGGCTCCAGAGAGCAGCAGAGGGAAACGCTGCACCAGGGAGCCATATGTCATATTATATGGGTCATAACACACAGACAAAAGTCATAAAGTGAAAGGTCATGTAAAGAACACCGTTGAGTAAAATGCGTAGTACAAACCCCACATTTTTGTATGTGTAAAAAAGCTGCCATGAACTGGGGTCTGTAATAAAGCTAATTGAATTACATTTACCTAAAAAACTAAACTAAACTGAGTCACGAGCTCTAGGAGATACGACAGCTTGGTTAGTATGGAAGCAGCTTTACTGTCCGGTTTAACCAAAAGAAAACCCAACTATCTTTAGGCTTCTGCATACCAAAACTAAAAAGGGTGTATCTCCAGGGCTATTCAAATACTTTTGGTGTTGTAATAAAAGGTACACATGTGAGATTTTGTTCAGATGTGTAAATATCAGTCTATATGTTACTGGTGAAGAGTAAATGAAGATGATACACAGCAAAAATGAAAAGGTTTCAGGTCCGCCATAAAAAAAAAGCACTTATAAAAGCACAGGATAATTATTTCTTTGAAATGATGCAGCTGTAAGGTCTAACAATCATAGCACAATATGTGAACATTCTCTCTGCAAAGGTTGACTTTGATAAAGTGAAGCAGAACAAAGTTAGAGAGGGTTTAGTACAGAGAAAAATCAGACGAGGTCTCCAAAATTTCCATTGGGGCACATTTGCGCACATTTGAATTTCTTCATGTACCAAACCATATATTTCCCTTGTATATTATTTATGGTGTTCAATACATCCAAATACAGCAGTTTAGGGCTTTTTTCTTTTTTTTAAAACAAGCTATGATTTACAGTTTTATATCACAATGGCTCAGTCTTCCCCCCATAGGGGGGGATTGGTTTGTAAAAGGTCATGTAGCTGTAGTATAGCCTACTGTTGTTTGTTGTATCTTTAATGTACGTCTATTTGACAATTTTACAAATCATATTGAGGCTAGTACCAGATACAGACAACATTGACGAACCTACATTACTTACATGCTTTCTTGATTATCCTTACGGATTAAGAATTTCTGAGAAAAAAATAAAACATGAATTACACATATTTTGGCTCACACTTCTAGTGTTTAAACCTGTTAAGTGTTTAAAGCTGCAATAATGTATTTCATGGGCTACTTGGGGCACATGAACAAGCTGTAAAAACCACACTGAAAGTTGTCACAACAGATGTATTTGAAAGTAACTGCCAATGGATGATTCTCCTGTCCACCTGTAAATCCAATATCTACTCTCCCTTTAGCTGTTTTGGTCTCCACCAGCTGCATGAGAGAAGCAGCTCGCCAGATGTTCGACTTTTCTACCCAACGTGTTCTGTCTGCAACGTGGTGTTGAGCATGGTCTCTTGCAGTCGGTTTTTCAGACTTTCTTTTCTTTGAAAACTGAGGCAGATTTGAGTAATAATTGTCTGTTTTTTTCCCCTACGAGCGACAACTTTGCCTCCAGTCATGTGATCCAATGTTGATATAATGATATTGATTGATCAGTGCAGCTTTATAATCGCCAATGACTCTTCACCAGCCACTGAACTACAATTGGACAAATAGTAGATTTTTATTGAGGAAAACAATGAAAATATACCAAGGAGAGAATTCCCAATATGTATGTTCTAGTCTTCAGCTCCTGTAATTACAGATGACTGTTTTCCTACCAGCTATGATACATGATTAATCCTTTCAACTGCTACTTCTTCAGACTATGAAGAAATACGTTTTTAAACTCAGAGGTCAACAAGTCTAGACTACTTGCTTGTTGTGGACCTTTTTCCGATGGGCCTCATGGTGAGAGATGATTGGTTACGAGAGCAGCAGTCGTTCCTCCTTGAAGGTTGAACTTTAGTTTCCGCTCATTTGTCTAGCAGCAATAGCTGATTTTACTTCAGTTCTGTCTAATGTTTAGCTGCCTGAATTATGTTCACGGGCAACATTTTCCCCGGTACAGAAAGCAACAAAGTGCAGGACTTTAACTCCACCAGAGACCCGGGTTGACGTGCTGAGTCCTGCGTGTGGTTTAGGCAACACAAGTGGAGAGTAAATACATGCTGTGTGATACTTCAAGTCACTTTATTCAATATTAAAGCAGGACCACAATCTTTCTGCTATGTGTGAGTTAAACATAACCATAAAACCATTTTTTTGACTTGGCAGATGCGTTCATGAACAACATGTGTACATTATGTTTACAGAAAAAAAGTAATCGAGAAATAATTTGGGTTGAAATGCATTCTCCCGCAACAGCAGGGGGCTCATGTAAAGAACCGTACCATGGCAAATGTGGAAATACAGTAGATGGAGAGAAAAATCTGTATTTGATGTAATATAAGGAAAAAATGTTCAGTTGTTTATTACATCATCCTTAAATCCTTAAAAAAGTGAAATATTAATCAGAAAAAAAAGTTTATTTCTCACGCAGACATACTGTATATAAGCTAAGCCTGGATGACCCAGATAAGCAGCTATTCGTGGGGTTGCTGACACTAAATGCCTTTCTGGCATTGAACAATTTTTTATTGATTCAGTGGATTTGAGGCAAATCTTGCCCCCTGCTGAGACGCCCTTTTCATCCACCTGGCAGACTTTATGATTTGTAGAGAAATGCCCTGAGCGTCCAGAGTTCAAATAACATACCATACCACCAAGGCCTTTTGCATTCTATTAATTTGATACAAATAGAAAACGGCCTTTGTTGTGTTATGTCTGTGGCAAAGACATAACACTGTGGGAAAGATGTCTGTTTCATCAGCAGAGAATGTCATCAGACAGCGTCAGGCTTGGTGAGTAAGTGAAATGGATAGTGAGGTTTTTTTCCCCCTTAGTTAGCTAATGGCATTAGCTGATGTCATTAGCTGCGCAACCTAAGTGATTGACAGGAAGCAGCTTTGATGTTGAACAGGCATTGTACTGTACAAGGACGGTGCAGCACTCCTCTCTTCGCAGGAAATTAAAATGACAGGCATAATGGTGGGCATAAGTGTTTTATTGTGTTTTTTTTAATAACTAATGTAGCAATTATTGATGAATACTTTAAAAAGGCCAGGCAGGTCCAGGGCTGCTCAGCTCAAATGAAAACACAGAGGCAGACACTGAGTTAAACTTGAGAATTCAGAAAGGCGTGGGCTTTAGACAGCATGACAAATGAGGGGATTTTATTCCTTAACTATTTCCTCAGTCACAGGACATGGTCTTTTGCTTTCCCTGAAATCCACAGGATGTAATCCACTGGGGAGAAAGAAATGCGAAGAGTCTTTCTTTTTCCACAGGTTTGGCTTTACTAATATGATCAAAGATGGAAAGGATGAGGAGAAGAATAATCGATATATGACAGCATTAAGATGAAACATTGCCATGCTTTCCTTCTTCACTCAGTGTTTGGAGGATTGGGAATACAACGCGCCCAACCATGGCTGGCGCTTGAAGATCCGTGCTGATGCACCGCGACACACATAATTACACACAAACGCTCGTGTGCAGCATCACTAAAGCTTCTGTGACACATTGTAGCTGTGCACTGTAAACACACACACGCACACGCACGCATGCAAACGCACACACAAACACACACACACACACACACACACACACACACACACACACACACACACACACACACACACACACACACACACACACACACACACACACACACACACACACACTCATCTGCTTGGGCAAACAACTTCACAGCCATCCAACTGGGAAGGGATCGCACTCTCCGGGAGGTCTGGAGACAATTAGCATAACTAACAGAGCACTCTGCGCAGTCCCAGCAAATCAGAGGGAAATGATAAAGAACCCACGCAATCAGAGCGGAGAAAGAATGTTAACAGCATTTTTTTTGTCACTTCCTGTATGAAAGATTGACAGAGAGAGATCACATCTCTCGCTTCACCAGCTTTGGTGGACAAGACAATGGAGGTACAGTACGTGCTCTCTTTACTTACAAGTCTGTCGCCTGCGCCTCAACCCCCTGCTGAGATGGCCTCACTTTACAGAAGAGTGGTGGGGAAGTTTTCGCAATAAGTTGTCTGAGAAAGCCAATTACATTTTTCTTTTCCCGTATTATTGAGGAGAATTCTGTTATTTTGTGTCACTTCTGTGTGTGAATGCCGCAGGTGCCAAGGCAGAGATGATGACAGTGATGATGGGAGAGGTTTCTGGCTGTGCCGTTATCTGCCCAGGTCAGAGCAGGACACTATTACCTGAGGTTTCTTTTTCTTTCTTTTTTTTCTTAAACATGATTGATAACAGTGGCAACAAGAAAGATGCACTCAGTGGAGTGCAGATCTTCGACATATGAGTCTGCAGAGTCCACTGCTGTACTGTGTGATTGAACCACCAGTGCTGTGGAGTGTCATCAACTTCATTGACTTCATTCAAACTCCAAAACAAGAGACGATGTAACATTATACAAGCAATGGGCTCTAAGTCTTCGAGCCCATTTATACTTCATACATTCGTGCCAAAGCTTAAAGGCAAACGCATCAGGCTGTCTGTGTGCTCAGCAGTGGCAGAGTGGTGGCAAGGCACAGCAGTGTGTGCACCGCTAGGTCCGTTAGCGGTTAGCTGTTGGCCAAAAAACAATAACAACGTGCACAATGTTTCCCTCCACTGTGACTCTGCACACAGAGTAGCTGGTGGGGGTGCTCTGAAAAAAGGGTGAGTCACCGCAACCACGAGAGATCCATGAGCATGCAGGCATAACCGCTCACCCGAAATATTACGCAGTTTGCTGCATCAGAATGCAAGAGAAGCCATGGATAGAGACAGAGGTGCACATTCGCTCAGTCACGGACGGACACACTCACACACTCACACAGTCACACACACACAAGGGATGTGTGCACATACAAGGAATTAGAGTTTTTTAAATTTTTTTCCTTCTTGATGTACTTACACATAATTAGAAATATCAAGGTCAACAAAACTGGACAAATAAGGGTAAAGAATAGACGGGACTTTAATGTACAAAAGTATATATGCATAACAAGCCATGTGCTGTCGTGAAAGTCGTTTCTGTAGGTCTGCCTCTATCCATCTGTCTCCTTCTTGCCTGGTTCACCTGACTGTCTGATTCCAGTTCAAAGCTGTTCTTCACTGATTTGAGTTCATTAAGAAATGAGAAAATTACCAGCCTTGCACAACAGAGAAGAAAGAACCACTCCAGACAGGTGAATTATAATTTCAAACTTAAAAGACATTTCAGAATTGAAACCCGAGGGGAAACTATTCCACACACCAGGAATGTGGTTCCCAAACCAAGACTCAATTCCCTTACCAATTTTCAGCAACACTGCCTCAAGAGACGTAAACATTGCTGAGAGCTCCAGCCAATAAAAAAATGTATTAGCAATAAGACTTCCATCTTCCGAAGTCTATATCCACACATAGGTGTTAAAAGTTTGACTCAGGAAGCCAAGTGAGGTTCTGAACACTTCAACCATAGTGATAAATAGATTAAATAGCCTCAGCACTCCTCAAACGTAATAATTGTGTTGTGTTTGCTTCATATTATCAGAAATGTGCAGTTGTGCATGCAACATCTGATATATTAACTAAAGTGCTGACAGTTTATATGTTAATGTAGCAGCTCTGCACAGTACACAGTTGCTTGGAAGGCATTTTAACAGTATATAACTTTGTTTCGGAACAAGCTACAGGGTCAAGCTCAGATTTGATTGCCTCTCAGCGGCTGCACGTACGTATGGTTTAGTTTTTCGGCTAATACACCGGCCAGGAGAATGAGGCCCAGATATTGATCGATCTGTGGGCTTCAGGCCAGACCTGAGCACAAAATTGTGAGCAGCCTTAACAAAATGTTATTGGTCAATTTCAAGTTCACATTAAATGTGCTGATGGCCAGTTGGTCGGCCCTATTAGGCCGGACAATTGTAATCTGGGCAGCAGCGGAACAGATGTTATTACAATGAGAAAAATATGCTTTTGAGCATCAACAATTGAACGCTGTGTGTGTGTGTGTGTGTGTGTGTGTGTTTGTGTTTGTGTTTGTGTTTTGTGTGGGGCTTTGTAGATGTGTGCGTACTAATATACAATATCTCAGGTTCTTGTTTTTTGCCCACTTTAAAAAAAAATCTGGAATTAGATTCCCAATTCGTTCTTTCTACATCGTACTCCGCTCATATTCTCCTTCGCTCATCCTACGCACCTTTCCCCTGCTTCCTCCTTCTCTCCCTACTACAATCCTCCCCCTCACCTTCACATCTCCGTCGTCTTAGTTCTTCCCCCTTTAATCTGCACCTCTCTTCTTCCTTCTTTGACTGTTGTCATCTCTTTTTCTCACCTGTTCCAGTCTCTTCCACCAAAGAGCAAAGCTACATATACAAAGAGAAAAATATAATTGCCTAATCTCAGAGAAAGATTACCGGCAAAATGTTTTTGCCAGCAGCTTTTCTTCAAAACGGTAAACTATCTAGGCATGCTTGAATATTACAAGCAAAAACAAATAATAGTTCATATAATCATCTCCTTCCAATAAGTTTAATGTCAGATGGTACAAATGATTAATACACTTATTCACTTTATTGGGTTAAATGAGAAGATCAACACCACTGAGAGGAGAGTGGAACAATATTCTCATCCATCTCTTGGCAAAATGTCGCTAAAAATCAAATAATTTCTTATTATATTTATATACTGTATATTTTTTTATATTATACTTTAAATTCTTTATTTATTAATATATTTGTTAAATGTGTTATACGTTGCCGGTGTGTCTCGTGTTTGTTGTGTAAAAAAGTGATTTACTGATGTATAATTTTGAATAATTTAACAATAAACATAAGATCACATGTAAAATGCTACAAATGCAACACATAAATGCATCCCCTTGTAACTCTTTTCAGATCTATTCAAAAGACCTCCACATTTATAGGCCTCTGCTTGTGCCACCCGCAGTTTCACACTATTTGCCCATCCTTGTTATGATCCGTCTCAGCTATGCTTGATGCCAAATTTCGTTATCCTGAAGTTGACGTGGCGTTTTCTGGCCCAATCTGCCGACCAGCACATCAGGCTTTATTTCTGTAACCCAGAAAAAATATCTTTTATCCACAGCTCCGTCTCCATGCATTCATTAATTTTTCTCTCCCACCACCCGTGGTCTTTACTTCTTGGAATGTAATTACCACGGGTTAGAAGACCAACAAACAAACATTCTCACCAAGAATCAATCTGAATAGAGGAGAAACTGCCAACCCACCCCCTGCTCAACCTGCTTATTGTGACTCAACCATCAGAGTTTCTTTCCCAATGTGCCTCCAGTGAAGCGATACCAAGTTATATGTGAAGAGAACAACATTTCTGCTGAAATGTAAGATGCTTTTGACTCATCTGAATGCGGTTCCAACATTTGTCAACGCACAGGGGATTTGAAGGCTTTGAAGGCAAACTGGTTGACCAGATTACTCTGAATATCTGATCACTTTTAGTGTATTTTGAGTGCTTCAATCTGCGCTTAGCACGTGCCTGCGCCTTATCCAAAGCTATACGAGTGATTTTACAATATCTCTTATTTAGTCATCCTGTCCCTGTTTCCCTCACGAGCAATATGCTGTGCTGCTCTGAGCATGCCCAAGGCCAGATCTGGGCCCAGTGCCTCAGTAATAGAGGATAAATCAGTTTTTAAAAGGTCCATATAGGGGGGGGGGAGCCAAAATGTATCCAAAGCCTGAGGATTTAAACAGAGTCCTGAAATCCCCTTTGTTTCGCTGTGGGCTGGAAGCTGAGGGAGTGAGCCTTCTGTGGGCTTTTGGTACCGGTCTGGGGCCTCTTGAGTGCCAGCATTTTCCAGCAGGTAATTGGGCCTCTCTGAGCGAGGGTGTGTGTGTGTGTGTGTGTGTGTGTGTGTGTGTGTGTGTGTGTGTGTGTGTGTGTGTGTAATCTCTCCATGAATACAGTGAGGACACAGGCCTCTCACTTTCCAAATTAAGCATTGAGGGAAACTCACTTTTATTAGGTAACTGATGAGGTGGACAGCTGGACTCACATGGTCCACTCAGGTCTCAACACTCCCAGCCTGAGGTGTGATTTCTATCAGCACTTTCATTTTCTTTGGCTTCTCATTTTTGCTTTCAATAATTTCATATAAAAATAGGCTGGGGATATATCGGCAAATCTGTATAGTCTCTATGAAGCTCCCACCATGTTTATTAATAGAAGAGAATACGAATATATTTCAAGCTCCATTTCTCTAACTGTTCAGGTCACGAGATTTCTTTAAACCAAGACAAATCTAGTTTCAGGAGAATGAAAATGTTGAGAAATCCAGCAATATACGGATGTGCAGTAAACAAGAAGCAACAGTACAGTATGCTGCATGTTTGCCCTCGTGTTGAATTACAGTCTTTGTTCTACATCTCACAAGCAGGCTGCAGGATCAGGTCACTTTTATCTATGCAGTGACATTCTGTCCTACACAGTTATCTGCAACAGCGAATGTGCAAACAACAACAGTCTGTTAGAAAAGACCGATATCTCTGACTGTCAGATAAACACAGTATCGGGCACATTGTAGGTTATTAAAAGTGGCAGGATTGTTAAAAGCTATTAAGTAGGGCTGTGGTGGTTATTATTATTATTATTTTTTACTATCAATCAATTAATTTACCCTTTAAGATGTCAGCAAATTGCTCATCACAGCCCAATACTTTCTTCCCATCACCTACTAATTGATGAATCACCTCAAAGTTCATCACTTATATAATGGTATCAGTATAAACGTACATTGCGAATCACTGGTAAAGAGTGTTCAAATATCCCGTAGAACAGCGAGAAAGCAAACATTTGCAAATCCTTGAAAACCTAAATCTATATTGAGACTGGTGTAACATTGAAATGTACACAATACCTTTCATCATACAGAGGAAACATGCCATTCAAGCCTTCTACAATACCTTTAAGCTCTTGCATCAAACGCTTTGCTTTCCTGTCATATATTCCTCTCCAAAACATGTTTGCTTTGTTGGATTTGTCCATAACATATTTTGAGTATACACACTGCAAATATTTATCTTGCCATTCGTTGGTTGTATTTAATCAAAAGCCAAGATATACCCTCAATCTGTAAAGCTAATTACTACCACTTCCGTCCCGATGTCGTACAGGGCAGAGGTTCTTTCATATGTAGATTTGATTAAATTATGCCATGGTGAGCTCATTAGATTGGATTTACATTTAGAGATGTTTTTGTGCTCCGTCCCCTCTGAACCCACTCAACGCGAGCACTGCAATCACAGGATTCTGATGACCTGACATTTCCTGGCCAGCATTTCCTCCGCCGCAGCACTGCGCGCCCACAAAGTCGTGTCTGCTCATCAAAGCTGGGAAATGGCACCACGCTGCTTTTAAATTCATGGTTCACTTTGCTATATTAAACACTCTCATGGTTTTGTAATGGGTTGAGCTTGTTAATTAAGTGGGTCAGAGAGCAGATCAAAGGCCAGCCTCTGTAGATACAGTTAGTATTTCGGACCGCATCGGCTGTGATTCAGGACGCCATATGTCAGTCAGGGTTGGGACACTCTCACTTTCTGTCTGCAGTCAGGCTCTACTTTTTTTCAATTATTATTAAATTATTATTAAATTTCAACATGAATCAGACATCTTTACTTTTCCATATAGAACTATAGTCATTGCGTCACAATGTATTATTGTTGAAGTTGTTTTGCTAAGGGATTGAGCTGGGCTGTCCGTGAGTAAATCTGCACTATGACTGACTGTTTTAGGTTAGCTTGCTTAAAGAAAGCAGTGGATCTAATCTTGAGGGGGAAAAAAATTAGCGAGGTATAGCCATCAATCATAAACCCCCGTTTTTTCCTGCTGTCAAATTACCTCTGCACCATCACACCACCCCCGACTGCATTAAAAAAATAAAAAAAGAACACGTTATCTTTCCAGCTGTCAGAGGAACGATCAGCCAGTTGATTGTGACGTGAGCGTTGTGGTATGCCGATTAAGTTTAACTGTTCAACATTTATGGATGAATGAGGTGCCGCACACCCTGCAGTGCATACAGCATTCAAAACATGCAGGGATAAGGTATGTGCATGAATATTAACACCATAAATTTAGGCTATATAATTTTTTTTTGTTTTCTCTTTTTTTGGGGCCGATATTACACAGAAGAATAATAGCTGTAGAATAAAAGGGAGGATTGAGGGCTTATCTGGCACTGCAGGTGTGGTATTACAGGCATCTCAATGGGAATCAGACATGTGGTGTGGAGTATAAGCTCCCGCACCGTGCAGCGCGTTCTGCGCGTAATCCCAGTGCACCTTCCCATAACTGGGAGCTGGGACGAAGTGAAGGGCACAGTGACAAGCGGCCGCTGAGAGCGGGGCCCGAGTGCTTGTCGTGCTTTGTGCGGTTGCGATGCTGCGGCCGCTGAGCGCTGCCAGGGAGAAATCCTCAAGCCAATGTGAAGGCCATCTCTCCCTTTCCTTTCAGTGTTAAGTACACACAAAAGAGAAATGATGGGCTGATAATGTTGTTAGAGGGGAAAAGGCAGAAGATGATTCATTTTACTGTACTGCGGAATGGGTTTAATGGGGCCAAAACTATTATCCCAGTAAATATAGCATTATCTTCAAACAAGCTCATTATATATTATTAGTGATGCAGCATCTAAATGTATAGCATCACTGATGCTATACATTTAGATGGATCTTCCTTCAAAGCAGTGCAGGAAAGAGAAATGAATCCATTTTCATTGTGTATACTAATCTATTTTTGTGCTATTCGGCTCAGCTAATCAAAAATCAGTCCCAAACTTGTGTTATCTATTTTCACTGCACATTGTGGTACAATGAGACAGTGGCTCTGGACCACTGAATATTCAGTGAGTCTTTGTAGACTAATTATAATGTGTGTCTTCATAAACTTGGGGACTGCATGCGGTGACTGAATACGGCAGAGCAGAAAATAAATTGATTTCTTGCTTTGATGCAGCTGTGTTGTGTGTGCACAAGTGTCTGATGAGGGGCCGGGTGAAAGAAAGAAATCTTAGTCTTTATTTCTTTTGTATGATAATTTAGGCCAGCTAAAGTGCATCATCGCATTGTGCCGAATCCCTGCCTCAGCACAAGGATTGCAGGAAATCTATTCTGGGCTGTGATGAAATTAATGGAACATTTTATTGGTGCAGGTCATGTTTGTAGTGTTGCGGCATTGTAACGAAGAAGAATGTTGAGGAACGTTGAGGGGGTGGAACGTTGAAAAGCCCTCCGGTAAGTTCCGCTCAATATTGAATGGGAAATAAGTCTATCATGAGGAAAGCTCGCTCAAAACATGTAATGATTAATGTGAGTTTGTATGCGTTTGCACACGTTTGATGATTGAATATGTGCAACATGTGCATACAAACACACAAACATCAAGACATATGCATACAAATACACTTATTATAACAAATATCTTCAGTCTTAGGCACCTCGCCCACATTTATTTACATTCCAATAAACATAAAGGCAAGACCCAATAATAGTGCACACATTTCTCTCATAAAACATTGGCACATTCATTTTGAGACATTAGTGTAATTAATGCAAACAAATGAGACCATTAGATCTCAGCCGCTATTGGCTTCTGTTTTGAGAGTGAAATACACTGAAGAGGCCGGTTAAGTTCTGTGTCTTCGCAGTTAGTGGAATGAATCAAACTTTCTTACTTATAAATAAATCTCATCACACAATTATCAAACTCATTTTATCGTTAAATAATTTTTGTTATTGCCATGTTTAGAGTCTAGTTTTCCGTTAACCGCGTCCATCAGCCAGCCATAATTACTTGTGCCGACAAGCTGGAGGCTAGGAAGGGCAACGTCAGCTATGAGTGGATCATATATATATATAAGATGAATAAACACCTGACAAAAACAGGGTTTCTTCAGGGCCACACACAATGTTGCTTCCCTGCAGCAAAGGTGAGCTAGAGACCATCTACACAGTCATCGGCATTCATGCAACCATTCCTGAGTGAGCCCTGAAGTCACAGTGCCTGCACACAAAGTAACCGCTCCGTCTCCAGGAATACGCTGTGATGAGGCTCCTGGGTTACAGGACGACTCACACAGCTGCTCCGTACCTGTGTGACATGGCCTTGGATGTGTCGTTCTGACTTGTAAAGCAGGGACGAGCCGGTCCACATACTGCATTGCTTCTAGTCTTTATTTAGCCCCTTCATCCCTCTACAGAGGATATGCTCAGACAGACACACACACACACACACACACACACACACACACACACACACACACACACACACACACACACACACACTCACAGGCTGCTCTCTCTGCCTTTCGATGTCTCAAACACAGATTATATGGAAATGATGAATATTGTTTTTGCCGCTGAAATGTTACTTGAAGATATCTTAATTGGAAAAACAATGTGAAAAGAAAATCTCAAATGATAGAGAAAAGAAGAAATACTTCAAACGGTCTAATCTTTTTGAAAGGTATGTTGAGGACACTGAATCTGAGGCAAAAACTCATTACATTGGACAGTAATACTTGAATCATTCTGATATGATAATAGGAATTGAAGCTATATTGTCAGAATGTAAAGTCAGGGTCAAATCTGTGCTTTAACCGTGTTGTTTAGTTTCTTCCTCGGAGGCATTTCTGGCATAGAAACGGCACGTGAACTCCGGAGACAAAGGCTATGGTTCTGGCCAGTGTTAAAGTAAAGTCGTTATCGATTTCAAATATGGCCAGAAGAGTTTGCTGGCATCCTCTGGATCCCTGGCCTCCCTTCACGGCCCACAACTATAGTGTATCACCAAGAGCCAAAAGCCACAAAGAATACAACTGAAAGTGCAAGTCTACAATATGAGGAGAAATGCACTCATTATCTGAAGAAACGATAACTTTGTTAAATCACTATTTTAAGGATTTAACTGCCTTTTTTCTCTGGGTTAAAGGGAGTAGTGACTATTAGAGTAGAATAGCTCTTGAGCTCTTGAGTCTTGAGTGATTGGGCCTCACTGTGCACTGTTGCTGAGTCAGGTCAGTGTGAGTCGCCAGAGGGCATCCAGTCAGAATATGGAGGCTGTTAATGAAGGGATTGTCCAACACCTCTTGTTCGGGCACTTCTTGTCGCTTGTTGAGTTTGCACAGATGGCAACACAATCAAACCACAAGTCAGCACATTACAGCTATAATAACCTGAACCGCTCTAACGGTAAAGGTGGTTTTTAAGAATGTGCTCACTGCTTCTTATGCAGTACAGATTAGAAACGACTTTCTAAAGGATTGCTGGAGTCACCTTTTAGCCGCTCTCATTTGGGTGAGCAAATGCACATTATTGAATTATGTTAAAAAAAAAGCCACAAACATAGTTTGTGGTTAAAAAGTTTGTGGTTTGTGGTTAAAAAAAACAACACAAACATAGTTTAAGCTGAGCATTGGCTCAGCTTAAACTATGTTTGTGGTCAGCACAGCAGCCAGAAGTCTTTGTGTATCCTTCTCTGGTGATCCAGTTCAACGCTGTCAGGGATTGACAGCATATTATGGACAGTTTAAGGAGACCAAAAGAAGGAGCTGTTTTGTATGCCTTTGGACAACTTTAAAGTGATGTTTCTTTTCTGAAATACACACCATGTATTGATGCATAGTCAAAAAAATTGATGCATAGTCAAAATCTGAAGTTGAATTTTTTTTTTGGAATCCCTGCCGGACGCTTTTTTTAGGTCTCGAAAAGAGGACATGTCCGGGAAAAAGAGGACGTCTGGTCACCCTATGCTAGCAGCCGATTCTGCTGCCCTGCTACTTTATCACAGGTCACTGCTGTCACCAGCCGGGGAGTCAATGAGCAGCATTTGGCTTCTCATGTCACTCATTCAGTGCAAAAATTAACATCCTCACCTTTAGTGTAAGACAACAAAAACAAAAGCCGACCCTGCAATTTTTAAATACCTAACCCACCCCCACACACACATACACACATAATTGAGCATTCTCTTGACTGATTGTGGACGCGGTGGTCCCAGCTGCTGATAATTTAGAGGATAAATACCATCTGTGTGTGTCAGGTGAGACGCTTCACCTTTACAGGAGTTTGTATTGCAGCCGCTAAATGACCAGCATGCTGCTAGCAGACAACAGACTAATGCCCAGGAGCAGCTCAGTGACCCACAACACATATATACTGTAACAATGTCAGAACAGCCATCTGGTCTGCATTTATTGGCTCTATTAATAGATCTCCTGACTAAGCAGTGGAGGAGACGAGTGGGACATGCAGAATAGTTACATGTTAAAATCCTCTTTTTCTTACTCTCCCCCTCTGTCTTCCTCTCACACACACACACACACACACACACACACACACACACACACACACACACACACACACACACACACACACACACACACACCCTCTTCCAACAATTGTGATGAAATCATTCTGAAGCGATGCAATTGTTCACATAGGCACAGTTGACTCAGGGTCTCAAGCTGAGGGTGGCTCCCCAAAAGTATCTGAAATAAAATGTGTTTATCAAATGTATTTTTCTGAATATTTCATACTTTTGCCTTTTCACCACTTTGATTTTGAGGGCTTCTTTAACTGCCAAGAAGTGAAACTTTACAAAAACTCAAAGTTCTTCTCATGCAAACAAAAACTATATTTTCAAAAGGGGGTTTTGACAAGGGGACTGATTGTGTGGGAGGAGTTATCAGCGGTATCTCTAAATAAATATATTGTTTTTTTTGTTTTGTTTTTTTTTTTCAAAAAGGGGAGAAAATGCTGGAAGTCACCTCCGGAGAGATCCAGTTTATGCTCTATCCTCAAACTAATGCAAAAAAGGCTCTCAATAGCATCACAGTCATACTTTTATCTTGATGCATTTTCTTATGGGCCCTTCACCAGAGATTGATTTCAGCAAGAACACGGGGGGGGGGGGGGGGGGGGGGGGGGGGGGGGGGGGTTGTAAAGGATTGTAACAGGAACCAAAACAGAACTGTGTTTTTTTTGGCACACCATAATTATATTTCAATCATGCAAATGAGCTTGGTTTTGGTAGTTAGAGGGCTGTTGAAGTGTGTAATTGAAAATGCAAAAGATTGTCTCGCATCAAAATGTCGAGGAATGCGCAGGCTGGCTGCTAATCAGAATGGCCCCCGTGTGCCGTGCACACTGAATCGCTGCCTTGATCTCTCTAGAATTGAATCGTTTTATCTTAATTAACTGTGCAGAATCCATCCAAGTTTGTGAGAGTGCCAATTTCTTTCACCAGCCCCTCGCTCTTTTTCCATGGTACAGTAGCAAAAAAATATAAATCAACTCTTCCCCCACTTTAATAAATATTTCTGGAGCCGACTGTGATATCGACGAGGAGCAGTGATCGAAGGATGGGATGCTGTCAGTGTACCGTAGCTGCACAGGCTGTATCTTAAACAGATTGGCTGCTGTCAGCGGAGCTGCAGTAAATTCGCTTGGTTGTTGAGCCACACCTCCCTTCATCATCGTGTGAGTGTATTTTATTTCCTACAGTGGAAATACCCAATACTTAACGTAAGGTGCTGAACATTATTAGTGCAGTTTAGAAGCTGAAGAAACGAAAAGTAAACGTTCCCCAAATTACATGCTTTACAACATGTAAGCATCATTTGTTTTCAGCTGTCCATTTTACTACTACTACACTCGTCTTCTCTTAATTTTCTTAGCAACAGCTCTCCCTTTATATCACTCCCCATGAGTGAGCTTTTGGAGCTGCAGGAGTGTGTGAGATTTGTGTTTTCATTAGCATGTTCACATCTCTTTGCAAGCACAACAAATCTCCCGCTGTGGACTTCAGCACATTGTGCACCCGGACATTTAGGATTAGAATAAAAAACTATTCGAGGAGAAATAAAGGAAATCAACATACATAAAAATATAATTCTCCCTCTCCTACATATCTTTATTGATTGATAACCCTGAGACACTGCAGATAATTTCCTCAATAAGGAGCAATTGAATTTAATCATGTTCCCCGTCTGATCCCACCACCCAACACTATCTGAACATGCAATTTCACAGCTTTAATGGCTGGCAGCAATTAAGTAGCCTTTGCTAATTGCTCCATCATGGACACATTGAACATGAATAACGAGGAATAACATTTCAATTTAGTTTTTAACTTGCCCATAATAATTCAGAGAGGGCATTTTGTTATAGGAAATCGGTCCTCAAAGAAAGCTTGCCTTTCAGGCATCTAAAAAGGCTACTGCTAGTGCCCACAGCTCTCCCCATAATTAGAAAATTCAGAATTTGAAATGAGAGAGAAAAAACATTTGGGCTTTAGGGGGCATAGTGTTGGATGTTGAGAGATAACAGAGAGAAAAGAGACGGAAACGATGGAGAAAGAGACTGCAGCCCCCACAATCTCTGCATGACTATTACACAGCACAACTCTTCCATTTTTGCCCGAGAGCTAAGCTCACACCAGATGATTTTAACAGTAATTCCACACCTGACTTGACCATCGCAGCAACCTGGGCAGATTATCTTGTGGCGTGAACAGGCGCAGGACCGCAGACTGCGGCGCAGCGGGCTGACGAGATGTTTTCAAACATGTCTGATTTCATCTGGTTCACATAGTGTGAAGTGGTACAAGGCTCACCGAGGCGGAAATCTAAAAGCAGCATCAACAACAGATAATCACAGTTTAAGCACCGGGAAGAGATGAGAAAGAGAATGAACCGGTGGTCCAACAACAACAACAACAACAACAACAACAACAACAACAGCGTTCACTCAAGCAGACGATTTGCAACACCGAGACTCATAAGTCTTGTGATAACTTACAAATGTATTGAAAAGGACATGGAAAGGGCTATACTTCTCTATCTGCCCACACAATGATGTTGGGCAGTTTGCAAATAAAGGCAAATTACGTGTCACACAAAGTTCTTTATCAATGTAACAACTGCAATAATATCATTACATTAATTTGGCAGTTGCTTTTGCCCAGAGAGTCTCACATTGTTTTAGTCACAGTGGAGGCAATCTGGTTTTCAGAGTCTTTCTCAAACACACTTTGGTATGGAGAGTTTTGACTTTTGATATTTATTGCGACTGTGAAAGCATTATACCAGTGATGCAGCATTCATTGAAGTCAAACCGTGTACAATCTTCATTAGTACTACGGACAGTTTCTATACATTTGTAGATTGATTTCCTCTTTTCCATGTTCCAGTTAACCCTGACAATCAATTTGTAGCGAATGTCTCTTTCGCCTCCTTCAGCTCATTGTTTGGTTTTACGACCTGAGGTTTACTGCGCGGTTTTCCCACTGATAGGAACCATACAGATCTGATAAACGCTATGCAAGCTTCTGCATGTTGGGGATGTGTATGCCTATAATCGATGCCTATCTATTAATAGAGCTTAAACAAGCTGGTCAAAGGTGAATCATCACAGTGAACAACTTGACACGTCTTGTTTCTGTCAAATACAGAATAAAATGAATGTTAATGATGGAATCTGATACCCAAGACTTGAAAGTAGACTGCTGAAGAACTTTCACAACGTGCTGTCCATTTGCCAGAACACAAACAATGAACAAACCGAGGCATTGTGGAAAAGATCATTTAAAAGCTTAATCATAGCATTAAGACAGCCAAACAACAGGCTGACAACTCGTGTACCAACTTTTCTTAACATCTTCGGATATGAAGAAATGGCAAACAAACAAAAGAACACAACAAAACAGTTTTATGATTTTTTTGGCACAGGCCCTGAGTGAAACCGAAAATGAAGGATGCTGCTCGCATGCCTTTGATGCCTTTCCCACACTTCAAGCATGGCTAAATGAAAGACAAATGTGTCTAATTAGCCAGGCAGCAGGTGCAGTAAAATGGTTGGTTTTGGCGGCGGGGAGCATCTCCTCTGGCGGGCTGTAAATATTGACTGTTGTAGATTGGGTGTAGTGAGCAGAGCGCAGCTGACCGTGACAGTAGCTGTGACAGCCGCTGTACACTTCCTCTCAGCTTACCATACAAAAGTCAATGTTCTGTGTGTTTGGGGACGGATCCACTGTTCCTCAGTGTTTGTGTGTGCACACGTGTGTGTTTGCCTCTGTCTGTCTCTCTTTGCGGTTGTATGTATACAAAGTGTTCCCATGAGTTTTATTTTTCTGTATCTGTGTCCCGTGCACTCTGTGCATGTGCTTTCATTGAATATACAGCACATGTATACGTGTGAGTGACTGACAGGGTGTCAGGCTGTAATGTGACACTGCAGGGTCTCTGTGATGTGGTGCTGACGGGAGCCGGGGGAGTCAACTTCCTGTTTCTCCAGGGTTCTGCTGCAGGCTGCGTTAGAGAGGGAGGACGAAGAGAAGAAGATGAAGAAGCGGAGGAGGAGGAGAGGCAGAGGCAAGGTTTAAAAAGATAGATAAATTGAATTCGTCGGGAGCGAGGGAGGGAAGACAGAATATATGATGGATAAAATAGGAAAACAGTTATTTTGATCCAAAGTGCTCATATTTACTCTGCATGAACTCCCTAAATGAACTTTACTTCAAGATGAGTAAAAAAATAATGCATTCTATGAAATGAATTGAAATGGATTTAATTATGTGTCAGCTGTAAAACCGGCAGGGTGTAAAGATTTATACATCTGTTTAAAAGAGCAATGCTGCTCACACGACCATGCCCAGCTGTAAATGCCATACCTATCTGAATCTGTCTGGCATATTTCATATATTTTTAAGACAAAACAGACGTATTGGTGTTGGCCATGTATTATTTATGAGTCAAAAGTCCATTTATATATTCGCTTAGTCAATACAATGGACCAACTGAAAGGCAGATAAAATGTGTGTGACTCCCATGATGTCATAATGAATCCCACTGAAGACTTGAACGGGCTTAATCTGATCACTTTTCATTAAGCCTTTGCTCTTAACGAGAAAGTGAAGGCTCTCAGTGCGGCACTGTGGCTTTAGATATTTGTCTAATAGGGAATAAAAGCTGAATAAAAAACTTCTCACATACTACATGTTCTATGCAACAATTACTTAACTTGAAAGAGACACTTGTGCTGAAAAGGATGTGTTGATTCATCAATTAGTCAATTGACTAAATCAATGCACAATTGAGATAATCTGTGAATGATTTAAATAATTCTTCATCAACTCCGTTGTGACGTTTCTTCCAGTTTAACTGGAGATTTTTGGGATAGAAAGCCACCGGTAACTAGTCACAGAAACCATAGAAATAAGAGAAATTAAAGCAACTTACTTAAAGGGCAACTGGAGATTTTACACATCAAAGTCTGTTTACAGGTCTTATGGTGTATGTGAGTAAACATTTTTGAAGGTGCGCTGTGTAAGCAGGTCAAGAATACGCAAAATCAACTTTGGATTTAGTCCAACAAACAAAGTACATGGACCCTGCACCTCCACATGTCCTCAGGCAGCTCTACTTCTTCGTCCTCTCGTGTAAGACTGAGGGTGACTGGACGCTGCAGTGACTTACTATTGTCTCTCGATGTTCAAGTGGTGCTACAAGACCTCATAAATATCTTTGCATCACATTACTTAGACGTCGTTGACGTAACGTCAACACTGCTCCCGCTTCACATTCTGCCCATGTTGTTAGTTCATTTGAATGTTTTTAAACTAAAAGTCTGGCCAGATCTGGCATGTTTCACCGAAAAAGCCTTTTGTGGCTCCAGAGGTACCTGCATAAAATCGGATAAATTGGCTCAAGTGATGTCACTTGAGTCAGCGTTAGTTGAGAGTGAAACCCTAGAGATGTCCACTGTTGATTGTATCGCACCAGTCAGATCAAGAGAGACACTATAAGGAACAGGTGTGTGTGTGTGTGTGTGTGTGTGTGTGTGTGTGTGTGTGTGTGTGTGTGTGTGTAATTCCAAGAATTCCAAGACCACCCTTGAGCTGCCGAATATTCTTTTTTATATCCAAGTCACTGAACAGTGTGTACTGTCAGCTTGGCAGCAGTGCGTACTGGTAAAAACAGAGACTCCTCTCCACGCCCCACTGATCGCTACAGGGGGCTGACCACAGATATGGAACTCAGACACACACACACACACACACACACACACACACACACACACACACACACACACACACACACACACACACACACACACACACACACACACACACACACACACACGCTATAGAGTCCGTCCTCATTATGTTCTGAGGTATTCATCTACGCTGACATTTCTACAAAGACTACACATCTGGTACATGCACGCACACATGCACGCACACATGCACGCACGCACACACGCACACACACACACACACACACACACACACACACACACACACACACACACACACACACACACACACACACACACACACACACACACACACACACACACACACACACACACACACACACACATTACTGAGCAGAGCAGAGCCCTCATACAGAAAACAGTGTGACCTTTGAAGCCATCTCATCTCTGACTGAATGAGGAGCATGAAACATCCTGTGTGGCTGAGAAATGAGTTCATAGTGATGCAGAGCTGGGAATGAGCACCCTGGAGAAATTGCCCAGCAATGAACAGCGCCCTTGTGGGGATTTGGAGCCAGAGTTCTGCCGCCAATTAACAGACCGTAATACGCTGTGATGGACGCAAGGTATGCACGGTTTAAAGCCGCTGCCCGTCTTGTCAAAGTATCTCTGGAAAAAGATCTTGCTTTGTTCATTTATTGCTTCCTCCTTTTTATCTCTGCTTTTCATCTGCTTGACGACGAATTAATTACCTGAACTAATTGTTCAATTAGTTAATTGACAGAACCCTTTCAGATGTTGTATAATGGATTATTAATTCCAGTCATTTATCAAGCAAAAATGACAAACAATTGTTGGGTTTTAGTGTCTCAAATGTGTGAGACTTGAATGTTTTTTCATTGATTTATGTCTTTGTTTTACTTGGGTTACAAGCCAGTTGAAAACATGTTCCAGCATCTAGAATTTATAGATGTCGACAATGCAGAAAATGACGAATCACCTAATTTAAAAAATAAATGACGAAATGAGATTCTTCGAAAATGAAAATAATTCTTGGTCACAGCCCTATTTCACGAATTGATCCACATTGTAAGCGGCCCATCAGCATAATTATACTGATAGCTCAATGAGTTTTAAAATTCATTCATCCAGTCAGTTCATTATTTTTGACTAATTGCTGGCAAAGATCCTCTTAGTAGTTACAGCACACATCGTTTATGTGTGGTCATTCAAATTGTTAATGCATTGTATTTTATCATGTCTCATTAAGGGACGCCATAACTAGCCTGACTTCTGCATTTTATTTGCCTGAATCTGCTTAGGGACTATTTTTCCCTCCAACGCCAGATCTGTACTCCTAGCGGTTAAAATTGCATGACTGTTGTCTCTGTGTGACTAAGAGCAACTGTGCTTTTATCTTTGATGGCTCTTGCTGCTGAAGTGAGAATATAAAAACAACAAGAGCTCACTGGTGGCCAGGGGCGCTGTGCCAAGCTGCCAAGAGTTGCGAGGCATGATGCCCAAAATGGCGCTCATGAACCTCTCAGCTGGGTTGTTAAAACACAACTAGCCGTTGAATGTGAGCCTTAAATAAAGACATTGCTCGTAAATCACCTGCAGTTACCGATGAAAAAATAATACTTGCTTTGTTTATTTCCTCAGCGGACCTCCTGTCTTTATATCTCGTCCTGGGAGCCGTGATCAAAGTCGGGGAGAGTCTTTGTTTTAACAGGGCCTGTGTGAATACAATGAATTTGTTCAGGGCACACACTCGTGTCAGATCGATTCAAACTAACATAAACAAGCGAGTTCTCTTGTGCTGGTATTTAGGAAAGGTCATTAACTTTGAATGAAGAATCATTTCGAGTTCCCAGTTTGGTCAGCGATGTTAATAGGTGGCTTGGATATTGATCTGTTCTCATCAACAGAGTGCTATTCTCTGAGAGCCTGCTCGGCTTTTTGGACACCCTGACATGTGATATGAATACCAATGCATGTAAGCACAAATACGCTCATGCAAATAGCAAGAGAGAAAGTCGCGGGCCAATTTAGCGGTGTGATGCTCTTCTTACTGAACCATTTGCATTTCTCCTAATTGCCATACCAGCAGTGTTCCTAACAACGAGCTTACCTCATTTGCCCCTTTGGAAACCAGGTTCATATTACTATTGAGACTCTGGATGATAAACAGCATGAAAACAAGCCAAAATGGAACACAAAGGTTGTCTCTATTATGTTGTTGACTGATTTCCAATGTGGAAGAGCCAGATTTAAGATCATGAAGGTGTGTACACATCGGGAGGCAGAGGCTGTGGAGTCCTGGAGGCTCAAGCAAAAAAAAAAAAGTGGATTTATGACAGGAGGGCTCAAAATAGATGATAGTGAAAGAAAAGTCAGGTTAGATACTAGCAAGGTTTATCAATCAAGTGAGCTCACTACAAAAAATATGCCTTTTAAATGAAACTATATATATTCAAATCTATCAAGAGACACAGAAAGAGGTGAATTATTTATTGAAACTATGATGGAAAAGAGAAGAGGCTATGATAGTGGTTCTGTGAGGCTATACTTGTAGACACAGTGGTGCTTAGAGCTAAATATAGTATGAGTATGCATGATAACATGTTCTCAATGACAATTCTCATGTTTAGCAAGTATAATGTTTACCGTGTTCACCATTTACGGTTTGAATCATACCCCAAATTACCTAAACACAATGGAGAATGGAAACTTTGAACCGTATATTGGTGCAGAACACAAAGTGAATACAATTCATCCTCAGCGCTACAGGTGACGTCTGTACCAAATTGCATGGCAACCCATCCAATAACTGTTGAGACATATATTTCTCTCCAAACAAAAAGTCAGGGGATCTATCGTCATCATCTCCTGGCAACCATGAATGTTTGCCATGAACCATGAATGTGCAGCATTTTGTGGCCAATTGGTTGTTCCTCTGCTTTAACTTTCAAATTGGATTCAGCTTTCAGCCATGATGGTCGTATGACCAACACAGGTTGGATGTAGTTTAAAGGTTGGCTATATGCTTTGACTCAGTCTTATACACAGAAAAATGAAACCTTTGTTATAACCTAAAATGTAATTGAAAAAGTTGTCCAAAAATAGCTTGTAATTACGTGAATGGGGCCGATCATTAAGGCTCAATTTAGGTCATTGTTGCAATCTGCAGGCATATTTGCAGTGCCACTTAACCACATCCCATTGCTTGGTTCTGGTCACGTTATGTATTAATTTAGCCTGCAGTTCAGCATTTTGTCAAAGGGATTTCATACTTGATATTGAAAGAGCTTAACGAGTTCCCTCAATTTTCAAATCCCTCATTGTGAGATACTGTGAGCAATAAGCAAAAAGGCTTTCTGAAAGGCATTCCCTTCTTTAATGCACGAGTCAAACATGAGTTCATCAGTGACTGTTCCCAGTTTCTATTTTAGCCTTAGTATATCTTACATGTACAGCAGAGTTTATTACAATTCGGAATCAACACACATGCACCACTTTTAGATTCAAACAACCTGTATAAAAACTGCATCACCTCTATTAAAAGAAAAGCAACTCTCCAGTTGTCTGGACCTCAAAGCTATTGGCTGTAAAAGATCTGCTGTAGTTTAGTGCTTTAATATCCTGCGCACAAAGTCTATTTTTTTTATTATTTTCATCTATCTAAGCAGCTGGAAATCAGTTAATTTACAAAATGTTTCAAAAGAAATGGCACAATTAGATCCATTTGGCTTTGAAATCATTAAACAATGCATATTTGTCATGTTTTGCAGTGAACCTCTCGGTGGCTTTAGCTAGACATCGGGTGTAGTGTGCTGTTGCCCACTCACTTTTATTAGACACCCGTCATTGAAAAAACCTGAGTGAATGGTGTTGAAGGTTACCTTGCTAATGCGTCGTGATAAGACTTATTTAAGAATCACCTGGCAGCAGGCTCTCAGCTCAAAGAGTTTTAAAGGCTTTTTTTTGACTCAGCAAGGAGTCTTAAATTGAGTTTTAGGATGAGTTACAGTCTAAATGTTTCAAGTGCTAGGGATTTAAACTACCATTGTCATTTATTGGGTTTAGGTATGATTTAGGGAAAGTTTTGAGTCTTTAACACCAGGGAATCTTTTTTTGGAGGCATATTGAGAACATAAGCCACACGCATAGACACTGCTGCTGAACTACAGGGTGCTCCTGTCCTTGTTCTTTTTCTACAAGATTATTTGCTTTTGTCAGCCTCATCAGACTTATCATCCTTGTTCAAGGAAAATATAACTCAAGTCAAGAGCGTCACTCTACCTGAAGATTCTCCATCCTTAACAGCCTTGTCTCACCACTGGGTCATTTCCACAACCTGGTATCATAGAGGGCGCATAGAGAGGTCCTTTTGCTCATGTGACAAAGGGACAAAGAGCACAAGAAAAATGATAACTCTTTTGTAGTTGTACCATCTAGAAGAAGATGAAATAACAGATTGTCAATCTCTTACTTAGAGATGTTTCTAGATTTACTCCACTTGTCTATGATGAGTAACCGTGAGCCTTTGTTTTAAACTTATTTCTACCATGACTTATGGACCAAAGAGAGACAGCTTACCACCAGGATGTAAAGACATTTTATCATGCATGGCATCTTATTTTATGACCAGCTGTAAAAATATGAAGAAACTCTCAGTAAAGCTTTTCCTCAGCAAAAACCCAGGGCGATCGCAACGTAATTATCTGACTAAACCTTTCACAGCTTCTGTTAGTCACAAAATCTGGCAAGAGGAGGATGAGGCTGACAAATAAAACTAGGTCTGATCATTGAGTGAAAATGATAGACAGCCCTTCTCTTGGCATCTTTATTTCCATTTCCCGCTTATTCCCCCAACCACTAAGCTCACTCAAAGACTACAATTTCTCTGTGGCACTTATGGGGGAGGATATGGATAAAAAAAAAAGCATGCCGTGAGCGTTGCTTGCTGCAGGGAGAGACCTCTGAGTTCATCTCATTTCAGAGTTTCTGAGCAGCAGCAGAATGACTGTCTGTTCTCTCCCTCTGCTCCTGCTGGAGCGTGCCGTGGACTTCCTCAGGGCCATAGAGACCAGACTCCTCTCTTCCGTGCTGTTTATCACCTT
Organism: Myoxocephalus aenaeus; assembly: GCA_038501785.1. Lineage (NCBI taxonomy): Eukaryota > Metazoa > Chordata > Actinopteri > Perciformes > Cottidae > Myoxocephalus > Myoxocephalus aenaeus. The sequence goes on along the minus strand of JBAMJR010000001.1, from coordinate 3,808,884 downwards.
ACTGCTGTCAGAGGAGCGCAGCTCTCCTCCAGTGCCACCGATCCACAGTCCACTACAGGCCACTCTAGCTGTGCCAGGGGCATCTCACTACATACACACCTTTGCACTCGAAACACGCATTTGGGCCATTCTTGCAGATACCACAGTTAGAACTTTCGAGGCTGAACATTGGATCATCTGTAGTTTGACCAGCGGGGTGCATGCTGCTTCAAAAACGTTATTTTCCATTGATAGAGTTTGCCTGAGGCTGCACGACAGTCGTCTCTAAGGAGTTCCAAGTGTTCATGCTCACACTCGCTTACACACATACACACATAAATACATAACAAAGCAGCACAGATCCCACATTCATATACATTTACAGCACAAGCGTGCGCATTGGGGTAAATTCACACATACAAAGACAAATCACACAGTATAGCACGTGCCCAAATCTCCTCCCTCCTGTTGCCTTCTTTGCGTCGTAGGTTTGTATTGTGTGGTCTGATCATTGGATTTGGACTCCCAACCGCTTAAACCTCAACACACATGCTTTCACACGCAGAACACTCATTAAATTACACTGAGGCACACAAACTCCCCCCAACGACTCCTGTGTCAATCCCCCCTCCACCAGGCAGCAGATACAGATCCTTGAGCGGTACAAATTCAGAAGCAATGTGCAATTACCGCCATCTCCAGACCACATTGCTACCATCCTGGCCTACTTTTACCATAACCGTGTTGTGACATATGATTCTTTTCCATCACTGTTCTCCGGTATTACCACGTAGAGCCATCGTATTCTCTCATCCTTATTCAGGAAATGTAAACTCAAGAGCGTGTCTCTGACTGAAGACGCAGTCACTTAACTTGACAGCCCTTTTTACTTACAATTTCTGCGACCTGTTATTATGGAGGGCCCGCTAGAGTTGTCCTTCTGTCAGTGTGATATGAGGATAAGAAGAAAAAAATACTCTTTTATAAAAAAAGATGCAATAAGGGACTGTCATTCTCGACTATTCTACCTGTCTATAGGATAAATAAACTTGGGTCTCAGTGCTGTTCGGAAAAGACAGCTGTCGAGTGTCCAGCTATCATATTTATTCCTCACATTTGAGAACCTGTGTTTTTATTTGTTATTTTGGGATTTTCCCATGCTTGGCAAAGAATAATTTAATTTTAATATATGAAGACACCTGTGCATTGCACTCCAGTATTACAATATCAATGGTAAACATCTGTGTAATATCCTGGTATTCTCAGGCTTCTGAATCTTTAGCCAAATGCTATAAAATGTACGATAAACCACAGCACCTAAAGCACGTTAAGTAATCAAACTGATGATAATTTAAATGAATGATTTTGTTTTCTAAATAAAAAATGTGATAATGAGAGACTGTGAAACTAAACTGTGCCATTATTTTTCCATTTGTGCATTTGTATTTATAGACAGTAAGTGATTACACTGAATTCCTGCCCATCCCTTCTTCTGAACATAATTAATATGGTGGTTTGCATTATTTGAGTTCTTGGAGCAGCTGCAGTGCCTGATGTCCAAGGCCCATTGACTTTCTCACAATGTAACCTTGCTGGAAATGCCAGAACATTACTCACCCTGCTGCTTTTTTCCCCACTCACTGCATTATTCTTACCCACTTAACCGAATCTGATTTCATATATTTCTTTTACTAAAAAAACATCCCCGGTGTATACTACGGTATACCTCCAATGGATTCACTTGGATTCACTTGGATGTGATTACCAAGTGCAGAGAGTCTTTGTTATTTATGACGCAGGTCTCCCCCGGTCCATGCGCGCCACCGCATCATCTGTCACTGTCACTACTTTAGTTTGATTGACTTTCAAAGCGCTGGGTCTTCACTGAAGGAGAGCTGGTCACATTAATTCGCTCACAGGGGCAATCTGTAGTCTTAAATGACGAGAGCAGAGCCCACATGTTTGAGCTGAAGCCTTCGATTGTCCCTCTGGGTGCCCTCGTAAGAAGGCTAACTGCTGCTCTGCTTCTAGCGCATTTGGCCCAGTTCCTTCAAGAGCTCCCGTCTCCCAGTTCATCTCAGCTAAATAACCGCCGACTCCTGAGTTACTCCCTGCTTCGCCCATTCACCCCCTCCCTCCCTGACACTGTACGACGCACAAACACTGGGCCCACAGGCAATGGACAGAATTGAAGTGTCATAAAAAGCACATTCGTGTCCCTAATGTGTCTTCAAGGCAGAAAGCTTGGAGGTTGTTTTCCTCTCTGCTCAACTGGCGGAGTGCTGTTCATTGCTGTTGCTCAGTAACCCCACCAGGGAGATGTGATGCCTCGCAGAACGAGTGGGAAAAATGTTCTTTATGCAGACAAAGAAATGTTTGGAAGCCGCAGGAAGTTTTCCCCAGTCGGGCATAACTAATGCCCGAACGGGAGGTTTATCTTTTTTATTTCCATTTGTGTTTCTTTAAGATTCCCGTAACGTTGAAATACATTATTTTCAAGCGAGCAGAGACGGAGGGTGGATTTTAAATGTCATTCTTAGCAGCCGTTACCTTTTGGATCTAATTGAGGCGGCTTGTGGTTCATCACATTGGCTGTTTAAGAAAGGACAGCTTACAAACAATTCATTTCCAGCATTGTTTTGACCATGTAATGTGTAATTACTCTCTGCATCTCAGAAAAGGAGGATGCTTTTGTGCTGTCCTTGATGATAGATGTAGCAGTTTTTTTTTATTTGTTCTTTACTTTTATATCACAGAGCATGCAAAAATGGGCAGTTTTCAAATTTGGGACCATGTCTTCAGGCTACTTGATTTATTTTACTAAATGAGTTATTGTAGAATGCCAAAGATAGACAATGTTCATTTAATCATCTATATTCCCATAAAGAGGGGTTTATAACAAAGGCATACATTTATCTTAGACGTATTAAACATTATCCCTAATGAAAACCCAGTCTCAGAAGATGTTAAAACCTAATTAAGCCTTCGTGATGAATCTATCTTGATTGTTAAACGATGTGCATTTCCTGCCAGTGCTTATACGATTGTAAGTTCCTATGCGTAAGAGAGGAATGCCTTCCACTCTCCTCATGCAGATAAACAGTCCCAAAGGAATGTGGCATGTGGCCTTGCTAATATATCTTTATTGATGTGATTGTGTGCTTGGAAGGTGAGATGAGAGGCAGGTGCTTGGGAGAGAGAGAGACGACAAGCATACTGTAAATTACTTTTGGGCCGTCTGTGGGAATTTATCGACGGAAATGACCCAAAGGCCCTTCTTGGAAGTAAAGAAGCTATAAGATTTGTCAGAGATGAAAACAACTCAAGTTTTGAAGAAACACGAGGCCTCGGCTTATTGCTGATATCTGAAAGCTATGAAGCCCGGCCCCATCCATCTTGGTTGGGTCACAATACTTCATTTTCCCTCATTTCTCTGAAAGGGGAAAATATGATTCCACCTATCGATTGCTGCATAAATGTGTTGCCTAGTGATGAAAGATGAGGTGTGCTTTGCTTTTATGTGATCAGATTAACCTCCAGCTGGGAGTGGGCTCTCTGCTCTGCCCCGGTTCCCCTGCAGTGTCAGGGTGCATGTGATGGGCACTTAGAAGGATTAGTGTTGCTGTGTGCTTTGTTTGTGTTGAGCTATCACCCAGGACATTTCACTAACCAGGCGATTATATTGTCCGCCACTGAAGACGGTTTTATATCTAGTAGCATGCACTGAATTTAAGAGGGTCCAAAGTGTGCTTTTAAGATTGTAAATGGGTGAGCCTAATGAATATTATGCATAATGGACATTCTTCTTCTTGGCTCATATAAACTCCATACAGAAAGAATGTAAATGGATGACCTTTTCTGGCTTTTGAGTAGGATAGTATTATTATAGTAAAATGTTTGATTAAATTTGTTAAAACCCGTTCTCAGTCAATGCAGCAATTAAAATAGTTTGGCAGGTTTTCAATAGCTTAGCTGATTGCTGTGCTGCTCGGAGGTTTTGGAGACATTCAGCCTCCTCTTCCCTTTGTCCGCCCACAAGACTAGATCAGAAACTGTCTCTGATAAGGGTTTTAAACTTCTTGACTTTGCCAATGGCATTTTCTCCATCAGAGCAGCAGTTGACATTTATATCCAGCCCTCCAAGTGCCCCAAATACCCTTTACATTGCATTGTTCTGTGGCTGAAAATAAAGAAGTTATGTCTCATACTGACCGACAGCAGGTCCATTGATGGTGACTTCAAGGTCCCCTCAGCAGTCCCTCTGCAAAGCAAACTCCCACATAGAGCAAATGTTTAACAAAAGAAAATGCCACATAAAGATCACATCTTAATGTTTTACCTTGTGGACTTTGGGATTTCACAAAGCTTTATAAATGTCACTATTAGAAGACAAAACAAGATGTACCAAGATGTACTCTTTAAAACACAGTCAGTAAAATGTTGGTTAGTTTTACATGCGTCTTGAGGTGATTTTCTGAGCCTCTAATGTATGTTTTACAATAATTGCGAATACCTAGGTCCATCTGCGTACTTAGTCCTCGAGGCTGCTGAAAAGATGTTAACACTATGACTCATATTGGGCAGTTCTGTTGAAAGATACTGAGGGACTCATTTAAGCATGAAATAAAGAACTTTTTACAGTCAACATCAAATTGTGTAAAATGATGAATGAAAGTTTACAGGCATCTTGATTTAAAGAGTTTATTACCGTCAACGAATCCAATGAAAAATAAAAACCCTACTCTCCCTGTCAAGCCCACTGGTTCAACACTAATCTTCCCAAATGAATCACACATGTACTGTTTAAATTTGTAAAGTGTACTGCTATGCTCGCGATTATAGTTAGCTTAGACACAGCGGAGACTAATGTTTACCATTGCCCCCATTATAGTATATAGCGTATTAGCATGCTGACAGGTACTAATTAGCAAGCACTAAACATAAAGTACAGCTGGGATAAAGTACAGCTGGGAAAACTATTAATATTCTTTGACAATTCACAGTTGAGACATCGTTAGGGAGTTTGGTCAAAGTTTGTGACAACTGTTTCTGAAACATAAATAGTACATTTGAAGAGGACAACTTTCGGCTGTGCATTAATCTAATTTGAGAACTTTTCTGGGCTGAATAAACAGGGCCAATGTTCGTGGTGAGGAAGGAAAATGTCACCCATTGCAAAAGTGTGTGATGTGTTTTTGAGCTCAGAGGAATAAGCTATAGCAAGTTTTGCTCGTTAGCAGGATAAGTTAATTGCGGTTTTGGTCTTTGCAAAGGACTTCTGAACCATAAGAAACATGTAGAATATTGCCAGACTTTTCCTTTGAGACTGTAGAAGACCAAAACAGGTAGAAATAAAGTTAAAAAAATGTATGTACAGACAAATGGACCAGATTTAGAGTTCCCATGCCGGCCTTGCCAGTGACCACATGTGGTTGTTGTATTTTTTGCAGTGAGAAATTAGATAGTAGGAGTTGCATCAGCCGGCTGGAAAGCAGTGAACTCTTACAGGTGTTCCTAAAGCAGGCGAGTGCAATGCTGTGTTCCTGATGGCTCTATAAGAAAAAATTAGTTTAATTCTAAGCTGAATGTGGGCCATTTTCCTCATCTCTGTGATCTTTTGACTTTTTCTCAACACTTCACAAAAAGTCAATCCACCATCACTTCCAAACTCCATCCCCCGTTGCTATTCGTTTTCCCACCACTTACCTCGGACACCTCTCCCTCTACAGATTTCATATAAGAAAATCTGTTTGATGAACGTATTACTGAAGTCAGGCCAACTTAATATGTTTGATCAGGGACTGGTTGCAATATTCACACGTGCTGGAGGATAAAGATAGGATGAGAAGAGGAGGAGGGAGGCAAGATGAAGGGATTATATTTCTTGGGTGAAGTTTTACTTAGGTCGCCAGGGACAAGAACAGGTGATTATAAGAAGAGCTTTGAATGTAAGCCACACATGGCGGTCTTGGGGACGTGAATGGTTTAATACAATTTTGAGAGCTTATTTTAGAAGTTGGTTGCTGCAAACTGTAGGAATTCCATGGGAAATACTTTAAATGCATTTTAATTTGGAGTCCAATGCTCCTGTGGACCCCCTGGCTCACACCACATGAATATAACATCAAGACATTACATCCTGATTCTAGCATCTGTGTGATGATGAGGCCAGTCCGGTTCAGCCGCATGTGTGATATGCGCTCAGACTCCTCGGCCCGCGTCCTGAGGGGTTGGCAGTGCCCAAGAAATCTTTTACAGCGAGGATTTACCACAGGGGTTAAGTTATCAGCACAAATCATCCCCTTTTTCATTTGCAGAAACAGTCCTACAGACATGATTTACAAGTACAGTAGCTGCAGACATGAAATCCAAGGGCAACTCAAAGCTGCAAATCACCCCGGCTTTGCCTCTCTATTCAAGGCGTCCTATTGGTGTCAAGGAAAGGGACATATTCCAAATCTGAAGTTACAAATTACAACTTTTTTTCCCAGATGTAATGGGTATTATAGTAGTTATAGTATTATAGTGTCATCTGCGTCATAGTGGAAAGTAGGACACTGTGTCACTCCCACAGAAAAAGAGAATCCTCTCACTGTGCTGTAAGCATGATCCAGCACCAACTGAGAAACCGCTCCCCTCTTGACATTGCTCTCTATCTTGTCATTTTAAAGTATAAACATCTTTCTCTCAGTCAAAACTGTGTACCAGCAGCAGACACTCACTGTGAACAGCCTCAGTGGATGTCTTTACATCTTTCTGTATTCCTCCCCATCAGGGATGCAGTGGGGTATAAAAATACAGGTTAACTCTGGAGTCGGAGTAGTTTGAAGAAGCTTAGCAACACGAAAACATACAAAGAAGCAACTGCTTACATAATAGTGCAACTGATTTATATTTATGATTCATTTTTATTATCTCCATGGCTTTGTTAACCATATCAGTGTCAGCCTTTTTACCTTTAAAGTGGTTATAAGGAAGAGAGCTCTGTAATTAGGTTCAGCCGTGTGACTGTTTTTCTTCCTCTTTCATTTAGGCAGCCAACACAATGACTTGTTCTGCGGTAGGGACATGTTTTGAAGAAGAAAAAAAAGGTGTTTATTTGAGAATCTAATGGACTTGTGCAGCGAAATAGAACCAGCTTCTTATGCCTGGACATGAAAGTCATAACCAATAAAGAAGGATCAGAGATTAGCACACCGATCGATTCATTAGGCACCCCATTAGGCGGCTGGGTTACAGTCAGACACAGTGCCTTACGATAAGAGGTAAATAATGAAAATGGCATGTTAGCACCAGGAGCTCTCCATAGCTTGCCCTATTACTTTAAATAGTCTGGTGACACACAGACATGATATCCTTTTTCCTCTACGCTCCTCTTATGAGAAGTGATTATTAGATGTATATATGAGGTCATTTTCTTCAGTGGTATAGTATATATATATACTTACACATATCTCCTCCAGTCTGCATGTCGTAGAAGTTCAGATTTAATAATGTTATTGAAGGACTAGATATTTTATTTGTATCCTACACATTAAGGTAAAACAGGGTTTTGAGAGCAGGGTTGTTTCCTCCTACGTCTGATTCTAGTTCGGTCCATCCGACCAAAGCCATGACTGGCTATGCTGCCATGGATCATCACAAATCACTGCCACGCCAAGTCTACAACAGCACAGAGACTTCGGGACAGAAAATCAATGGGCTCTCATGGGCTACTCCATCAGTCCAAATATCTGGCACTTGATGGTGAAGAGAAACAGGGGGAGGGGAAGATGTACAGGACGGAGAGCGGGATGGAAGCAGGTTTGAAGTATTTAGGTGAGGTGAGGTTGGATGGGCATACCGGATAGTGAAAGATAGGAGTGAGCCGTGATGTGAGCAAAAACGGTAAGAAAGACGGAGAGAGACAACAAATGCTGGGATAATTTTTTGTTTTTTTAGATACCAGTGCCACTATGACACCTGAGTAATGTTACCAATACAAAACATTTTTTCTTTTTCTTTTTCTTTTTCCAATACCTTAGCACAGAGATTTCCAAGCTGTGAGACACGTCTCCTCAGACGCAGGAGAGTTAAAGGGTGTGCGAGGTGAAAGGGACAGGTGCATACTGGTGTTCTAAAAACAGTGGGAAGTTTGGACTTCTGATTTCAATCAATCAATGTCAATGTATTGTCTAAATACAAACTGATAAATGTAGAAGTTTTTCAATTAGATAAGGACATATTTGAAGTAAAGAAACATTATATTTCTCAACTCCATACAGCATATGCTATGCACTAATTGCCTTTGTATACCATTTTTGCAGCAGTAACATGTTGTATTATGTGCAAAGAGATGATATCAATCAAACTGCAGTGCTGAAATGCCACTGCCAATTCAACTTCACAAAGAGAAAGCAATATTGTTTTCCAAGATCTTCCTCAAGCTGTCTCTCCACCATCCACAATTAGTTTGAATGTTTTACAGTAGGGAGTAACTCCTACTTTTCCTTTGTGCATTGCATTGAAGGATTGAACTGCATATTAACAGCACTCAATGTCTGTAATTCTATCACTTTTCACAGTGTGACATACTCCAAACCTGATTAGAATTACTGTTTGGAGCATGGGGTTGGGTCTGACCTGGCATTTGAGGGGAACTTTTTATATCTGACAGTATTGAAGCATAAAAGGCAATTGGAATGAAGGAGGAAGGGATGTAGGAGGGAGACAAGAGATAAAGTCATAAGAGGAAAAAACTAAATCAAAAGACGGAAAACTTGAGGGAGAGGAAAACAGATTGTCGCATTGAAAAGGATCGAAGGCTGGAGGGAATGCGGACAAAACTGATAAGCGAGAGACTAACGCAAGTGTTTTGAATTGGGTCTAACAAATTATTTTAAATAGGAGCAGCAGCTCATGAAGGTGATATCATATGGAAATGTCTCCAACAAACCATTTAACATTCACTGCAAGAAGTGACTGTTGATATGATTGCCTCAGGTTGCAGGCAATGCATGCAAATGTTATGTTAAATGTGGTCGCGAGTTATTTCCTCCAATTTTTTTCTCATTCTGCACTTTGATTTCACGCCTGGCTCGGGTTTTGTTGATAGGGTTAAGACAATGAATCTTCATGTGCCGCTATAAATACCATGATGCATGACCAGAAGTGGATTACTCCAGGTGTTTTTACCTCAGTTGTTGAAACTGAATCGTTTTGTCTCTTTGTTTCAGTGGTGGATAGCAAGGTGATCCTGGAGGGCCTGCAGAGGTATGGCCCCACGCCAATCTATCTGCCTGTCAGCTACCGGATCCTCAATGCAGAGTCAGCATTCTTCCTACAGGAGGCAAACCAGGACTTAATGAGGAACTCAAGCCTGCAGGCTCGCACCGAGTCCTTCTTCATCCACCAGGCCCGGCAGATGCCCTTCATCAATGCCAGCTACGGGCCGCTGTCTGTCCAGCATCCTGTCCCTCTGGAGCTGCTGCAGACCGCGCCAGGGCCATTTAACACCCCCCCCTTCACGACATCATCAATGCCGACATCGGCATCATCGCCGCCTCTCTTCACATTCAACTGGAAGGTCCACACCTATATAATCAGCGAGAGGATTCACCCCAGTTGGCCAAAGGTTCAGGTGCTGTTCTACATTGCAGGGAGGGACTGGGACGATTACAGCGCCATCCACAAGCTGCCCTGTGTCCGGATGTTCGCCTTCCACGAGACTCAAGAAGTGCGTGGAACATGCAGGCTCAAAGGTGAGCTGGGGATATGCGTTGCCGAGCTGGAGCCCCTCGCCAGCTGGTTCAGCCTGCCCACTGTTAGACCGGGTAGGCAGAGGGTCTCCGAGCAGGCGCAGGGCACTGCTGTGGAGCTCTACTACATGGTTCAAACCACGGACAGCGGAGAATGCAGCTCGGAGGATTCAAGAAAGGGCAGCTCTGTTCACCCAGACCAGCAGAGGCCGATGGGCTATTTCGCGGGCCATACACCTATGCAGCGCATTGGGAGCGTCAGGCTGTTTCAGCCGCTGTCGGAGCTAAAGCTGGACAATAACTTTGTGGTGATGGCACCCTCCAAACCCATCCGGCAGAGAGAGACACTCTCGACCTTTCTGGCTCTGTCCACGCTTTCTTCAGTGCCAATTTTCACCCTCAGGTGAGTCAGCCTCCTCCTGGGAGAACAGTTAACTCTGCTGCGCTACTGATTATCGCTCACTCTCTCCAAACTCATTTAAACAGACATCATTGAGCATACAAACAGTTAGAAAGGGCACTGGTAGACTCTTAGAGGAAGCGGCAAGGATAAATAACCCTCCACAGCCACAAATCTGACAATACACGTCAACATTTACAGTCTACCCATCTGTCATGTATGTGTAAATCATGCAAGAGGAGGACATTCTTCATCATTGTTTCTGTGAGTCATACACTGAAATTAATTTGCAGGCTACACAGTTACAGTACTGCCATGTATTTACTACATGGCACTGTCGTGGTTTGGAAACATTACTTCTTACAGCTTGTTTAATCAAAATAATTTGCAGTTGGCAAAATCAGGGATTAATCTCTGGTATTAGAGATTAGAAAATGTGTGTATGATAAGCCTTTGCTTTGCCACACCAGACTCCAGTCCACAGACAATGTGTCCATGACACTGCTAGTCAACTGCCCAGCATCAGTTTGGTCATTAATCCTGTTTATTTAGGTCATTTGTCTACTCATCAGAAAAACATGATATCGCAAATGAAAAACATAATATCATAAATTAAAAGAAGCGTTAACAAGACAGTGGTGACCAAGACTTCCCTCGTGTAATCAATTATCTCGCCTTATTGTGTGGAACAGCACACACAGACAACACTCAAGATGTTTTTCCTGCTTTTGCTTTTGCAGAGTAAATGTTTATTTCAGGTGGCAGGCGTTTTTGTGAAAGAACATTGTTTCAGTGACAAAGAAAGAGCTCGCCACATGACAAACTGTCTCTGGATGAAATCCAAAGCTCCTGGTAGTCATTTTAAAGTTTTATTGAAAGTGGAAGCACAAGATGTTCAACTTAAGTAAAAAGCGAAAAAACTGAAAACAAAGTTTGAAGAGATATTTTTTGGGGTTTACAGTTAAGATCTCATGTTTATGGTTTGGTATCACCTTTAGAATATGTATTGTATTAATTATTTACACTGCTATCTGGCTTACACAAAATGATAATCTTCTATCTGAAAACAACCCTACAATTTAACGGCCTTCCATTAAGAAGAGATTTACTGACTGCTAAAGATTAAATATATACATATTTAAATTGCAATGGCTAAAGTGCTTTACAGAGAAGGTTTGTTTGTGTTTATTGTAACCTTCCAAGTCATTTTAGAGAAACATTACAGATATATTGTAGTGCGTAAAGTCTTCCAAGCTACATCTTTGACAGTCCGGAGGGGATTGCTTTCACTGGATAACACCTTAATTATACCCTCGCGCATTTTATGAAGATTGTTTTCATATACTCACCTTCAAAATTGCCTGTCGGAGGAAAATTTGTATTTGAGATGTTTCCACCCAACAACAAGGTAATTATTGATTCATTGAGCTTTGTTTCACACAAATTACCATTCAAAGTGACTGAAATTGCGCCTTGTTGTGTGATGCAAATTAAGGTGTAAGGAATATGCATTCCACGGACTACTTTAATGCCTGAGATCTAAATCATGGCAGATGAAGCAGTTAGCAGCCTCAAAGTGGAGCTGTGACAGAGAGCCCTGGCAATTTGTCAACCCTGGGTGAGCAGGAAATCTGCCAAAAAGCCTCATTGCTTTTCCTCTTGCTCAAGTGATGATGAACTCCCATGAAGTATTAGCGCTCGCAGTGTGTGTTTATCACATTTGTCAGCATGTGTGTAAATGGAAACTTTAAAGGCGATATTTTTCTCTCAGTGGCATTTTGCACCAGTGTTGCACCCCGATCGTTCAAAAGTTCATCTTTTTTATGTTTTCCGTTGGGATGAGACTTCAAATTCAACCAAACATACCTCATTAGCAACCGAAAGATTAAACCTCAAAGTGAAGGAAAATCACATACTACTTTACAGCACTTGACTGCCAGCTTACCAGACTCTGTAATTGAACACCCCAACGCTGATGATTAATCTTGCCTCCACTTTGTTGTGCTTTGCTTTTATGTTACAGGGATAAACCTGTGGTGGTATTCAATGACTTTTTCTCTTAGTTGTTGGATTTCCTGATGATGTAAAAAAACTTTACTTGAAAAACACCCTTAAAGCACTTGATATTCCCATGATGGCGGTGTGAATTCACATTCTGATCACAGGAGGTGGGGGCTGCAGGGTGTGGGAGAGTGTGTGGATCTTTGTTGTGACTTGGTGTGTTAACGCTGTATGTGTTTGCAGACTGTCGGCCAGTGTTTGACTATTCACTGGTGTGGGTGTGTGTTTATGGACAGTTTACTTTACAAGGAGCTTTTGTGAGTTTCTTCTAGTGGCAAAGGCATCATTAACTATTTATGTACTCTGGAGTTACTCTCTTCTCATCCCCATTATCTCCCCCCCTCCCATCCATTTCCTCCCCTCTCCTCCAACAGTCTAACTCGTGACAAAAGAAACTCTCTGGACAGCCTTTATTCCAACATGTGCTGCTGTCAGCTGGAATAAGTAGATGTTTCTACTTTACTCTTACACTTTTTTGATAGGACTGGAAAACTCTTGAGGACATTGGGAGAATAATTGGATGCCACCTTTGACCTCACCATATACAATCAGCAGCAGTGTACGTGCACACGTACCATTACATTCAGTTGGACTACCCATCCATCTTCCACAGTGGTTACTAGAGACCATCTTGCGATGGGATCACACCTTCAGTGACGCCAAATTGAGTCAAGGGTGATAAGTGTGTGTGTGTGTGTGTGTGTGTGTGTGTGTGTGTGTTGGGGGGGTAATGCCCACCCTCTAACTCGACTTTCACTTTGAGATCAACTTCACACCTTTAAAGTGTCATGACTGTTTCTTCCACGGCTGCAAAGATATTGCGCTCACAAAATATGTCCACAGACAAACAATAATAGAAACACCTGGCAAAGTACTCAAAAGTTCCTCCAGGATCACATTTTTGCCACGATGACTCACACACAGACCTACAAGGAGATGTAGCGCGGCTGGTAGATGTACCGGTAGAGCTCAGTCGGATAGCTCAGTGTTTAAATCCTGTGCATGAAAGTGTCAAGCGTCTGTAGGCAAAGCAGTAATATTATACACAAACGTGGAGGGGAACAAATTGTTTGTTAAGAGTAAAGCTACTTTTATGTTTCAGTAAAAAAAAAAAAACTACACCCTTTGTGTAGGAGTTTAAACTGTTGATGAATCAGGTTGCTGCAAAACATGTACAACACTTACATTTATGACACATAACTGACTTAATGTGAATGTTATGATGGCCGATTGTCCATCTTGATGCCATATTATACGGTGGTAGGACAAATGCCAGCATATTGAATATATGTGTCCTTTAAACTGTAAATCTTGGCATACTCCTGATAAGACAGTTGATCTTTGTTAATGTATGGCTTTGTTATTGCTCTTAAAAATAATGTGTGTTTTGATTCCAGGTCTTCACTCAGTGCTGCTGTGCTTTTCATTAGCTTCCATCAACTGTCAAGAAACAAAATAATTCATCATGAACCTTTCAGCAGCATTCAAGATTATGAAATTACCTGGCATCACATTACTTCCAACACTGTACTATAAGTGCAGTTTACAATTTCATGAAGGAATTATTTATGTTCCTCATGTGGCGAAACAAATGTGAAGGATATTTAAATATGTCCTTTAGTTGTCATACATTCCCATGACCAGTCACCGCCTGGACAGTAATTAGTTGCACTGTAATATCAGCACACCTAACCATAGAGCCATTTTCGCTCTCATTTTATAGAGCAGTTGGCTATATTTGATGTACTCCAAACTAATGTAATTATTGTGTATCTAATTGCAGGCTGTTAACCCTAGGCGCTGGACAAACACACAGACATTTCTGCACACACAAAGTAATGAATATTCACGGACACAATCACATGTGCGCACACAGATATACAGACGCTCACACACATACATTGCATCGGACCCGCCCTGAGCCAACTGTAAAGTCATGGTGTGTTTGTCATGCTAAGGGCTCCCAGTGGGCTCAGTAAATCCCTGCCTCATTAGCCGTGGAGAGAGAGGTGTAACAGGTTGGAAAAGGGTTCTCCAGCTACTCCCTACTCAACATGCAAATGAAAACACCATTTCCTCCTGAACAAATTAACAGGCTTTTCAAAAGATAAACTGCCCCAGCTGTATTGTAATTTTGACTAAACAATCCGACATATTCCCACAGATCCCCCCGGGGGCAGTGTTGCTGATGAATGCAAATTAATTTATAATATCTGAGAGTGCGAAGGTATGAGTATGGAGTTCTTCATACTGTGTCTACTCATAACCACACAACTCTTGCGGTTATTCAGAGGTTTTGCATGTTGACTGGCGGGGTTATACATAAAGAAGGGCATTCAGTTGAGGGCCGGTTTGGAGTTACTCAGATATGATGCAGTGCTTCGCGTCAGCTGAGTCCGATCCTTAACAGGGTTCAGGATCACAGGTCGTGGGCTTTGGCTGTTTGTTATTGGCCGTTGTTTGGTGAAATATCAGCAGGAGAAAAGGTTGGAATAAAGATGTTCTCCCCAGTGTATTAGCCTTATCTCGACCTCACTCCTCTGAGAATTCGTTCTTGTTAAAGGTCACCCAAGATAGGTATGTCCCTTTTCCATTTCTATTTCTGTTCTTATCTGTACTTTTCCTTGTATTTTATCTGCCACTCTGTCTTGGTCTCTCTTCCCTCCTCTCTCTTTCTCTCTCTCTGTATGTACTCTCCTTTTCTATTATACTCTTGCTTTCCCTTTGTTTGTTTTTATATCTAAATATCAGCAAAGACTCTTGAATTACATTCAAAGTAAATACTGAGTCAATTTACCCCACTGTTCTTTAACCATATCCACCTTTCAGTTGTTATTTTAAGTTGGCCTGCTCACCAGTGTTTACTTTGAAAACACAGACTTTCCTCATCTACTCAGTAATAAGTAATTAGTCATTTGAGGCCTGGGGAGACCGTTCACTATTTAGATACAACTCCCTATTGGGCCCTGCCACCACACAGCAATCACCAGTTGCCCGCAGCAAGTGATTTGAATCCTTGTATTTTCTACCATAATGATTTTCCATCACTTTTCTCCACTTGAAACTGATGACTTTATTGGACATTGGAAACCCAGAACCTATTTCTCTCCCACATCCCTGCTGCCTGTCTTCATTTTTTCTTTGCTCTGTCCATCTGCCTTTGGAAAAGGCTACATGTCCCCAAGGGAATTTTGTGATCCCACAGCCTGGAAAAGGGCTGCAAGAACGCGGCTTACCAATCCGACTGACACATGCCTCTGAGACTTTGACTATCGACAGGGTCAGAGGTTGTTTTCGGGTTTTCTCTCTGGTTGCTTTGAACTTGTGAAAGTCTTGCAGGCCTTTTATAAGGGCAGCAGAGGGAATGAAGGGAGCAGGAGCGGGGTCCGCCCGAGAGATTGGAGCTCCATATCTGGGCTAGGGATATGATTACAGTGTGTGTGAAAAATGTGTGGTAGGTTCTGTAGGGAAGTGTGTCTGTCCCTCTCAGATGTTTCAACATGTATCAAGATACATAGTCCACCATCTGACATGAAAACAACATAGATAATTTGTTAATGATTTGATACAATTCAAGCAGAATTGACTCTATATGTATATAACAAGTTACTAAGTCATACGGTTTTGAAGCCTTGAGTTCCTCAACAACCGAAAACTCACCGTGAAAGGGTTCAAGTTCTAGGAGGAAAACATAGACATCACCCAAACCAAATAATGCAGTGGTAGCAACCTGCCAATCACATGGTAGCCACGGCCTAAAAAGCATTCCCTGCTTTATCCTCTATGTTTACTAAAATGGGATCATAATTTATGACTTGGAACTAGAGATTAAGACCATAAACTCATGTTTACAATGTTTACTGAGGTAATAGATTTTTCTTTTGCAGTCAGAGGAGTCACACCCTGATAGTCATTGGAGAGAATGCAAGTTCAAGGCACTTTTTAGAAGGCGGTTGCTGCTGCAATTTGACACAAGATTTAGTTATGAGTCATTGTGCATCGATGTAACCACAATTCTGGCTCTGGTATTGACATTTGGATATGTATTGTTGAATAGGTAATACTATATCTGTACAGTTGAGTTGTGTCTCACATTTCTCAACATAATTTAGCTTTAAATATGTATATAAGTGTATAGTATTGATTTTAAATCAAGAAAAGCAGTTTTCTACACATACAAATAATATAATGTGTGATTCACTAAGAATATTCTAACTTTGTCTTTAATCTACTGCATTCTGAATCAGCTGCACACAGGATTTTTTTTTCTAGCTGTGATAAAAAGAGCATTAGAAAAAGCAAGAAAATACCACAAATCAATCAGAGATGTTTCTAAGATACAAGAAGCAAGACTGAATAACTCTTCACTTTATTCAGGCTATACATGACCCAGAATAGAATATCAAAAAAGTCCCAAAGATCTTAAACCTCTTTCATATTGGTTTTGAGATCCTCACTGTTCTCACGAACTCTCCACATTGCTATTGGAAGCCAAACTGCAGACTCTGGGCCATTAGATAATTGTGCATGATGGTTCATGACTAGTTACATTTGAGCTCCTCGTCATTGAACCCAAGATAGAATAAGAATGACTTTGGTGTATAAACTACAGCTTGGTAGCTACGACTCATCGTCTTAAAAATAATGAGGTGCACACATTCTACTGTCCGTCAGAATAGACACACTTATCTTCAGATATGCATATGGAGGCAAAGAATCATGCTTGCGCTGTACCTAAAGAGCAGATGCTCTGCGGAACAATACGTAAAAAACTAAAGAGGAGACAAGTGAACCTGGAAACAGTAGATGTTGAGAAAATAACTCTTCAGGCATGATGTTGTTCCAGCCATAGCCAAGTGTGTATTTCAGCAAGCCTTTACACATTAAACTGAAGCAGAGTTGATAGATAACCACTTTTATTGATTAATAAATCAAGACACTACTAATGTGCCCTTATAAGGCTGACCCACTTTTTTTCTGATCTCACAGAAATGGGAAGTGTGTCTACAAAAAACTAAAACTGTGCAATCTCCTCATCCACAGTTCCGATCTAATTCATTTAAATTGCTAAAGTACTGTAACCCTTGTGAGAAGTTTACATTCTTTTTAAAAGATTGTTACATTTGAATAATTCCGTAAGCTCCTCAACATGACTAAGCGATTATAACATTTCACTAAAACGCTCATAAGTAGCCCTAACAATGGCGGATTTCACTCAAAGTAACTTCTCTGTAACCTACGTCTGATCAGTATTGATGTCTTGCACTGTGAAGCAGGAAGCAGAGTTTTTTTTAAAAGTTGTTTTGGGCGTTTCCTGCGATCTCATTGGTTATCAGCCTCGTCTGAAAGCGCGTCAGATGACACATGCGGAAGGAGACGGTCAGTTACATACCATGTACTTTATGGTGCGAGCAAGATTCAGGTCAAAGTAGGTCATTTTTCAATTTCTGAACCGAAAAACACGTTTTTTGGACTGAATATGCTTCCTAACATGTAAATTCTTGTGTTTAATGTGATTATCATTGCAGATTTAGATCGTAATCTTTCTAAAGATGTGCAGTATTACTCTGTGGCATGATGGGAAAGCACTGAATAATACAATTAAAAAAACTCGGGGAGCAATCAAGGAGTCATTTTTTGCTCAGACTCTTGACTTTTGATCATATTTATGCAGAAAATAAGTTCAATCATAATTTATTTATTTTTTAAAGGCAAGGACTTGCGGATTCGTTAGAGATCAATGACAATAGGGTCTGGTATTCATATCGAGGTCATATGAGCTGTAATTAATTAGGGGACCCCTAGGGCTAATGTGCTAAACACTCATACAACAACCACAACTATTGAATGGTGGCGGCCCTCAGGACACAACCGTTACCAATATGTTGTGGTGTATTCTGTGCAGATTGGAAAAGCCCTCACAAATGCATCATTTGTTAGGGCAAACGTCTGAGTTTGGCCTATCAACATGAATCATTACAACCATTATGTTCTGTATGCACATAGGATCGCACATCAACGGTGACATCTCAAAACCTTGACACCAACGATCTGGATTTCCGTTGAGAATTTTCTCACAGTTTTGTCGAAGCCAAAAGGAAAACTGCTCTCTCCCTCAAAACAGAAATCTACTGGGGCACCAACGAGAGGAGGATTGTCATGAGGGAATTTTTTTTGTAACAGCTGCTGCAATTCCTTTACTTATCCTGCTGTTGTTAACATCTCCAGGCTACACTTCTACTCCAACTTCTGCATCACTGTGAACTCCAGCTCCTGCAGTCTGAGTTAAATATGATATATGTAGGGCTGGAGGGGGTGACAAACAGGGTGGGATTAGGTAGAAAAGTCCTGGCAGAATAAGCTCTGCTGGCTAACTGTGGGTTGGTCGCTCTCTCTCTCTCACAGTCACAAGCTTGGCCTTCTAATCACTTGTTTATCCTTCATGTTTCTCATAAGGATTTACTTTGATTAGTTTGAGCCCACAGACTTGACAGCTATAACACAAACTCAAAGGCATGCAAATTTTAATGTGGACTTGAGGCAAAGAAATATAGAGGGAGGGAGAAATGATTCAATGCTGTGGTTGGCAATATGCACGAGCCTGGTTAAGAAACTGCCACCAAGACAAACAAAATGCTCTTACTTATCACAGCTAAATACTGGAAGGACTTGTATCGCCCTCAGACGGGGGAGAGATGCACAAAGATTGAAGCAGTCAAAGAAACAATAAAGAAGGGTTTCAGAGAGTACGTTTAAGTCCAGGGAGGAAGTACACATGACTTGAACTTGACGTGATGGATTTTCGTGTGATACGTGTCATATTTCCAGCGTGATCTCATGACCTGCCAGAATAGCTGCCGTGCAAAATAAGACGAAGTGTAGAGGACAAAAAAATAAGGCATGCAAACAGCGAGATGTTGCTATTACTCAAAGTAAAAACATTTGCTTTTTGCTAGTAATGATGACTAACCCCGTGTGAACTATACCACAGCTACCCTGGCTTCATTCACAACATTTCAAATTTCTCTGTGAATCTCTGTGGAAACCACAGAAGGGAGCTTTTCAGTGGCTATCATTAAAAGGCAGGCGGTGTCCTAGATGACATCAAAAACACGAGCCATTTTAACTGCAATCGATGCCTCGCTTTGGCTAAAAAAATCAAATCAAATAAAAAGAGCTACATCTCAAAATGTGCATGTTTGTGCAGTTGGCCTGGTGTTATCTGTGCAAGCCTGTTACCTCTGTGCCTGTTTTTTTTTTCCCTAGCGCTTGTTCTGCTTTCTCCCTCTTGCTCTCGCAAAAATAGTCGGCCACTCTAATTGCTTACACAAATGTCTTTTAAAGGTGAATAACATGATACACAACTAATCATACCAGAGACTATAATGCGATATAGGATCACAAAAGCCGTGACACCAAATCGGACCAGCGCCATGAAGTTCTCCATGAAATACCCCCTACAATCTTCAAAATCAGCCTTCATTTTGATTTCAACTATACACACGTAACATTTCGTGACCAAGCCTTGCATGGTTTCGACACTATCGCAGTGATAAAATGTTTACACAGACAGACAAACGTAAACATCTGGCAAACTACTCAAAACCACCTCTGAGGGAGTTCCTGCTCCAGCACCATGATGCATGTTGCATCAGGACCAACATTTAAAACTGCAGCTAAACACAGGCAGAAAATGTCTCATTAATTTAAGTTGGCACATAATAATCATCATAGCGATCTGCTTGTTCAAATGATTAAACATGTGTTTTTATTAATTTGTAACAACTAGTATGCTTAATCAGATTGTGAGATTGTATGCAGTTCATGCTTGGCTGACCAATATTAATGCCTTTGGCCAAAGTGGGTTCATGTGGCTTCAGGAGGAAGGCGACTGCTCCGAGACCTCTGAGTGTTCTTGGAGAGGACGTGGACATGGTGGAGGAGTACAGGTACCTGGGTGTTTCCATCGACAGCCGACTGAACTGGAAGAACAACATCAACGCTGTGTACAAGAAGGGGATGAGTCGACTCTTTTTCCTGAGGAAGCTTCGATCCTTTAATGTGTGCAGCAAGATGCTGGAGATGTTCTACCAGTTGGTTGTGGCCAGCGCCCTGTACTTCTCCATCGTCTGCTGGGGGAGCAGCATTGGAGCCGGTGACACCAACAGACTTAACAAGATAGTTAAGAAAGCCGGCTCCATCATTGGCTGCAGGCAGGAGTTTCTGGAACAGGTGGTGGAGAGGAGGACGCTGAAGAAACTTTTGTCCATATTGGACAACCCGGACCACCCTCTCCACCACCTACTGCAGGGTCAGCGGAGCACTTTCTCGAGGAGATTCCTCACGCTCCGCTGCAACAAGGACAGATACAGGAGAACATTCCTGCCAACGGCATTACGGCTTTATAATAAATCACCGCTTGCCAGATCCTCTGACTAACCATATGTATATATATATTTTGCACAATCCCAGCTATTTCTATTTTATTTTATTATTATTATTATTTGTATTATTATTGTATATATCTTTTATCTTTCATCCTGCTGTTTTTATTTATTTTGTTGTAAGTTGCTGCTACCCCGACACCAAATTTCCCGTCGGGGATTAATAAAGTATATATTCATTCATTCATTCATTCATGCCTGAAGGAAACTTTGGTTTTATTACAGCAGCAGGCTCATTCCTGGTTTCATACATTTCAAAGCACTTTCTTGGCTTTGGAAATGATAGTTACAGAATGTTAAAATTCACCTCCAAAAATATTGCTCTTTCATGTTTTTTTCTTTCATTCCCAGAAAAGGTCTCCTTCCCTTCATAGACACAAGCAGAAATACAGACTTCGAGGTAGTGACAACAAAAGCAAAAAGCAGTGACAAAGACCTAGAAAGACTAACAGAGAAAAAAAAATGAACTGACGAGTTGACAGAGTTTGGGATCCCGGGGAGAATCATTAGACTGATATAATATTGAGCATGCAGCTTGGAGCAGTGCCGTTGGCTGGGCTTTAAGCTGTGTAGTGTTGGTCAGTCGGGCTGTGGCTGGTTGGGAGGTCAGCCATTGATCTGCAGATATAAGCTGGTACTTTGGGCCCAAGCCTTCATCATCCTGTGGTGCTATCACCACTGTGGGTGGAAAAGCCTTGATCTGCTCAGGGGTTTGCATGTGTGTGAGTGTGTGTGTGTGTGTGTGTGTGTGTGTGTGTGTGTGTGTGTGTGTGTGTGTCTGTCAGTGTGTGTACACTGATTAGCAGAAAGATGCAAGTGACTGTGTGTCCACATATGTCTACAGATGTGGTTCTGTTTGTGTGTGTGATGCATGGGATCTGTAAGATTCTTTTTTCGCCACTGGACTGAAATAATATAACTATCAGTGACTATCAGTCCATGGTTAACTGGCAAATGTGTGTTTGTGTTCTCTAAACATTATAATTAGCTTAACAGTATTCATATTAAATAATGTCTAAAAGAAAACTGGGGCAACATGAGAATAAACCTCACTAGATAACAAATATTTGAACAGGGATGGTGATTAACTGACAGGGTGAAGTTGAGTTTACAATACATGTCTTTTATTTCTGGTGTTGAACTGACACTAAGTAGTCTCATATCTGGGATGTTTTGACTTGAATTTATGGGCTTTTATTTGAAAAACTTGAATTGTCTGGTTCTTTTTGAGTAATGTCAATGTCTGCTGTCTTTTAAAAGTGACATAGAGTTTCTCCTGTTCACTGCCATTCAACTTAATGACTCAGTTGCATAGCGGCCTCTTTAAATGTAATTTAGTCTATCCATCATTTTGTTCAATCCACATTAGCCTTAAACACCTAAATAAAACTAAAACAAATCTTCCACTAATATGATAGAGTAGATATTAAGGCACCGGCTAAGTTACTTAGAGTATGCAACTGTTTCATAAGCCAAAAGGCTGAAGATCTTGGGGTAAAGGTTACCTTTAAATAGGCAGTGCAACTGCAATAATTGGTTAATTTGAAAAAACGTGTCCTGTTTTTTCAAATTAAAAGTACATAAGTACTGTATGTGAGGAAAATGACACACTAGTTACAGGGTATCATTTCCAGTGGAGACTGAAATACTCATTAACAAGGCCCAGAAGGTGATGCAACTATCCCTTGTGTTAGAAGAAATCTTGGTTAAGATCAAGTTGGGAACTAATTTAACAAGAGATTTCTTCGAATCACTGGTTTCCTGTGAAAATGTATTAATCACTGCTTTTATATGCCGGTGATTTGATAAATGTAGGGCAGGGTTGTTTGTTATATATTTGCTGTTTTTGCTTATAGATGAACTGATCTCCTTATGTTGTGCCGCTGCATATCTCATCGTATGCAAAACTTCCTATTCAGTAGGTGGATCTAACCTCATTAAAGACAACCTTTTGTTCATGTAATATCAAGGGGCCTTCAGTATGATTCATCTTCATACAAATAGATAAGACAGCAAACAAACAATCAGATTAAATAATGGAAGCTTAAGATTGTCTTGTTCTTGTTTTAATTAACTAGACATTGATCTGTTTTATAATCATTTGGATTTACTGCATTTAAACAGAGACTCCATTTATACAGTGATATATTAGACACTAAGAAATACATAAACGATCACATGCCCTGTTCTTTTTAATGGTGATTGGTGACAGTTTATGTGTGTGTAACTAAGGGGAAATCTTGTAAAATCAGATAGTTGAAAGAAGAAATTATTCGGTATCATTGAAACTGTAGATGTTTTCCCTATTTGACATCATATTAGCATTTTGAACTGGTAAATATGTCTATTTTTATTATAGAGACCTTACATACATTACCTCGACAATAATTATACTGATATTGCTGCCTGCTTTAGAGATGAACAATTATAGGATGTAAATAGTTTGTTTATTATTTATAATTTTACAACAGTGATATATGCTTTCATGCAGATGATAGGGCAGTTTGTATGTGTGTGTGTGCTGTATTGATGACAACATTGTCATGTCTCCTCATTTTCAAGTCTAATAAAAGGGGCCCAGACTGCTGTGTTTTGCACAGCAGTCTTTCAGCCTCCACTGACATCTGTGTCAGGCACTTGGGGTTCAAATGTAGCTGCACACACCTGCATTGTGCAGATGTACAACTTCTGTTTGCTCTTATGTAAAGATTTGCGAATTCCTAGAGGATCATTCCACCCTCTTCCTCCTCAAGTTGGCCATTTTCTGGCCCACAACATCGGTGACTGGAGGAGATCTGGCAGAGTCACTCCACTGTTCTCAGTACAGACGAGCTGTGCTTTGGCCCAGAGGACTCACTCTGATTCTCTATGTCTCGCTCTCTTGACATACGAACTGACACAAAACACACCAATTCCCTTCTATTTCCACCTGCTTCTGCTTTAGTGGCTGCTTTGGAGTATTCTTAAAATAGTAGAATAATAATAATATTCTTGGCTAAAGATAGCACAAAAACAGTGAGAGAATGTTCATTTAATTTTCAGTTTATCACGAGCCACAGCTCCGCTGCAGTTAACCTGATGCCTCCAAAGTTCACTCACTTTCAACTGTTTTGATGCCCTTGTCTCCTCATCAACCGTCTCATCCGAATGTTGAGTTATTCCCTTTTTTATCCTCACAAATTGCAGCATAAATTAGCGAGACTAACTCATTATTTTGGAGGCGCCTGTGAAGGTTTCAATAATCATGAGACTTGGTGAAAGTTGCATATGTGCGAACACACACACCTACACCATGTGTCAGACGAAAATTACTGGCCTGTCTCGGCCACTTCCTGCTGGCTAGTGTCAAGGCCTGAAAGAGATGGGGAGTGAAATGAGCAACAGGAAGCAGAAAGGCGCCCCTTACTGACAGAGTGGCCAGCTGAGGCTTCAATTTGCTGCTTGTGTTCTTTTCTTCTGCTGGATGACTAATGCAAGACTTTTTCAAGCATGGATGGGGTTTTTAACATTGGCTGCAGTGTATTGACTGCTCAGTGCTTAGCTAAGTGCTACTCAACAGACTCAAGGGCATGTTTCAGTGTGTATAAGAAAAATCACTACTCAAAATCTGACAATATGTTTAGCGTGGCTGTGGATGACGCTAAAAGATGACCTCATATCATCAATGATTCCTATTTTGGCACAATTTGTCTTTTTAGAAGTCATTTAGAAGTCATTAGTCCTCTCTTTATTCATTGCTTTCTGTACTTTTCTGCATCTCGTGAAGCCATCACCACTCTAAACCTTGGTGATTGTTCTTCTCTATGGATTAATTAAATCAAACAAAGCAAAGGCCTAGCAGATAGTCATACAACGTATTTTTAGTATGTGTGTAAATCCTCATCGCGTGTGAGTTAAGCGTTTTCAGAATGATATTCAGAGCATTAACATGGCATCCCCCTCAGGTTACTACTGTCAGCACTGTTGTGTGCACTGTTAGCAATGGAGGCACTGTTAGCATTAGCCTCACCCTCACCCCTATCCTATTTATTGTTTGAGTTGTGTTTAGAGGTTGTACATGGGGATATTATTGTAGCCCTGATTTCTATGTTTAATTTGATACCTAACATTTTGTGGATTTATACCATGTTTTTTTCTTGATTTGTACTTTGTGACCTGATATAAAAGGGTCCCCATTTAATTTTTAAATGTTGCCGCATTCATGTACTATGAAAAGGAATTATGTCCCACATTACAGGCTATTATCACAGAATCACCATGCAAGTCTTGGTGTTGGAGGAGTTCATTCTATAACTGGCAGACCTGTTTGAGAATATCAAAATATCAAAAAAAATTGGTATATATTGTGTGACTGAAATCATGCAGCCATTATATTTGACCCATTGCTTTTATAGTTTTTGTTCACATCAAGGGGGCTCAGGCCTGAATGAGCACTTGTCCTTGTCCACTCTTTCATCGCTCGTCCCCTGGCACGCAGTGTTTGACTGTGGTCTGGAGGAACAGACACGGCATTGTCACTCCACGAGGCTCAATTTAGACAAGCTGTGTTGTGGCCCAAGGGAGTCGTGCACACACACACACACACACACACACACACACACACACACACACACACACACACACACACACACACACACACACACACACACACACACACACAAACATGAACACAAACAGAGACAGCAGCCCAAGGGAGTCCTCTATGAAGGGATCAGTGTAAACATCCAGTGGCAGTCGAGGTGCTGGTGGCCTTGTGAAGTGGAAGCGGTGCTCAGGGCATGGTGCTGGCTGATAAGCACTACCAGCCATAGAGGAGAGGAGTGAGTTGGTCATCCCTGTTAAAACACCAACAGCCACCCATTCCCCCGGTACCATATTACTGCTGCAGCACACTATGGAGAAGATTATGCAAGAAAAGTGAAAAGTGCACTTATGGTGCAAGTTTGCATGAGCTATTTAATTTTAATTTTTTTTATTATTATTTATAAAAAAATATATAACGGAGATAAATGATATTACAGTGCAGGAAGAGGCAGAAAGCTCACTGGGCTTATTTGAAGCTTCCACCATATACAAATGTCACAATATTATAGAAAACATCAAATGAATATGCCTAAGATATTACTTTATAATATAGCTTGGGTTTGTATGTGTACACATCACTTCAATAATAGAGTATCATAAAAGGCTATGTAGGTCAGGGGTTGGTGGGTCAAATAAAATAAGCATTTATCCACCAGAAAAACAAAAGCATTGCTCGTTTGGTCAATCTCTTAAAAATGGATGTTACCAAATGTCACACTTTTGTCTCCTACAATGAGCCCACATGGTATTTTCTTTTGGTCGGGGGGTTTATTAGATCGTGATCGTGAAAAGAATACAGGAAATGAAGGCGACAGCGTGTCACTAAAGGTCCCCGCCAGACTCCAACCATGGGACCTTGCAATTCATGGTCAGCATCTTAACTCTTAAGCCACTTGGGTGTCCCAGTCTCCTGCTAACATTGACCAGTAGTCGTAGTCGTTGAAATCTAACCAATCCTTAACCATAGAGGTGGCATATCAAGAAAATAGTCAAATACATTTTGACTGGCACAGACAAATAAAGTTCTCCCCATGATATCTAGTCAGATCTACGGGTGTCACGATTTTGATTCTAAATCAGAAAGCAAACTTTGTATGATTCACAACAGTGATTTACCAATAAATAAATAAAAAACCTGACAGGAATCCATGAAATGTTATCTCAACCAGCTGTGGTAAAATAAATATCTGTGAATATTCAGGGATTATTTAGTATTACTCAAAGATGGGGCTGCTGGGCACAAAGTCTCAGATTGTTAGAGACAGTGGTTGGTTTCTTATTTACACAATGCAATTGTAAGCATAGACATGATGACAACAAATATTTGTTCTCTGGGATTGATATGAAATCCTGAAATGTTGAATAAAGTTGCACAGAGGTCTGTCTTTATGTTTTGATGGAAAGAAAGAAAGAAACCATGTTTTCTCACCATATAAACTGATTGTTTTTCTGTGAGTGTGAGACGGCCAGAAGTCCACGGTCAGCCTGCATATAAGCCCTTAATTCACCCGACCCGCTCCTTTGGTGATGTAAGGCATGCACTCTCCAGCGAGTGCAAAGTAAGCCGCTGCGGCCTCTCTGAAATGCACACCATGAACAGTGCATGATGAAACCATTTTGTAAGGATAAAGTTGTCTTGCAAGGTTGTTAACACAGTAAAAAAAGATGTTATTCAGTTTACTTTATCGCAGTTCACCATCAGCGATGCAGTCGGGTCAGACATTTTGTCTCGACAGTTGTTGTTTTGTTCAGTTGATTTAAACTCTTTCATTGGCATTTAAAGCTTCCTACACGATGCAAACCAACAGCGACAAGATGTGCCAAAGAAGTCAAGAAAGTTCCTGGTGAACACCTCCTTTCATGCTGGTAATGTTTTATATTAGTACTTCCACATAATGTTAGGTTTAGAAATCAGACTCCAAGACTTTTGACTTGCTCCACAACCTGTGTCAACACAGATTACATTTTACTCAAACACAATCCCTCAGACTTTATTATATCTTTTTTTGGTATCCTTTCGTAACAAAAGAAAAGCACAGCAACCAGCAGAGATTATTTGTTGTGTTTCTATCCAAGCCAACATCAAAGTCAATTATTCTACCCCTAAATCATCCTTCTATCTTCTCTTTGATTACCTCTCTTTTTTTCTGTTGCCATCACATCCTTCACTCTTTCTTTCACATACTTGTGCACGCACGCATGCACGCACGCACGCACACACACACACACACACACACACACACACACACACACACACACACACACACACACACACACCCTTGCCAGATGACTATGTAGTGGCATTTCCCTATATGTAGTGGAGCCTGCTGTGCCCACTGGTCCACATAATGAAGTGCAAATGGGGCTAATGTATTGGTTGACATGCCAGCTTTTACAGATCAGGACTGAATTGATTCACCTGCGATGGCAGCTCGGCATTTTCCAATAATTCTTAGGATTGTGCAGACATTTCAGACAAGATGGCTGAGATTGTATGGGAACTCAACCTTGAGACTGTGAATGAAACCGAGATGGAATTATTCTATTTCTAGTGTTTCGGGTTTTTTCAGTAAGAGGCCATTCTTTGACACTTTGCAAACATTTTGTGGCACCATTGTGACAGTTTTTAGACGGACGTTGTCTGAAATGTTGGGTTACCGTGATGGCTGACATCTTTCTTGTCACATTGCCAAAACTCCCATGGCTCTGCACAAATGTCGCAACACTGACAAATACAACAACACACGACATCTAGACCAAGAATGTTTCAATTGCTGCCATGGCTCACTCAGCTCACTCACACCAGCAGGAAGCATTTAATCAATGATGTCAGGAATATTGATCGTACCTAACGTCAGGAAGGCTGAATGATATAGAGTAACATTTGACCCCTGATCGTGATCTCCTGCATCACCTGACCACACATCTGCAGGCTTAAACCGACTGTCATTCAGTCAATAAATCACTCACAGATGAAGTCCGGAGAGAACCGGAATTTAGTACCTTCCTCAACAACCACGGGTCCCAGCGCCATTAATGCAGCTCACTTCATCAGTCCTAGCTGGCTTTTGTGTTTGTCCCCAGTGTGTCACATCCTTCAAAACCTCCCACAACAGTGTATTCATACAATTTATGATCTAATTAGAGGGCATAATGAATAGTCAACCATTTGTAACGATCGTGATTAAAATGTTTTAGTGTTTGCCAAAGATTAATTGTTTCAATAATGGCTTCAGATTGATGCAATTTGCATACATATGGCAATTATGAATTTTTGTTCTTCATCTCATTGATGCGCACGCTGCAAAATCAGTTTTCTGACAGTACTGTATATTTTCAGTCTCAAAGTTATTTCCAACTAAAACTTTCAGTGAAAAATATCCAAGCTGAATTAAGTTCAACGTACCTCATTCATTCATAATGTCAATAATATAGACATAGAGAAGAAGTTCAATAGATATAATGCTGCCAGACACTGATATGTCTTTATGTTAACAATTGTCAACATGTGTGACAGATGAGTTCAGCAGATGCAGCTCTGCAAGGCTGTAATTCAGCACAGAATTGCTTTTAGCTAAATGCTAACATTAGCCTGCTAACATGCTCACAAGGACAATAGTAGCATATTGATGTTTAAAAAAGTAATGCCTACCATGTTCACCATCTTTGTTTAGCATGTTAACATGCGACATGTCTGGAAACTATAAATGTTCAAAGTGGGCCGATTGATCCTTTAAGATATATTAACGAATGAGTGAAACCTTTGACTTGGAACTAGAGGAAAGGTTTTAGGATCACCAAAGTAATTAGAATGTTTTCTAATTATCAAATATTTGATCCATAGCTGGACTTTGTTTACGGCAGAAGAAACAATAATAAATACCTGTTGTCCATATGAATTTTTATGTTATACCCTGATACTGTGTGCATAACATGCTACTTTGCGTGAAACACAACAACAGTTCCATGCTATACAAATCAGTCTCCATTTATTGATCGTAATAATATCTGGTTGGCAAGTTGGAGTTTTTATTTGGGTTTATAGCATGTACTGTTATCGTTTACAACCATATTTATTGAAAAACATTGTTCAGGCTCAATTCATGCAGTCAATAATTAATGACAACTACTTATTTTTCATTTTTAGGTAGGACACATGAATAAATGGTTCTCTTATGCTTTATCTTTTTTTATGTGATCGCAATAATCATGAAAAAACTATATAATACGCATTCTCATAACTGTTTTATGTATTTACAATGACATAGTTTGGCAGCTTTAATGTTTTTTTTGTCTGTGTATGTGTACAAAAACACACACGCCCTAAATATAAAAATGTTTGCCTTGTCACTCGTTGAATTTTAAGTATCACCCTCAATACCATCGTTCATCTGTTGCTCTTCCTCAGGTGTTTCCTTATCGGAACCAAGGGTCTGCACAGGTTGTAATTTGTGATTTTGGGTGACTTGACTGCTCACTGCAGTGTTACATATGTGGAAGCGGAGCAGGGCTTTTTGTCCAAGTTGGATAGAGAAATGGAAAAAGTCTCAAGAGCAGTGTAAAGAACAACTTTAGACCAGCTTGTTGCCATCATCAGGGTCATCAGGGTGACTACTGCATGTGCCCAGTCACATCGGTGTTAATCTGTGTAACCCTTTCTACAGCAGGTTTACCAATTTGCCATAATCTGTCTCACTACATCCTGAGATTATACTGCTTGGCCCCCTTCTGCGTCCATCCAAATATTGGATCAGTCCTGGATCATCCATCCGGCCCAACAAATCCAATGCAAAGTCTAATTTTTATCCCCCGCATACAACCTTATGTCAAATAGGTTTTACTGGAAGCAGTGTCTGCATGCGTTTGCCCCATCCCCTATTTAACTGGCACGGCTTCCATTTAAATGGCAGCAATGTCTGCTACAGCATGACCTCATTTCTTCAGCTAATCTACAGCAGTAGTAGCGCGTTCCTGAAATCCAGCATTAAAGCGAATGAAACATTGGAATTTTGTATGTACACTGCTTGGCGTACATTTCGGCAATTATAGAAAATGAAAAAAAGGAAACCCATGACACATATTTCGTATTTGCGTTAATCTGAAATCCCGTGCTTGCACTGCAAATCCAGCAACTCAAATGAGGGCTGAAATGTCCTACATGTAGGGCGCCAGATTGCCGATGTTCTTGAATTTCATATTTGGAGTCTTGCGTCGTGACGAGAGGCGGGCTGTGATTTACTGGAGGTGACTCGCTCTTGGCCATAGTGGGTGTTGCGCTGTCACACCCCTCAGTGTCATCATCCCGTTGGCCTGCTTTGTACACGGTCTCCGCACACACACAGAGCTCTTTGTCATTTCAGTCAATACTCACCCACATCCAGCCTGTTTCTCTAATTAGAATAGCATGTATCATTTGTTGCAATTTTCTCTGACAGTTTTTTTTCTTCTTTTTCGTACAGTTTTGGAAATAAGCTTGAATATAATGTGACAAAGGGAGATAACGAAAGCTTGGGGCTGATGAAAGAAAACAAAGTCATTGACTGCTCTAAGCTATTGGCTTTGATAAATTTCACTTTTTATGAGCCACAATTTCCTTTCCTTTCTCATCAGCTTCCAGTTTTTAAGTAAATAATGCCTTAATTACATCTCACACCCTCTCTATGATAACTTATGCATGTGTTGCATTCTGCCCCAAACCAGCAGCCATGCATTATGCAGAACTGGGCTCCACATTAGTGTTATCTCATCATCATATTATTATTATAGCACTCTTGAGGCTGTTGCTTACAAAATGATTTTTTAAGGATTCCATTAGCCTCGTTTGTGTAATATATAATATTAAATAAAATGTGGTTGAAGTCAAAATCATTTGTTCTTTTTTAATGCGAAAGCCTTCATATTGCATGACACTTCTCTGAAACCCACTAATGAAGTAGAAATTAGTTTTTCAGCCATTCAGACTGTTTATATAAATTTTGCTCACAGTCATATGTTGCACTATCCATGTTGTTCAGTGTTCAGCTCTTGCACAACAGTTCTCATGCGGTGAGGGAAAAACACCCATAAGGCTCAACGTTAACTGTAGATTACACTTGCTCAAAACACCAGGAGTCCAAATTATGTTTTTTTTTATATTTCTTTTATTGACAGCAAAATAATGATTTCCTCAGAGATGTATTTAAGATGTACTGTATGAAACCTTGCCCAGTTTTTGAAATGAAATGTTCCTTTCCTCATACAATCTCAGGGGCTTCTCTGAATTCGACTCAAATGCAGTTCTCAGTGCTCCTGCCCATGTGATTGCTCTTGATCTGTCATGGATTCGTTCATGTCATGAGGCTATGGCCAGCTCGCATTTTGAACCTCTTCTCATTTGAAGTCAGCTGCTCTCCTCTGACAGTTATTTCTTCTTCTTTTTTAAAGGCCTGAGTTTGTTCCCAGACCTCAGGTCCACGCTCCACATGTCAGCCATCTGTCTGCTTTTCCCTTTAATTAAAAAAAGACTGCGAAAGAGATGTTAGACGAGGCATCCCCATGCCTGGTGTGTTTTTCAGGCGTTCAGATATGGATGAAGAGGAGATTTGGCTGACAGCAGTCAACTACTCTCCTCTCTGAGTGAAAAGCAAATTCTATGCTTTTCGTGAACAGGACAGAGTGCCTTCCATAGTTACCTGATTGTAAATGTGTCTCGTGTTTGGTGACAGTCAGCATCTCCTCAATTAAGAAGCACTCAATATAATCAACTGGAGGTTGAAATGACTAAGAGGCACTTCAAGTAGTACTCCCTTTGATCATCTTTGTCCCTTGATAGATGGGTAGCTTTTAACCGTTCACAGCTCCAAAACCCATTCACCGTGTGGTTTGGATCACAGGTATTGATCTGAAAATAATGGTGAGATGATGGGTGGTCAATGGCAGCAAGACGGAAAATTGATATTTCGCAAGGGTAAAGTGAAGGAGCGGATAAGCCTCATGCAGGGCAAAAGCACTTTTCCAGCAACATCCTGCGGAAATTAGAGGGTGCGGGTGAAGGTGAGGTGATGATAGGCTGCTTGAATATATCACAAGATGCCCCCTCAATCATACTTCTTTTTCCTAAGTAAAAGTGAGAACTCTGATTCCATTTTGAACAAGTTGAGAAAAGTACCACAGACTGCATCTATAGCTTGGAGACAATTAAGTAGTTTTTGCATGGTTATTATACTGGATTGCAGTATAGGTGTGTCCATCTCCTGTATTTTCTGCTTGGTCTGAAAGTTAAATATTCATACATTTATTCATTATTCATGAAGGTTAAGTTTCAAGCATGTATAGTAGTAGGACTAGAAAGGGCATACAGAAAGAAAGTGGCACTGTGGGAGTAATATTAAAGCTGTAGTAATACTAAACAAGTGATACTAACAGTGTACAGCCAGGCTAGCAGCTCTGTCAGTCTGCAATGCTCTTTGGAAAGAAAATCCAAAATGTTTGGACACATAGAAAATGTGACATATTCGTGGCACAAAATGAAAAGTCAGGGGAGCTACTAAAAGAAAAAAGAAAACGTATGAATGTCAGGACCAATTTCCATGATCATCCCTCAAACAGCTGTCAAGACTTTTCACCGTTTCCTACCACCGTCAACCAGCGGGTGGCGCTATATGAATAGTCAGGAGATCACCAGTCAGTAGACTTCATCCTCAGGGGACCATGAAGGTCAGTACAAAATGTAATTGTTAACAATACGGTTGGACCGACTGACTGACCCTTTAGCCGAGCTGCTAGCGCGGCTAAAAGCTTTGAACAGAGTTCTTGTACCCCATAAAGTCTTAATTACTGTAAAGTGAGAAGGATTCAGAATTTCTGCACACTAGCAGTCACTTGAACTTACTTTACGTAATAAAGACGTAGGCCTGTAAACCCTCAAATTACCCGACGACGCTTTACCGACTGAAATGAGATAATTGAATAAAGTGACTTGAAGTGACCAAGATCTCTGGTTTCTATTTAAAATGATGAAAGAAGCTATATTGCAGCACTCCGAAGCGAGAGCACCGGTGAAGGATATAGAGAACGATGGGAGAAAGGCTGAGGGAAGCGGGGAGTGTTTCAGAGAAACCCGATAGAGACAGACAGAGGGAGATGGGATAAGAGGCACGGGGAAAGTGAGACAAAAGGGTGACACAGAGAGCGACGCAGCAGAGTGCATGGGAGGAGATGAGCGTTGTCTGGCGAGCCCTCTTTATCTGATAGTGTTCATCTTGTCCTCCGTTTGCAGCGTTGCCACGCACCAGCTCTTTTAACTAGCTCTGATAATGGGAAGAACAGCATCAAACTCATTAATTGAATTAGCTCTCTTTTTTATCTCCGCATCTGGCTGTGTCTGCTCACCCTTAAAAACACTCCACCGACAGCTATTCCTCAGCCAATTGACTCGGAGCGTCTCCCTGTTTCACATTACTAATTTATTGGACCAGCTCCCCACTTAGTTCACCTGTCATTAGCTACTATCTATTTTAATTTGACCTCGAGGTGATGGAGATTATTTTAGAGATAGAGAGGGAGGAAGGGTGCATAAATAAAGCCAGCGCTCTAAACAGATTGTGTGATAATTTCATAACTGGATTTAGCTGCAGGTGTTTGAGAAATTAGGGACGCGGGCCAATTTAAGTCAATTGAATTCAGCTCAACTATTGTTTGAAAATAAATTTGGAAAATATGCATAACCACAAGTTAGCATGTGTTTTAGAGTCACCATCTGACCAATTTGTCATGCAGGGCTTTTTTCTTTCAAATGTTTGACTGGGGTGAGTTAATGATACCTCAGAACCTGGCTGCAGGTTGTATAAGAATATTGATAGCGTGTGTCAATTATTGGATGCCTGGAAGAACTCAGTTCAACAACTTCTCTCGTTCTCTAACTTTATTTACTAAATGATCACAAGCAAAGTAGTAAGCGCTGCAATTGCAAAAGCAGTGAGTGGTACAGCAACACGCAGGTTGGGCAAAGAACAACTGCCCCACAAACGGAAGTGGGGCCTTTCATACACAGTTTATCGTCACAGGTTCGTCTCGCCTCGTCCTAACATCTGATTCGCTCTATCCTGTCAAGAGGAGGAGAATCCCGTGTTCTCATCTTTTCTCACAAGACTGGAACGTGCAACGACCAGTCTGCTTCCCTAATGTCAATATACTGACAAACAGTTGTGGGTGTTGAAGTGCGCAGGCGTGTGACTAACTTCCCTTGAGAACTGGACATTTCATAGACACAAAAGCTGCATAGCTGTGTTATACTGACCTCGCTAACCTGCACTTTAATAGACATGAAGAGTAATGCAATGAAGAATATCTACAGAATATAAGGATTTATATTATCAATATGCTGTGACTCATCTGTATTACAGCTTTTCTCCATCTGGGTCCCGCTTTGCAGGAGCTGTGATGTAGGAAGCGAAGGTGGTTTTCTTTGTGGCTGAGCAGATACGAGAGCAATTGTTCTTGCTTTCATTTATCTCCACTAAAGGTTAGCTTTGACCACCAACCCCCTCTCTGCCAATGTGTTAACATCATATCAGATATAGACACAGATCAAAGTGTGTTTGTGTGTATACTAACTGGATGTATGTCTGTGTGAAATCGGGTTCTCTTTGTCTACATCTTTGCAATAATAATTATCTGTTATTACCTAATACAGGGAATCATTTTCATCCTGTTCGTTCATTAATTGTAACTTTAACTTTATGTTTAGTGGGTGACATACCCTTTGAAATGACTTCTCAAGGTTAAATTAACATATCTCTTTGTTATTGTTGGAAATACAAGACCAGAACCGACAGTAAATAACTAGTTCTTACTCTATTGACCATAAAGCCCTCTCTTTGTGTCCTCTCCTCTCCTCTCCTAAATGTTTTCATCCTCTGTCCTTTTTCATCGACTTTGATGCAACTCTTGACTTTTCTAATTCGCCTGGCTGGTCTCTGTAAACCAATATCCTCTCTCTGCTCAAATACCTGAAGCACCAAGCTATCCTTCCATCCCTGTGCTCACCACAAAGACCTTTACATCACCTCACATCCCTCCACACACACACTCTTGTTTTAGTTTTCTCCCTTTTCTTCAATCGTAATGTGTTCCCTTTCCCCACCATCGCTATTGTCGTGGGAACTACGAGAGCCCAATAAGGCCCATCAAGTAGAAAACATGTTTTTGAATGACAGCATGTAATCATTCATGCATTTTTTTTTCCTTTTCATGAATGCTATACAGTCATTATAATCTTATGCTGAAATTGGTTTTGAAATTGGGCCAAAAACATGTTGTTTTTCATTTGTTTTCATGTGCATAGGCAATCTGCACACACAACCTGCGTGAATATAGTGCCAATTTCCGGTTGTTAGGCGATTGTGGCCAGTTGGACAAATTTAACATTGCTCTATGCAAACGAAAACAACATCAATATAGTGCCTGCACATCAATGCAGTAGTGATAGACAATTTAATGTCAATGTTGAGTTTGAAACTCAACTCTGCTGCAAAACTAGCCCACCTTTTCTTCATTGCCACTATACTGTATGTACTGCTGTTCTAAACCATTGATTTGAATACAGGACTTTTACGTTTGAAGGGGGGGGGGATATATTTGAAATTCAAGTTAGTAGAAATTGTGTTTAATTTGATAATGCATTGTTACTTTTTATATGTCTAAATGTTATATTCAGAATTGTTTGTATTCCATTTAATTCCCTGCTGTGTAGAGTGACATTAATGTACATTAGTATGTCATGCAGCATACGAGAGGCACGCCAGAGTGCAAGGTGTGTGACATGTCATTTATGCGGGGGACATCCTGGGGTGTCATTTCTGAGCATCAATCAGAAGAGAGCTGAAAACTTTTCTGACAACCTCATCTCATCTGTAAATACTCATCCCACTGATGCAGGTTTTCATGGAATTAATGAGGCAGCTTCATGTGCTGATGCATGTGAAAGGGAGCTCGAATTGCTTTTCTTTATTGCTCCCCCCTCCTCCTCCCTCACCAGAAATCATATTAGCCAAACCCATCCCATTTACAACATGCCATTTGGTAACTTAGCCTGCTTATGTGTTGGCTATGTCCATGCTTGGGTTTGTCTGTACTGTGTGTAGGAGATGTAGAGCGAGTATGAAGAAATAAATAAAAGATTAGTCATTAACACTACAGAGTATCAGGCCCATGGATAGCATATTGACACTGTAGTTCAAGGGTGCTTCATCAGTATTGATCAACCCATCAATCAACTACTTTTTTGACTGAAATGCAAAATACAGTTACTAAACACAACAGAAGCCATATATATATCTTTAAAAAAGACAAAACAAGCATGTTTATGGATTTGTTAATTAACATTGACTATTTTTACTCCATTAATTGACAATAAAAATGGAGCACTGATGCAAACACAATAACTTAATGGCATCTGTCATAAACGTTAGCAAAAAAAAGAAAAGGAGAGAAAGAAGGTGCTGCTCGACGTCGTCATGGCCTAAAGCATGCTCCCCTCTAATTGGGATTCTATAATTCATCAATACACCAGCGTAAGACTCAAGTTCATATTAGCTGATTGCCGCCCGCCCCGTTAGTCCACTGTCAGTGCTGAATCTGCTTGTTGGTTTGTCGTAATTACTGTGGCTACCGTAACGACTAGAAAACAGGAGGGCAGGCGGCAATCAGTCGTCTCCTCCTAGTTATTGTCTGTGTGTTCCACACCGACGGCCTTTATCTTCGCTCGTCAGGAGCAGCGACCAACATGAGGCCAGTTATCACCGCCTCGGTGGCCTGGGTAGGATCAAAGAAGACCAGTGGAACACTGAAGATGTAATGACTGAGGTCTTCTAAGGACTGCTGCATGGTTTGTCATGTCATTATCCCACCGTTAATGCTCAGTTTCTTCTCTTCATCTTTGACAAGTTTTTTGCAGCTCCACAACGAGGACAGTCTCCAATTAGATTGATGCCTGGAAGAAATTACCCTGCGTTCATGTTTCACTGAATAGAAATGCTTCTTTCTTCTCACCTTTCTTTGTGCTGTTGGTGTTTTACTTCAGATCTGGCTCTTCGTGCCTTCATTTCACCCACATAAAACGCATATTCTGCAGCGTTTTATGGCAGTGGTTCGAACAAGAGCAATTTGTAATGTCGGAAGAGAAGGCACTGAAAGCTGCTCACGTACTTCATGGTAATTGCATGTGACAGAGGAGGAGGAGGAACAGAGCAAAAGCGTGTCAGTACACTGGGAGAGAAGGAGGTCATGGTTCTTCGCCACCTGTATGGCCTCCCACAGACTGTGACCAGGAGTAATGGAAGTGATAGAGGGACAATAGGGTGGGGCAGAGGTGGCATGAAGGCTGCAGAGATCTGAGTCCTGGCAAAGCCCCAGGTGTGTGTCTGAAGTGGAGCTTGCTGCCTATTTATTGCTCCAGCGAGTCCTGATGTTCTGGAGAGTCCTGCATATGAACTCTCATGGTGGTTCAACACATCTCCACAGGGGTTAATTTGAACTTGCTGACCCTAAATCGTGATTACTTCAGGATCCATCATTGCTAATGATATTATTTGACTTGTCCCAGCCAGATTCAATTACTGAAAGCAATATTCCTTCTAAATAAAATATGTTTTATCTAAAATGGACACTATATATATATATATATATATATATATATATATATATATATATATATATATATATATATTTTAGCTCCAGTTTAGTGCTTTTAATGTAAGTAATATCGTCACAAAATAATACATATTTTTTAATAGATAATGTAATGTCCTTCTTCCCGTTTATGATAGAGAGACCGTGAGTATTTGAAGTTTGTTTGGAGACCTTGAGAAAATTAGATCCAACCTCATTCCATTTCTGTCTTTTGACATGTTTGTTTGTGTCAGATAGAGAAAGTGAATAAAAGAGGCCGGGTGAGTTTCTGAAGCTCCGAAACTTAATTTGTGAGCTGTCCTGGTGACAGTTCCAGTATCTAATGTCATGTTTTTCTTTTAACCTGCGCACGTCTGTGTGTTTCAGGGTCAAGCTGAAGGACGGGGTGGCGTTTCTGGGAGCTCGAGCGAGTAACCCTGTTGTGTGGACGGTGAGTCAGGATGTCAGAAGCGAAGGTCACAGGGTTGTGACCCTCCACTGTCGGAGGAAGGAGAACACTCAAAGGTACGTCTGACTCCCTCCTTCTACGGAATTAATCAATATGTGAATGAAATATGAAGTGGACACCCTGATGAACAACCAGAAAGCAGCAGCGCACTTGTTCATTTCTCTGACAGGTGTCAGGAGAGAGTGATTGCAAAGACTGAGGAGGAAAGAGGACATGACTCAGCATCTAAAGCATTCAATCCTTGGCACTGCCAGGCAAAAAGGTCCTCAGCCACTTAAAAGTGTAGCCACTAAAATGTATTGTTTGAGGAACACTGTGTCGCCCCTTGATTACACTTAAAAGTGCAGTTTGTAGGATGTAGATGGATCTTTTGGCAGAAACATAATATAATAATCATAACTATATTTGTATTAGTGTTTCAATAACTTAGAATGAGCCGCCCATATAGAGCATAAGAAAACATCCGCAACTTTCTGATCATGACAAAATGAGCTAAAGTATGCATGTGTGCTGGTGTGTGTGATTGCTGACTACATAAAGGTGTTTCCATTAATGAATAATAATTATGTTTTTGAGTGTGTGCCATTGTACAGTATTTGACATTCAACTCGACAGCTAAACGGTTTCAGGCAAAGACAAAGTAGCTGCACACAGGAAGTGACACACCCTGGCTGGGCTGGTATTTCCTTCTGAGTGCCAAGGTGACGACAGTGATAAATGACAAGTCATCTATCATTTAGACGCATCTCTCTCGCAGACCCGCTGAGGAGCAGAGACATTGAATTATACAGTACTGCACAAATCAAGGTCATACATGTTGAAGCTGGTATTACTGTATGTCCTGCAATTCTGTGCTCGACAAAAGACTACCTTGAAGTATTGAAATGATGAAGCAACACCCGCTGTGACCCTGTTTTAGGTTTCTTTAGCTTACATAAAATGGAATAACTGTCGCAACATCAGCGCATAAAAGCATCGTTCAGTCTTTGCAAAATGTGAAGAATATCAAAACACTGAATTTTGATTTAGAAAATCTCTTTGAGGAGGTTAAAGGTTGCAGAGCGCGCAGTAGTCGCGCTATTTTCTATTTGACTGAATTTGTAAACATGCTCACATGAACAAAACAATGAAAGAACCCCCCCTAAATCCCTTGAGAAGCATTGTGAAACCAGCTCACAAAATTAATCTTTGATTTTTGTGATCTCCTCCACTGGACAAACACACTCTCAAAACTGGAAACAAAATGAACTGTCTGGACTCGTACATTGCCCACTTTTTTATATTACTTTTCAAAGAGAAATAGGCCTTGCTTCATTCATTAGCTCAAAACAAGGTTTAGGAGTTGAGAGGCGCGGTCACATCGTCTATCTATTATAGCTCTCTGATTGGTCAAGCTTCCGCCTGGAGTCGCTGTCGATTCGCTGTAGATATTTTCCAGACTACAATAGAAAAATAAATACATCTTGTAAAATTTAGGCTGCCTTGGAGGGGAACAACGGAGCAAGATGTGTTAAATTAAGTCTGAGTGCCTTGAAAGTGATTTCCCAAATGAATCTAATCTTTTTGCTCCCTGGAATCTGCATAGATTTCCTTTTTACATATTTTCTCTAACTCCTCAGAAACAGGTTCATACTCATTTTAGTCTACTGCTGTCCTGTGGGTATAGCTATCCCAATGGTCAGGTTAAGTGCAAAAAGATCTTCATTAGCCAGGATATGAATGGGGGGTAATGGAGTTACGTGGAGATAAAAGCCAAGGAGTTTAAAAAGACAAGTGCCGTAAACCATAAAATGTCTCCTAATGTCAATTGAAGCTCACTTGGCCGACCATTAAAACAGCATCACTTCCCGAAGCTGAAAGATAAACACCGGGAGCAGAATGTGTCTCCCCTGGCTCGAGGTAGAAAGTGCGACATTACAGACAATAGTGTGAGCGCCACAAGAGAGACTCCAACAGGGTTGATGATCAAACTCCCAGCAGCCACATAGAAGAGGTGAGATATACTGTAATGGTGGACTTACAGACATTGTATCTTGGTGTAATGATTTGGGGGAGGTGAAAAAAAACATACCCATTTTCCCAGAGGTGTGCACAATGTGTGTGCCTTCTGCAGAACAGTAGTCCTGTTATTTTACTAGCCAAGTCCACCTCTCGCTGAGAGTTGAGGTGTGACATAATAAATGACAAGAGCGTTTGTAGGAAAAGCCGTGAAACCAAGTATAGGGGGACAAAGAGCATGTGAAATGATAACAGATTTGTTCATCCCTTGCTGGACACTAAAAGCTATTACCAAGTGCATACTGCTGCAGCCTGTGGGATCCTTTTTTATTCACATTCTATTTGGGCTTGCCTTATCCTAAAGCAAAAAATAACATACAAACTGAAGCAGATAAACCAGGAGATTGCTATGTGACGTGATAGAGTCTTAGAACGCTTCAATTCAACTTACATGAACAACGTAAACATATATATATATATATATATATATATATATATATATATATATATATATATATGGTTGTGTTCATGCATGCATGTGTTCATTGTGTGAACCCTTTTCTCTCCCTCTGCAGCTGCAGCTCTCTATGCAAACCACATATATCACACTCAATATTGTGACGAATGTATGTCTACAGTGTGTGTGGAAGCCTGCACATGTTACTGTACACCCTGAGGTGTTTGGGTTTCATTACCTTGCTGATATTAATTGTCTACATGAAAACAACGTGTCAATTATCTTAAGGTCTCGAAATGTTTTGGATTTAATCCTGCAGTTTTATTTATTTTCTTATGATTATCCGTTTCACAAGCTGCTGTATGAATCACCTGCATGAAGACAGCGAAGGTTGCAGTGTGGGTAGTGAATGAGATCCTGGAGTCAGACCTGATCCAATCTTTGCTGAAACTGTCTCAGTAACACAGATGCCCAGACAGTTTTTTGTTTTCTCCGTATACAAAATGTAATACCTGATTGTGAGACTGTGCATTAATGGAAAGGGAGTGTGTTCTGTGGCAGAATGCGTATCCCCACTATTGCTGGGAAAATAGAAACGTCTCCATATTTACCAAGGTTAATAGGCAAAGTGTATGGTGGTAGGGGGGAGACACATTATAGAGAATACACTGTTTAAAGCAGACATATAAAATAACTGAAGTGTATCTAAATGAAGGCAATTGGCAGCATGTCTCGTGCACTAAGCTGTCATGACTCGTCACAGCCCCTCTCAACAGCTTGGGAACAATAAACTCAACGCAGGACCCCGATCTAGTTTCTGCACCTCTCTTTACTCGAGCAGAGCCGATCCAGCCACACATGGGCTGCTACGTACATTGACTGTGCAAGTCTCCAGGCTGTAATAAAGCTGAATGATGCAATCTCAAAGTGGCCCACTGGTCATGAGATAATACTGCCCGCTCTGTTAGGAAGATGTACGAGGACACTTAAAAGCTACGAGTTGTCCTTCACCAGCCAGTTCTCTGTGTCCTCACTGTTAACATAGAATGAGCTAATTCAGGTACTAGTGAACTCAAAATCCTCATCAGCTGTTGGGATAATTAAGCATGGGAATCCACACACACTTGTCTTTGTGTCTGCACATGCCGATGTGAGGGAAGAGGGTGGGTCCTCCATGTAAATGGGATTGTCAGTTCCTATGGGATAGTCACACTGTAGGGGTGTAACAGTCCACACAAGTATTTTCTTTTCATTATAACCTCCTGACCCATAAGCATTCTTCTAACTGTGCCTCCCTGGACTCATACATCATTTCTGTTCGGATCATGTCTTGGCCTGATACCCATTACCCGATGCATTCGGTGTCTTCACCTGCTCAGATCATTTGATTATTGTCTGCTGTAGTATTTCCAGTCCAGCTAAGCCCCTTATTCCAGGTGTTTTTGCTCTTTTAAACTCTCAGTACATGTCTAATAAATATTTCATTGTTAATGACCCAATGTCATCCCTTAACCTTGATTTCCCTATTACTTACTGATATCTAGCATAAACCTGTGTCGCGTTCCCGTCTAGTGGAGCTCTGCCCACCCAGTTACGATTTTCTGAACGTATCAAGGTTAACAGTCCGTGGAGGGGGTATTACAGCTGTTTTTAAAAATCATCTCACGTGTGTTTCATTCAGATTTGGTGACAGTTTTAAAGTCTTAGCTGTTAAAATTAAGAGTGATAACCCGATTTGAGTGAAACCCCAATTATGTGATTTTACAGTCCTCTCTTACATTTGATAAGGCCATTATGACTTTAACACTCATGGACAATCCGAACTCATGTGCCACCAATTTTTTAAACATCATTTTATTTTTTTATCTTGTGCAGCATGTCTCTTGCCCCACACACAACCATGGGTACACCCTTGACTTTTCTCTGGATCTCTGGACATGAGTGAGCTCAAGTTTTACAGCTTCTTTTCTAGTCCGGCCAATGACCCTTAACTGGTCCGCTCCATTCACTTCCAGGTCTGTCCCAGTTCAATACAATCCTTGGAATCAATGAAAAAATCAGACAACAAGGTAGGAAAGATAGAAAGGCCGAACATAGATGGAAAAATTGAAAATCAGCACCCCCATAAGGAGCGATTGCATAATCTGAAGCAGATTATTGAAGAAGTGCGAGCTGCGTACTTTTCTGGTTTGATTAGTGGAAATAAACACAATCCAAGGTTTCTGTTTATTACTAATAACCAGCTTGTAAACTTCTCCATACCACCTCTCTCGATCCAGCCCATTGAGAGAATTATAGCTCAATCTCAATCAAGCTACCCTTTTTATCCCAAATCCCTTGAGAGAGAAAAAATTGTCAGAGACAAACTTCTGAAGTTGGCTAAGTGTCATAAAATCTTTGCCAAATTTAATTTAGTATTTCTCCACGAGCTGCTGAGATCACATTACTAAGAGTGAGGATATTCTTTTGCATGCAAATAAAAGGTGAATCTTCCATTCTTATTCTGGTTGATGTGACTGCTGCCTTTGATATCATCAATCATTACATTCAATTTATGCTGCATAATTCTGCGAAACCCAATAACTTGAATCCACTTTCCTTATATATCAAGATTGCTTAGAAAATGTCTTAATTTTTTGCACTCTAACACTGACAAAAGAGAAATTATGTTAATTGGCCCTGATAACTTTTCCACTGCAGTTGATCAGTTTATTGGTCTATTTCACTACCGCTAAAAATCTTGCAATCAACTTTGCTCAGAATATGACTCTTGACCATTATGTTATTAAACTCGTCTTGGAACTATTAATTCACACTTTCATTTTCTCCTATCAAAATTATTGTAATTACCTCTTCAGATGCCTCAGTCGAGCTGCTCTAAATGTCTTACAGTTGTGTCAAAATACAGCGGCCAGGCATATTAACTAGAAATAGCCCCTGTTCTTGAGTCCTACCATTGGCTTTTTGTAAAATTCTGAATAAATAATGGCCCCATTTAATTTCTGATTTCTTTTGATCCTCATTCTTTCTTTTGACCATTTCAAACCTCCAATCTCTGCCTATTATCCATCCCCTGCTCCAACTGCAAAACAAAAGGTGACCACGGCTTTGCTGTTTTATCTCCAACCCTCTGGAATCATCTTCCCAACGCTATCAGACTGTAAGCGGCTTCTAGTTTGGTCTGTCTCTCATTGTGTTTTGTTTTATATCCTTACCTTTTTTTTTGGTCCGTCTTTTATGGTTGTGTTTTATATTGTAATATATTTTTACTGTATTCATTTATATTTTGTATGTGTGCATGAAGTACTGGTAACTCTACGTTGTATTCACTTTTAACAAAGTACAGCCAGTGTTAAAGACTGAGAGAATCCTCTTGCTGGGGACTGAGGTAGCATGTTGACCCCTGGCAACTTTGGTTACATGCAAAAAATCCTGTACTCAAAAAAATATTCTGCGTGCGACAACATGCGCCAGACAATGATCCCTACACCGTGATGGTGCGGTATGAGTGCACAAACTGTCACGGCCCTATCACATTGCAAAATCAAAAAAGAGCCATGCATGTCAGGTACACATTCTGCCTCCGGCTCCTTTGTTTCTTTTTAATAAAAGCTAACACAATTTGGAGGTCCTGTTTGATTGAGGGGAAGAGTTGAGAAAAAGAAATAAATGAAGGTTTTAGAACCACAATAGCAATTCTGTGGCCGAGTAATCAGCGTGTCAATCAGTGGCT
Organism: Myoxocephalus aenaeus; assembly: GCA_038501785.1. Taxonomy (NCBI): domain Eukaryota; kingdom Metazoa; phylum Chordata; class Actinopteri; order Perciformes; family Cottidae; genus Myoxocephalus; species Myoxocephalus aenaeus. The sequence goes on along the minus strand of JBAMJR010000001.1, from coordinate 3,764,374 downwards.
TGCAAGCTGCAAAGGGAGTTCGATTTGTAATTGCAGGAGGTGAGGCGTGGCATTTAACAACTAATCAAAATAAACCGAATCTAATGGCCGACATTTCTCAATCTGCCCACTCCCTCAAATGAACACATGCACAGGGAGACGTGCCGACTTCAAGAGCAGTCAAGCCGTGACAAACATAAGCTCTTTTTCAGACACAGGACCTAACATCTTGTATGCTATGGCTGTGTTTAAACATGACGGGACTAGTATGGTTAGAGCTGCAATGCTTGTGCAATATTCAGCATCTGGCACACAAAAGGGAGTGCTGAGTAGAAAAATAAAAATATAAAGCGTGACAAATGTTCTCTGTTCTCTCACAGGCTGGGGTCAGGGATGGCTTTTAAAACGTATTTTGTATATGAAGTAGAGGTATCTAATTAATCTGATAATAATTTTTTCAATGAATCGTTTTGTCTATAAAAAGTCATAAAATCACACCGATACCCAAAGGCATTAAGTTTACTATCATATATGGCAAAGACAAGCAGCAGATGCTCACATTTGAGAAACTTGGATGTTTGGCATATTTGCTCGGTGGGAAAACAAATATTATTATCAAATTATCAAAATTGTAATTGATTACATTTCCGCCAAGCATCCATTAAATTATTATTATCAAATTATCAAAATTGGAACTGATTACATTTCCGCCAAGCATCCATTAACTGACTAAACATTTCAGATTGAATATGAAGAATTCAATCAATGACCTTTGGGACTGCGAGGGACACTCACTCATGCTTCTCCCTCGTGAATTTCCTCCTTTTCACATCAATTTTGTCATTTATTAGATATCGGGATTATACTTCTCTATTCTTTATTACAAAAGCATTGTAAAACATAACATTACCCGTAAGGCTATGACTCACATTTATATCCTCCTTGCTCACATGCTGAATTTGCTGGATATTCGTACTGTAAGCTTTTGGCATTGTTGAGTGTTTAGTGATCGAAATTAACATTAAAACAGATTAGAAATCAATGAAAGCAATTGTATTGACTGTTCTGAAATAAGACACAGTTTTCCTCAGCACCTTAAATGTGGTCACTCACAGTAGCTAAAGGGACAAATGTATTCAGAGACACATTTAGTATATTTCTTTGTTTTCTTGTGTCATATTTTCTGTTAATAAAACGACATTTAACTCAGACTTGTACTGAGCTGTAAATACAATCTGCTATTGCCTTTGTTACTTCTACAGAAGAGGTGAGAGGCTTGACTGGCGTGAGGCCATGTTGCTGTGAGGATTCTAATACTCAAATGTTTTTCTTACTGTAAATAATAACTGAGTGCCGTCTGTGTGCGTACACGTACTCTTTGACACACACAAACACAAAGACACACGCAGACAAACAAACAAACAAGTGAACAAATGCAACCCTCCAGCATATTTTCCCCCATCAAAGTCTACGTGATCATGAAACATGCCACCACATTCAATTTGACTGCTGTTGCCAGAGAGGTCTCCCACTGTGAGAGAGTGGGAGTAAGCCTTACTCTATAAGACTGACAAGACAGCCTTACAACACCTTCCATGATGCAAGTCTGTAAGTCTGTGCTATCTAAAAACAACACCATAGTCTTACCTCTGAGTGACAACGCCAGGGTGAATGGAATTATTTTCGGGCCAACCACATATGGTTTACAGTGTGTGTTTCATCACGTTTGCACTTATTGCAGCTGTGGTGACAATTGTATTATAGGGTTAGGATTTAAAAAAAAAATCTTGCACGGAAGTTACATTAAAATTCGAAAAGTTGTGCCGAGCCTTTGATGAGGAAAGTCTTCCCAGTGCACAAGCCCCGGTGTGAAAATAGGTTAAGCATTCAAATTGTTCTACAACAGTTGATGAAATCATATTTTAAGCATCAGTGAAATCGAGGCCTGTCATTCTTTGTTTGCCCCAGCCATCTGGTGAGGGAGGTGACATGAGCCTCTGAGGGTCTTTCTGTGAAACAGAGGAAGCAAGCATCAATGAGGGGAATGGAAACCCCAACCTTGTTTTAGACTGAAGTGATTAGCATACTCTGCAGAGTGCTGGGGAAAGAAGAAAGCCACAATTCCCATAAAAAATAGTCCATGAAGATTCTTGTTAGTTAAAATTGCTGCTGATAAACCTCCATGCAAAATTTTCTTCTATCACAGCATATATACTTTTTCCTTGTTATGCAAGTTGGCTGTGGTCTTTAGGGCTCCGATGAGTCAACATGATTGATTATGAATGGATGGATTACCATGAACATTTATACAGACAAGTCAATTGAGGTCCATTGTATGTCACTAACTCTTTATGCAATCTGCATGATGCAAATAGGTTTCTCAAAACCTCAATAGTTTTTCCAGCTGTGGTGGTCTTTGATACCTCAGACAAGTGAGCATGTGCATCCATAAAAAACATCTGCTTATTATCCTCTGCAAAATCAAGGTGTATTATCTCCCAAGGACCTGTAGCCCATTTCCAAGTATGCAAGGTGCTGTAGCAGGATTGCTATGCTGCTGCTTTAAAGATATCCCACAGATTCTGTAAAATTCACTAGAATTATCGGGCATAATAACACCATCAGCTCCTCTAGGTGCATAAGGCACAGAGTGCGGTTTAAAAAACGTATGAATAGCCCCTGGTACTACATGGAGTTTGGCTTTGATCCCCATCACCTTTCCTAGACTGGGCTGTGCACCTCTGGGTATCTCTCACAGAACTCCTCAACACTCTCAAATGCTACTCTGTTTACAGAAGACCAATCCATTTTTTACTTCTTCATCCAGTCTCTTCAAAGAAATGCTGGAGAATTATGTAAGCTACTGTAGTTTCCCAACAGACAATGTATAGACATCAGCCATACCTCCTTAAACTGCTACTACTACTCCTGTGTCTAGATCAATTTTTAGCCTTGTTTTAGTTTACCCTCACATACACAATACTCTTTCAGAACAAGTTTTTATTTATTTATTTTTGCACAATTCAAACAATAAAACAAAAAATCATAACAGAAAATGAATATCACAGTACAGGAAGAGACAAAAAGCCAACTGGGCTTATTTGAAGCCTCCACCTATATAATATTTAAAATTTTACTAAATTACAAACATAAATTGAAATATGCATAAGATAGACAACAAAAGAAAGAAAGGAGAGAAAGAAAAATAATGTAATTATGTCAAGTCTGTGTGTGCGTGTGTGAGCGTGAAAGTCACATGGCTTACGTTTGTTCAGGGATATTGGATTATACCTCTGTGGCAGTTCATAAGCAATGGTAACTAAAAATGTAGATATAACAGCTAAAACAAGAAAGAAAAAAAACACCATTACATAAACTCTTACTAAACAGCAATTAGACTTTCTTTTCGGCAATTCTTTAATTTTTTTATAGAGGGACATTTCTTTGTGAGGTGGGAAAAGTTATTCCATAACTTGGTTCCCCTAAATCTAATAGAGAATTGACCTCTGCTAGTCAGTAATTTCGGAGGATGAAGATGTGAAGATTGACGAGTTGAGTGAGAATGAATCTGAGAATTGACTTTGAAGAAGGTTTTGAAATGATCAGGAATATTTCCTTCACCTAAAAGTGTCTTATGGCAAGTGTCTTATGAAAATGCAAGTTAAAGAAATATTAATGTTATAAATAGTAAGAATCTGCAGTTTGTGAAATAAAGGAGCAGCTGAGATGTGAGACTGTGATCGTGTTGCAATCCTAACAAAACGATTCTGGAGAACCAACATTTTTTTCAGAGAAGTAGGAAAAGTACTTGCCCAAACTATATTGCAATATGAGAGATAAGGATAAATTAAACTGTAATAAAAAATAAGGAGACAAGTGTCCTCAACCTCAGCCTGAAACGACTTGTGTGACAACTGCTGGATGTTCTGTTTTTTCACTTGGTGTCCAATCGCATGAGCTGGCTAAGTCTTTAGTGCTGGCTGCGTTCAGCATTCGATCGCAGATTTTCCTCTTTTAACCCTGTATTCAAATCCATCTCTTAATGCATTATCGAGAATCCTAAACAAGTAGATACTAGTTTCCTCAACTTGTACTCATTTAAAGACTCGTCCTATTTCTGCAATTAAATTTGTCCGCCATTTTCAATGGTGCACTAAAGTCCATCAGCAGAGATTCATCGCCATATTTCATCCAGTTTACTAAGAAGAGCTGTTCTAACGCTTCCAAATAGGCTTTAAATGTTTCTTTGTTTTTGTTAAAGGAAAAGTCTTCACTTTTCCAGAATGCTGCCGCCATCTTCACTGTGCTTTCTCTCACCTCGGCTGAGTTTTTATTTGCAAAATCTTGTATCACCCTGAGGAAATCCCATCCTTGTTGCCAAAATCTGTTGTGTATCACAGAACATTGTGGAAAAATAAATCGAATGACAAAGAGAAGTAGTAGGCAATACCAATGGATGCTTTATTCGTGTGAAAACATGTCTGCCATTGAGCATCTCCTCACATCCACTGGCTCACCCAAAACACCAAAGCTGACCCTATAGGCGATAACAGAGAACAACATAGTGCCCCAAAACAGCACAGGTATTATGACAGTACATTATTTACATATAACACTTTTACTTACTTTCTTTTTAACACACCACACTTTCTTTTAGCATGTGTAATGTCAATAGACTGTAGTAAGACATGCTGCCTGAGAGACTCAAAGCAACTCAGATGAAGAAGTTAAGTTATGTTATATGTATGATGTGCACAATCAAAGGTTATGAATGAAGATATTCTGTTTTTGACCGGGGCATCGGCCCTATAGCAGAAAAACATTTTAGTCCTCCATGTTCACGCAAAGAATTCCAGCAGGTAAACAATCCTGCAGTCGAACAATACTCCTCATGTTGCAGCTGCTTGTCTACAAATACACACTGGTAGCATTTAGTTGAGCCAATATCACGCCATATTAGGTCGTATTTAGTTCAGCCAAAAGGTGCATGCGTAGACGCACATGCACTACACACACACACACACACACACACACACACACACACACACACTCACAAAGAAGGTGGGCACCATAGCAGCAGTCTTTCTATGCATATAAAAGCTCCTCAAGTGCATATGTCTCAATTTCATTTCTTGTCGACATGAATTTGCATCAACTTCTGCCACTATAAAAGACATATGCAGGAGTGAAACACAGCTCATTGTTTTGTCGACATTTGCCATATTGCAATTATGCAAGTATCAGAACATATTCTTATTAATATAGGGATTATTTCAACCATATTGTACTGCAACAAAAAATCTTCTTTTTATCAAACCAGATGAAGTTTGCAACCAACCAGAATGTGAACATGGATGTATAAATACATGGAGGGGTGTTGGTCCCTGCATTGCATTCTGTTTTCAATTTCACATAAGGTTACCTGGGGCCCCGGGAGTGTGAACAACCCACTTTGTGCTGCATATGGAAGATGTGCTGTATTCATGATCCCATTATACACATCTGAGTGGCTCTGACACAGCATGTACATTTTAACCCAATTTGATTGATTGTTCTCATGATATGGTGATAATAGCTTGAGGCCCAATATGGGGTGCACTATTCTCCTGCTCACATCACATCTTCGCTCCATCACAATGAAGGGTTGCCCTTACTTTCTCCTGCCTTTATATGAAATGCAGGACAGTTATTATGTGGCTTCTCTTATGGAAAACCTGTCATTAGAAAATAGTAAAAATGAGATATGCATTTTTTATCATGAGCAATAATGTCATCCTACATTGGATATGGTGAATATTGCATATGTTAGCTGCGCGTCTAATGTGTGAATATAAAATTAGCCTCCAGAGTTCCAGTTTAGGCATGAATACGTACATGAGGGTCGATTTGAATAAAGAATGGGTTGTTCATTCAGTGCTGACATTTGACTACACCCCATGAACCGTGAGCGCATGCAAATGTACATTGTTTGGTTTAGTGGATATGTGTCTACAAGGCAGCTTTACTCCGTGCCGGAGAGTCGTTAGGGGCCGGAATAATTGACGGAACAATGATGAGTGAAGATTGAACGGGAAAGGAGTTCGATATGCAGTCCTCTTCAGTTCGCAGGGTGGGGGCAAAGGCCCTCGTGCTGTTCTTTCTGATTGCGCAAGCTTAACTCAGATGGTGAATGAACACAGACAATCAATGGCCAGAGCGAGCTGGACCAGTGGGACTGCATTTCAAACCGGAGTTAAATCAAAGGTGCCTTCAGTGCAATCTGATTCCAATGCAGGAACGCTCCATGCATCAGCGAGAAGCACGGATGTTAATGACCTGCCTGCTGGGGGAATCTGTGTGCGCGCACACATGCACCTTCTTACATGTATTTGATTAAGTGGGAAATTAAAGAATAGACTACCATTAGTTTGGGCCTTGAAGAGCGTGGCAGTTTTGATTAGCCCTGTGTTGTAATCTGTTTAATTAACACTGGTCCAAACGCGCTAGCAGACAAAATGCTGATATTTAGAGTGGCTGTGTGTGTGTGTGTGTGTGTGTGTGTGTGTGTGTGTGTGTGTGTGTGTGTGTGTGTGTGTGTGTGTGTGTGTGTGTGTGTGTGTGTGTGTGTGTGTGTGTGTGTGTGTGTGTGTCTGTGTGTCTGTGTGTTTCCAGCGTGTAAATGGTCTTTTGAAAGTGCAATGTTGTGGATGATGGATAGGGGAGTTGAAGCAATCACCCTCCCAGGTGGTCTAATTAGTATGTTTGTGAACTGCTGTTTTCTTCAATTTTTATTTTGGTATCACAACATGTACAGGTGGTAGCATACAATTTGGATTTGAAAAATATTTGAATGTTTCGTAATCCTTTTAAGCAATCATCCAGACATCTTATTTTCCCGTATTTACCCGGAGGGCCACTAATGCATCGCTAGAAGGCTCCCTCCCTGTCTCCCTTAAGTTAAAAAAGATTTCTACAGCCGTCCAAGGCATGTGATCGCGAGATGGATCGGCAACATTGATCGTGAGTAATTTAATTTAGATGAGTGGCATGTGAGTCCTATGTGTTGCTGGGCCATAAAAGCTCTCTTAGTCTAGACTCCAACATGATCAAAATATAAACACCAGTCGTATTTATTCCTTCAAACCTGTCATCATTAATGGATATCAAAATGGACGCAATGCCACTAATGAAATATAATTAATTTAATCTTGGCGGGAATGATTTATACCACATCCTCCTACTCAGAGATACGCACTGCCTTCTCCTCCATCTGGCCTTCCCCCTTTACTGCATGCATTAGCTATTTACTGTGGATTCTATCATATCCTTGACCTGCATGAAGTAAAACATGCTTGATTGGTCCCTCCGGGGCTATGATCAGGCCTCTGCTCTTTGGCTAATCCAAGGGATGAAGTCTGCTGGAAACCATCCGGATGTTAACGTCTTTGGTTATCTATTATGTCAGCCTGTTGTGGGTTTTCTTTCTGTTGTGTTCAGGGGCCACATTTATAAAATAGTCGTTTCATGATGTCAGGTAATGAGTTCAATATCAGATTGGAAAGAACCAACATGATTGTTTCTGTTTTAATAAAGTGTTCTTGTTTCCTTGAGTATACATTTAGGAATTGAGCATGTTCATATTTTTTAAGCAAAAGTAAATCCAAGTCTTTTCGCTTCCTAATAAAGCTCTGTAATAAATCTGACTTGTATCAGCAACCAGAGCCAGCACTGATGGAGTTGCCCACAGTTGGAGATTGGCCATGGAGCCTGGTGCAGTTTGATAAGGCAGGCCTATTGGCCTTGGGACCCTCGGCTCAAACCCTCTGATCCACTTCATCTTCTAATAAATCATCCGCTGAATCTCTGCCTCCTGTGAGCTCTCTTTGAGGTGCATTTCATATTTGAGGTACCGGAAGAACTTGTCAAAGGATTTCCAGCACACAGACATCACAGACAATTTTAACATGCTGCTTAAAGAGTAAAGCTACACAGATTAGTTGATTAATTGGCGGGTCATTCGAAATAAAATTAATATGGAACCATTTTAATAATCCACTTATCATTAATTGGTAAAATATCAATCATTATCTGGTTTCATCTCCTGTGGAAGTGTAAGGATTTGTTGCTGTTCTTTGTCATATTGTAAATAAAAAAACTTGTTTTTTTTGGATCAAGGTCAGACAAATCAAGCAATCTAAAGCGTCACTCCGGCTCTGGAAGACATTTCACAGACTACAACATGTTTTTTACAAAAATTATTACTAGTCCAAATAGGCCTTTTTTAATCATCAGGGCTAAATGCAATTTGGCAATTTTATCCATTCTATTATTTGTGTAGGTGAGTCTGTGTGTAGGTGAGAAGTAGAGAGACATTCCTAGACTTTTGCTAGAGTTGTTTGCTTTCTAACTTTTGTGTTTAACACCAGGTGGAGAGAAATGTAGGGGACAGCAAAATAAGTAACTGTGTGCCCCTCCCTCTCTCAGCAACTCCCTCCCTCGTCCAGAGGCTGAGGAGGAGAGGGTTCTGTTTACTTGACAGAATAATGAGGCAAGCGAGCAGAGTTAAGGGTCCAGGTCAGCAAAGGGTCACAGAAGGGCCAGAATTCTTATTAACCCTGTCCAGATAGACCAATCTAATAAACTGAACCAGGGGGTTTGTTTATTTAGGTTTGTGTTGGGCTGTGCACATGCATGCGGGTTTCTTGCCTGTTCTGATATTTGTTTGTACCTTCAAGTGTGCGAGATAGAGGCAGACGGGGAGTTTTGCACAAATTAGGCCGGTGACACTGATGAAACTGAAATGGTTCAAGGTGAAATAGCTTGGCGAAGGCTGCACTTACAATCGTTGCATAGATGATGTAAAATCCTGTCAATAGAAACAATATGCAGGTGCATTTAAATGAGCCAGTCATCAAAACTAAGATCCATTGAAAGTGTATTGAGCCTTCTTCTAAAAAACAGAAGAAACACAAAATGCTAAACCTTCCACTATGGAAAGTTAATCCTACTGTCATTGATTTTTGCTGTCAGAAACAAGTGAAACAAATTGTCAGGTAAAAAAAAAAAAAAAAGACCCATCACCATCATCATCATAAAATAGCTCACAACCTGGAAACCTCATAATAACTGGAGAGGCAAAGAAAGGCTGGACAAAGAGGCAGCTACAGCAGCAAGGGCACAAATACACACGCTTTGTAATGTGAACATAGAAAATCAGGCTAGCCAGGGGAAAAAAACAATCTTTTGAATTTTCAAATACAAGAAGCAATTTTAGCCAGAACTCTCTTGTGGCTTAAGAGCAGTACCACCTTTTTTTCATTTTGACTTTTTATTAAATAATTTTTTCAGGGCTCCAGACTGCTAAACAAATTGATGCATATTACATCGCACATGCAAGTCCAAAAGAAACCGTGGAGGAACAACTTTAAAAATAGGGGTCGTTTTTACAACCAGACTGTCCGTCACGATCTAAATCTATGTAAATACCGTAAAATTCGGGTTATAACACTGTTTGAGTAAACACCACTGAAAATTCAGCACAAACATTAAAAGTATTGTCAGGATTAGCTGCAGCAGCTAGTGTGGCATTTGTTATAAATGTATGTTGGTACATTTATGTTCACGTATGTTTAATGGATGTTCAGAACAAATAGTACATGTAGGGACTTAGGACCCAGGGGGGAAGCACAACCTGTGACCTGCATCGGGAGGTCAGAGCATGGCGGCCCCGAGGAATAAAGGAGTTACAGTTAAGAGCAGTTTGTTCTCATGTCTCATGTGTATTTAAAAATATGACAGCTTGATCCCCGACAACCACTGAAGGTAGCGGGACCAGCCCCGGCTCGACGCATGACAGCAGCGGGGACGCGGGCAGTAGCAGCAGCAACAGCGGCTTATAAACTGCCGCAGCTTGTTTAAGATTAAATACGACTTTTTCTTTAAATTTAGTAGATGCGGCTTATAAAAGGGTGCGCCTTATAACCCGCATTTTACGGTAAATGCATTATTGATCATTTTAATGTTTGCCGTGTATCTAGATAGAATGGACATAGTGCCTGTGCACAACGTGCACACTTTGGAGCAATAACTTTCACTACAATGTTAAAACTATTATTTTTCACACTTTGATGCCCACACCTAGAGGCAACAAGAGGATCTGCATCTCATTAGCTCCTCCATTCAGTCATGGTTGTTGGCGCTTGCCAGCCTGTATTCACGATATTTAACCTGCTCTTCTATTAGTCATTGCTTCACCATTACACCCCGTGAGGATTTGAAAAACTGGAAATTCCTGAATTACTAATGAAGAGTAAACGCAGAATGGCACCACCATCTGCAAAAGTAAACACTGTAGCCTGCCATTTTTTTTCCAAAATGATTTCCAGAATCCAAAGTTATATTGACAGACTATCGACATAGAGAAGAGGGACTCTTACAGGAACGTATCAGTCAAACACGGCATACTTCTTGTGGATAGCTCTTAGTTGAGGTCGTCTTTCTTAAAGTTGACAGACGCCACAGACCAATGCTGTACACTGTATCGTCTTGGTAAAAGTCAAGAACATCAGAGGCAGTACTTTTTCCCAGTCGTTTAAGTGCTCTGTTTGGCCCTTGTGTGTAGATGCTACAACTATATATGTCAACTGAAGTTCAGAAGAGAGAAGACAAGTGGAATAAGGACAGCCTGGTAAATCTCCTCTGCTCCCACAACGCTGTGGCACATTAAGAGGAAGATTGACTCAAAGAAAGACAAAAAGAGGGGGGAGGCGTGAATACAGCAAGTGGGGAGTGGTAAGACAAAGGCAAAAACAGAGATGAAAAGACAGATATATAAAAGTGTGACCAGGCCGCAGTACACAAAGCCTAAAATCCTACTCATCATGAGAACCAACAGTAGCAGCCAGCCTGAGAGGCAAATATTGAAAAGAGAAACTTGATCTAATGCTTTGTCATCTTTGTGTAGATATGTTAGTAACAAGGGAAGGAATAAGCGTCATCTCTGGTGGAGAGTTAAAACTCCAAGGGGGGAGATGAGCCAGTCACACTGAGTTGATCTTATTGTCCAGGATAAGAGGATGAGCCCCGTAGTCCTCTGGAGAAATTTACTAACACTGCAGCTCACAGAAATCAATACGGGGATAGAAGACGCTAAAAGGTGACGGCGGTACTGGGTGGCTGTGAAGCAGGCGTTGTGTGGGCTCTCAACGCCCTGATTGTCAAGGAATCCACTCATTTGAGATATTATATATCCAGAGCGACTGGAAGAAAAACAAGTTTTCCCTCACCTCTGCAAATGCTTTAATCTCGCACTTGAGCTGACTCAGAGGTAAAAGTAAACACTTATGTTCAAAGGGTTTATTTAGACTGCATTTATTTCTCTTTTCAGAGGTTAAAGGCATTTTTATTTTTTTTATAAAAACTAGCTGTGCTATTCCCTGATTACAAATTATAATCAGTGTTATTCCAAATGTATGCGTACCTTAACAGCACATCAGTGAGACCATATGAGGGATGCTTTTTTTTTTTTTTACCACTACAACTGTGAACATCCCCATTTTCTACAAAATCTGTTCCGAAATCTGGTTTCCAAGAAACCCTAACTGCCATCTGGATTACATTCACTGGTTCACTGGCAGCGTGTGTCCTTATTATAGGCTACTGTAGATCTAAAACCATAGGAGTACAGGATGGGTGGTTTGGCCACCCATTTTGAATGTTATCAGCCGATTAATGGGCAATACAGTGGTTATCACGACCATTTTAATGCTTCAAATGAGCCAACCTACCGACTTAAGTAACCTAACATACAGTAAAACAAATCAATGTTGAGCTGTGGTTCAACATGAGACACGAACATCGGCCAAAATACTGGAGAAATCTAAAATTCCACCAGATGATGACAGTAGGGCAAAGATGCATGTCTGTACCGATCCATCTCGTAGATGTTGAGATATTTCAAGGAATAAGTGAAAGTTTTGACCTGCTGGTGGTGATAGAGGAAGAGGCAGGGGTCACCAGAGTCAGTAAGATGGATCCTCTTGGCACCGAGAATATCCTATCTGCACAAAATGTCATAGCAATCCGTCAAATAGTCGTCCAGGACCTTTCAGTCTGGACAAAAGTGATGGATGGACTAACAAAACGCAATTTCTTGACAGGGAAAGTCTTGCAGGCATGTTCAGTATTAACTTTTTAATATTGTAAAATAAACTCTGTTATGTAAAAACATATATAATGTGGGCTGCATTTCCAGGCACCCTGTTGCTATTATAGTGATACAATTTCCCCCATATTTATTTGAAGAAAACTGTTGAGACAGTGTATACCGATTTAATGCATCAAATTTGAACTGGTGATTTTGGTCATATGGGTTCAACTAAAGAGCTCACTCGCTGATATGACATCATCTTTCCGGTCATGATCTGACTTGGCTTCAACTCTTAGAAGATGATCTCACCGGAGAGTTTTTGCACCATGTTAACATCTTAAATTCTTCAGGAAATGTCGGTTTCGTCTGCCACTTTCTTCGGCTCTGATTTGCTTGAGCTTCGATACGGTGCAGAGTGGCGACACTGCCTTTTGATTGGTTGATGCACGGAGCCGCATCTGTTTCAGGCAGGATGCCCGAATCCTCTCATTTCACACACCGTTTGAGAGGAATATAGGGAAAATATGGCACAGGGAAAGAAAGAAATAAAATAGACCAGTAGTCAGTTGAAGGAGTAATGTGCAGAAAAAAAACGGAAAAAAAACAGAGGGGGGTTATTCCAGAAAATATTAAAGAAGAGACAGACCAAAAAGGCAATTTAGTAGAAGAATTGCACTATTTTCTTCTAGTTTTTTTCCCACCCTCTGCACCACTGCCCCGTTTGCAGGCCTACTGTGAAAGTAAACTAATCTGTACTGACAGGGCCAGTGCTGACGTCGCAGGTTTGATAGATCCTGGGGGAAATCTCCAGCATACATAAATTGGTTATTTTACGTTTGATCTGCCTCTTGACATGGTTTTATTTTATGATCTCTTTCATTATCTGTCTGTCATATGTCAATGTTTATCGCTCCATAAACGTATCCAGTCCGCACAGATGAAACAGGCTTCCCTGGATTGAGAGCCACCAGTCCACCCCAGACAGCACAAGGTTAGGAAGTTAGTGCAAGTGATTTATGAGCGCCATACATGTATTACTAACAACTGTGATGTGGCTCACTGAGCTGTCTTCGGGGACGAATTTTCCTCGTCTCAGTCGTTTCACGATGACTAAGTCATGATTATTCACACACAATTTTGAGACATTTTTTTGCACATTCAGTTTTATTCTGCGGTCTGTTTCTCTCTCTGCCACTCTTTCCTGCTTCATCAACCCTCCCAAGCCCCAGAGGGCCGCCAACGGCCCCCGAATAACTTGCCTGTAACACTCTTCTCCAAACTATCACGTTCAGTTGCAGGTCTGCTGTTCATCGGTGCGATAGAGAAGGGAGTACTGCTGGTTTCAATAGGATCTCATTAGCATCATCGAGGAGAGATATTAGATCTGAGATAGTGAAACTCATTAGAGAGGAGCCGGGACTCTCTTGGGATGCACACACATAAAATATGGTTTCTGCTGTACCAGATCCTAATTTATTAATCATTATATTCCAATGACCCCCAACTAGCCTACATCAGGCTAAATGACCTCATTACGCACACACTGGGGATAAACTACAGTAGTCACAGGTAGCTTCCACTGCTAATGTGCAGTGACCTTTATAACTCCACTGTAGTAAGCAGAAGATGGAGCTCTTGCTGACAAAAGGTTTCATTCATTGGCGATATCATCCGATTTCCCCCGAGGGCTTTGAACCAAATTGTATTTGTTTGAGAGACATCGGACTCCAAATACATAAAACACTCAGCAGCACAGCTGGAGGGTAAGTGAACTACAAATAATTAAAACAGCTGCAAAAGTGAATCATACAGGGCAGTAATTACATCTCACCAGAACATCTTCTCTGCACAGTGAGAATGTCGTTAAAGGAATAGTTCAGAATCAGAATCAGAATTGTGTATTTGCCAACGTATATTTGTACGTTGAACATATGAGGAATTTGACTCGGTGGAAGGTGTATAACAATAAACATAGACATAGAATACAAACAATAAACATAGAGCAATAATAGATACATTTGATAAATAACAAACAGATAACAGTACTTTAAAACAAGTATATGTTATAAAATAAAAGTGTATTTTAATAAGAAAAGAAAAGACGCTTTGGACGTGTGTTTCGTCACTTTCGTGCCGAGATAACATCCCAGTCGATCAGCTAAGTATAGCATGAAGACTGAAAGCAGGATAATCAGCTAGCCTTACTTTGTACAACGTTAGAAGAATACAAAAACACACAATCAGCTTTAAATCTTCCTAATTAAATTGTCATATCATATTTGTTTACTCCACAAAAAAGAGAGAGATATAAAATCAGCAAGCTGCGGTTCTACGGGAAGTGTCACACTGGAACTCTCTCCTGGCCCGGTGACTTCCTTATCATCACTGTGAGGCTGTGGAGTCACTGCAGAAGGAAAACTTGTCATTTTCACATTTCTGTTTGAGTGGGATTACCCAAAGTTGGCAAAGTTTCTTTCAATGTTGCTGTGACTGAAATAAGTTTCCTTCCTTGAGAAAAGCTTGTAAGAACCATTAACCAGTTACATTTTTCAAATATTCTTTAGACCTTTAAACACCCCCCCACATTCCATGGAATCTACCAGGTGACGCATTGGTACTAAATAAAGTGTGTGTATATCCATATATATTCTGAAATAATTGCTAATTAAGATTGTTCACTTTTTTTTTAGATTGTAAAATGAAGATGTAGCTAACAGCGGCGAGATCAAAGCAGAAGATGGATCTTTATGTGAAGGCAGATGGCCAGCAACTACTTAATTGCTGCTAATCTCGCATTTCAGGATTCACTTACTGCCAAGGCAACTCTGCGTGTGGTTGTCCATACAATTTCTTCAAAGGTTTACATTTTCCAGTTGCCAACCGGTCTGCACCAAAAAGTCTACTTGTTAATGGAAAAAGTACTAAAACAGTTCAATCACCAGTAAATGACCATTTCAATTTCAAAAGTTAAAATATCCCCCCAAAAAATTCCACATCCCAGCCTATGAGGAATGTGAATAATTGCTTTCTCTGTTTTGTATCATTGTAAATTGTAAATCGTAATTGTAAATCCGTGAATTTTTGACAAGAAAAGCGATTCGAAGAAAACACCTTGAGTTCCAGGAAACTGAGATCAGCATTGTTTGCTGACATTTAAAATCATCTTACAGTCAACAAATATTTTAGTGCAAAATATCAAGATTGCCAAAGGCAGACGTTAACTGACTGCGGCAGATACACCATCTGCGGGTAGATTAACGGCAACAAAAAGCGAGTGATATAGAATGAGAAAAACTTCTTCAGTCATTGAATGTTGGCAGGAGTCACTGGTATGCCTCATAACCCATCTTTCTTGGAAGGCACTTTTTCGCAGATGTCCTTCTCTCTTGTTTGTCTGACCCAGAGTCAAAGCAAACACAGAAAACTGTGCGAGTGCAAGGTTACAAACACAAACATCCCATCCTCAGCAAATCAAACAAACTAGTTCTCATTGCCAAGAAAATATAGCACAGAAATCTGACCACACAAAAGCGTGGCCATGGGCAAGCCAGCAAGTGTATGTCTAGCTCAAACTGGTTAGTGGTCGTGATGGGAATCCCGTTGTCTTCTGGCTCCATTATTAACACAAATATGATCACTTTTACCTGAATGGAGCTTTTTTTGTTGGTTTTAGTGACTATAAACACCTACCGTACAGACACACAAACTGTCTCTCCCTCTATTGTTGGACTCGCTGTCGATTCACTGTGGTGAAATAGATTCAGGTCTTTGATGTATCATTGTTGTCAGTGCTAACCAAATCACTGCTATGCATGAAAGGAACCCCCTCGGGTCTCCAAAAGAGACAGCAGACTCTTTCTATCTACCTTTTCTCAGAGCCAGGAACCCACGGAGGTGTTACAAGTGAAAAGAGGAAAACATGGCCGCATGTTTAACAGGGCTTTTGTGTTGCTTAGCTCGACTTTCATTTTCCTGTTTCTGAACAAAAGGAATTTCATTGTTATCATTTTTCTTGCTGTTACTCCATTTCTTACCGCTCAGATCCCCTTTGTTACTACAAGGGTGTGTGTTTGAAATGTATCTTCCAGAATTGAAAGTCAGCGTGCATTTTCCTCTGAGTGGATTCTTTTACCTTCTTCTGTTTGTGCTTTCACACACAACAATAGGACTGACAAATGGAGATACCTCAAAAGCCTCCTCAAAATGACATGACCGATTTTCCACCTCATTTCACCACAACAAACCGCTGCGATACCGGGGCATTGCCACTGTCCGCTTTTGTACAGTAGTGGCAGAGTCACTTCTCTGATCCCAGGAGGCATTTTGCTTTTATTGTAGTCCCTTTAACCCGGTTTCCGCTCTGCGTTTTGTCTCCATCGCTGCGTCCACCTCAGGGCAGAAGTGATAGTTGCCAGGGAGTGTATTGAATTGTATGGTAATCTCACTGAGAAAAGGGCACACGTTGCAGTTGTGTTTCTAATGAGACATGGAGGAAGAAGGCTGACCTCTCCGGCCGGTGGGTTGCAGACATTCATCATTCCAAACCCACACTGGTTAAAATGGTGAGGTAGAGAGAGAGAGAGAGAGAGAGAGAGAGAGAGAGAGAGAGAGAGAGAGAGAGAGAGAGAGAGAACTGCCCTCTATTGGGAGCAAAGTTGCACTGCAGGTGAGGCAGAGGATGTAGATAAAAGAGGGGGGTGGAAAGGAGATGAAAAAAGAGCAAAGACAAATAAAGACACAATAATAAAGACAACAGAAGAAGACAGATTAAATAGGGAGTCGAGGGGAGTTGTATTGTAGCATGCAGCACTAAAGCTCTGATTGTTTTCAGCTTCATTGTATAGCAATTGATTTGGCTGTAATTGTACACCATAAGCGTAAACCACATAATCACTGCAGTCACTACTCCTGAGCCCAGCATATTGCCAGGCAGCAGAGAATATCCCACTGTAGCGCCACAGTACTCTGAACTTCTGTCTTTCGAAGAAATTGAAATTGAAAAGGAAAAGAGTGATGGATGTTGGCAAGTAACTGATACTCAAGGTCTACAGCCATTAACCTAAAAGTAACATACTGTTGTAGAACATTAAATGTAAGTAACATATAGGACTCCAATCTAGGATGTAGAGTATGGGTTGTGGGAGATGTTTGCGCTCAGCAGTTCATCCGTTTTGCTTTTGATGTTTTGCTCTGATGAAAAAAGGAAATGGATTTCAAAGAGCCAAAAATGTGTCTAGAAATTTGTAAACGGCACCCCACATGAAAACATGGTTGGAAAAGAGCAAACATAATGTTCTTCATGTATCAGTTATTTCAAGTTGTTCTTGGTTATGTCATTACATCTAATTTTGCAGGAATATTTGGCAATGTTTTTCATTTCAACTATTTGATAAAATCCCTTTTCATGGTTTGGATTTGGGTATTTCTACAGTACAAAACAATGTCAATATAGAACTGTTTATAATTCTGAACTTATTCATACATAAATGGGATTGTTAGCGCATAATGAAGCAGAAAGGGAGGGTAATGAGAGTGGGAGAAATATTACATTCCAACGTTGGCCAATACACATGAAGGGATAAGGCTGAAATTATGTTATATTTGTATTACATTCAACACATCCCATTAAGTGTGCCCCTGTGAGTTTGGAGTAAAGACATGGACCATGAACTGCAACATTCCCAGTTCAAATCCAACTGGGGACCCATTAAAGAAAAAATATCTCAATATTTTTCAACTTCCCGACTTGCCTGTTATTTAGCCCCAAGGCTACTTGTTCATACTAAAGATGTAAATCGTTAAAAACAGGTCACAGAAATATAGTAAATGTTTTACTAAGAAGGCTCTGTAATTCCCTTACACACACTGTTGTTTTAAACAAGCATTGTTCAAACAGGAGAGAATAATATTGCTTTTTTCAGCCGTAACAGCAGTGTTATGGATGTGCTTTCGGTCAAAATTGGGAGAGAAATTCACAGAAAGATGTTCAATGGTGTAAACAATATCACAAAGAAGATCCACCTACTGTGATGTACTACACCCAGCATACATGTGTTCTTCCTCTGTGTTCAAACAGAAGTAAACCTCAACAGCACTCACATTGGCCAGATTCATACGGATATTCACCTCTGATCGCCCCGTCCCAAAGCTTCTTTGGAAACATATTTTTTTTTTTATAATTCAGAACATTACCCACTGAAACAGGAAAGCTTTTTATTTTTTATTTTTTTGCCTGACCCAGAATTGCTTTAAAAGCTGTTTTCATCCACACCGATTTTCAGCTTCCCAAACTGTTTTCTCTTATACTTTTCTACCAGAGTGGGTCCTTAAATCTGCACTTTGAAGTGAGGCTAGCGTCTGAAGTGCGAACACATAATGGGGAGTTTTAAATAGAGGCTTGGCCAAAATATGTTCAAGGAAAACCTTGGATCTTACCCCCGACACCCCCACTCCTCATGTTCAGTTTGGGCTCTCTCCAGGCTTGTTTTAATTGTGTGACAACCAAACAACAAACATTCTGCTCAGGACAGAAATAAAAAGTGTATGGTATACATTCAACTTTATACTTAAGCCCAAAACACACAGTGTACATATAATCCCTCTTGAATTTCCTTTAGCTTTTGTTTTTCCTGCCATCTAAAGTAGAAGTGTTACAGAACATGATTGTTTACCTGTGAGCCACTACAGATCACCAAGTGCAAATTGCACTTTTCAAGACAGCATGCATATCCGTGCGCGGCTGTTGGAAAAGGTGTTGCATTGGGTTTTGACTGTGACAAAGAACACCTGAGGGAGAGGCGCCAGCGTGATCAAACCTAGCGCTCAGCAAATCAAACAAGTTTAGAGGATTTCGTTTGGCATTCATTGTTTTTTTCTGCTTTGTTTGCATCTCCATCAGCTGCAAGAAAATGATTTGCTTGGTCCTGACAATCTCTGCAAGAGAAGCTCCATATTGCAAGAGGAAGAAATAAATTGCTTTTTCTTTTTTTCTTTCTGTCATATCATGATTCTGTGTGGATGTGAGAATGAATCTCAATAGCGATTAGTTTCATATCAGACTTTGAGATGAGGGATATGATGCTTAAAAAATTGCATATTCCTCTGCAATATCTTCATGTAATACAGCAGAACCATCCTCATACATGTAGGCCTACAATATTTGTGTTGGATGTTTTATTAAACCTGATGAAAATGTACAGCTGATTTCTCAGCGGCTGTTTTTTCAGTCCTTTTCCCTAATGGACGACCATTTTCCTTCCGTTTCCCTCAATCTTTCTCTATTTCCACCATCTTTAACATGCTTCCTATTTCCCGTTTCTGATCTATTTTTTCATCATCTCTTTCCATCTTCTCTTTTCACTCTCATCCTCACGTCTCCTTCCCTTCAACGTCTCACTGTCTTCCTCTCCTTGCTTTTTCCTGCTACTTCCTCATTCCTTTTGACGCCTACCTTATTTCTGTCTTGTCATTCTTTTGTTTGTTCCGATTGCTGTCTGCCTTCCCTCCAGTTGCTCTCCTCTTTCATCCAGATCCCCTACTGACACACATCTTCTCCCTTTCTGCCCTTGCAGGGCCGAGGCACCAGGCTACCAGCGAGTGCTGCAGGTGGACCTGGAGGTGAACGGGCTCATGGTGACTCAAGGAGGGAGGGAGGTGACGTGGCAGGTTGAGTATCCGCTCACACGTACCCTGACCAGTGAGGTGCAAACTCTCATCCGCCTGGCACCGCAGGACCTGGGTGGCATCGTGCCACTAGCCATGGTGAGCAGCGGGTGGTTGAGCTGTGGAAGTGTGTAGGCAGGCATTTGTGCGTATGTGTGTTGCAATCATTCATTGTGGTGCAGTAAAGTCTGTATGAATGCAGGTTAAGGAAGGATTACACCATGACCAGAGAGAACACTTGATTCTGATTGGCTAGGTAGGTGTGTGTTGTTTTCAAAATATCAAACAGGTCAGGTCGTACATCATCCTTCAAAATCATCATGCAGACGCAGTATGAATCACAACACAACTTCTACCTTCCGGGGGTCTACCAGAGACCAATCCAAAATGGACAAATTGAAAACCTACTACACAACAAAACAAGTACACATTTGTTCTGTTAAAAAAGGAGACATGATCCGAAGAGGACATTCAGATATGGACCAGAGAGAAGATAGGATAATTAGACATTACAATTTCCCTGCACTTCAGTTCACACTCTCCACCTCGCCCCATAATCACATTTCTCCCCTGCAACGAATTATGACTCAGACCTGTGACTTGTGCAGGGGTGGAGGAAGGGTTCAGATTGTTTACTCAAGAAAAGTATTAATACAACACTGTAGAAATACTCTGGTACAATAAATAGTTATGCTTTGAGAATGTTATTCACTATAGGCATGTCAGCATTATCAGGTACATTTATTTTCAGCTAATATGAAATGAATCTATTCTAATCTAAAATGCACTTAAAGTATTAAAAGAACTTAACTCAGAAAAATGTCCCCTAGGACTGTGATACAATTATACATACTCACATTATTACAGTATTACTCATGCATTTATGTGGAGGCAGAATTGTATTGTTGTAGTTAGTTGAGGTGCTTTTACTATTTAGTTTTGGACGGACCTCTTGATTGAATTGTAATTTAATCAATATGGCTCATAGAAATCTGCAATTGGTATCTGAAAAAAATCATGAACCTTCATGAAAGTTATATTTGCTTCCTTTTGTTTGTTCCATTCATCCAATCTGTGACTCAAAGCAGTGATACCATCCGGATTTGGACTGTGTCTTGGTGACTAGAATTCAAGTGGACCTGTGAAGATCTCTAAGAAAAAAACCTACTGCACGGCCAAAAAGTATTTGTTGTCCTCCATTCATTTGACTCCCTTCAAGGACATTGGGTATGAAACGTAACAATGACTATTAGATTTAAGTGCTGAGTTTCATGTTACAGAGTTTTAGAGGGTGTTCACGTCTTTATTGTGCTGTAGCCCCATTACAATGATCCTAAGCACACAGACGAGGCAGCCAAGGATCATTTTATGACCAAGCACTGGAATGTGTGTGTCAATTGTCCTAAATCCAGCTGAGCATGTTTTTCATAAGACGAAACTGAGGACAAAAAGCCAAAAATAACTTCAGAGGGGAATTTACCAATGTCTTCCGACATCTAGTGTTTATACACTCCAGTATTACTGAACATTAAATTAAATACACTTTATGTAAGCCGATAATCTTTTCAATTACCATCTCTCTATATAACCAGATCTGTAATTACAAAAAAAGCTTCTAGTCCCAATGCTGTTCACCTGATCTGTATATACACACAAATCATAGTCATTGTTTCATGACAAATCCAGTGTGCTGGAGTACAGTCAACACAATAAAAAAATAATCTGCCACTCCCCTGATACTTTCTAACTTCTCAACTGTAGAAGCAATAGATAGTGGGGGAAAAAGTAAAGTGACATACTTTGCTCAAGTAAAAGTTAAACACCCACATTGCATGCCGCTTTCCAAGGACGAAGGCAACGGCTACTTCCACTTGTAGAGAGGAAATGCTGTGAGATTTATCCAAGGAGGAACAAAGATTGTGAACAAACACTTTGGGCCTCATGAAAGAACCACAGACTTGTTCAGAAGTGGTTTGTGAGAGTGATTTAGGAGAATTGGCCGTATTTGGATTTTTCTCATACTAAAAACATCTCGAGTTTGAAAACCAGATATAAATGACACTCCATAATAATATTGACATTATCTTGTTTGACTATGTAATTTGCATTATGTTCTAAATATATGCATTACAATATCACCATTCATTTCAATTGGCTGTTGATGCGATTGTATAACAATCACTACAATATCAATATTAACCATTTAAATTGCAAAACGACTTAACTGATTTGACCCCCGGGTCCTGTCGCAGTCATCGACCGCTTTTCTGTAGCGAGACATTTTTCGGGAACAATTTCTTCTTTATTTCAGTGACAGTATGACCCCTAGCTAACAGTGGCACTTAAATGACACTTACTTATAGCACTTTGTAGTTTGGCTTTCTTGAAGAAATTGTACTTTCTTGATTCTTGTTGTTCTGAGTTTGTACTCATAGTTGAATGCACTTATTGTAAGTCGCTTTGGATAAAAGCGTCAGCTAAATTAAATGTAACGTAATGTAACACGGCATTAAAAGGCCTTAATTGTCCTCATTCTTTGGCTTTAGCGTGTCCCTTAATTCTGCTGCTGCTACTGTTAAAAACCAATACTTTTCTCTCAGGATCTCCATAGAAAGCAGGACTTCCATAAAGGACATATGGGACGGGTCGCATAACCTTATTTGGTATCATTGGGGTGGTAATGATGCTAATTTACAATTATCATGAATTTAGAAGCCTCAAAGTCATTGTTTTTACAGAGCCACACAACATGCAAATGGCCTCTTATTGTGAGCCGTTGATTTCTGCATGGCACAGTAAGAAGGGTTTAGACTCTTTATTGATAGTGTTAGAAGAAAATATGACAAAATGACCATCGTCCATTGGTCCCTTAAAAAGCCAGGGCCAAGTATTTTCACACAAAGCTTGCTCTTTTTAATTGTCAGTAATCTGGCTAATACAGCTCCAAGAGTTTGCTGACTGAGAAGTTAATTGAGTTTGGATTTAAACAGTCCAAACATGGTTGAATTGGCAAGTGGCTTAAGATTGCTAATTGTATTATGATAATGACAATGTAAATAGTTTTTTCTAAAATGAAAGGAAAACCATTCAGTATACGGCAAAGATAAGAATAGTTTTAATTTCCCTCGCTGATAATGGCCACGTAAAAATCTAATGCCCTTGAGCACTTCATAAACCTTTATTATGACAATTTGGTGAGGAAGAATTTCACCGCTGATTTATGGCTTCTGGCCAGTAGAGTAGCCTTTGGACTTTTCAACTTTTTCAATTTTGAATGCCTTTTTAAAAGTAACAGCTTTCTTTGACAATGTTGGAACGACAGTTTTTTTATTTTTTTATTGAATATAGAGACAAACAAAGTGTTCAGTGAATCAGAAAAGCAAAAATGCTGAAAGGATGTATTCCGAATAAACTTAGTGTTGACAGAGTGCATGAATTCCACAAGGACAACCTGATTTAAAATAGTCACAGTGGAGCAATATTTAAAAACACAGGGACAATAATATTAACATAAGACATTGATAAAAAAGAAGAAGATAAAATCGTCTTTACGGTTAAAAGTGGGGAATAAGATTGAGAAAATATATATTTTTGGAAATAACGTTTTTTTTTAAACTGAGGGATGAAGTAGGAAATGCTTTTTTTGTTTGTAGTTGTCTGTGATATATGAAGATTGTCTGGGGGTTTGAGGAGGCATCGCAGTGTGATCTGAAACACACTTCAACTTTATCTGTAATGAACTGGGAGCTCATGCAGCGAGCGCAGGACAAGTGTTCCTTTGGTTCACTTGTATTCTGCACTGTAGAGAAGAACAAGCTTCACAATATTAATTTGGTTTGCTTGAAGTGCATCCAATTTAGTTTTCTCGGTTAACTTACACAAGTTAACTAGTTAGTTAGGCTAACTTAAAATAAAATCAATGTCACAAGTTAGATTTTTTATTTTATTTAGTACTTTGTGACGTTTTCCCAGGTAGAAGTAACTTTACTTCCTTATTTGTAAGGTTACCGTAACTTAAGATCATACACTGCAACCATAAAGTAACCCTTGAAACAGAAGCTTTTTGTACAAGCTGACAATGAAATACTGTAGCGTTGGAAAGAATAATCAATTTAAATTGTTAATGTGTGCCTCGTGAAGCACCAAAGAAAAAGTCCTTGATGTGTTTGGAACTGCTCTCCAAATTCTGTAATTGAGAAATGTTGATTAATCATAATTAATGAGTTCAGTAAATACAAATACAAATGTTGCAATGTATGCATACCATATTTGTTGATGACATTATCAATACAGTGCACATCAACAGGGTAAACAATTGTCCACAACAATACAGACTGCCGCTTTAACGCGACATAAACCAGAACCAACATGATTTTCATCACCCAAACGTTGCTGACCAAGACCTGAGAAGTCCATAAACAACTTCTGGAAGCACCTCTGCACAAACTGCTCGGTGTGTAATATGATTTGTTGATGGCATTTTATTCTGAGGATGCCAACTGTCCTACATTCCTCTACAGCTGTTTTCATTTCCCCCATTTACACAATATCTCTTCTCATTCATCAAGTACACTGTGCCTCTGAATGGCACACATGTTTTAAGGCAGGTGAGTCAGGGTCAACAAATAGTTTGATTAAACCGGGTGTTAGTGGTTGACATCAATCTCCACCTCTGCAGCAGAACTCGTAGGTAGACACCAATCATTACCGGCACTCAACAGTGCTCGCCTGTGTTCAGAATGCCAGACACCTATGTCCAATAAAACTCTCATTTCTCTGTGATCGCTTCTGGCCTTCACTCCCACAGAGAAGCACAAGCATGCACACACACTTACAGTATCTGTCTGCCAAAAAAATGAAATGCAGGACTCGTTGCTGTCTTGACTTGACAGCTGCTGTAAACTGTCCTTTAGGATGACTGACTGAAATTGTGAGGAGTATGCTAATAGCAGCAACGTCGAAAGTTAGAAGGTAGAAAAAGAGGAGAAAAGAGATGGAAGGAAGAGTTTAAGGAAGAGAAAAAAAAATGGTTTGGCCAGTCCAGGGAATAACCTGCTGAATAATTTGTTACCAGAGGGTTATTTCTTAAACTGCAGGCTCCGAGTGACTGGGATGACTGCATACAGTACAAGTAAAGAAGCTCAGCACTGGATATTCATCCTGCAGCCATGCAGCCAATCATTTCAGAGCAAGTGCTTTTCCAGGCTAATTAGGTCCAATCAATGAGGCCAGACTAGATATTTAAAAATTCATATTTAAAAAATGTATCATGATTCCTGACAAGAATTGTAACATTCCCTTTAAAATGTAAAGAACTGGGATATTATAATGAGATGATAACACTTGTTTCAGGAATATTTAATGTATTATTGTCTTTAAACAGAGCAGAATAAGCAAGAGTGTGGCGATTAAATCAGAAATTAGAGTTAATATTGGAACATTCTTCAGTCGATTTAAATTGGAAATTGAACACATTTTGAAGATTCAATAACAGATTCGATGGTTTGTTCAGGTGAAGAGTTTCTTTTAGACACTCTGTTACTTCCAGTGGTTCTTGGGTTCAGATTAGAGCATACCCTTTGACATTCTTTAATCAATAGATTGAATAGCCCCAAACAAAACTCTCAAATGATCAAAAGTGTAAACTGAGAAAAAAATCTCAGGGAAACTTCTTCCAGAGATACTCTTCCCCCGCTGTACTCTTTTCCTGCAGACACCTTGTACATTACTGGGATATTTTGAACTCACTGAACTCCAGTTGTGAAAACTCGCAAAAACAAATGCCTGAATATATTTTTCATATGCCTAACATGATATCCTACCGAATAAGCCGCCTGGAACCAACTGGGTAGACTGACGAGACAGGGAAAGTGTTTCATTAACAAGCTTTAAAGACAGCACATGTAGAGAACACGCCAACTGAGAGACTTTTACTGCATCCTCCCATGAATTTTTGATCTCGGTCTCTTGCCACGCTGTGTCTCTCCTTTTTTGCTCATTAGTAGAGACAGTGTGGCCCCATAGCTCTTTACAGTACATCCCAAATGCTATAATTTGCATTTTATTCATTGCCTCTGAATCAACTCACCCCTTTTCAAACTCACCAACATTAGCTTTATTCTCACAGTCCCATCACATTACAATCAGAGCCATTAGCAGGAAGCTCAACTTTTCTTTTTTTGGGGTCTCGGTAGAGCGCCTTTGTCCAGAATAATTAGGATTTGGCCAAATTGCAGCTTTCTTAATACCAGTGGAGGACGGATAGTGATGGGCCGAAGCAGCAAGGACAACAGAATTAAGAAGAAGCTGTGTCCTCAGCTGGCACCGCGAAACAAATAAGTAAAAAAAAAGAAAGCAGTCCTCATATCTGAAAGTCACACACACAGTGCTATCACAGCATCAGAGCCAGTCAGCGGTATTCAAGCAGGCTGCCATCAGTCACACTGTCACGCTGTCAGAAACTGCATTTGGAAATGGCCCGGAAGAGCACTAATAGGCTGCGCAGCGAGGCTATCCACCGACATGCTAAGTGTCTTCAAGGCAGCATTAGCCATCTGCATGCGGCCATAATGCCTCGTATAGCTTAATTAAGTCCTCTTGTGTATATATGGGCCTCTGAGTCACCTCTCTATTGTTCTCCTGTGCATGCTGACAACATTAATTCTCCCTTTCGCTCTTACCCCTTGTGGATTCGCAGCGGCATGTTCCTTATCCCTTGTCTTGATTATCCTATTCTGCGAGTCTGAGAGATAGACAGAGACACTTTGACGGTGATTTATTTGACTCTAGAAGGCTGTGTCCAGAGACTCTAGTCTCTCTCAGTTATCAACACAACTATATTGGAGCCAGACTGATATCTGAGTTTTTAAACTGATAGCGCAGATAAACATCTGATTATGGCAACACCATTTTCTAAAATACCTCAAACATCTTTAGTTTCTGCACTGCTTTACTTAATACTTCACTTCATCAACATCACTTATTGACCCCTGTACTGCATGTGCATATATTTATATTAGGGCTGTAACTAAGAATTATTTTTTAATTATTGATTAATCTGCTGATTGTTTTCTACAGCAATCAATTAATTGTTTGGTCTATAAATTGTGAAAAAAAAACTCTTAAAAAGGCAGGAAATCCTCACATTGGAAAAGCTGAAAAGATCAACTGAAAAAAAACTGTCGATTGACTAATCAATAATGCAATAAAAGTGTTTCAACCCAAATCAATATATCTCTAATAAACAAAAATCATATTAGAGATTTTCAGAGGCACTAACTGTGATAAAGTATGTATATTAAAACCTGCTTTTACTGTTTTTTTGGGCCATTCGGGGGCAACGGAAACAAACTGTAAACACAACGCTGACACATACAATCAAGTTGATATAGGAAACTATATCTATTTTGCATCACCAGCAAATACAGAGCTACATAATCATACATTCTGAGTCACGTATCCTGCTACCTGTCGAATGTAGGAACATGTACTTTGAGAAAATATGCAGATGAACGTGAATACCCACAATCCGGACATTTACACACATCAGAAACAAGTAGCTTGCCCCTCTTGTTTAAAACAATTGTCCAAGCTGCCTTCGAGCGATTTAGATAATCTTCATTTGCTCTCCTGCAGTTTCTCTGTGGCCGGAGTAGGAGCCATGGCATCTTCCGAAAGTGTGTGTGTCTGTACCTGTGAATAAATATGAGGCAGTGTTGCAGAGGAAGAGCAACATTCCCTGAAAGAATCACACAAACACTACACACACGCACACACGCACACACACACACACGCACACACGCACACACACACACACACACACACACACACACACACACACACACACACACACACACACACACACACACACACACACACACACACACACACACACACACACACTTCATTTCATTCCTGCCACCCAACATCTCTCTCTTCCCACTTTGGCCCAGGATGCTGCTTCCATGTATGTCAGTCAGGCTTTACTTTGAAGCTAAGTCTGTCCATTCTGTAATTTGTTGTTGTGTGTTTGTTTATTTGTTGCTGGCTTGCCTTCCATCACCCTTTCCCCGACTCTGTCAGTCTGGCTTGAAAGTCTTCTGTTCGGCCTGCTGGGGCCAGGGTTCAGCTCTGCTGGCTTACTCTAATCAAATGGCCCCCAGAAACCAGAGAGGAGCCCTCAGAATATGGACAGGCTGTATCAGGGGCAGCCGGTTTACTACTGCTGACTTCGGCGGTTTCCTCGACGAATGTTAAAGGGTTAGAAAGTACGAGGAGGGAAAAACAACACAGGCTTAATATTTAATCTCACTAAAAGTATTCAGAGCTCACAGCACACAATAACAAAACTCAACAGATTGTCAGGCCAACAGGTTACATAATGAATCAATATCTAATTAATGAGGAGAGTATAAATCACTGCAGTTCCTGATTTAATAATCAATAATGCCATTTCTTACTCCTAGTCATGATGCATCCACACTGCCTGCATCTCTTTATTTGCTAATTCTGCAATTATGGCTGCTTTGTTTTTGTTAACCAGAGGAGACTCAGGAGTAGATTATTCATCTTATTTGATCTTAACATCAGATTCAAATAAGGTGCTTTTTATTGAGTGAGACAACATTATCATAGGAAAATTATTCTGTGACTGATATTTTATTAAACTACCCTCAACAATAAACTTTAAAGTCCTCTGGAACCCGGTAATTAAAAAATTCAACAGTTGCATGGACTGACGTCTTTCACGCTCCTGGGGGGGAAAAAGTAATTTTCTATCTCTTTTCCTCGTTTCTATCACATCCCTCGTCATTGCAGTTATCAGCACCTTGCTCCAACATCGCAGTGCAGAATAACTTGGCTCCTGTGGCTTTTTCCCCGAGCCATAACCATAAAAAGATTACATAGTACGAACACCGCTCTCCTCTGCTGTCGTATCACTATTTCTATAAAAAAAAAGCCTTCAGTGTTGATTCCCTTGCCCTTGCCTTCATTTTATCTCAGCTATAGGCTGGGTGATATTCAGGTGTATGTGAGTGGCAAGGGGGACACTGTATCACTGCTGGGGGAAATAGACTTTTTTTTTATTGATAATTGATATGAACTGAATAGATGAGAGTGCTGCACTGGCAAAATAAATCCTACTCACGAGCGCTGAAGGCCAACACAATGAAGGACCTGCGAGCTTATTGTCACCCACAGCCGGTTAGTGAATGGTTGAGCAGAGGTTCTGCGGCATCTGTTCCTTCAATGAATAATAAATTGCTGGCCTGTGTTAAGCAGTAGTGCTGGCCCTGATCTAAGCTAAACATATCTCAGTTGTCACCTCCCCCTCCTTCCCTTTTGAATAAGTAATACCATCAGTTATCGGTCCTCTCTGCTGAGCTTATAGTTCACCTTCTCTGTTCCAGGCTGTACCAGGACTGATTTATTTTGTATATATAACAACAATAATGGATTTGCCGTAGCCTTCTAGTTTTGGTATAGTTTGTGTTCACATTGGCTTTCTGTAAAAGAAACAAGAGGTAGCTAAAGATAGAGGAAGATAAAGGCTGTGTGTCAACGAGGGAAATCAGGTTCCAGTGACTGACAGCAAGGTATGCAGACCTTTGTTTCTTATGCATATTTATCTTCTCGAGTCTCACAAAGAAATAACTGAGTAATTAAATAACTGAATAATTCTGAGCATCATTAGTGGAGATTGCAACTGGACTTCATCTATCATAAATAGTGACTAAATGGCAACAGAAAGTTGATATTGTGTTGATATTTCCAATGCATCACTCACTTTTCTATGGGGTAACACCTGCAATGCCACTGTGGTTAAACTTCATAATTAATCAGGGACATTCCCCATACATGCATACATGTTACCATGGTTACCAAATGAGCTTGCACCTCGTACCAGGCTAAATAAATTAACTTCAGGCTGTGAGAAAGACGTGTGAACTGTTACAGCCATTTACAACATGTGAGTGGGCAAACATAATTGATTGCAAGCATAAGCGGACTGACATATATATATATATATATATATATATATATATATATATATATGGCGCTGAATCTGAAGCTTTGTGCAGCTGTTCTTGTATCCGAGACCAGTGTAGAAAGATACTAGCTATGACTAAAAAAGCCTGGTGCCATAAGCATTTAAGATACTTAATATTGCCCAACGAGTCGTCCTTAATCATTATATTTCCTGTATGCGCTTCTGATTTTGAAAGGGATGCCTAAAGTCTTCAAACAACCAATACAAAAGGGTTTTCAAACCTCCTCCATGGCCACCTAGTCACCAGATCGCAGGAACATATTGCTGAGAGTTTTGTTGCTGTGATTCCCCAACAGCAGTGTCCTTGAGCTGGCTGACTTCTCTAAAAAAGGTGCTTCTAGGTTGTCTGCTACCTTTACACATCATTCATCCACAACCATATCAGCCCCCACACACTCCACCCTCTTACCCTGGCTGCACAGAAGCGTAATGGCCTTTTATCGATTCCTCCCTCTCTCGCCGTCTTTCTTCTCTTCTCATGCTGTCTTCGCTGCACTGCAATGAGAGGTTGTTAAGATAAGCTGCTGCGTTCGGAGGGAGCCATGCTTCTTCTTCTATGAGCTGGGCAGAAAGGCTGTACGTGTGCTTGTGTTTCACGTGTGAGCATGTAGATGTACCCGATGTGCGGGTTGGTGTATATACTGTAAGTAGTAGAGCCCAACTGATACAGGATTTTTGGGGCAGATGTTGATTCCGCTTTTAGGGACTTAAAAAACACCGTTCAACAATAGACTTCAATGGTCAGGCCATTGCCTGAAATAATTGTAGTTAGTCGTAGCACCTGTTGCCTAATGCTGGACTTAGTAGTGTGTGTGCGTGTGTGTGCGTGTGCGTGTGTGTGTGGTAGTGTTTGTTTATCTGCATTGTGTACAAATAGGCTTCATAAATAAGGACGTGCATCTCAGTCCTTTATAACTCCAGGAGAGTATTAGTCGGCCAGGAGATGCCCAGTGAGAGATGAGCACATTTCATGCGTCACTCCAGCTGTCTCACTAAATCGCACTTAATTCCAGCCAAGAAATCGCGTGTTTGTGATTGTGTGTATTATCTCTGAGCTCACTGAATATTCTGTTCTTTGTGGCACAAACAAACATGCCCCATATAACAGGTCGAAGTTCATTAAGACCTCTCCTTTTATAGAGGTGTTCCAGTAATGGCTCGTTAATGTCACATGTAGATGGCCGGAACATACGAACACAACACTTTCCATAGGCGCTTATTTGTCTCCGGAGACTGTTCATTCTGTCTGATCATATAATTATAAGCGAAGACGTTCATTATTCACAGAGGAGCAGGAGAGTAGAGGTCTCAGATGGTGAGTGCTGGTTTTATAGCATACAATATGCGTAATTCCATTTGCATATAGTTTGTAGCGAGATGGAGGAATTTTTTTTTCCTTCTAAACTCCCAACATCATATTAACTTACACACATCTTGCATACAGTCACATCACCATGGACCATTTACATCAACAAACAGACCTACCTAATATACCTAATTTCAAGACATTACATGTAATGTATCACCTTTGGCCTATTGTTGACTGATTGTCAAATGATTGTGTGTGTGTGTGTGTGTGTGTGTGTGTGTGTGTGTGTGTGTGTGTGTGTGTGTGTGTGTGTGTGTGTGTGTGTGTGTGTGTGTGTGTGTGTGTGTGCATGTAGGTACTGTATGTCGTTGCCCAAAATTATTGAAATGGAGCAGCATACACGATTTCTTAGTCTTCATGCTTTTCATAGTTATAAATAGAACTTTTGGTCATAATTCTATTTTCCCCATTGTAGCAATCCTCAGACAGAAGGGAAGCGACAGGGAAGCGAAGTGACAGTCAATGGGAGAGGGAGAGAGAGAGACGCAAGCCACAAACAGCTGTTTCTTTGTGTCTCCCTGCTGATTTGACAGAGAATTGAATTCATAAATTCTAAATATATTTAGCGCTCCGATCGTTCTACATTGTTACGTGAGTGCTCTGATTATTCAGTTTGTTTGAGTCTTCTCACGGAAATTGTACTTTTAGTAAGAATGAGGAAAGTCCTACTCTGGCTGGTATCGTATGGTAGCGTATAGTCCACCTACCCAAGGTTTTGATCTGCATTTCAATTCATGGGAATAGAAAAAGGAAAAAGGAGTGTGTGGCCCTTGTGGTGACGACCCTCACTACTGGTTTTACCATGGTTACACTGTCATAGCATATCCTCTGTACAACCAACACACTCGAAGCTCAAGGATTACCAGATGTTGTCTTAATTAACCTCATTATCTTCTTCCCTCTCCTCTTTAAGGCCTTCAAATCTCAAGTGTATCTTGTGATTTATCTTTAATGCCTGCAATTTGACATTCAGTATTGTTGTCAAAGTAGTTATTTTCCCACGAAAGTGGAGTTCGGGGATTAGCTGTTCAAGATTCAAATAATACAAACTATAGTTTTGATAATAATAGTGATCATAATCACTTTATCTCTACATAACTTTGATACAAGTGGTGCTTTACATAGGCATACAATAACAAGATAAATCAAAAGATAGATAACTGATCAAAAATAATTATGGAGTAATAATGACAAGCAAGGTATGAATTCCTAAATAATAGTTAAAAATAGTGGGAGGGAGAGGGAGCTGCGCAAAATCTGACAAATGTCCTCAAGTGATGTTACAAAGTCTACATTAGCTGCTACTAGCATAACACACCAGAATGTCCGACCAAACTGTTGGCATACAAGTGGCATTGTGGGTAATGCATGGAATAGTCTTTGTTCTTTTGAAAGTTGATGTGCAAAAACATAAATGGCTTCGGACCAACATGTACCCTTCTACATTCCTCATCATAAACGTATGCATACTGGACAAACGCTCCTCAAATCTGCTGACAAACACTCTGGTCTTCAGTCCAGCTTGACAACAAAAGGGATCTAGCTTTTACTGTTTGAGGTCAAACAGCTGAGTTGGTGCTACTTCTAACTGTCTAGCATTATAATATGTTGTGTGTACTGGCCCTTCCTCATGTGTGGCTCTGACACTGTTTATGTTGTCGTTTTTTATTTGCTATTATTGTGCACTTAGAGTAATTTAATTTAGTGAATTTGCAATGTACAGTAGGTGTATTTTACACCTATATTTTTTTTTCTTCTGTTTATATAAAGCACTAGTAACTAGTGTTTTTAAGTGCTACAATAAATAAATAGTGTACCTGTTTACAGCAGAACACACACATATACAAGTGTGTTTGAAACTCAATCATCATTACACTTAATATGTCTATATCAGTTATAACACTTAGTACGTCAAGGAATTAACCTCAAGGTTGCACAGTTAAATTAATTGGAAATGAGCTCCACTTTGAGATCTCAATGACTGATGAATGAGACGCTGATGGTGAAACAGTTGACGGCAGCTGTTAAAAACTAAAGCAATGTTCAATGTATGTATTCGGAATTATTTGCAACTACGGTAATTTGAAATGAAAAACAAAGTATTTCTCACACTCATATTTACAGGTTGTTTTAGCTTAGCACAAGCACAGAAAGCAGAGGGTGAACAGCTAACATAGGTCCTTTCATTGGTTGAAAACAACTTAGCAAATATCTTGGTGAATACATTTGTCCACCAATAAGTAAATTACAGTACCGACATGCCAAATGTATGGCTGATGTTTTGTAGAAACGGTTTCCTGGTTAGAGATCATCATCCCCAACTTAGTAATTTAAGCAAATGTCCAAAATCAATGTATGTTGTCGTAAGCCCTGTGGCAGCCATATTAGTTATGACTCTTGTCCCTCGGGAGCAAAGGAGGAATTCTTGATGACATTATGACAGAGCCACAAAGTAGGCACAGGGAGGAGATCATGGCTCAACAAAACCTTTGGCTTTGACACACGAGAACGCTGTTCATCTCCTATTTTCTACCAACGGTCAACTTTGGATTCTTTTAACCTTGACTACAATCTTTACCTGACCTTAATCAACTGATTATCATAGTCATGTTTGCTCCTAGACCTAACCACACTCCAACCAATTGTGTTGTCTGATCATACAACTGAGTACTTTTTCCAATAGGGATTTATTTTGGAGGTCACAGTCAAATGATGTCATCCTGCTGATGGTGGCATCATGTGTCTTTCTGGTTGGCAGTGACAATTTCCATACATTAATTAGGAGCACTTTTGGCTTGTTTATTTTTCCACAAGTGATATTTAACTTATCCTTATCATAAATGATTGTGTATCTTGTGTTTCTTTTTTTAAAAGAACATTGCCCGAAATATAATAAGATTAAATAAAATGCTTAAACATTGATATTGATATCAACTTTAAAATTCTGAATCGATGTTGTTGTAGTTTGAGTCCCAGCAGTCAGTGTGTTGTACTGATGTGTGTCTTTCTATTTCCCCTTGCAGGACACTGAGATCCTCAACACAGCTGTCCTCAATGGGCGAACAGTTGCCGTGCCAGTAAAGGTAGTCACCGTCGGAACAGACGGGACCGTCTCTGATGTGACGGAGTCAGTGGAATGCAAGTCAACAGACGAACAGGTTATCAAGGTTAGTGGACAATGTGTTTTGAGCAGCTGCTTTTTGTTTGACCTCTTTCCAATTCGTCTTTATTGTCTAGTGGTAGGTGGGTGGGTGACCAGAATGAACAAAAGGTAGTTTTAGTTTGTGCACATTAGTTTAAGAAGCGGGTGCAGAAATTCCTCCATCAAAATAGGGCTTGGCTTTTTCCTCTCTTTCTCAAATGGTGTGCCAAAAAGTGAGCGCTTCTCCTCAGGTCACAGAGTGATACCATGGAAAGAAAAAAAAGAAAAAGAAAGATTTCAGCAACAATTAGCTGTCGTCATTGCACAAGCTGCTGAAAGAAAAACATTCTCCCTGTAGCTTTTAGCTGTATGCAGTCCCAGAATGTACAAAATGTCAGAACAGTAGCTGTAAAAAAATATATAATAAATAAACCACTATAGTCTGCCTGTTTTTGCTTATCTTGTAAGATGATACCTGTACTTACTCATCTGATATGGAGCTAAAATTCAAGAAGACAGCTGCTCAGAAACATATTAGACAACATTGCAACTCCAATCTCCCTCTGCTCATTATACTTGCCTCCAGATAATGTTAAAACAATGTTATGGCATCACATATACAGCATAATTATAATATATAACATATATCAATAAGGCTATTTCTTGCATTAAAGAGGTCATTGGTTGTAAGCTGACTGTATACACCAACAAGACAGCCCCTGTTTGCATTGTCATTACCCCTTGCCAATAACATGGCTTTGATAAACCATAAAAGGTGACAAAATGTTCACCCTGATTGATTTCCTATCCTGAGCAAGTTCAAAATGGGGCTCTGTAAATTGATTTTCATTGGCTTTCTGAAAGCTTAAGTAATCAATCTCAAACGTTATTGAATTCTTTGGGAAATGTTACACAGGATTTGTTGTCTGATCTTAAAAAAAAAAAAATGCACAACCATAAGTATTATCCGATAAGTAAAAGGCGGAGCACTTTCCTTTGACAATTTTTGATTAAATATCTGCCCTTCAACATGTCCCTATTGTATAATACGAAAGGAGAAATGAGAAACAAACAAAGTGAGAGAATGAACTGTTTGATGTGGGAGAGGAAAAGAAGAGTGTAGCAAGCGTGCCTGTGTTATATTGAGAAGCTGATTTGTGTTTCTGTGTTTTCGTACATGCATATCAGAGAGAAGAGAAGAAGCAGATCTCTCAAAGGGTTTAATTATCCACTGAAAAAGTACCACACATTGTGACGCTGACCTCGGTAGCGTACTCCCATGCCCACCCGTCTGGATTGGGAACAGTAAGAAGTGCCCCTCCTCTCTCTCCCGTATTTTCAAAGAAAACTCCAAATAAAAATGTTTTTTGATTGGAATGCATCTCCATCCTCTGGAACTCTTTTAACTGAAACTTTGAGGACGAATTGATTGTCCCTATTTCCCTCTTTTCTGACCAAATGATTCATCGCTTAATGGAGAAGATAATCAGAAGATTAATCACTGCCATAAAGGCCTCGCTTGTAAAAAGAGATAATGTTTGATATCACAGGCCCTAATTGATCGCTTAACACGTTGATTCTTATAGCACAGCTGTATTTAACATAATTTCGTGACATAAAAAGCTGCTTGACGTAGCAAATCATTCCCTGAAGGGTCACGGTGGGATTTTCTTTTTGGGGGTAGTTTTGCGGTCTCTTAATGTTTGCATTCACCCTGATCCGTAGTGAGAGTTAGTGTGTTGGACCTGCTCAGGGAAATACTCTGCGGATGCTACAGAAAGGATAGATGTTGTGACACTTCACATTGTGCATTTATTGCTCATTCCTGCATTTATTGCTCATTATTGCATTCATTGCTCATTATTGCATTTATTGCTCATTACTGTCAAATGGACTATAATGGGATACAGCCACTTGCTGTGAGCACAGCTGCAGCTGCTCTGCCTGGCTGTGGATGTGATGATTGATCAGACTATGGCTGTAGCATCAACTACAATATGGCTACCGGAGTTGTACTGCGGCTACTCTTTGCCGCTCCTATTAACCTTAGCAAAGGCAGCATTGTTAAGCCCTGCGGGTCTTGAAGTGGGAATACAAGACAAACTACTAGAAATAGCAAAATATTGCGAGGGAATACAAAATATATTGGAAAGGGGTTCAGGGTAGTGCAGGGGAAAGAATTCCCCTGTGAGTCTTCACAATGCTATCACAGTGAGCACTCACTCGAAATTCCTTTCGCTTATTTTTAGTGACACTATCGCCTATCAGGCTATTGCTGTGGTGAGCAGTAATAGAGCTTACTTGACTACCTGTTGTGGCATTCAAGTATGCTCTTTGCAGTCAAGAGCAATGTTAATGGAAAATAAAACACTTCAAAAATGGTTAGGATAAGCATAGTTTGGTCGTAGCTCTCATTGAAAAGGCTGCTATCGGTCCGTCATCCCTACACACGAAGACAACAGCAGGTTTGAATGACTAAGATTATTAGTTACAGCCAACTTGACAGAAAGCCAATTTTGTTGTGGATTTACGAAACATAAACCTCCAGGTGCTGAAAAACGAAGCCAACACAGAAGTGCCAAAAAACTGCAGTAGCTCAAATCATTTGAGGCTTGAAGGCAAATGTGAGTCAATCTCCATAGACCCCCATGTGAGAAGGCCCAACTTTGGCACTGAAATAAACAGCCTGGTACAAAAGACAGTTTTGGTCTCTAGAGCTAATGTATATGTCTAACCCGTTTAATTCATTATAAGGCTTAAAGTTAGGCATACTTGAGGGTGTGGCTGTCTTGACTGACAGGTGGATGCCGTGCCGGGTTGCTAGCTGCTGCCTGCCTGAGCATCCACATTGAGCTCAATGGCTCTTCAGAGAGCCATGGGTGACAACACAGAGACAATGTGCATATTTTATACATTATATGTGATTTAACTACCCTCTATTGTTGAAGTGCTCTCCTCTTTAAACCTGATGTCAATGCCAGGCATCTACTCTAACCATTATCATAAGCAGCACAGTGCTCAACAGTAAGAGGTGAGGCCCGGAATGAGCATGAATCTGTGGGCTCTTGCTGCTTTGGACGGGCTTTCAAGTCATACGCTGTGACTGGACAAAACACATATTGTTTGAATATTTTTCTCCTAAAATAATAAGTGCAAAAGAATAAACAACGGGGTAATATAATTATATCCATCAAATCTAAAAACTACCTTGAAAGTAATTACAATATATTCTCCCACAGGTTTAAAAAAGAGAGAAAAAAAAGGCAGATTGATTTTAATACAAAAGGAGACAAATAGTCAAATTAAATGAACACAAACAAAACAACGTGGGTTGTACTTGATGTTTTTCTTTTCACCACAGTGATGTAGAGCCCCGAGGTCTATTCAATAAACCTCACTTTATAGTTCCATTCAAAGTTTACAATGATGAAACTCCCACTTAATTACTGCTCTAAGCAATAATCA
Source organism: Myoxocephalus aenaeus (assembly GCA_038501785.1). Lineage (NCBI taxonomy): Eukaryota > Metazoa > Chordata > Actinopteri > Perciformes > Cottidae > Myoxocephalus > Myoxocephalus aenaeus. The sequence continues at coordinate 3,726,579 of JBAMJR010000001.1, read as the reverse complement.
AAGAAAAATATGCCTTAAGCTCAGTGCCCTGCATTTTCAGTGTGAACACAATTATTGATTTTAAGGAATTAAAAAAAGATTAACATCCTTTGGAAATGGCCACAGCAGAAGTACTACAGTGCAATATAAGTGACAAAGACTCGGTCTCTCAGGAACTGGACATTTTTACTCCGTTATCATTTATCTCATTCATAGTCGGTCTCACTATGAATTGGTTCCGGTGGAGTCCTTATCTGTGTGTGTGTGTGTCTGTCACTCTGGATAAATTCAAAGCCTGCATGATTTGCAACACAATGAGTTGTTTCCATGGAGAGGTGACGTGGACATGTGCGTGGTTTCATGACACATTCACGGTGATAAAAATGTTTATGCGGTGCACAAGATGTCACCTTCAGCAGATCTCAATTAAATCTGTATGGTTATCAACTTCCATACCCTTCAAAAGGAAAGATGAAGATGGATCTAGAATTGGGAAGCAAAGTGGAACAAAACTAGAAAGGTAGAGCTGGGTTGACAACTTGACATAAACTGATTTCAGCATGGAGGTGACACAGAAGGGGGGAGACCGAGGGAGAGAAAAGGAACAGAGAAAAAGGAACAAAAATAGAGGTGAGGCTTAAGAGACTCAATGAGGAGTGAAGTGGATTTTTTCAGCTCACTTTCTGGATGGTTGCCTTTCGAAACCCTGCACATTAATGCATGTCGAGTGTGTGTGTGTGTGTGCGTGTGTGTGTGTGTGTGTATGTGTGTGTGTGTGTGTGTTCCTGTGACTTCAACATAAACACACACCTCCCAAATAGAGTCATTTGCATACCGTATACATTATCATCAACTCACATTAACTGCTCAATACCAGACAGCTCTAATTCCTCAAATAAAGAAGCAGCCTGTAGTTTTACATGTACAGCTAGCATACTGTAGTGTAAAATACTTTTGAAGACTATTTTGCACATTTGTAAGGTTGCAACTGATGATTATTTTATTTTCATTGTTCATTATTCTGTCAAATATTTTTACAATTAATCAATTATATAATTAGGCTAATAGTGATAACTGTCGACAATAATTTTCCAGAGGTCAAAGAGATGCTTTCATATGTGGTTTGGTCAGACCAATAGTCAAAATTAATTTACAATTAATTAACATTTACATATACAGTATTCATTTACAAACAAGGGGAAAGGCAGTAAATCCGACATTTTTGAGAAGGAGTAAACAGTCAAAGTTTAGCTTTTTGGTTTGTTGGATCTTTTAAGTAATTTATCAAAATCGTTGCCAATTCCTTTTCTGACAATTGATTTATTCAATAAGTGAATAATGTCAGCCCTAGTTGCATGCAGTATGCATTGTTGATCCCGTATGGCTACATGATTTTGATATTAACGCTACATTTGGGTGGATATTCCTTTATCATCATGTATAAAATGTCACAGGTGGCCTGATTATGAACCTAAACTGATCATTTTGACCAAAAGTTTCGGTGACTTCTTGAATCTTTCCACACTTTGATTTCAGCCTGAGAACCGTCCTTCCTGAAGCACAACCTGTTCTCATTCCAGGAAGACGGAACATGTAGAAGTCAAAGTAATACTTTAGTATGATGCGGCTGAGAGTGAGAGAGTGGGAGAGGAAGAGGAAATGAAAGGGAGGAGGAAGAGAGAGAACTGACAGACACCAAGCTGTCAGTTTAGTTCCCCAGAGATAGTGGGCTGGTCTGACATCATTTGAGAGTAGAGCCAAGTTATATGCAAAGACTTGAAGACAGATGACAGTCTTCTTGTGAGTGGTTTGTTACAAAGGAGCAATTGTCAGTAATGGGGACATGTGCTGAAATTACCAGTTGTGCCAATCAAATGTATGATGGTATTTGAGATTGAAATGCAAGAGATTGGAAACAAAACATATGGAGATTTTGGTGCTTTGAAGATAATAGACGGACATTTAAGACATTCCTGCGATATCTTTTCTCCATGTTGGACACGCATCAACAAAACCTCAATCGCTGATTGGAGCTTTATTTTACGCAGCCAATCATAATTCGGTTTGAGGTTTCATTCTCTGGTTGGATGAAGCAAGCTTGCGTCTTTTCTTCAGCTCCATCTGTTAAGTTGGAACCAAAGTCACATAACTTGCACAAATATAATTCTTGCACACGCATTAAAGACTTCTACGCACTTACAAACACACACACACACACACACACACACACACACACACACACACACACACACACACACACACACACACACACACACACACACACACACACAGAAGAAGCTCAGCAGACCTGACACTTGAGGTTTTAGTGAAGCAATGCCAAATCTTTCCACGCTCCAGCATCTCAGAAGAGGCTGCTGACAAACATCAACTGGAGAGAAAGAACAGAAGATCTTTCTCAAGACGACGCATTTTAGAAGCATTATTACGTTTATATGACTCCTTATTGGAATTGAAATACTTTTGTTCAGGTTTTCAGTCCCAAATAAATTGCCCTTCTTTCTTTATCTCTTTAAATCTCTCTCTCACCCTGCTGCTTCCCTCATTTTCCCCTTTTTTTCTCCAGGTGTCAGAGCGATGTGACTACGTGTATGTCAACGGGAAGGAGACAAGAGGAAAGAGCAGGGTGATGCTCAACTTTACCTACAGTTTCCTGAGTGCCCAGCTGGAGATGAGCGTGTGGATGCCTCGGCTGCCCTTGCTCATCGATGTGGCCGACCCCGAGCTCAGCCAGATAAAGGGCTGGCGGGTCCCCGCTAGTATGGGGAACAGGAGGTAAGGCCCAAATGTCTATTGCATCTTGTAAAATTCACGGCAATTTTGAATGGAATTGCACATCAACAGCTATATGGCAACTTTTTCCAGCACATTAATGCTTCCATCTTAAAAACAAACACGAAAGTCTTGCACAAGCTAAAAGCAAAATAGATTGTGGGCTTCATCTCGTCACTGCCCATGTGTCACAGCATAAGGTGGCCATACAGGACAAGTATAAACTTCTTTATTTTGGTCATTAACCTGAGAGGTTTTTTACAGTTCCTGCATGAGAATAGGATCGCATTCTTCACCTGGTAAAATAAATGGAGGCCACAATAAATTGTCTTGGTAATGTTGGTGCAGGCATATGAGGCATAAAATGCAGGTGCAGCTGCAGAGTTGCTATAATGAGTGTCTCATAACTCATTGGATCCACTGGTCTCCCAAAAGGTACTTATGCTGAATATGAAAGTAGTCATAATTTTGAGCATTACAGAGCGTGGCCAAAATTCCTGGCGCTGAAAAGTGACACAGTGTGCATGATCTGTGTGTTGCATCGCGAGTTGTATGATGCGGTTACAATTAAGATATTTATATCTATATTTTTAGAAGTGATATTTATATTAGTGATATTTATATATTAGTTTTTCCTTCAAATATGAATACGGTCGAATAAATGACCCTACTCAAATTGAAACAGATGATCATTGAGGTACACCGACTAATTAAATTTAAATTAAATTTAAAAATAGCTATTATTATTACTAATAACTGTGATCATACAGTAACTATATGGTAAACACACGGCGCACAGTGTTTGTACTGTAAAAATTAATTAGATTGTTCCATATGCCCCAGTACTTCCGTGCCACGTCCCATTGGCCTACACCCCACAGGGTGGCACTCTAACGCCCTGCTATCCACGCCTGGTCCCATTAGTCATGTCTGTCAAGTGCATCACTGCATGAAGAACGCATGATATGTGAAGTTGCTGTGCATATTTGTAGAAAAAGAGAGAGAATATCAAAAACTAAATGATTTTTGTTATGTTTTTTAGTTTTTTTAGTAGTGCTTCAATGTGTGTGTGCTCCAACTTTGTGTGTGCACATTCACATAAGCTCCAAATCCACCTCATTACACCTTGACTGACCTGTCACTCAATGCTACAAACATGACCTGACCTCATGTTTCTGTTGCCAGCCACAAATGTCACCTTGGTTTAAACTGCCGTCCCCTCACTGATGTGGAATAAGGGAAGAGGGAGTGCATGGTGAGGGAGGATAGGAACTAAGCCAAGCCATTGGGCCACAGCATGTTAACCTGTCAGCCCGTTTTTCTGCCTAACCGGCTATGCCTCATTAAACCTAATGGAAACTGTCACTGTCACTCCCCGTGGCCAGCTGACTGTTAGAGACAGAGATGCAGGCAGAGCTGGAAAGTAAGAGAATAAAAGGTGAAAGTGAGTGAGAGAGAAAAGCAGAGGGAGAGAGTTGAAAAATGGATTAAAGTCAAGTCAAGTTAAAAATTGATGTGTAAAATATAGAGTGAGAGTCAGGCGTGCAGCGAGAGAGAGAGAGATATGACGGTGGTAATGCACAGGACAACAAAATAGACCTATAAAGTGGTAAAGAGTGATGGAAGATGAAGGATGCGGATGAATAAGAGTGATGTATGCACCTAATAGCTATAGCAATGTGTCTTTTCATCATCAACACGGTTGACTCTTAGGAGAGGATCTGTGTCCCAAGGCCACATTTCACCCGTCACTGCAGCTCCTACAACCCAGCATGGAGACTAAAAAATACAATATGTTGTTGTTTAATATGATGTATTGTAGTAGCTGAGGGAGCAATTCATGTCTACAAGCTGTTTTAATGTTTTTATTTTTATTTTTGGGAGGGAGCCGAATATGAACCTTTGGGAGGTACAATAAATTGTAGTTAATCATGACGTAAGACAACCTGCTGAGAATATATAATATAGTAGAGCAGACTATAATCAAATGAACCCTTAGTGCAGCCAAGTATAAAGGAGATGTTTTAATTGTGTATTTCAGATATGTATTGACCTTTGTAACATTATGAGTGTGGTAAAACTTGTATCAAATATCTAGGCGCCTAACGGCTTAATAATATATTTTTATATATATATAATATATTTTTAAGTTGTCTATGTGTATCAATGGTTGGATGTTTTCTTAGATCCACATAAGATCTCTTTTGTAATTCTTTGCAGGTCTTTCCTGTCCGACCTTCCCACTCTAATGTGGGCCTGTTAATGTGATGAAGGGCCATATAAACTTCACTTAACTAGGAGGAAAAGTGTGGAACAGACGTGTAAAAATAATCCCCTACTGGGTTTGCAAAACGTCATTTGTCACAAAACATACATCTTTCTGAGAGGGCTGTATCTGCAAAGTGTTTGCCGCGGGCCAAATAAATGGCAGACATACAGCAAAATATCAGTTGCCCTTTTAAAGAAAATGAGAAAGCAAGCAAGGCAGCAGTTTGTCTCTGCAAGCTGTTTTTAATGGATTTTTTGAAAACACTGGGAGCCTATGACTTTCGGGAGGTCGGAAAAACCTCCAGCACAACAAGACAGTAGAGGCTTTGACTGCACTGCAGTAAATACATCAGAGGGTTTAGACTTCATGAGCATTACAGTAGTAGTGATAAGGACGACATGAATTACATTGAATTGTGATAGAAAGAAATAGAATTATACTGGTGATAACCTTCAAAGTATCTTTTTCACCTGAGGACTTCTCGAAAGAGAAAAATCTTTCAGTGCTTTTTACTTCACAAACAGAAGTATACTTATGCTATCGGCCTTCATACTCCTCACTGTTAGAAGTCATTTGATCCATGCTTTATTACCATTGCTCGTCTGCCCTCCTTTTATCATTTGTGCAGGTATGAGAGGGTCACTGATAACAGGGATGAAGACGATGCCGCAGACGAGAGGAAGGAGAGCGGCTGCGTTGCCCAGTATCAGAGCACCACCCTCCGTGTCCTCACACACTTTGTGGCAGATACGGGAGAAGTTAGAGGAGCCGCGGACGAGGACGGCCTGGGCCAGCAGAGCTTCCTGCTGGGGAGTGACTGGCAGGTGGAGGTGACACAACTGGTCAAGGACTTTCTGAGAGTGGAGGTCCCGAAGGTTGCACAACTGCTGGAGGGACAAGTTCTTATAGGAATGAGCGCTGGAATCACCAAACTACAGGTAGTGTGTGTGTGTGTGTGTGTGTGTGTGTGTGTGTGTGTGTGTGTGTGTGTGTGTGTGTGTGTGTGTGTGTGTGTGTGTGTGTGTGTGCGCGCGTGTGTGTGCGTGTGTGCGTGTGTGTGTTTTGGCCTGATAAGCAGACTGCGTTGCCATTTTGTTTCACTTAATTTGTTTGTCTGAAATCATGGTTATGTTCAGGTAATCAGTCGATTCTAGTCGACACAGAAGCAACTAAGCAACCTGCCATTTTAGTGGCAATTCATCTGTTGCCATTTGACTATGACACGGGATGATGATGTCATTCTTAATCCTGCCTACAATGCTCTGATTGGCTCGGCTGTGTTTCCAACTAAGGAAACAACCAGCTAGCACTAGTCCAAAACCTGATACGTACATCTATATAGCTATACCAGCAGAGGTCTGGAACTAGGCAAGTATTTTGGGAAAGTCAGAGAGATAATTCCTACAGAAAAATAATCTCTCTCAATACCCTGATTTTGATGGAGAGTGTACCTTTTCCAGTTCATAACACAATATTAAATGAAAAAAGAGGAGAAAGCTCCACTAATCAATAGTTTTGCTCAAATGAGAAACATGACTCTGAATTAGCTGGACAACAACAAAAATGTCCCCAAAAAAAGGGCTTGCAAGTGAGCTACACATATATATGATGTGGGGTAAGACCCAACAGGTAAAGGGTTACAAAAACAACATTGATTGCAGCATAGCACAAATACTTAAGCCTATTATGAGCTAACAGAGAAACGTGGTGTCACGGCACGTCTACTACAAGCTTGCACCTCTGCAGGAAGAGAAAGAGTGATAGAACTATCACTCTTTCTCTCCCTCCCTCCCTCCTTCACACAGCACTCAGAATCCTATTTATGTTGTACTACAACCAGGTGCTTACTTCAGATGACACATGCGCCCACCGTCACCGTAAACCAACATCAATCTGGCATTTACAAGATAGCACAACACAGAACAACACATTGTTGAAGCAGTAGACTGGAATCATAATCTCCCTCTCTGTATTTATCAATAGAAGAGCTGTGTGCACTGCAGGGGTGGCAACATGTGTGAGATAGAGTGCTGTTTCACTGTTGGCCTGGGCACGCTTTAAATGGAAGGAAAAGTCACTAGAAAGATATGTGAGATCGAAGTGTTTTCAGCCTGATACTGGTGATATGGAGAAAAAAGAGGAACTGAACATGTGGGCAAATTTTGATTGCTCGTTTTACTTCAAAGTTATCATGTGGTAGATTTACATCTTACTGATCTGTGAAGAGTTATATAGTGGAATGAAGGGGGACTGGCACTATGGGCCATTTAACAAACTGCATTTCAACACTTGTTGAAGCCTTAAATGCTCCATTTTCAGCAAAAGATATACATCCATCCCTGATTTTGACACAGTCAGCTCAGACCAATTCACTAGTGTACTGTGTGCATGATTGCACTTCAGGGGGTGGATTAAATTATGCAGACCTTCAACAATATACTACATGTTGTAAAGCTTCCATGATTCCATAAAGACTGGGTCAGAAAGGTTTTTGATTAAATAATTTGTCTGCTGAAACTCCAGGTGATTTTGAGGCTATATTTTGCATTTGAAAGAACTATTGGCACTTTAGAAATGGCTGTGGACATAAAGCCTGGGATTTTGCAATTTGCAATTTTGATACATTTTTAATTAATTGTGCAGCTCCTTGAAATGCTAATTATGTAATTAACATAAAGGTTGATTGGACTAAATGCAGAAGTTCATGTAATTCTATGTAATCAAGTGTCAGCTATGTTTTCAACCAAGTCTTTGGTATGCTGCTCAGGTGGTCTGTGGAAAGGTGCAATCATTCTGAAAGAAAACCTGCTCTTGAGTTAGCACAAAGCTGTTGGCTTCATCCAGAGAAATCATGTAAACACTTTGTGAAATAGTCAAAGAAAAGCATAAATTCAGCTCAATGAACCACAAGGCATACTTATTCCAGTGGCTTTCCTTATTTTCCTGAAAACAACAAAAACCCAATTCAATATCACCATTTCCTGTGACCTTTGTTTCCCCATATGTTTGTGAAGGACAGCTGCACGCTTCCCTTGATTGGCTCCTTCGAGGCAGGTTATTAGAAATACTGAAATATCCATGCAGGTAAACATTGGCCTTTCAGCGACATACAGAATGGGATCTGACTACGATAATCAACAAATCACAAATTATGTGGAAAAAGAGCAAATATTTGTTTTGCATTTTCCAATATTTTGTCCTATACTATTCAAACATTGCATAAGAGGAAATATGAAGAAAAAATATAGTTTTTCCGAAACGGATTTAGCATTATTTGCATTTGTCTTATAAAACCAAGCTGTTGGGTAACATTTTTCAAAGGAAATAATTGAGTACTACCATTCCAGCAGCCAATGGTTTCCAATCATGTAGGCCCACTCTCGATAATATTATGAGTATACCTTCTATTATAACCTTATTGTTGAGTGGTAATGTTGTAAGTGTGGACTTATTTCAACAAGAGTGACGGCCTGTTGTATGTTCACCTGCAGGTACACGCAGATATAGACATTGTGAAAAGCATTATGTTAATTTGAGAGCTACTTCGGGAAAAAATGGATTTCTGCCTCAATCATCCAAGTACCAGTAATACAGCGCCAGTTTTCCAAGGGCTTTCTCTTTGGAAATATATTTTTGATCAAACTGTTCAGAATTACAATGAAGGACCATGGATTTTACAATTAAATGAAAGCCAAGGATTTCAAAAGGCCACTGGGGCATTTAACGACTCCATAGTGGCCGTAGAATTGGTAATGTGATCTTTAATGTACTGGGCTGCGAGTTCAATGGTGTATCAGAACAAAAGGAATGCATAATTTTTTTGTACATGTTATGAATAGACTATTTGCATGCAAAACATATTTTACCATGAACCTTTGCAAAAGTGTGATGAGTCAGAGAGACAATGCTGGGTTGTTTGTAACATTGTCGGTTGCATTAGGCTGGATCCTGGTGCAAACAGGATTGTGTGGGGTCAGGTAGTGAAAGCCCTCTGAGATTTGGAGAGAAATAATACGAGAGAAGACAACTCTGAATAAAAAGAGGGAAGCCGGGAAGGGGTCTTCAATTCTGATGGAATGAGGCAAACCTTTAAACTTGTTGACTGGTGTGAGGAAGGGTTGTGTTGGGTATTACTAGTGGAGGAATCTCACGACCATGGATGTAGGCCAAAGGCGGGACCTGCAATCTCTCTATAACGGGTTTGAGGACAGAGAGACGACATCTCTGAAAATTGAACAAAGGACTCTGATAAAGGGGAGGAGAGGGGGTTTGACCACTTCCACAGAATCAAGGAAAGGAGCCTTGACATCTCTGAGAGGAGAGCAGCACAAAGCCTGGACATTTGTTAGTGTGTCGTCTTGGTTCGGTTTAGGAAGATTTATTTCAGGAATGCAAAAAAATGCTCTTGGCTTCTTGTGGAGAGTTCTGTCGGGGTTATAGATTGCACTTCCTGGCATCTTTAGAGGAGATTATTTATGAAGTTGGGAAACTTCTCCTGATAAGAGAAGGTGATACACAACTTCTTGAACTTTACACTTTGGCACTCGTTCATTTCCTGAGATTTCAGTAGCTTAGATTCCTAGTGAGCAAAGCATGTACCATCTTTTGAATTCAGCTCGATTTTATTTCACATCTCGCAACCTTGAAGCCAATCATTTTCTAATGAATACCTTGCGGCATTGCTTATTTTGCTTTCCTTTTATCTGTATTAAAAAAACAAACACTTTCAGACAATCAGTGTGCATGCCTATTAATTAGAGGGAACGTCACCACCAGTCTACCTGTTTAACCTTTGCACTCATCTCAGAGGTGAGGGTAAATATGCCCACGTTTCGAGACTGTTTCTAATATTCAAGGATATATCAGTTTCACTGTGTGGAAAAGGGAAAATGAAAAGAGGTAAACCATAGGGAGGAAAACAGGGAAAGGGGTCTGTACAAATGAGGCAGTGATAGGTGCTGACAGTTCATTATGGCTGGTAAATGCGGCCATGAGGGGCGGCTGGAGGAGAGACTGAAGCCCTAATTGGAGCGGATGGGAGGGATTCTCATCTCATAACAATAATCACAACTATTTACACGCTTACACCTCTGGCACCTCAGGGAGGCGGAGAATGTGTTAGTGAGGTGGGGTTTATATGTTTGCATGTGAGATTAGAGATGTTTTTATGTTAGTAGCCTTAGTACAGTAACTATGAGCCACGTTGGAAGAAGTATTCAGATATTGTACTTAATAAGTACAAATAATCTGCTCAAAGTTCAAGTTGTGCATTCAAAGTATTCAAAGTATTAGCAAAATATAATGTTAAAGAAGTACTAAATATGCAGAATGGCACCAATTCAGAATCATATAAATTGTATTACTGGATATTGATGAATTAATGTTTGTGTGTTCACATTAAAGTTGCAGCTGGTAAAGTTGGAACAAATTGTGTTTACTTTACACACTGCTGGGTATTTTAATCTATAATAAGTAATTCATTAGATTTATGTTTTGTATGAATAATGTAATCTGCAAAGTAGCTGGCAATTTAAATGATCAAATAAATGTAGTGGAGTAACACTTTACACCACTGCTTATGAGTCAGCTTGTTTTCTTTTATGACCCTAACCTTAACAAATTGATTATCGTCGTACACGTTTCATCACATTACTGTGAAGGTCTCCTAACCTTAACAAGGCAGTCATTTGAACCCAAAACAACATATTTTCCTAACCCTTACCAAGTAATTCCACTGTTTGAATAACTGTAACTACAAATTAGCATTGTCAAATGATAAATCCCATTTATATTTCCAACCGGGATTTGTTTTTTGAAGATTTTTCTTGAGCATTGGTATAAATACATGGTTGTTATGTCTGTGTTTTTCTGAAAGACTTAATTGACAGTACTGAACCAAGGTTAAATTTCATTATTTGTGGACCAATTCTTGGCCATTCTTGATAAAACTCATGCTTGCTTGGGCTCTCAGGGCTTGGGCATCTTATCATCTTTCGAGACGTCATTGTCAACAACAGCGGCTGCTTAAAGAAATGTCTCTTCCTCTTCATTCACAGTAACAGTCATCTTGGACCTACGTGAGTTGCAAGTGTTTCTGTGTGTTTTAGGTGCTGTCCCCTCTGACATCGTCGGTCCTGGCTGAGAGGAGCATCACGGTGCTAGATGATAAAGTGAGTGTGACAGAGCTGGGGGTGCAGTTGGTCTCTGGACTCTCTTTGTCCCTGCAGCTCAGCCCAGGGAGCAACAGGGCAATCGTCGCCACTGCAACCACACAGGAAGTCATCGAATCACTCAAACAGGTACTAACCCACAGTCTTCAAATATCTTGCTGCTTTTTACATTATTAATCATCCTTTAAAATTGCCAAAAGCGGATGGTCTTAACTGTATTAGCACTGTGTATTGTATTTGGCTTGCACGTTCAGGGCTGAATCAGAGTTAATATTCAGTCTATGATATTTTTGCAATTTTTCTTTTACAATTAATTCGCTCTTGATATAGCGAAGACATCTCTTTGATTTGCATATACAACCACAGAACAGCACTGTTATTCCCGTAATTAGAATTTCAAATGGAAAATGGCTTCTGTCTCTTCCCTTGGAGAGAAAAGAATATTTGGCTTTCAGGATAATAGTTTCATATCCAATTGTTTCTATGAGCCTTTCCACTGTAATTAAGGCTCACTTTTGCTTCCGCCATGTTCCTCTGTTTTATTATACAGTCATTCTTGTGCATCCGTTGAAATTGTGCAGATAACTGAGGCACAGTTATTTTTGCTGTTGTAATGATAACAATTTCTGTTTGTTTATTTTCTTAGGAGTCGCTTATCAGCGCTTGGCTCCAGTTCAGTGATGGATCCATGACTGCTCTAGACAACTACAACCCTGCCCATTTTACCCTGACAGCCACCTCTTTGGATGACCAGGTGGTGAAGGTGCAGCGCAGTGCAGCATGGAAATGGCCAATCATTGTTGCCAAGGGGGAGGGCCAGGGTTTGCTTGTGCGTGTTGAAATGAGCCCATCCGAGTTGTGCCAGAAGGGGAAACGCCGCACTATCTTAGCCACTGGAATGGCAAACATACAGACAAGGTTTGGTCAGCCAGAGGAGCAATACAGGCAACCAGGAGACCGCCGAACACGTCCGGATCCTCCATATTATGGCGGGTCTATCGCTGACGTGGAAACTGGGTTAATCAACCGTGGAGCCACTACAATTAGGGGCCATGTCCCAGTGAGACCTAATGGAGGCCGTCTATCAGCAGACAGCGGGGCCAGGGTCCCAAATGAATTCTCTGAATACCCAGGCCAGGTAGAGCTGCCTCGTAGCCGCAGCACTGAAGACGACTTGTTACCATCCCGAAGAGGCCTTACAGACCTGGAGATTGGTATGTATGCCCTGCTGGGAGTCTTCTGCCTGGCCATCCTGGTTTTTCTCATTAACTGCATCTCTTATGCATACAAGTACCGTAGCAAGCATCTGTCCCTGGAGGCCCCAGAGGCAATGCCCCATGCCCACGACTGGGTTTGGCTGGGCCAAGACGAGGGGCTATGTCTGCAGCAACAGCATCAGGAGGAGCTGGGCGGTGCCCTAGAGGAGGGTAGTCAGTTACTGAACGGGGGCAATCAGCGTGGAAATATTGCTGTTGGAGGCTGTAGTTCGAGTGGGAGGGATCACAGAAATGAGTCCCTTAACTCGCCCACCACCAAGAGAAAGAGGGTGAAGTTCACCACCTTTTCCAATGTGAAGTCCAGTAATGGATGTCCTGTGCTCAGCCCATTAGCACTAGTGCAGACCAGTGAGATAAAATGGGTATGTCCGGACATCGAGCTTGGGGACTCACAGGATCTTAGGCACTACATGGAAAAGCTTAATGAGAATGCAATTAAGAACACTGCGTAGGAGGTGCTGGTATTGTCAATGAACTAAAGAGAAACTCACCTGAATGCCTTCAGAAAAAGGTGGGAACAAAGGTTGGAGGGGGGAAAGGAAAAAAGGGGTGCAGAAAACAGACTGCAGATGAACTGCTTCTCAGCGTAACAACAGGATAGTCTGATCAGCCTCTGTTATTCCCATTACTCGGAGAGTGTTAGGCAACGGACAACAACAAGACATGATTTCCACGACACCGCAGCATAGATATGAAGGGGAAAATGTGAACTTGATATTGTTGCTTAACTTTAATGTATGTTGTTTGTCTCTAATTGAGGTTCAGTTTCCTTTTCAATGCGCCATCTACTTTGTTTTACGTTTTCTTTATTAATTAATCATTTTATTGTTGTGTTTGTTGTACTTTTTTGCGCTTTGTTGCTTTTTATAAGAGTTGGTGTATGCTCTGTACCATATGTCAGCAAATATAGATTCTAGGAGAGAAGAGTTAAAAGCAATTTTGTATTGTTGTATAGTTTGATTTGGAGGTATTATATGTATAGTAACATTTTGTAAAGTGCTGTTTGGTTTGGGTTTTGGTTTAGTTTTTTTTGTAGCTTAGTTTTTGTTTTGTCTTCAGAAACCAGATCCATGCATGATGTTATTAAGAGGAGGCATGTGTGTCTGATCTGGTACCTGAAATGACAGTGTGTAGATAACTAATACCAATACCTCTGGAGACATGTCTGTTTAATATTATTACATTCATTCATCCTGGAGCTGAGCTTTGGGTTGGTTTCAGTATGTTGATATTGGTTCAAGAATTTCCGTTAGCCTGTACATTTTAACCCTCCTTATGTTAATGTTATTTTTCATGCGGCCCCCTTTTATTTAGTTGCATACTTCACATTAAGCAGACTTTTTACACTACTTCAAATCTTGGTATTACAAATTGAAAAAGGCAGTAGTCACATTCAACAGAAAAAAAACATTGATCACCATCAAAAGAATCAACAGACAATCACATGAATAATGTAAGGATCAATCCCCTTCATTTATAATGTACGATAAAATCAGTCCACTTTACAGTTTGTAAGGCCAAGGTGGAGATCGGAAAACATAGTTAATTTCTTAAACTACTGTGTGACATTTTGGATACCAGTAAAAGCGTCATGACAAACTGTGAAGTGAAAGCCCAAAGTCTGACCTCTTCACTTTTTTGACTTAATATGTCGGTATTAGTCAAGTCCATCCTTTTCTATCTCTGTTTTAAAATTGGCTGCTGGACTAATTAAAACTGAAGGTGACTCTTCTCCATCATGCTGCTGTGTGAGTCATTGGTCTGGCTGTTGAATTCTTCTCCAGGTCGCCTTCTCATGTGTTGTGCAGCACTCAGTTGTACACCACCTTCTTGTGTCACTTCTGGTTGCAAAAAAGAAAATGGCAACAGCCAACAACCAAGATGGCAAAGGTGAAAATGGTGAACTCCAGGCTTTAAAACGGCAGTCCATAAACCATGGGTGTCATCACAGTGAATGGCAAGTAAGTATGTTCGTCTGTCCAGTTCATTCTCATGATGTCATCGCTCAGGAATGTGGCGGGGAAACGTCAAGGTCACTGTGACCTCACAAAGCACCTTTTTGTCCATAACTCAACAATGTCTAATTATGACAATTATACAAAAATGTAAACAGGGTAAACATGTGAAGTGATGCCATTTTGGACAGACATGGATGTAAACTGCAACATGTCTGCTTGGTAGAGGCATACACCCGCAAGGCTGTAATTCCAGTTTGGAAATGATGGATACTGGAAATCATTTACTGGGTTGCTGCCCAAAACTAAAATAGACTTATACATCTGATACAAAAGTTTAGCAAAAGTGTGTACTTATTCACAAAAAAAATATTAAAAACAACCTTTAAGTTGTCATCTCAGATTCCATCAGTGGAGGTAAAGAATCCGTGAATGGGTGATATGGAGAAGTCTAAATGATAATCATAAACAAATGCTGTTGCCAGTAGATGCAGGAATCAAGTATAATACATGTTATGACCATCATTAAGCACCATACAATAATACCTGAGTAACAGTTTTGTATCATAAGCAGATGTTAAAAAAGAACAGACAGAGCCCTAACAAGTTGTTTTCCACAGGATCACAGACTTTCTAAAAGGGCAATCTAATTAGAGATGACTTAGTTCAGTCTTATTACATGTTAATGTGGCATTTCCTGTGCAATTTGTATTGCACACTTTGGCTAGCTTACCTGTGAATCTACTCAAGATATAATTTTCACCCTAATTTAAAGCAAAGCCAACAACCCGTGCATTGGAGATGTGCCCAGGTTACAGGAAAACGAGACAGAAGAGGTCCTGATTGAAGTTTTTCTTTCCCATCGTTCTGAGTTATTTAATATTGAGTACCCGCCAATACAGAGTTCCAATCCAATACTTCTATTGTACTAGATAATACAGCTGCATAGTGCACACTTCAAGTACATTAAAGTTATTCAAACCAATCCAATGTATAGGCTTGACAATTGAATAGTTCAGACAATGCCAATGCATTGTCTGTGCTGTCTGTGTTGAAACACCATGCACCATGGATGACAGCAAAACACTATAGATGCTGAAATTTAGAGCTGGAGATTTCACGACACACACACTGCTTGGGTAGGCGGTGTGCAGAAGGAGCACATTGATGGTGAGGCTTTTTCTTTTTTTTTAAACCCAGTAGAGCCATATACTTTTGGATTAAGTCAATCAATCTCAGTATATGTACAAAATAAAAGCCTGTGCAACTTCTATATTAACATACATCTCTAAAATGTATTGGTGATGATGTGATGGTCAAACAATAAATCAAACATATTTTTATGTTTTAGCTGTGATTAAAAACAAAGAAAGTGCTTATTATTTCCAACTCTGCTACAGTTCAGACTCTATTTTCTCTTGTTCTCTGCTTTGTTTATATTTAGCCGTTATTTTCTTTAACTACAGAGCTTATAACCTCCATGAATGATGATGAATCTTCATGAGAGGAGTGGAGATGGGTGATGATAACAATGGGCAAGGGGAGAATTATGAAGGATATGAGCCAAGAGAAAAAAGCAAGACAGGCATGAGGAATGGAGCAAACGGGGAAGAAAACATCTAAAGAGACATTTCAATAGTTGGTTGTGAGAGCAGCTGCTATCAAATATATTAGCCGTCAGTCAAAACATACTGCTTCTAAGGTGCTATGGTCTGTGAAGTATGGGGGAAAAAATGATATTTCAACATTCCAAAATGAATTCAATTATTCTACATGTGGAAGTCAATGCAGAGGTCAATCGTTTCATTGAACAGTTTAAAGGCCTTAGCAAACTGGAAGCCCAGTTGTTTAATAGTGGACCGCTGCCAATGGTCAACAGAGGGATAACAGGTTTGGCAGACTTTTTTACATTGAACACATGGCTCAGCCAAACCTGTGGTCTGAAACAAATCTACTATGTTGATCACTTTGATCTGTTCTGGAGGTGTATGTATCTAGTTAGGACAGTCGGCCTCCACGAGTTAAAGTACTGATGGATTATTATTGGTTCAGCGTGCGACATCCATCAAGGCCTAAAATGATATAACCTCACTTACAGCCGCCTCATTGTCACAGCCCCGACGTCAACATGTTGAAAGCCAGTCCCTCCTGCCTTCCCTCTTCCCTGCCTCACCCGATAAAAGGGAGCTCTGCCATGTCGTTTACTTCAGCCCCAAACAAGCACGTTCCGTGGCACCGACCTAGACGATAATGAAGACGGCAGAACGAGAAAACAGCTCTCTCCTGTCTGTGCTGGTTAGACTGATGAGGCCAGCGAGGTCACCACATGTTTGCCTCATCTCCCCTACCTCCCCTCTTCGTGTTCTCTCTGACAAGCTGAGATCACGGATAAAGGAACTGGATGGGATGCAATTGGATACCACTGAGTTTCAGAGCCACATCTCTAAACACTGACAATCATATCAACACAAAGCAAATCTGCCAGGCGCAGACGAGAGAGAAGATGCCCACAAGGACATACAAGGGTCCATGCCTCAAGTAGTGGAGTGAACAAGACGCAGACAACTCACACTGCAAATTCATCAACCATGATATCCTCATCAAGTACTCAACCACGTCAGAAATAATCTGAAACTGGCCCTGCTTAATGTTAGGTCTCTAACAAACATCATTTTTAATCAACTATCGTATCATTACTTTTCAACTTGATTTGATCTTTTTAACAGAAACCTGGTTCAATGAAAGTGGCAGTGAAACTGCTCTTATTAAATCAGGCCCTCCTAATTTAAATTTAACAGATGTAATCAGAGGTGAAAGAAGAGCAGAAGGAGCTGCAATCTTATTTAATGATGCTTTCTTGTGCATTTGTATTTTATTGACCCAGCACAAAGCCTTTCTAATGTCGTCGCAACTATTCTTGATCGATTCTGTGTTTTACCTGATTTGTCTATTCCTCCTAAACAGCACCTTTTAACAGCAACTGTTAAAAAGTGGTACCTCGGTGATGATACTCGTGCTATCTTCATGGAAGCTATCTCTGCATACCTTGCCTTGCCCTCTGTGAATGACCTTCTAAAAACAAGTTAAATTGCAAAAATTGAGAATGTCAATATTGGCATTGTATTTGCTGGGGTAAAATCATCAACCCGTAAACCATTTTGGACTGAGAAGGCCTTCCTCGCATATGAACACCTTATCACTGACAAATGCAATGAATTTGTTGACTTCTTTAGTAATAAAATGCAGCCATTAAAATGTCATTGTCGCCAATGTCAATTAATTCTCATCTTCAATCACAGGGAATGTATACGGAAAAATGTACAAGATGTTATGCTATTGACCGCAACACACGGGAGGAAATTGAACAGCATCTTACGCCGTCTACAGTACGCGCTGTCTTGATCATGTATTTATTTCTCTATTCTCAACGTATTTATTTCCTTGAAAAGATGACTCTTCTTTTAAGCACTGTTATGTTTGTATACCGTTTTTCCTTCTACTTTCTTTCTTATATTTACATTTCCTTTGTTTATGAAGTGTGCTACACAACTTGCCTTGACTTGCCTTGCCTATAAATTCAGAATACCTATGATATATTTTACACATTTTCTAATAGGGCCTTAGGCCTTAATGTCAACTTGAATTTCTGCAGCATTCGAAAGACTTGGTTGAAACTGAGAATGTGAGTAACTCAGATCAATTTTGTCAGCTTCTGTTGATGACTATTATTGAGCCGCTGGCCCTATTGTCATTCTCCTAACTGTTGTGTATCTCAAGGTTACCGCTGTTGCTCAGATTTTTCTCTCCCGTCTCCAGCCTGTCTTCCTCCAACAGGGAGAGCACTTTCCCCCGGATCTTCCTTCAACCCCTCTTTACACCTCCAGGCCATCACTCTGCCAACTTCCGTCAACTCCTCCCTGACACCAGGCTGCCACCTAGCATCTGTAATCATTCACTTACTCACCATCACAAGAAATTAAGGCTTTTTCTGAAGCCACAGCTTGCTGTTGCTGCTTTCATTCCTTTCCAAATCTCCTACCCGTTAAGTAACTACTCAGTGGACTTTCTTATCACACCCGACCACAAACAGCCCACTGTGATCCACTGAGAATTGTCTCCCTGCCACTGAAGCTCTCCAAACTGCTCCACCTGCCTTTCTCTGCTCAGTCTAAACCCTCTTAGACTCGGGCCTGTGTCTTCGGCAATGAACTGCCAGGTATCGCCTTGCTGACATGAGGATCTCTGGATCTGTACTCGCATTAACTAACTATCTGACAGCTGCTGTCATGTATAATGGAACAGACCCCTGTAACCATTAAAAAACATCTCCACTGACACATCCCCTGCGCCTATACATTACTAGTTATCCTATTTCACAACTTCCCTATACCGTTGCGATGCCAACAATCCTCAACATGACCTTTATTCCTTTTCTTCTCCTCTTCATTTCTTTCCTTGCAGGTTGGGGCGAGCATCACCAATTACACTCCTGATGTCACCTCTCAACCCTCCATCTGACAGTTGCCCTTCATCTCGGGTTTACACTCATTACATTATCCAGATGTGCAAACTCTAGAGTGGTGGAAAAGGTGAGGAAAGACAAAAAACTAAGATCTGGTTGTGATTTTAATCTGCAAATGAAGCCTTTTGGAGAGTTTTGAGATAAGAACACAACAAGAAAACATACATTTAAGTAAATATATATGACCCCATTTCTTTGGAACATGAGGCCAGATCTTACAAATTGCAACTTTAAAAAGGGTAAATCATCATAATAATGATCATGATAATAATTGAATTTACATGTATAGCACATTTCATATCACAAACTGATTATGGTATTTGTCCTACCAGGCTGGACATGCATAGGACAGGCCTAGTGTTTTACTAGCAGAGCAATTGGCCTGCAAGCATGTATCTCCCCCTGCAACTCTTGCTCGGAAAGTAGTCCTTTCTG
The DNA here is from genome assembly GCA_038501785.1 of Myoxocephalus aenaeus. Taxonomy (NCBI): domain Eukaryota; kingdom Metazoa; phylum Chordata; class Actinopteri; order Perciformes; family Cottidae; genus Myoxocephalus; species Myoxocephalus aenaeus. The sequence continues at coordinate 3,707,182 of JBAMJR010000001.1, read as the reverse complement.
CATATTTATGAAGTTAGATTTGTGTCTTTATTACACAAACAAAAAAACATGTTTTGAGAGCAAATTTCTGGTTTGTAACTAGATTTTCTGTCTACAATTGAAAAATATTTGCTCTCAAAATAAAAACCTACACTCTCAAAATAAAAACATCCGCGCTCAAAAAAAACACCTGTGTGCTCAAAAAAAAAACCTGCGCGCTCAATCCCAAAAGTTACGAGTTGAGTTTTGGACGTAGTGGGCGGGGCATACGCTGCTGAATGAGCGAGGAGTTTCTATTGGTGGGCTCGACTGGGCTCTTGGCACACACACACACACACACTAACAGGAGGTTACGTGAGGAGGACACAGAGGTAAGTTGACATTATATTGCTCTGTTCGTCGACATTATTTTAAATGTAGCAGCACTTCTCTTTGTTTTCATGTTGTTAATGTCGTGGAGTCTCTTTCTTTAAAGAACGACATGGATGCTGCTGTGTTGACATGAAGCCCCACGTTCTGCCTGCATGTAACGTTAGCCCCCAGTGAGCTAACGTTACATGCACCTGATGCATGACTACGTTAGCTAAGGTTAGCTACGCACGTATGATACAATTTAAAATAAACCCTATGAGTTTGGTTTTCTCCGACCGGGGTAGGTACGGTTGATAAGGTTACAACCATGTTACTGTCTTGTATTAAACTGGATGAAGATAAGCTGAAGTTGAATGATCCATTACATCCTTAAAACTCGTTAGCTAAAGAAAGCAGCAGCATTTAACATCACATTTTTTAAGTAACTACATAGACAACTTATGTTAGCTTAGTTAGTGATATCATGTAGTGAAGGTGAGGCACAAGTTATTCATAATTTGCTTGGTGTTTTTGATGAAATAATTACACTCAAACAGTACATTGATACTGTCATAGTAATACTTACTTTTTTATGTCAGAATGGAAACATGAACAACATGAAAACAAAGAGAAATGCTGCTACATTTAAAATAATGTTGACAAACAGAGCAATATAATGTCAACTTACCTCTGTGTCCTCCTCACGTAACCTCCTGTTAGTGTGTGTGTGTGCCAAGAGCCCAGTCGAGCCCACCAATAGAAACTCCTCGCTCATTCAGCAGCGTATGCCCCGCCCACTACGTCCAAAACTCAACTCGTAACATTTGGGATTGAGCGCGCAGGGGGTTTTTTTGAGCGCAGTTTTTTTTTTTTAGCGCACAGGTTTTTTTTTTTAGCGCACAGGTTTTTTTTTTGAGCGCACAGGTTTTTATTTTGAGAGTGTAGGTTTTTATTTTGAGAGCAAATATTTTTCAATTATAGACAGAAATTCTAGTTACAAACCAGAAATTTGCTCTCAAAACATGTTGTTTTGTTTGTGTAATAAAGACACAAATCTAACTTCATACATATTCACCAGGATTATTAGGCATGATCTGAATACAACTAAATATGAAATAGTTGGGCATCATTTGTTCATTATAAGCAGTGCTTGAGGTGGTAAGAATGGCCTTATTCACATATTGGTGTGTGTATTGGCTGCAGGTTAAAGCCTACTGTATATCACAGCCTTTGTCTGAACATTTCATTGTAAAATCATACAGCTTCTGAGGGGCGGTGCCAAAACACTGCTCTGTGCCTTTATGAATCGTTTTTAAGAATCACCCATGAGGGTACCTGCAACTTGTCAGAAGTGTCAGTGCGCAAGAAAAAGAGTAAAGAGTAGAAACAGAATAGTCCCTGCCCACTTCTTGCACCGATTATAGAGAGATGATACACTTTGTGGCAGACCGTAAATGCAGTCTGTCCCCCTATAACTTCTCCTGGGAAAGTGGAAACTCTATATTCAAGCAGTTAAAAATGAAAGTCCTACTTCATCCAATTGAGAGTCTTATGCTGGTCTACGCACAGAAAGAAAGCAATTGTTCAAGGACCCCCAGGTTTATTATATGGTTTTATTCTTTATCTCACAGCTTTATGTTAAATATGAACAAAGACGGTTGTCAAAAATGTCCCTCCTTTTCAAATTCACAGAACCAATTTCTTTCCTGCTCTCTGTTTCCATGACACATCATAATGAAGCATTGTTGCTCTGTTCATTAATTGAAGCCAGATTTATTTTTGGCAGCAATCTGTGTCCAGTCTACAAGGTACAACAAGGTAAAAAGACCTCCAAGTCTCTATTGTTCACGTATGTACACTGGCCGGTCCGATTCCCATTGGCATACTGCATGCTGGTTTGTCATCGGGTGGGTGTAGATAAACTGAGAAGAATTATCCTCTGTGTGTATGTGTGTGCGTTTGTGTGTCAATGTGATTTATGGGTTAGACCGGTGCAATTAAAATAGGTTTGAATGTGGTATTGTTTACTTTATTCAGCTGACGTTGAAACGTTGCTCTTGGTAAAGATGAAGAAAACAGCATAAATGGTAAATGGACTTGTACTTGTAAAGCCCTTTTCTAGTCTTCCGACCACTCAAAGCGCTTTGAGAGTACCTGTCATCATTCACCCATTCACACCCATTCATACACTGATGGCAGGGTGTACCATGCAAGGTGCCACCGGCCCATCAGGACTAACTAACCACTCATACCCATTCATACACCGTGGGGGCAATTTGGGGTTAAGTGTCTTGCCCAAGGACACATCAACATGGACTAGCAGAGCCGGGGATCAAACTGCCGACCCTCAGATTGAAGGACAACCCTGCTCTACCTCTGAGCCAAATTAAACTGTCTTTTATGATTTTTTTAGTTGAAGACGCCTTTGACTGGGCTCCGTCTACAACTGTAAACAATTCAGCGAGATGGCTCAGGCCTGAGAGAATGTCCCAATGAGAGACTTGATGCAGCCTGGGAAACAACGTATGGTTCATTAAGGGAAAGGAGTCATGGCATTTTCAGATACATGCAGTTGATCATTGGAAATCCCTGCGGTGATGGCCTTATTGAGCTCCAAGTAGAGACGGGGCTGCAGCTGTTAATACACCACATCTACCCTCTGGAATTTATTTTTTGCTTATTTCATCTTTGATGGTATTTTTGTTTTTAGGTCTGTGTTTTTGTAGCGTCTTTGGGGGAATGTGTATTCTGGGTCCCTGAAGTGATAATGATGGCTTGCTCGCTGGTTTCTTTGTTCTGCACCACAATGCCAATCTGACAGACCAGGCTTGTAGAGAGGGAAGGTTCAGGAATCAAGAAAACATCAAAAAGCTGTGGCTTGCTCAACAGCGCACTTGAGTGTATAGCATTGCTGCTAATGTTTTATTAAGTTACTTTCAATATTTATATACCTAAACAGCTGCTCTGTTAAAGGAATGGTAATGTCCCTATCAACTATATCTGGCCCTGATCCTGATCCTAGGACTTTAATATCCTGCTCTGATCTGTACTTAAGTTTACTTAAATGTTGATTAAAAAAGTATTGCGCACAATGAAATAACAGCTGTAGCCTGCTTCCTGATTTACACGGTACTTGATCCAAATACTGAAGGCCCTGTTTCAAAGCTATAATTTTGATCAACACAACATCAGATCCAGTCATATCAACTACTCTCATGTAATCCAGGCCTTTTTATGATGATGAAATTAGATGGATTTATCCATGAATTGATATGGATGTCATATCTATATTTAGCAAAAGAGTTGTAAAAACCTTACACAGTAGAATAGTATAACTTGAAACTTCAAGCGTGAGAAAACATGTAATATAATCATCATAAATTAACTTGTCTGAAAGCATGGAGATCAACAGGCCTAGTGGAACATTGATATATGAAAAAATATGTATCTTATTGACCTCCTGTCAGTAAACAAACTAAAGTGCAGAAATTCATATTTTTTAAAGCACCAGAAATGTAAATATTACAAAAATAAATATGAATCTCACTGATCTCCAGTCAGTAACAGTATTGTAACAAATTACACCAACTAAAGTTCACACTGAGTCCACCTCTCTAAAAACATGTTTACAACTCAAAGCCTCAATCTAACACATGTTGTTAACGGGGTTTGGCGGCACAGGGAGACTTTGTTTTGCCTCCAGGGCCAAAGTGCTCACTTCGGGGCTAACCCCCTCACTTTACTCAGGAGTTGAGAAGTAAGACACAGGAACTTTACTTGGGTTTAGAGGAGCTGCAGGGCAGCATGTGCATGTGAAGCCCAGGGGGGCTTCCAACCCTCTGGTTCGTTAGATTGTGTAGCATTTAAAAAACAAAGTTTGTCAACCCTATCCCTCAGGGTGGATTTGTGATTCCATTTGTCGAGATTTTACTTTCTTGGCAAAGCCATAGAGAGAGAGAGAGAGAGAGAGAGAGAGAGAGAGAGAGAGTTCTTGATGAGCAAGGAGAGCTCTGTGCTTATCTTGAGTTTCATCTTTGATACTCATGGCATCATTTTAGAGCGCTGGCATTTGACTCACTTAATCCTAAAGCCACCATTTTGAGCAAATTACTGTGGAATTTACTGATATAACTTATGCTGTTGTCAAGCACAACTAATTCTATTTTTCAGTAAGATAAATTAGAAGTGTTAAGAAAAGCTTTTCCTACTCTGTAAATAACTGACAGTAAATTAAAGCCACCTGCTGAATTACTGGTGACATGCGTTTTCGGAGAGCACCCCCTTTCACACTCACATTTCTTATCCGTGCTCGCTGCCAAATATTGAGAGGAGAAGATTCCTGGGTTTCTCTGTGTCTAAGGTCCATCTGTCTGTCTGTCAGAGTGTAGCTGTGGAGATACTTGTGTAGTAAGGCCATCTACTGCAACCATCAGAGCTAAGCTCTGGTCTACCCAGTACCAAGCACCTACTAAATAGTGATGGGTCATGCGCACAAGCATCGGCTCTGAGAGCCGGCTCTTTGTAGTGAATCAGAAGAGCCGGCTCGCATCGAGTGAGAGCCGGCTCCCAGTTTTTTGCCCATTCGCTGCTTAGGTTTCACTTTCACAGAGGTCTGTTATGATTGGCCAGCATGGCGACCAGCATGCGGCATTCACGTGAGAATTAAGGATGTGTAAACAGAGAGGGGGCGGGGCAGACACACCACTTGACTCCACTGCAAGTGAAGAGAGAGACAGAGCGGTGAGGACTGAGGAGCGTGTGTGCGTCTTGCATTGTCGTGTCGTTTAACTATGAGTGACACTAGAAAGCGAAGCAGCATCTGGCTGCAGTTTAAAGATATTGGGAACAAGAAAGCAGAGTGCCTTCACTGCAAAACGAAGGTCACTATAAGAGCAGGTTCCACCACAAACCTGCATAGACATACAAGAACTGTCCATCCTACAGTGCAGTTAGAGGAGAGAGGGCAAGCCAGCTCACCATCTACTGATCCTGGTGTGTCTCATACCAGAACAACAGCTGCTGTAACGTCTACTGCCATCCCCATGCGTGCAAGTATAACCTCTCCTACTGCAACTCAAAGCAAAATAAGTCAGTTTTTACCTAAACTGATGACCCCAGCCAAACAGCACAGTATTGATGATGAGTTGGCTAAAATGGTAGCTTCTGATTTTCAACCCTTTTCCATTGTGGAGGACAAAGGAATGAAAAACTTTGTCAAAGCCCTAAATCCCACATACACTCTACCCAGTAGAAAAACACTTTCCCAAACAATGATCCCAAAACTATATGACACAGAACGTGCATTATGGCAAGAAAGGGTGACAAAAGCTCCATCAGTTTGCCTGACAACTGACTGCTGGACCTCCAGAACAACCTGCTCTTTCATGTCTGTCACTTGCCACTTTATTGAAGATTACAAGATGACATCTTGCCTTCTGGACTGCTTCGAGTTCACCGACAGACACACTGCAGAAAACTTGGCAGTGGAGCTACTAAGAGTGGCAAAAGAGTGTCAAGTAGAGGACAAAGTGGTGTGCTGTGTGAGTGATAATGCTGCAAACATCACCAAAGCCATAAAAGTTTTGAAGTGGACCCATCACCCATGTCTGGCGCATACACTAAACCTGGTGGTTAGAGATGCTCTGAAGGTGATCAAAACAACCGTGGATAAGGTGAAGGCTGTTGTGGAGTTTTTCCACAAAAGCACAGTAGCAGCACAGAAGCTAAAGTCCACACAGCGCCAAATGGGGATTCCTGAACTGAGGCCCAAACAAGAGTGTGCCACCAGGTGGAACTCAACATTTGATATGTTGAAACGAATGCTTGAAATAAAAGATGCCATCATCTCCACCCTGGCCCTCATCAACGCATCTATTGAGCCATTAAGCCAAGAGGAATGGGAGCTGGTGAAAGAGGTCTGCGCCGTCCTGCAACCATTCCAGGAGGTGACTGTGGAGATAAGTGCAGACAGGTACCTAGAACCATTGTTTTCTCTACTACTATTCAGTCACTATTATACATTGCAAACACAACACATACAGTATAATGCATCACGTATAATATGCCACATACTTTTAAAAAACTAAATTCTAAAAGTTGCTGTTTTCTCTCCTTCAGCTATGTCACAGCCTCGAAAATGCTCCTGCTTTGCAAAGGTCTGCAGCTGGTGACAGCCGAGAACCAATGGACAGTAACTGTGCAGAAAGTGAAGGAATTAGTTGCAGCTCTTTGTTCAGCCATGGACCGCAAATTTCTGCGGATGGAGTACAACACTGTCCTTTCAGAAACTACCTTATTGGATCCAAGGTTTAAAAAACTTGCCTTCAGTGATCGTAGAGCTGTTGATGAAGCTCTTCAGAGGATTAGTGCAGCAGCAGCAGCAAAATGCACCCCCAGCAGCCAGCCAGCTCCACCATTACAGGGCCAAGTGGAGGAGGAGCAGCAAACCTCTGCTGTTTGGAGGCTTTTTGATGACAGAGCTACAGGAGATGCTTCAAGGAGAAATCCGACAGCTGATGCTATAATGGAGGTGAGGAGCTACCTTGAGGAGCCCCTCATCCAGAGAGCAGAAGACCCACTGAGCTGGTGGCAGGCCAAGGCCTCAGTCTTTCCACTCCTGGTGAAGGTGATGGAGGGGAGACTATGTATTGTTGCCACATCAGTTCCTTCTGAGAGAATCTTCTCCAAAACAGGGCAGATACTCACGGAGAGGCGAAATCGTATCAGCCCATCCAAGCTGAGGCATCTGATCTTCCTGAATGCCAACCTGCCCTGAGGACTAATGCTGTTTGCTGGAGTTTGGTTCTGGTTTTGATTCTGTTCTGTGGATTTGTTTGAAGTTTATTGTTAATTTGTGCAATAAAAAAGTTTAATTGAAATAAACAAATGTAAGAGTGGTTTTGTCACAGAATAAATGCACAGAATTAGGCATTATAAGGTCTCTCATAAAAACACTGAAAGCAAAAGGGTTTTCAACACATAAACCATGATTTTTTTTCAAAGTTAAGGTAAAATATAGGCTACAAAAGATCCTAAATAAAGAGCCGTTCGGGAGTCGAAAGAGCCGGCTCTTCTTTGGGAGCCGAGTCAAAAGAGCCGGCTCTCAGAAAAGAGCCGAACTTCCCATCACTACTACTAAATAGTCAATACACTTGAATTTATATAGCCTTTCCAATCTTCCGACCCCTCAAAGCGCTGTATACTCCATGTCAACATTCACATACACTGATGGCAGAGGCTACTAGTTCTCAATGACGTGACATTTTCTATGATGGATGTTCCACACTGCAAAAACATCGACACATTTCTGGTAGCTGGTGTCTCTATGCATTGATGTGAAGAAAATGTGTTCTATTTTCTTTATATTTGTTTTAAGAAAATAAGTTCAGGATTTATGAATAGAAAAAAATACTGACACCAGAGATAAGAGAGCTGTTTTGCAAATAGGCCTCCCTTCAGTCCTATGAAAAGAAGTCACCAGAGAGGCTGCACTAGAGTGCCAATCCTGCGTTTTAACAGGCAGCCGACAAATTGTTTGGACTAGATTTGATAAGTGTTTTCTGTACTTTATGGCCTCATTTCATTTCTTCTTTTTTTGCCCTGTCGTGTTTCTTTGTCTCTGGCAATGTTATGTTAGTTATTTTTACGGAAACGGAAAATTCTAAAGTGCAGCCCGTTTTTCATGGTAATCTATCATACACTGCAAAATATTTTTTTAATTTATAATGTCCAAATGGTCCCACAGATAACAGCGCTTCAGCCTCTCATTTGGCACCTGGTACCAAATGTTATTAGTGCTGCAGTTCCCCTGCCTCTCCTGACAATTTGTCGTCCTAAATTGTAAGAAGAAGGGCTCACTTTTCACTACCTGTCAAAAATGTATTAATAAAAAAAAGAAAAAACGGTTTAATATATTCAACAGTAAGAGGCTGATAAATGTATAGGTTGTTGGGATTGTTGGCTGGTGTTCAACATGTAAATGGGTGTTATTTGAGCAAAGCAGCACCTTGAGCAATAGAAAACCCATAGAAATCAGATTGTATAACAGTATTTGGACACAGACATATTACATTATTACTACACTACAATTAATAAACCCTATGCAGTGCATTTTTTTTGTCAGGTTGCCCTGGATAATACATGTTCAAACAGTTAAATAAAAATTGCCAGCAGGTACTCAGAATATAATGAGACAACGCTGCTGACACCAAATGTGGACTATGTTTCCTGTGTCTGCTGTTGTTCATATGGTAAGTAGGTGGACTTGCCAATGCATTGCCAGTAAAAGATCTACAGAGAATAAATAATGCCAGAAGGAGAACGAACACACACACACACACACACACACACACACACACACACACACACACACACACACACACACACACCTTTTTGGTCGTTCCCTATCATTGAGCATATGTTTCAGCTTTGTTTCTAACAAGAGGCTTCAGTGGTAAACAAATATCTTTACTCCAACTACAGAAAATGTAAATGTGTTTGTCTTCATACTTTAATATTTCAATGTAGGACTTCTGTAAGTAAACTTTGCAATGGCGACACCAGTTGTTTTTATTTGAGCCAGTTAAATATTTTAGCTCCATGCAACCGTGTTTTGTAGCAACAGCGTTGTCCCACATTGTGAGAATATATATGGTGCACTCCGAAAAAGCACTGTAAAAACTGGGATTTGCATTAATTAATATCTCCTAAATAAATAATAGTAACTTTTACATAATAAAATGACTATGTACTGTTTTTAATTACATTGAGCTGAATTCAAGAAATGTTGTTTAATTATTAATTACATTTTACTTAATTTTGTGTGAATAAAATCAGCTTTGAATCACTGAGTAGACTTTAATTAAATTTCATCAGTAAAGTCAAAGATGCAGAAAATCAATGAATTTTACTTATTTGGAGGTCTTTGTTTTTAATCAACTTCCACTTCCGCCTCACGCATTCTGCGCCACATGGACATCTTCTGCAAGGTGTTAAAGGGGCTGCCATTTCCCCAAAGGTAAGACCTGTTTAATTATTGTTAGTTAACGAACAAATTATAACCAAGATGTTGCAGCAGTTGAACATTGTTTTGCGCTACTGAAAAGTTAACAAACATGTAAACTTTACTGTGCTGTAACTTTATTTAGCTAACTTAGGTTAAGTCTTAAATAAGCTAACGTTAGTGTTTGTTTTTCCGTCTACGTTGTCTTTGAGCCGTTAAAACATGGCAAGGACTGAAAATGCCACAATTTCATGGCTTTCCTCATTTATAATGTTATCCCTAATATGTTATGCCTTTTTGAGATACCAGCTCAGACCGAGTTTCGTGGTTTCCACCCCTCCCCCACCGTAACAAGCTAACCTAACTAGCTAGCGAAAATGCAGCAGAACTTAGAGTTAGAGCGCATTAAGGTTAATGCAATTGTAGGAACACACATACCTGCAAACTTGTCACCTTTCGGCGAAATTCGCCGTTTTGAAATGAAAATATGTCATCCACGTGAATCGTGTAGATCCGAAGAGTTTTTGTTTTGGGGAGGGGGGGGGGTCAACTCGCCCAGCGTTTCTGAGATCAGAGTGAGACACGAAAAAAAAAAAGAAGAGTTGTGCTCTTCGCAAATAGAAGATCTTTGTGTCGAGTCTTGGCCAATCAGCGTTAAGATGTCTACAGCGGCTTCATTTCCCTCCCACCAGTTTTTTTATAGCAAGCTATCACGTTAGCTAACGTTGTTGATAGAGACAGCGAGTGAGATTACTGGCAGCGGAGAGTCTGTGGCAGCGTGTGACGTCAGCCAGGAGAGCGGCGAGTCAGCGGCGAGTCAGCGGCGCTGGCGGTTCTGCCTACCGACACCTGACTACATAGAAGGAGAGGACAATGGAGATTTTAATTAAAAAACAAGTGGCCGAAATGAGTTTCCTCCGTAGGGTGGCTATATATATATATATATATATATATATATATATATATATATATATATATATATATATATATATATATATATATTAGTTGTAGTTATGCGGTTATAATCGTTGTTTCACTCGAGAGAGGTGTGCATGTTCAGGTTTACCTGGTGGAAAGATTATTCCAGTGTTCTAGACTAACAGTGACGTCTCCTCAAAGTAAAGTGGTATAACAGTATGACATAATATGGTTAAAATAAAAAGGCTGGTACATTATACATATTATGGCATATAAGTGTAATATTATGAAGTGAAATGTAGTAGTAGCAAAACAATATTCAGTATAGTACAGCAGTATTGTAAGTATTAAGTCTACAAAATACATTATATATATATATATATATATATATATATATATAATATATATATATATATATATATATATATATATATATATATATATACATACATACATACATACATACACACACGCACTACTGTTCAAAAGTTTGGGGTCACTTAGAAATTTCTTTATTTTTCAAAGAAAAGCACTCTTTTTTTCAATGAAGATAACATTAAATTAATCAGAAATACTCTATACATTGTTAATTTGGTAAACTATTCTAGGTGGAAACGTCTGGTTTTTAATGAAATATCTACATAGGTGTATAGAGGCCCATTTCCAGCAACTATCACTCCAGTGTTCTAATGGTACATTGTGTTTGCTCATCGCATAGAAGACTAATGGATGATTAGAAAACCCTTGAAAACCCTTGTGCAATTATGTTAGCACAGCGTAAAACAGTTATGCTGGTGAGAGGAGCTATAAAACTGGCCTTCCTTTGAGCTAGTTGAGTATCTGGAGCATCACATGTGTGGGTTCCATTATACTCTCAAAATAGCCAGAAAAAGAGAACTTTCATGTGAAACTCGCCAGTCTGTTCTTGTTCTTAGAAATGAAGGCTATTCCATGCAGGAAATTGCAAAGAAACTGAAAATGTGTCTGGGTGACCCCAAACTTTTGAACGGTAGTGTGTGTGTGTGTGTATATATATATTTATTTATTTTTGTACACTTGGGTATTGCCAAAAGAAGAAATGAAACCCATCTTGATCATAGTTTGTCAGCTTCTCGACGAGTGACGCTGTTCGGCACTGACTGAAAAAGTGAATAGTGCAACATTTAAAAAAGTAAAAAATAGACAACATATAACATATAAACATATAAACAACATCTAAACTAGACAACATATAACATATAAACAACATATAAACATATAAACAACATATAAACATATAAACATAGTGCAGAAACATAAAGTGAATAGTGCACATTTAAAAAAAAAAAGTAAAAAAATAGACAACATATAACATATAAACATAGTGCAAAGACATATAAACATAGTGCAAGACATATAAACATAGTGCAAAAACATATAACATATAATGCAAAAACAGATTAGGAAACTATTTAAGTGTGCGTTAATAGCAGCGGTCAGACAGTTTAGCAGCAGAGTCTAGATGTGGGAGTGGTGAGGTAGAGAGTTCAGCTTCCTGACAGCTTGGTGAATGAAGCTGGTTGACAGCCTAGTGGTGCGAGCCCGGAGGCTCCGGTATCTCCTCCCAGAGGGCAGGAGGCTGAAGAGACCGTGTGAGGGGTGGCAGGAGTCGCTCACAATCGTGGTCGCTTTGCGGGTGAGGCGGGTGTTGTATATGTCCTGCAGGGAGGGGAGGGGGGGAGTGAGGCACCAATGATTCTTCCAGCTGCATTCACTATGCGCTGCAGGGCTTTCCTGCTGTAGTCTGTGCAGCTTCCGCCCCACACAGTGATGCAGTTGGTCAGGATGCTCTCGATGGTGCCACGGTAGAAGGTGCACATGATGGGTGGAGGGCTTCCTGCTTTCCTCAGTTTCCGGAGGAAATAGAGGCGCCTCTGTGCTTTCTTTGCCAGGGTTTTCGTGTTGACTGTCCACGAGAGGTCCTCACTGATGTCCACCCCCAGGAACTTGGTGCTGCTGACTTGTTCAATGTCAGCACCGTTGATGGTCAGTGGTGGGTGTTGGGTGTGGCCTTTCCGGAAGTCAACAACAATCTCCTTGGTCTTGCTGTTATTCAGAAGGAGGTTGTTGTCTCTGCACCACGTGGTCAGAAGGTTGACCTCCTTCCTGTAGTGGGTCTCGTCATCCTTGGTGATGAGACCTATCAGAGTGGTGTCGTCTGCAAATTTGACCATTTGATTGGTGCTGTAGGTGGTTTTGCGGTCGTGTGTCAGCAAGGTGAAGAGCAGTGGACTGAGCACACAGCCCTGAGGGGCCCCTGTGCTCAGAGTGATGCTGCTCGAGGTGTTGTTGCCGACGCGTACTGCTGATGTTCAATTAGGACCTTATCTTTTGGCTGTACAATCAGTAATACACAATCTTCTTGCTATTTCAGGATGCTGATGACACAGGACATTGCCATGCAAAAGATGAAAATCTATACGGCGGAGGGTCCAGACGATGTCGGTATCGTTTCAGAAGGAATACAAATTCTGACTGCTCAGGAGCTCCGATACATATTCCAGGTATCCAGAAACTCCTTCTGGAGCTGGACTGTGCAAAGCTGTCACCGAACGTAAACAGCCTCAAGAACAAACTGCTTACTTAATAGAATGGACCCTTGCAAAAACATTGTTATGTCACTGTTCGAACTCTCATCTGTGGTTAAGTTCAACTCGTTCAATGCTTGAGTTTATTATTTTTTGAAGGATCCCAGTGAGAAGTGTAGTTTGCCTCTTCAACTGAGTTTTAGTGCTGCAGGTGGTTGTTCAATATATAAACCATCCTCATTTAAGGAGACTGCCATGATATCACTGCCATGGCACAAGCAGCTGTTTGTGTATAGTGTTTCAACTGTGTACACTAGGATTGCAAATTGTGTGTTTTTATTGAGGAATTTGCACATGAAGAATTTTAGATAAATGTAACAAATTTGCACAAATAAATGTTTACCTGCAGTACTTTGTATGTATGATGATCTGTTGGCTTAACTTAAGTTGACTGTGACACCAAGATGGCATAGTGAATTAGACATAGACAAATTATGGCAACAAAGTGACAAATAATATTATTGAATAGATTGAATGTAATATATTTAATGTCATTCAGTAAATCCAACTCAATTTCACCCAGATAATTAATATATATGACTCAATTTCACCCAAATATTCAGTAAATGTAGATCAGTTTCACCCAAATATTCAATAAATGTAAATCAATTTTACCCAAATATTCAGTAAATATAAATCAATTTCACCCAAATATTCAATAAATGTAAATCAATTTTACCCAAATATTCAGTAAATATAAATCAATTTCACCCAAATATTCAATAAATGTAAATTACTTTTGATGATATTCTTAGTAAACATAAATAATTTTCCTTGTAAAATTGATTTGTATTTACTAAATATCTTTGGTCTATATAACTCATAATTTGGCGCTCTATTACTAAATCCAACACATTTGAATAATGTTTAGATTTAATTAATCTATTCAATCATTTTTATTAATTATATTAATTGTCACTTTGTTGCCATAATTTTATTAAGTTACCATTGGTCACATTTTTTAGGGTGAGGGTGAATCACAAACAACAAATCACAGAAAATACCTTGTCAGGATAAAAAAAAAAAATCTTCTTTCACAAATTACTAGAACTAGTTCTGATTCTGCAAACTGGAGACACATGTGTATTTACCACATGCACAGGTTTACATTTTGGTCGTTTGGTAAGAGCAGCAACAGTTCCTGTGAGATTGAAATTGGAGAGTGACCACACCGTCTCAGCTAGCATTGTAGATATTTCAACTGGCATTTCTTTAAAAGGGAAAGCTATTGTTTTCGTAAAATATACACACAGCATCTCAGATATTGCTGTTGTGTATAGAACAGAACACACAATGGTTCTTACTATAGTTTGCTGACATTTATAAAGATGCTGCAGGTAGACGCAATTGTTACTGGAAAACCTGTAAAAAAACAAACAATGCAATCTGATGCAATACCTTTGCAACAATGCTGCCTTTTAAAGCTTTTGAAGGTGATTTTTCTTCCCCTTAAAACTGTCAGTGTTGACTCCCACTTGTCACTTTTAAGGATCCCAATTGTGTGGTGTTGTATCTTACTGTGCTGTAGATAGTTATGGGCAGCAACTAACAATTATTTTAATTTGCAGTTTGTGGAACAAATCAAAGCCCAAAGATATTCAATTTGCAATTATATAAAGATATTGAAAAACCGCAAAACCTACCCTTTGAGAAATTTAAACGTAAGTGACTTCAATGACCAATTATTAAAACTGTTGTTAATAATAATAATAATAACAATCCTTTATTTTTAATTTACAAACCGAACCCGCTACATTGCTGTTTCAGGACCCCCACTCTACCCATGAGCTACAGCCGCCCAACTGTAACGTAATATTAATTGACTGGAATTGATGAATCAACTCAGCATTTAAGCATTACATCGTATATAGCAGTGTTTCCCCCACCGTTAGAATAGGGGGGCGGGGCGCCCCCCTGAAAAAACCCTCCGCCCCCCTGTAATTTTCTCGACAGCGCCAGATCACAAGTCGTCATTTAAGTTTCTCTTTCATATAGAACAGGTCTACACCTTGTTCTGTTATTAAACAAACTAAACGGCCGTATTTTATTGATCTTATCCACACACAGCTTGTCATTTCGGTCTCTACGTGGTCGCGTTAACACTTCTCCTCTGCTCTGCGTCGTGCACAGCGGAGTTCCGCCCTGAAGCGCACAGACGGGTGCGCGCGCACACACAGGTGAGCGCTGAGCACACAGCAGCGGACAGAGAGCGTCAAAAAATATGTCGCGTGAAAAGCAGACCTATATCTGCGTTTTAAACGCTCCCAGGGTGAAGATGGCAACAGCAGCTCTCATGTGAGGAGCACCGGAGCAGCTCTCTGAACCCAGAGCAGCTCTCCTGCTCAGGTGAAAGAGACAAAGTGCTCGTGTCTTGTACCAACAATGAGCTGCTGGCTTCACATATTACAAAAGTACGAAGTACACGGATATAAAACTAAGTCATTAATAAATACATGGAGAAAAGCCTGTACTTTCGGGTAAATGTTTACGTTATGCCGTTAACAGGTTACGCTTGCGCATGCGCATAGCGACTCGCCGACTTTTGGCTCTTTGCCAGAAGTCTCCGTGACGTCCTTCCTGCTGCTGCGTCTCTTAAAACAGAAAACAGATCTCAGATCAACGTTGAGCATGAATTGTATCAAATCTACAACCCCGTTTATAAAAGATGTGTAGAGGCTCACTGCTCCACTAATACTGATGCAACCTGATGCTCACATATCTGCACTCATTCTGTTTTGTTTGGCAAAAAAATAAATAGCTTATTGTTTTCCACAATGAGCTATTTAGTAGTAACTAAATATTAGTTATTTTTTGCACAGATATAACTTTATTTTCATTGTTCTAAGTGATTGTAATTTAAAAATAAAAAAATGTCTGATGGAGCAATCTGATTTACTTGAAAGTGATTGCAATTTTCTTTATTCTGTTATTTATAAAAGCACAGATGGAGTCACAAAATGAAGTTATTTACAGAAAAAGTTTGAGAACCACTACTTTAAGTGTTTGTGTCGGTGTCGTCGCCGTCGCCCCCGCCCCTGAAGCTGTAAACCTAGGGGAAACACTGTATAGGCATGGGCAATATGATGATATACGCTGCAAGACAATACAACTTTGTCTATCATCTGGGAGTTTTTTAGCTGGCTGTTGGTTTATTGATCAGTTGGTCCACCAATTTGGTCCAGACGGGAATATCCCAACAACTATTGTAAGGACTGCAATGAAACTTGAATGACAACAAGTGAAACAACCACTTGCAGATCACAGCTCTGAATTGTTTCAGACCAATTTAACCTCTGCCTAAAGCCTGCACTTTTGCTATCATTATGCAGTGACAACCACAGCCTCTTTCTTTTTAATCCCATTCTTTTCCTGGCAACACAATTCGTTAGTATGTCTCCTAACGTGAAACCATGGAAGAAAGGGGCTCTATATTTAATGCACTGTAAAAAGGGATCAGATGATCGGTGTCACAGGATGGGAGGCACCCGCACTGTCAAGCCTATTCTCACTTCATCTCAGCCCAGCGATTTATCAAATTACAGCCTGTTTTCAAGAGCTGGCAAGAGAGATTACCGCTACATGGAGAAGGAGGGGTTTTTTTCAGCACAGCCCTATGCTTTAGCCTCCAATCAATGAAGCATCCTCTCTGCACACCTATCCAAGCCCCGTCTTACTGTGAGAGATCCATTTCTTAAAGAGCTCAATATAAATCTTGAGAGTGTATGTCTGTGGCACGCCTGTGTATAGGAGCGTGTCTGCATGTGCAAATAGAAGTGTTTCTTGTGATTGTGTTTTGGTGAGGTGAGATGTAATATAGGAGAGGCTCTGGCAGTTCCATTATCTAGGTGGTGTCAGCCTGTCTGCTTGTGTACGCTTATTTTCTTTTGGGCCCACTCTCCCATTCAAACATTTATTTTCTGCCCTGACATAACTTGTCAAGCCCCCTCTGCCTCCCCGTCTGGGCTTACTGTGCTGCCAACTCTGCAGCTTCAAGGCAGTCTGCACTGAGATGTGACCCCTTTTCCTTTTTGCACTATGAACATTTTCAACACTTTGGACATTCCGGAACCCGGACTGAACTCGGACATTACAGAACCTGGACATTCCGGACCCCGGACATCCCGGAACAGAACCTGGACATTGCGGAACCCGGACTGAACCCAGACATTCCGGAACGCTTTCTTTTTGTTTCCCAACACATTCACAAACATGGCAAGTTAATATGGGAGTAATGACATATTAACATTGACATTAACATTGACATTTTCAATGCAGTTTTTTTTATTTTCACAGTACAGGTTTTGGGAAAATGTAGTAAGTGTGAGCAAGATTGTATAACATGCATTTTGGTTTGACTGCAATACGTGCTAGCATTCTGTCTGAGGGCTACCGGACTTCCACAGTGACTCAGCACTTGATTAAGTCTGTAATTGAGGGCAAAGTGTAAATTGATTACTGATTCAACTAACCCCATTACAGACACACAGTTCAGATCCCAGGCAGACGTTTAGCCTTCCCACTGAAAGCTTCACAGACGTGCCGACAGCCGTGGATTACAAATGGATGACCAAAAGAGAGCTTCCGCAGCGGACTGGGGGGAAATGCTTTCTGGAGCACATGGCAGCTCGATTAAAAGTGTTAAATGTGGAAATAATTCTGGGTGCTATTTTACCAACCACCTGGGAGGAAGCAGCAGCAGAGAAATGCCATTTCACTTTTCAGCGAATGAGAGCATGATTAAGAGGCTCTGGAGGCCGAAACACCTGCTGCGTAGCTTGCAAAAATAAATCAAGTGCCCAACAGTTGCCAGTTGTGGCTTTTAGATAAAGCACTTTTTCAACTTGGCAACATTTAGCACCTTTCACTTGAAAACTAGTATTATGGATGGCTAGTATGGGTCTGGATACTAATGTTTGGAAAGGTCTTGCAGGCAATTACTGTACTTCCAACTTAAAATTCATATTGAGGCCACTGTGTTTGAGGGAAGTGCTCCTGCACAAAATCAAACTGTGCCTCATATATTTAACCTTTACTAAACCACTTATGTGAATGTAGAATAATGACAGGGTGCTTCTTGGTAGCAACAACGCTGGTTGCTAGTGTGACTGTGGACTCTTATCTTATTGACTGTTATTATTAAGTGAGGTTCTTGCGCTTCATGCTGTCTAAAATGCTAAAGATTTACCAGAACGGCTGTGTGCTTTTAAATCTAAGGATTTCTAACGGTGAGCTCTGGATTCAGAGAATAATCTCTTCACTACATTTCTATTAACCCTCACTCCGCCCTCCCACTTTTTTTTTCATTCATTTCCCGCTACCTTACTCCATCTCTCTCCTGGCTCTAAAAGAAATCTGCTTTAAACCATCTGTCTCCCAGCGCAACACATGCCTCCTCTAGTCACAAGAGAGAAGGAAAAGAGCATGTGGGGACACAATAGACCCATAAAGGGAGCAAATCGTCTCCCTTCTCCCCCTGCCTTCATCCATCCAGATGCCCAAGCTCCACAAGTCGGGTGCTGTCAGTGTGAGCGGGATGAAGAGAACCAGCTGGTGGCTACTGAGAAGAAATAATGGAAGGGGTACACAAGGAAACTAAATAGTATGACACCAATAAGAAACATAAGCGTTGGTAACGTAAACTAAATTCATCCCTGTGGAACTCAAAATATGATACTTAAAAGTAACTTTGGGTCTAGAATAGTTTTGTACTTTTACGTCCCAATTTTTCTGTAGTCTGTGTGAACAGTACTTGAGTATGTGTGTGTGTGTGTGGGGGGGGGGGGGGGTCATTTCTTATTTCAGCAGTGTCTGTTTTCTCACCACGGCTTCTCCCCTTACTGGTAGAATTCAGAGCCCTAGACAAGCTGGTGGGAGATCTCAGCAGGATGTTTGGAGGCTATGATGGAGGATGAAGCCTGCGTGATACAGACAATGAGGCCAGCATGCATGAATACAGACTCTACAGGGAGACGAGGAGTGCATCTGTGTTTATTCTGACTTTGTGATTGTTCTTGGGTAGTGGGCCCTCCTGTTTTTCATATAAAAAATGTTGAATTCTGGTGGTTCCAATCACCCTGTTGAGAGTCAGGGAGCATCTCAGCAGAGGTCACTTTTTACATTGATAAAAAGAAAAATATGTATGAATGAGTGATATACTCTTGGAGGGGACTTCATGTGTGTTGAAGTATACACAAATAATTCAGACTGAACTTGACAGCTTTCAACCTTATGATGGTACAAATAAATTACAGGATGGTGCCAATTGTCCTGGATTGACACAACACTCTTTTCCTACACACCTTGTGTCAAAGTGCAAGGACAACAGTCTTCTGTGGAGGTGCATTGATCGATCGATCGATATTCAGCTTGGACTGGTCTCAAATATAGACAATTCTGTGCAGGTCAAATTTGCATGTATGCATCGGAGAATTGTTCATGTCATGCGCACACCGGCACAGACAGTAAGTGACTATTGTCACAGCCACACACAATGTTGCTCACTTGAGGACTCTCTCGCTAGGTTTAGCACATTTTCAGACCCTCAAGCCACTTTATTTATAAAACTAGCGACAAATTTAGCCACTTACTCAGACCGTCAGGGGAAAAGCGAGAAATATATTAAAATGTAATGCAGTATATTGTAATTTATTCCAATTCATGCTCAGAGTAATCGCATTGACCGCCTCTTCTGCCAAAAGCACAGTCTTTTCTGTCCACAGTCAGTAGGTGTACGGCAAGAGGAGGCCTCTCGCTGAACGGGAGATAGTATATACAGTACATAGTATAATACACAAACCTTGTGTATTATATTATGCTTGAGAGTAGATACTGATCCTTAAATAGTTTTGTATAAATATAAAACAGTTTGATATAGATAGTTGCCTCTATAATAGGACTACACAAACAGTGTAAAATAATGTGTTTATTTATGTTTATAATACGTTTCTTCTCTGATATGTAAATATTATTTATTTATTTCCTTATTTTTTAACATACAATACAATTGTACACTAAAGACAAGGTAGAAACATGTGTGTGTGTGTGTGTGTGTGTGTGTGTGTGTGTGTGTGTGTGTGTGTGTGTGTGTGTGTGTGTGTGTCTAGTCTTCTGTTTTGTCCTAGGATTATGACTCAGTGGATATAAGTCTGCTACAGAATGGCATATGACTGCAGTATTGCAAAACACTGAAAAGAGCCATAAAGGTAGGAGTCAGTGCTGAATCACTCCCTGAATCACCCATTCTGAAATATAAATCCATTATGCAAACAGTGATCATATGAAAGCCCTCAAAACAAAGCTGTTAAGAAACAAGTTAAATATTCAAAGTATTAAATAAATAATGTTGATAATGTGGAGGACTTAAAGTAAAAGGCCACAAGAGTTACGAAACCATTTCATACGGTCTTTAAGGCTATTTCACCATGTTGAAAATAACAGCAAACAAAACTGACAATGATCAAAGCAAAGCTTTAAGCAGTGTACTGTAAAACAATAGCTTGGATATGAAAGTTAAAAATGGAGAAAGTTGACTGGAGTTAGCTGATGTCTGAAAAGGTCTTCATGACATTTATTGCAGAAAAAACAAAGATGTAACTAATCTGATGATTTACTTCCGGCGCCGCACGAGTGGCTGCCTTTTACAGTAGCTCCTGCTCACTACTTAGTTTTTCTCAGTATTTCTTAGTTTTTCTTATATTATACTTCTTGTACTAGTTACTTTTTTTTAACGGTGCAGTATGGCAGCTAGACACGTCGAGCTTGTCGTGGTCTATCTGCTGTTAATTGCAATTTTCACCTCTGTGTCTGGGGATTTAACACGCAGCCATGGTCCAGTTGTTTAAGCAAGGGACCAGCTGTTAGCATTCCGGGACACGGCGGTGCTACTACCCGAGGAGAGACCCGATGTCCCCCGCGAGCTGAGGAGGAAGAAACGGGGAAGCCGTGCGGGGGCGGAACGTCGCGCCAGGAAAAGGCGCTACAAACCCGTCCTACCCTCCATCATCATGGGAAACGTCAGGTCTCTCCCTAACAAGATGGACGAGCTAGCGGCGCTGACTCGCCATCAGAGGGAATACCGGGAGTGTAGGGTGACCAGACATCCTCTTTTTCCCGGACATGTCCTCTTTTCGAGACCTAAAAAAAGCGTCCGGCAGGGATTCCAAAAACGTCCGGGATTTTGCTACGTCGGGGAAAATAGTTATTACCCCCTTACAAGTTTTGGAAATGGTATCTCCCTCACGTTCCACCTTCTTGCGCAAGCTCTGACTGTAGAAAGAACTGTCATTGGTCGACCGATCTCAACGTAAATGTAAGTTCACGGCATGCTACACACTACTGCTACCCCCCCCCCGGAACGAAGTGTCCTCTTTTTCACAAACTCAAATCTGGTCACCCTACGGGAGTGTAGCCTCATGGTGTTCACGGAGACTTGGCTAACTGAGCTAACTCTGGACACGCACGCTGCGCTGGACGGTTTCCGCATCATACGGGCGGACAGGACAACGGAGAGCGGTAAGAGGAAGGGAGGAGGACTGGCAGTGTTTGTGAATTATAGATGGTGTAACTCTGGGCACATCACTATTAAGGAGCAGACCTGCACAACGGACATTGAGCTGTTAGCTGTTAGCATGAGGCCACACTATCTGCCAAGGGAATTCACGCACGTTATCATGGTGGCTGCGTATATCCCCCCCTCTGCTGACGCCGAAGCGGCCTGTGACGTCATCCACTCGGCGACAAGCAGGCTGTTGACAAAACACCCCAATGCTCTCCTCCTCCTCTCTGGGGACTTTAATCATGCCCCTCCGTCCTCCACTCTGCCCACATTCATCCAGTATGTCAAATGCCACACCAGAGACAATAAAACACTGGATCTCCTCTATGCCAACACCAAGGAGGCATACTCATCAACACCACTCCCTCCCCTGGGTAGATCTGATCACAACCTGGTGCACCTCCTGCCTGTGTACACCACTCTTGCACAGAAGCAGCCAGCTGTGACCCGCACAGTTCGACGATGGACCGATGGAGCCGAGGAGGCTCTGAAGGACTGTTTTGAAACAACTGTGTGGGAGGTATTCAGTGATGCCCATGGGGAAGACATCGACGGTCTCACCGACTGCATCACGGACTACATAAACTTCTGTGTGGAGAACACTGTACCCACCAGGACTGTACGGTGCTTCTCAAATGGCAAACCCTGGATTTCCCCAGAGATAAAGGCCCTCCTCAAGGAGAAAAAGAGGGTTTTTAGATCTGGCAACAAAGAGGGGCTGAGGACTGTGCAGAAGGAGCTGAGGATGAGGATCAGGGAGGGGAAAGATGTCTACAGGACGAGGATGGAGGACCAGCTGCAACAGAAGAACACTGTCGGTGTCTGGAAGGGCCTCAAAGCCATTTCTGGGTGCAAGGGGCCCAACCAACAGCCTGAGGGGGACCAAAAGTGGGTGAATGAGCTGAATTTTTTTTTTTATAGATTTGACCAGCCATCCACCCCTCCCCCCACCCAGACCTCCCTGTTGCTGCAACCCCCATCATCTGCACCCCCTGTGGATTACTGCCCCCCTCTTCCTCCACCTCCCCATTTTCCACAGCACTCGGCTCCCCTTCACACCTCTCATACTCAGCACTCTACAACCAGCAACCCACTCCAACACCTCACAGCACCCCACCCCCCAGCGTGTCCCTTAACCAGGTGAGGAAGGAACTGAGGAGGATCAAGGTGAGGAAGGCCACGGGTCCAGACGGCATCAGCTCAAGGCTCCTCAAATCCTGCGCAGACCAGCTATGCGGGATAGCGGAGCACATCTTCAACTTGAGCTTGAGGCTGGGGAAAGTACCACAACTATGGAAGACGTCCTGCGTGGTACCAGTACCAAAGACCCCGCGGCCCAAGGACCTCAACAGCTACCGGCCGGTGGCGTTGACAGCCCACCTGATGAAGACCCTGGAGAGGCTGGTCCTTGCCCATCTCCGCCCTCTGGTGAGTTCATCCCTGGACCCACTTCAGTTCGCCTACCAGTCTGGCATCGGGGTGGATGACGCCGTCATCTTCCTGCTGCAGAGATGCCTCTCTCACCTGGAAAAGGCTGGAAGCACTGTGAGAGTCATGTTCTATGACTTCTCCAGTGCCTTCAACACCATCCAGCCTTTACTTCTGAGGGACAAGCTGGAGCAGACCGGGGTGGACCACCACCTGACTACATGGATCCTGGACTACCTCACCAACCGTCCACAGTATGTGCGGATACGGGAGTGTGAGTCAGATCGGGTGTCCTGCAGCACGGGGGCCCCACAGGGAAGCGTTCTGGCTCCATTCCTCTTCTCCATTTACACCTTGGACTTCAACCACAACTCTGCCAACTGCCACCTACAAAAGTTCTCTGACGACTCTGCAATCGTCGGCCTCATTTCCGCAGATGATGACAGGGAATACAGAGAACTGAACCAGGACTTTTTAGGATGGTGCCAGCGGAACCGCCTCCAGATAAACTCCAGTAAGACCAAGGAGCTGGTGGTGGACTTCCGCCGGGGTAAACGCTCTCCTCCGGTACCGGTGAGCATCCAGGGACTGGACATTGAGATCGTTAAATCTTATAAGTACCTGGGTGTCCACTTGAACAACAAACTGGACTGGTCCGACCACGTACACGCACTTTATAAAAAGGGACAGAGCAGACTCTTTCTGCTAAGGAAACTGAGGTCTGTTGGGGTGCAGGGAGCACTCCTGAAGACCTTCTTTGACTCTGTGGTGGCATCAGCCATCTTTTATGGAGTGGTCTTCTGGAGCAGCAGCATCACGGCAGCTGACAGGAGGAGACTGGACAAGCTGGTAAAGAAGGCCAGCAGCGTGCTGGGGCGTCCTCTGGATACCGTGGAGGTGGTGGGGGACAGGAGGATGATGAGTAAGCTCTCGTCCATGATAAGCCACGCCTCCCACCCCATGCAGGACACTCTAGCAGCGCTGCACAGCTCCTTCAGTCACCGGCTGATTCATCCCCGGTGTCTGAGGGAGAGGTACCGCAAGTCTTTTCTTCCCGCTGCGGTCAGGCTGCACAACCAGTTGAGCTCCCAGTAGACCACTCTGACAACTGAACACTTGAACTGAACTTCACTTTATCATTCACCTGGTGCAATATTATTATTACGTATATTACGTGTATTTACGTGCAATACATTTAAGTACTTTTCTATTCAGTCTGTATATTAATATTTCTCTACTGTTTTACTGCTCATTTATATTTATTTATATTACTTGTTTCTATTGTATTATTCTTTTTATTCACTTGTGAGCAAGGCTGCTGCAATCCTGTAATTTCCCCACTGCGGGACTAATAAAGGATTATCTTATCTTATCTTATCTAATCACAATATTAATTACTGCTCTCAAGTGGATGCTTTAGTTCCAGCATCATGCTACATAATGTGCATGCTAACTCACTCACATAAGGCCATGTTCACATGTCCAAGGTACCAACTCCTGTCACCACCAGTAATGGCTATCACAAGACAATTGGTTACCAATGATTTTTTTCATTACAGTTATTTGAGGTCATTTGAGGACAATACTTGGTTTGTACAAGTTCACAGCCTGCCACTGACATAGCTAAACAAAAAAGGGCGGTGATTCGGCTGACAAAATGCCAGTCGACTCAGGCCCTTACGGGTGATTCAAATCATCAACATTTAGGAGGCAGTGATATTGTTTTGCCTCATGTCCTCCCAGTGCTCTGTCTTTATCTGCACTTGTGTTATTATTGGATTACTGTTGACAGAAATAAAATGCTATTTTCAAAAAGCAATAAAAGAAAAAAAATACTTTCACAAGATGGTTTGATGGTAGAATTTCATAAAATGGGGCAACACATTTTGGGGCGACACTCATTTACCAATGTCCGTCAGCTTTTAAACATTATGCACTCCCCTATGTCCAGTAGGGTACCAGAAGTGGTTATCTCGCTGGATGCAGAGAAAGCTTTTGACAGGGTTGAATGGGAATACTTATTTACATGTTTGGAGAAATTTGGCTATGGCCCTAATTTAATTTCATGGATTAAACTACTATACAACTCACCCAAGGCCTCTGTAGTTACAAATGGTAAGAAATCACAGTACTTCACACTGACAAGAGCAACCCGCCAGGGTTGTCACATCAGTCCGCTGCTATTTGCTTTGGCTATAGAGCCCTTATCTATCACACTCAAGTCGTTAACGACAATAAGTGGAATTATTAGGGGAGAGGAGGAGTACAAACTATCTTTATATGCTGATGATTTATTACTGTACATATCAGACCCTGTTCTAAGTGTACCTCACATTACCCACACTTTGTTAAGATTTGGTAAATTTTCTGGGTATAAACTGAATTTTAGTAAAAGTGAATGCTACCCTGTTAATAACTTAGCGCTTCAAATTCAGGATAACGTATTGCCATTCAAAATGGCAAAAAATGGTTTTAAATACCTGGGCATTAACATCACAGGAGATATGCAGAACCTTTACAAAGAAAACTTTTCTTCTCTACTTGAGAAAGTTAAATTGGATCTTAAAAAATGGAAAACAATTCACTTATCCTTAGCAGGGAAAGTAAATTGCATAAAGATGAATGTGCTCCCCAAATTTCTCTACCTGTTTCAATGCCTTCCACTCTACCTTCCTAAGTCTTATTTTAAATGTATTGACAAAGCTTTCACCTCATTTATATGGAATGGCAAGAACCCTAGAATACGTATGGAGCTCCTCCAGAGGCCTAAACTACAGGGAGGGCTCGCTCTTCCTAATCTTTGCTACTACTATTGGGCAACAAATGTCCAAAAAATTACCTATTGGCTTCATGCCCCAGATATGAACTGGTGTCACTATGAGGCTAGGTCCTGCAGTTCAACATCTCTTACAGCTCTGGTCACCTCCAGTCTTCCAGTCTCTATATCACATTTCACAAATAACCCAATCGTCATCAACACCCTCAACATATGGTTTCAATTTAGACGGAACGTTGGTTTTAAATATCTTCTTAACATAAGCCCTATATGCAATAACCACCTCTTCCACCCAGCTAGATTGGATGCTACATTCTCTCTCTGGCGAAGAAAAGGCATCGCCAGATTTAAGGATATGTACATAAACAGGGTATTTGCCAGCTTTGAGGATTTATCACACACATTTAATCTTCCTCGGTCAAGTTTATTTAGATATTTCCAAGTCCGCCACTTCCTGAAGTGTCAAGACCCCAACTTTCCAAATATCTCTTCAGTGGCAGGCTTGGATGATATGCTCGAACTTCCATCTGACACAAAGCGGCTAATTTCAAGAATACATGACTGTATATCATCTCTTAAAAACGTGACCTTGGCGAAGATAAAGGCGGACTGGGAAGGTGAACTGGGGGCCGACATAGAATAAGACGTGTGGAACTGTGCTCTACAAAGAGTGAATGACAGTTCATCTTGTGCAAAACTCGGCATAATCCAATTCAAAGTTCTGCATCGAGCTCATTTTTCAAAAGCAAGATTAGCTAAAATATACCCCAACTCGGATGCTGGTTGTAGCAGATGCCATCACACCACAGCCAACTTAACTCATATGTTCTGGTCATGCCCTGCTTTGACATCTTACTGGTGTACGATCTTTAAAACACTTTCTGAGGCTCTTATTATTGATCTCCAACCTAACGCAACTTCAGCTATATTTGGTGTCACAGACAGACAACACTGCACAATAACAAAAAAACAGAGATATGTGTGTTTAGGTGCGTGTATGTGTGCAGACGTCTGGCTCGGCGAAATGAGGTGACCTCCTTTTTATTTATTTTTATGTATTTATTTTCCTATACTCTAGGTGGGTGTACCAGTGGGAGGGGTGGGTGGGAGGGTATGTTGTATGTTTGTATATGTCAAGAAAAAGAGGGAAATGTCAGTTGAAATGCATGTTTACCATGTTATGTATCTACCAACATTTAAAAAAAAAAAAAAAAGAATTTCATAAATACAGCTGGACCATGGATATATCCAACTGCTTAAGGCGGATATTTGTCAAAATCCTATCTTGATATATGGAAAGCCTGAAATGTAAACAAATTCTACATCACACATTATTTGTGCCATAGATAAAGAGCTGCTACTTTGTAAATATTGCTTAAACTATATAATCTCCAACGGAGCAGCGGACAAATCACAAACAGAGCCATTAAGCATTTTATCACATATTAACCTCAGGCATCATAAAGTCCTGCTGACGGGTCCAGCCTGTGGATAACGTCCCAATTAATTGAATCGATGGAATCTTTGATTAATTTATGAACTAATTAAGAAAAAGACATATTTTATTATATTTTCGATTGAAAGTTACAACTACTTATTGCTTCAATTTCAATCCCAATTGTCCAATTTTGCCTTGTGCAGGCAAAAGAAAAGCAGATGATCTATGAAATAGTCCATTGAAGACAACGGACTATTTCATAAAGAGCGGACAGATTAATAAACGGTTGTGCCAACTGGTAAGAGGCCCTTGTGTTCACTATGCTGAACAACGTTTCTGTGAGAAAGAAAAATATTAGCTTCAGGAAGACTTTCAGGAAAGCTAAAATTGACTGTATTCCTCTGAAATAACTAGTGAAATAATGTTCTCCTAGGTTGTTTAATTTTTCATCCAAAGTGGACTTGGCCTAGAAGAACATTGTAGTAACAAAGAGTGGTTTTTCAAAGAAGGTGAGTTTAAAACGACCCTGGGCTATAATAAAATAAACAGTAATGAACATGATTCAGCTACTGCTGTGTTGCAGAATTGATTTTTCACAAGTGAAAAGTCATCGGAGCACAGTGATTTATTGAACTTAGGTGACTTAGCTCGAATGTTTTTGTGTATACTTCAGATTCAGAGTGCGGTTTTGTTTTCATGAAAACCCTGCCGAGCAATCTTATTCATATGTTAATAATATATAGGCCCTGCACACCCACACTGCTGTATACTATGGTAGAAAATAAGCAAAACTATGCTGAAAACTACAAGAAGTCACCAAACTCAGCGTAGTAATTTGAAAAGATGCCACAGGTGCAACAGGAGAGTGAGAGAGGTGTCAATCAACCAGAGCATGTACTTGCCAATTCTGAGAAGAGTCTTGGTGGACTTGAATCTGATCAAAATATGATAAGATATGAAAATAAAGAGAAATTACAGCAAGTATACATGGTATTTACAATCAGTCACGGGTTAAAATGACAGGAAATTTGAGTTGGAAATGCTGTATAAAGCTTTCGAAGTTCCATAAAACCTTTAAACCATAAATTGTGTTTGACCGAGATGAGCACCCAACCAGAACTGAAAATACAACAGAACAGCCTTTACCACGATCAACCCAACAAGAAATGGAAAGTGAGTCTGAGCTGAACGCTGACAGAGAATCCCGATCAATACACAGACAGACTCCACAACTCGAAAAGTGACGAAACAAGCTTTGTATTTCAATCTCTGCACCGTATATATTTCAATCTCTCTGCACCGTATATATGTGCATGCAATACAAAAAGAGTATTTTCACTTTGAAAAAGCCACGTGTAAAGTTTTGTGGTATAAATTCAGCTATATGTGTTTTATCTGTGGCAGTCCTTAAATTGTTCAACACTGTTGTATGGAGTGATGCAGCGGCAATAAAGTATATCTTATCTATCTTATCTTATCTTGTCAGAAGTCGGGAGTTACCAACAGTATTTAGACTTAATCTATGTTCCCTTTTGGGATTATTGGCAAAATAATATTGCAGACAAATGTGAGTACTTTCAAAAGGTTTGTACCAAATGAGGAACAAGTATGTCTCGTCAGACAAATCAGCCCTCCCACCCACTCTGATGTCACAGATGGAGACTAGTGGACACATGTAAAGAGATTTCACAAAGGAGAGGCACACAGTTATCTTTTAGGCATTTGGCTGACATTTTTATCCACAGTGAACAATGTGACCTCGCACAACCTGAACTCTAATAGACAGAAGAATAATGAAATGAAGAATATCTACAGAATATAACGATTTATATTATCAACAACTTGGACAAACCTGGCTGGCTGGTGTGACATCAAGACTACTGCTGGTGTGACATAAAGCCCACCTTGTCCTTTGAAATCTGCATAAAATGTACGTTCGGCTTAACTCAATTATCACACAGCCATGGTGAATTAGAAGGAGTCTTTGCTGCAGATAAATGAAGAGGAGCAGCAATTAAACACAGGCATTTTCTGTGTTCTCAACTGTTTTACCTCGATATGTGAACCTCGTATTTTCAGAGAGAGAAAAAGCCAACGTTGCCCACTGGAAAAGGGAGAGCAGTTACATGACTAAAGTCAGCATGGTTTTTAACATCTATCACAGGCACAAGCTGCTCCCACTTGTCGTGTTTCATTATGAATCTCAGAGGATTAAAGAACATACTGACATATCATGTAGGTTGAGCCTGTTAACTTCCAGACTGTTTCACAGAAGAAGACTTGTATAGTCAAGTCCGAGCTTCGCTTTACACATTTCCAGCAAACCTAATGGATGCCGGTTCAACGGAAAACACATTTTTAGCTTGAATGAATTTGTCAATTATACACAAAAAGTTTCCGATGTGTTATTCCTGTATAAGCCATTAGACATCCGACTCTATTTCAAGACGGGAAGTTTCAAAACATTTCTTTGCTTGGTCTTTCTACCAAGTCAATTAGCTGAATAAACCGAGCTCTTTAGTAGACATGAGCAGATGGGGGAAGTCACAAATATTCATGAAAGACTTTACATATAATAACACCTGCCAAGTACATCCATGCGCTTCTGATCAACAAACAGAACTGCAAGTGCTTAGAATACCTGCCTAATATTGTTTCTGAAGAGAAAGTTAAAAGTTAAAAGTGACAGCTGATGTTGCAGAGAAGCAATTTACACTTGTTTTGCTAATCAGAATGAATACATGATAAGCTTGTTTTAAAAAGGCCCAATCTGCGATTCATGTAAATAAAAACAGAGACAGAGAGATGAGGGAGCAAATTAATGGGTCGACTTCTTCCTCTGTTGCCAAATCAACCTGAAACAATGGCGGATAAAGGAAATTATTCTGGAGTAATTTAACCGCTATTCAGGCCTGAGGCGAGCAATACAAACAACTTAGCAAACCAGCGAGCATTAGAGCTGTAGACTCATGAATAAATGATCCTCAGATCCCCAATTTGACATCACAAAGATACACACTGGGCCCACCATCAAAGACCCACCATCTCTGCCAGTGAGTCGTCACTGCAAAGGTAATAGCTCTCTGCCTCCCTCCCTTCCTCTCTCTCTCTGTCTCCTGTTTCATTTTTCATGCAACACAATGTAATTGCATCTCTCTGCCACAGAATCCAGGGTGGCAACGTTTGATACTGACACACCAGGCCCGCAGACGTCCTGTGGGTGTCAAGACATCAGACGGCTGTGGGAGTGAACCACCTGCTGGGTGCACCCCCGCACGTCGCTGCTGGATCAGCAAAACCAATCCTGCACGATTTGAGACGTGTAGCAATACTGACAATCAAAGCCTCACGTCTCGAAATGACACCGTCTTCCTTGTGATCAAAAAGCTGCCGCGGACCGCGCTCCCATCACTTCTGGTGACAAGTGCAGCGAGCGAAGCAGATACTGCCAGATGGGGTGTAAATGTTCGCTTCTAAATAAAATCTTGAATTTGATGACATTGTTATTTAAGTAACTGCCATACATGAATGCATCAAAAGCATTACACTTTTAATATTTGTCGTATAAACACACAGAACCGGTAAACCATACTCAAACATCAATTTGTTTTTTTAAGGTATTTGTACGGCATTTTACTGGTCTTTCGTAATTAGGACGCATATTTTACCAACCCAAAATGTTACCAAACATGATGCTGATTGGAATCCTGTGGGGAAAGGGAGATTTGTGAAATTAGATCCCAAAAGTTATTGTGTTGTTTTATGTAACTATTGCGTTTTTCTCATATATTTTGTCATAAACCGCTTACATAAATGAAACGTTTTTGATAAGATTCTTTCAAATTGTTAAATGTACTGGGAGTAAAATGATGATGTTGAAAAATCTGAGATATTAAATTTTTGTAATCAAATCACATTCAACTGGTGTCCATCACTGTGGCCTCTTTTCCACATCGAGCGCAGAACTGTTATCAGCATCCAGGTCAACCAGCATTGTGAGCAAGTTTCGACCTGAACAACCCACCCACTTTGAAAACAGGACCCAGACGTGGTACACTGGTCCCTATATCCTAAGGGTCACTTAGCCATGAGTAATTAACTGGCTGCATGACCACAGACCTGACAACACTATGATGTAGTGCCCGTCGCTCAGCTCTGGTCCACATGGTGTGTAAATGGTTTGACACAGGGATACTCCGGGTCACTGGCTTTAGAGTAAAAGTAGACCCACATAGTTTAGCACTCTGATGGGAAATGAAACACAATCCCTGACTGCTAGAGTGTAATAGTCTCCTCCATCACTGAATGCCTGCCTTACCCACAAGTCTGAGGAAGGATTATTTAGCGAGTGAACTAACTGTCTGAGTCTGAGAGACAGATGTCCTTCATAATTCCCTGTGCAGGTAGATACTGTATAGTCATTCAGACTGTGTTCTTTTACATATGTTCATGTCATTTTTGAAAAGAAATTCATATAATGTGTGTCGGTCACAACAGGATTAGTGATGTACCAACTGCTATCAAAATGGTGCAACATAAGTTGTCAACGTCACTTCAAAGTCTTTCCTTCTCCCTCCAGCAAATAATTACCATGAATTTAACCGATGGAGTTGCAAACCACAGGAGCAGTCTGACACTCGCTGCATTCGCCACATAAAGATGCAATGCCAGCCTCAAAGCAGCAGAAAAATGTTGCGGTAAACAGACTACTGCTGAAGTAGTATTATCTAAATAGAATCGCCTCGTCTTCTTGGCCTGGATAAGGCAAGTTTATCACCGTGGCACAATTAACACTGTGGCCTGCAGCTGAATGTGGGAGAAAGTAGGAGACCGAGATAAAGCATGGGAGAAAAGAGAGAGACAGAGCAGCAATAAAACTACCAATCAACTTTATGCATTCATGCCTCCTGGTTAGTAGCACACAACAAGTTACATAACGCGTCTATATGAATACCATAAATTCCTAGCTTCATTTCAGTCAGCCAACTCTCAAGGAACAGATGCATTATGTGGAAACACAGTATAATAAACGTTAAAAAAGTGTAGGAATGATTCGGCATCTAGGCTGAGGCTGCTTTGTCACCACCCACAAGCACAACAAGCTCCCGGACAATAACAAACACATTAGTTACAGAGCCCAATACTAACTTTCATACTACGGTGTTTGAGACCAACCGCTGTGTGCAAAGTCACCCGCTGAGCACCTCAAACCACGAAGGGGAGCATACTTTCTCGCGAACTGACATGTAGAAATCTAAACCCAGCCACGCACCTGCACTGCAGCAGCAGCAGCAGGCTGAACCCCATCAGCTATGCAGCAGATCATTATTAACAGCACACCACCAAAATGGAGCAATGTCTTCATATGTATAATAAGCAGCATGGTAAAAACAGCATACATAGCAGAACAGGATAACAGCAGTTTATATGAAACAAAAGCAATTGTTTTCAGTACTGTATAGTACTTAGTACTTAACAAGTGTGTGAAGACCCTGAATGTGACAAGCTATCCACAAATCTTATATTACATTGAAACAATTTGGCTTTGAATAAATATGAATGGACTGCAGTGATGTTTACATCCCTGTGGAAGGAGATATACAAACAACACGTACAAAATTTAAAAAAGCAACAACCAAGGGGTCTGCCATAAAACAAATTCAACACAAACCACAACACACATGGGCAACGATTGAAAGCATCAAAAACACACCAGCCAAATATAAAAAACAGACCAACTAAAAAAACTAATGAAAATCAGCTCATCCACGACAAGAATTGGATTCTTACTTTTCTCCCAATACCAATGCGAGCACTGCACGCACATAGGTAACTTCCATGATTGACAGCAGCGCAAATTAGCAGCCAGCAAGCACAAGACATCACAAAACAAGCCCAGATGGGAAGTTAGAGAAATGGCAGCCAGCACTGAAGCAACAGCAAAGGCACAAACAACGGAACAGAGCCAAGACATCTTCTCAGATGTTAGTAAAAGCAGCAAGTCCTCTTACCTTGCTGAAGTTAGCTGTCATCCCTGGTCTGTCAGCTTAACTCATGCGGTGGAGTCCAACTCCAATTTGAGGTTTGACGCCACAGCTGATTAGAGAGAAGAAATATCGAAGCCTCGATTTACAATTGTTTTCCCCCTCTTGTGATTGGCTGTTGCTTCCATCAGAACGGTCAAACAGCCAACACGCCGGGTCTCTGTTTTCTGTAAGCATTTACTTTTTCATAATAAATCGATATCTAATATAATCTTTTCATATGGAGTCTACTTTGTGAATCAGAGACATGTGGTACTTGTGCAAAAAAATACATCCCTAAAATAAACCTGTCAATAATATGGCCTTCACAATCTTCTGATCTCAACCCGATTGCACACTTAAAGTATGAGACTCTATAACCATCATCAAAACACCAGAAGTTGGATCATGTTCTGGAGGAATTTGTTAGTTTTTCCTCGAGTTCCAAGGACCCCTGCCAAGAAGCTTTTTGAAAATTTGAATAAATCCTAAATCCTGTGGTTCCTGTAGTTTCACCTTTCGACCCAACACAGATATCCCAGAGACAGAGGAACCCTTTTGTCAGCAAAAAAAACTTGACGGGGTAGCAAATATCAAGAGGATACAGTGAGAGTGGCAAGTGTGAGGGTAGGAGAGTAACAATAGCAAGACAGGCAGTCTTTGTTTAAGGGCTGTAGGCAAGATGAATGCAGCATGTGTATAAAGTGTGAAGCAGGTGGGGAATCAAGTCGAGGAGACAAAGGTAGAGAGACAGAGAGGCACAAAACGAATGGGTTGGGCGGGATAATGGGATATAGAGAACTGTCTGCGGTGTACAAGACCACATTTCCAAAACAAATGTAGATGAAACACGGACCTGCACTGTTGCTTCAAAATGTCTGTCAGCTAAAAAGAAGAAATATTTCAAACATCTGTCTGAGCTTCAAGAAACTCTGCCATACCAAACGTTGCGCTCTATGTTTTCCTTATTTCTGCTGCGTGTGAAAGACCAGCTCCGTCTCCTTTACCGTCATCCTAAACCCCGCCAGACACCGGCCCGCTCTCTATGTGCGAGCATGAGTGTTTGTATATTTCTCACACACGCACACACACACACACACACACACACACACACACACACACACACACACACACACACACACCACACACACACACACACACACACACACACACACACACCCTGCTCTTCAGATCTGAAATGAGGCGGAAAAGAAACTGCGAAGCCAGACGGGAGCCTGCAGCTATCTCAAGGATGAATACAACTATTCCATTACAAACACCTTTAATGTCGCCGTGCTGCGTCTGACTTGCTATGCAGTCACATCATTTCATTTTCGGTACCAACGCTATTATTACTGGGTACAACTTTGCAGCATGTGACTCGAAAAAAAAGGGCCAAACAGCAATCAACCAATCTGTTGTCAATGAAAAGGCATCACCAAGTCCTTCGTGGCTTTTCCAAAACAGCCAAAGAAAATAAATTAAGATTACAGAAACAAGGTGCTCGAGGTGAAATAAAGCAACTCTGCTGGGATGTGTGAAAGACTTGTGACAGCTGTTGAGGCAGGATGAGTATAAATGCAACACTCCTAGCTCCCGTAGACTATTTAAATATGCCTGCCACAGCTGTGTAATCACTGTGTAATGTCATTTTTTTGGTCTATTTTGTTGTTTTTGTTGTTGTTGTTGTTGTTGTTGTTTTTGCAATTGATAATCCTTTCAAGACTCAGATTTCCTTATACTTTACATGGATTCTATACAAAATAACCTAACCTATTATAATAAATTTTTGCTGCATGTGAGATTTGCACCCAGATGATGATTCTGATAATAATGAGAAAACTAATGAGAATCAAAACACAGGTTTTTGTTCTTTAAGTGTATGTGTAAGCTATTATAAAAAAGAAGAAGAATGAATGCCTTTGATGTTCAATGGACTATTATTGGACTATTGTAAATATACATATAATACCATAGTATATAACTGTAATCAGAAGCTGGTAATATTTATATTATATTTAATAGCATTACAAAATGATATTTCTCTCGTAGAAAACCGTTTCTTCTCAATCAACCTAATTCAAATTATACCACAGAGAGTGTCCATACAAAATAAGCAGAAGGTCATTGTGCAGGTTCTCTTTGTATAGTTATTAATTTAGGCCTAAACTGAACAACTGTCGGCCTTGCAGCAGTTTGTTTGCTTTGATTCAAACCCATCTCACGCTTTCTTTTGAAAATATAAACCATTCGTACTCTGTAAGGGCCTATTTTTCTATAAATAATTGTATCTCTCTATTGCACTTAGGGTGTTTGTGCCATAATGTCTGGTGCTAAATGTGAGTGTACACGTACACTACCATTCTGACCATTTTGAAGACATCTTTACACTTATATATGTGTCCGTAATAAACTCGCTATTTGGCTTTTTCTACATGTATGGACATGTATTACCTTTGACATTGACATTTCAGTTACAGGGCTTCTTTTCTTTCTTTCTTTTTACCAATAATTGAAATGTATTAATGTTGAATCTTTGTTTTACCATTCTGTGCTGAGTATGTGTATATTTGTTTGATAATGTTAGTGATCTTTTTAGTGGTATATATTGGCAGTCAGTCCAGAATAAAGTACCTCAATAACTATGATGAATTGCCATGAAATCTTCATAAGCCCCCTAAGGCTGATATTAGAAGAAAAAAAACACGAGTATCTGGCTCGATATCTGTGGGGAATCACAAAGTGCGTTAGCTCAAAACCTTCTGAAGAAAGCATTGTTTTCTGTACAACTCCTGCACCAAGCAGGAACATCTCTTTCATGCCTGTCGTTCTGTGTCCCAGTCTGACTCGTGAGCTCTCTCTTTTCTTCTCAACCTCATCCTCCCCTCCAAGTTTGCAGGTTCATTAGACTTGCACACTTAATATGTGTTGTATATTGTCTCCTTACTCGAATAAATAAACTAAACACATAATTGTGCTATTGTGTCCACGCTCCTATACCTGTTGCCAGCACTTTGCTTCATCTAGTTGAGATTCCTCTTTTGTCAATTAAGGCTGTTCCTTCTCCTGCTCCTACAACGCTGTGTTCTTCAATCTGTCTCATTAACACAAAGAACCTCTCCTCTGCTTTTTGTCCTCTTTCTTTGTAAAAGTGGTGACATTATCTTCCCGTGCACACTGAGCACTGACACTGTGCTGACAAGCAATGACAGCGACGAGCGCAGCGGGGAAGCAAGAGCTACTTTGTCTTAATGAGCTGCCAGCCTGAGTTCCCCTCCACCTGTGATATGAGAGTTTTACCTCTCTCATCTCCCAATTCATCTTCGGACTGACTTCTGCGCGTGCCTGTCTTCTCCTTCCGTCTGTCTTTGTCGGCCTTATCTCTTTTCTTATGTTCCCTACGGTGCAATGTGTAAGATCTGGCCAGAAATTTTGTTTCAAGCATTTATTATGAACACCACAAATATGAACAGAATGTGAAGAGATTACAGTGTTGCTGTTATATCACAGACGTCTATGTATCATATCGTGGAGATATCGGCTGAAATTAGCATGCTAACCGGCTAGCCCCAGCCCGTCGTGTCCCTTGAGAGGCAGCAGTGAGTCACTGCAGCGTCCATTCTTCCCTCGTGAGAGGACAAAGATGTAGCGCTGCCCCGAAGGCTTTTCTATCATGTTGAAGGTACAGGGCGAAGGAATCAAAACGCGTGCGGCCCCGTTAGTGGCACAGCAAACATAATACAGACTGACATGAAGATCACGATGTTATTTTGTGTTTTATTCAGTCAATCATTACAATACAATAAGTAAAGTCACAATCTAATATACAAAACAGAAAGATTGAAAATGTATAGGTAGAAGCATAATGCTTATATATTCCTATCCTAAATTCTTATCAATTAAATCAGATAATTAATTAGATATAAAGAAAAGAAAGAAAAGAAATATAATATATATATATATGTGTATATATATATATATATATATATATATATATATATACACATATATATATATATATATATATATATATACATATATATATATATATATATATATATATATATATATATATATATATATATATATATATATTTATATACAATGTTTGAGGGTTACAAGCGTTAACAATGTATATATTATATATAAATACATACATTTTATTCACGCTTGTAACCCTCAAAAATAGTTGTATAAACAATCCTTTTGAAAACCAAAAATGAGTTGACCGTTCTTACATTCATGTTAGCGTTGTTCCATAATTTAACTCCTACAATAGAAATATATCTTCTTGTATTCCCTTTTTTAGCTTTTTGTACAGTAAACTTACAAACATCTCTCAAATCCTATGTACACTCGTGTATTGAAAACAACCTTTGTACACAGTCTGGCAGTGACTTTGCTTTAACTCTGTACATTGTCTGCATTATTTTATAATATACCAAATCATTATATTTCATAACATGACACTGGCTATTGACTGGATCTCAGGCTCTCAGTTTTGCATATGGTTTTGCATATTTGCTGCTTTGCAGCTGACTTTTGTCTTCTTCGTTATAACAGTGAATTTAGAATATCTGGCTCCAGAAGAGAGAGGTGAAACACTGACCCTTACTTCGTTGGAACATGTGGCCAAGAAGTGCCCCTTTGAGCAGACCACATAATAGATGTGTATAGCATCTCAACTACAGTACATTTTCACAGGTGAGTTTTTCAATTCACAGCTACACCATCCCACAAACACCTGATCACTTGTGTCCAACCTGTGTGAAAGCAGCCTTGTGATAAAAAGCGACCTTGTCTCTTTTGGCCTACATTATCAGGATTGTGTCATGGAGAGGGTCCACTAATGCACACTAATCCTCCAGCACAATGACCCCAATCCCTTAAATCTGTCAATAGGGAAGCTGATGCTCCGGATTAGAGATCCTGCTGTAATGATACTGAGGGACTCTACTCCTGTCTTGTTTTTGCAAGACAAACACACATGGTGTGTGATTTGCATAATTCATTCTATGCAAAATAGCCCTGACGGCTATGTCTATGGACCTGTATCTCAATAGATTATTTCTGTAATAATGGAACTGGAATTATAATTCATTATGCTGCGTCCCAACCACTCAAGACAAACTTGTATTGTAGACTCGTATGCAGTTTGCATGATGACTATGATTAACTGAAGTGCCCTTCAAGAAATGTGATGAAGCCAAGTACTTCAAATACACAGCTTAGACTATTTCCTTGGAGACCAAGGGATGAACCTGAGCTATAAAAATTTGAAGCATTTCAGTGGAAAAGCACACAGAGAGGTATCTTCTTGCTCCATTGTTGTCATATAAACTGTTCAGCTTTTATATCTTAAACTTCTGTGTCTGACCATTTAAGTTCTGACATCTGCGTTAATAATACGGCAGGTCCGCAATCAAAGATGCTGGGCCACGATGCACCGCGGAGACAGCTCTGAATCACTGCTTATCTCCGAGGCGAGTTTGTTTACATTTCCTGGTGCTGCTGGACAGATAAATCGGCTGGAAAGCATTGAGAGCTTATACACATAGCAAAACGCTGGGCCTGTTGGTATAGAGAATTTGGGAGGAAGTTATTAAAATTGTTTTTATCAACACTCTAAATCCACCCGATGCTGTTGTGCAGCAGGGAGTACCGACGCTCGCCGTCATATCCACAGCTGCCAATTCCTGAGGTGCAGGGCATCAGATTGTCTGGGCTTCTTTAAACTGGGGACGCTGTTTATGCATCACAGCTCCGAGAAAGTCATTTTGAGAGGTGTAGCTGCGGTCACCTCAGAGACACAAGGAGGATGGAAGCAAAAGAGACAAATGAGCCATGAGTTATCGTGCGAGAGCCTCCACCATTGATAAAATACCTGTAATTCTTTGGGGACACTGTCACAATACACAAAATGAGATTCACTTTCTCTTTTCACATCTTTCTCTGGCTTTCTTTGTGACAGTTTTATTGGCAGACACATCAAATAGGTTGCTGTTTTTTCGCTGAATGACATCAGCCTTAAATGACTTTCAATAGTGATTAAACATCATCAAATCCCACTGATTCATAGAAGAGCTTTAGCCTTTAATCCAAACCATCCACTGTGCTTTCCCATGAATGACACTTTAACATTATAAAGGCTTTAAAAACAACGATTGAATTCAATTCAATTTCAATACAACAAATGTATCCATTTGTTCTTTATTGATAGGATCTCATAGGAAATACACATCACATTTTGGTTTAAAAATAAGAGGCTCTTACATACAAAAAGGCATTGTCATTTTTCATTCACACATGAAAAATCTTACAGTTGAATATGTATTGCTCTGTGTCAGGAGAGCAAGATTATACATTTGTACAGATTGTAGAAGCAGGCCGCCCGGGAGAAGCCTGAAGACCAAGGTAAATTTGTTCAAAAATTCAGAAACAATGTCCACTTCCAACACGGCACAGACTACATTTGCATAACATGCATTCGATTTGAATAAATATCCAGTGACGACTGCAGTGACAGATTGCTCCAAATAACCTGATAAATGTTGCATATTCTCTGACAAATTGCACAGACTGTTCAGGTATTCTCTGGAGGAATCCGAGAAAAAAGTACAAAAGGCTGGAAAAGAATAGAATTACAAGAAATAATCCCTAAACTACATTTAGCTCGACAACTAGCAATATCTGGAGCAGTTTCAACAGGGCAACAGAAAGGAGAAGAAAATCCATTTGTTTTGAGTTGGAAATGTATAAATAAGTAATAGTATATATCTATTTATATTTACAACAACTGATCTGGACAGCAAATCATTTTTAAATACAAGAATATTTTATTTGGAGGATAAAATCAAGCTTTGAATCTTTAAAAATTGAACACAGTATCTCTTATGTATGTTGCTCTTCATGGGTAGACGATTACGTAATGTATTTACAGGCTTTCACTGAGCACATAGTTTAATATAAAAAGTCCTTTATCTAATCTCAATAAATACAGCCTCTAAAGTGATTTATCTTTTTATCAAAAAACAAAAGCCAGCTTCTTTTCTTTTTGACAATCTACACCAGAACTTGCTGTGTATGTATGTCACTTTTTTATTTTATCTCCCTCTTAGTAACTCATACTCACACACACACGTACACACACACACACACACACACACACACACACACACACACACACACACACACACACACACACACACACACACACACACACACACACACACACACACACACACACACAGACACACCCCAACACACTCACTGGGGGTCTCCTAGAGGCTTGACCACAGGCCACGGCATGTCAGGTAAAGGTGACTGGGGCTCGGCCGGGACCTGGTGCTGCAGAGTCTGCTGGTTGGCC
Source organism: Myoxocephalus aenaeus (assembly GCA_038501785.1). Classification (NCBI taxonomy): domain Eukaryota; kingdom Metazoa; phylum Chordata; class Actinopteri; order Perciformes; family Cottidae; genus Myoxocephalus; species Myoxocephalus aenaeus. The sequence continues at coordinate 3,666,718 of JBAMJR010000001.1, read as the reverse complement.
CAGTTTAAGTCCACGCCATTCTTCTTCAGCGCAGCCAAGTGCTTGATGTCCAGCGTGGTGAAGGTAGTGAACTGGACCTGGTTCCGCTTGCTGGTGGGGGAATGAAGCGGCTCGCTGCGATGCGGCCTGGCCAGCAAGGTGGCTGAACGGTTCGCCATGGGGTCCATCGCCTTTCCCTGAAACTGCTGCTGCTGGGAGCTGTTCCTGCTGCGCCCCAGGGTGGCAGTTCTTTCGGGGACAGCGGGGAGACTCACGGTTGGCAGGTTGCCCTCCATGTTGCAGTGGCCGATTGAGTCTATAGAATGATGGGACTCCAGAGGGCGGTGAGCCTCGCGTTTGAGTGTGGACACTTGAGCCGGGGCACCTGGGTCAGGAGCGCTATCACCGTTGCTTCCCAGCCACACCCAGTCATGCTTGTGGTCCTTCGGGTCCCCCATGGGTAACGGGCCTGCCTGTATGGGCGTCTTTTTATTCCGAAAACAGAGTTTATACGAAGCACAGTTGAGCAAAAAAGCCAAGATAGCTATACAGGAGACCCCAACCAAGGCATACATGCCGATTTCCATGTCCGACATGGCTCTGAATGTCCTAATGAGGTCGCTCTCAATTACTTTCGGAGTTTTAGGAGACTCCTTCTTGGGTGTCACTTCTGCTTTAGGAATGTCTTTGTTCGAGGGTGAATTGGGGCTGTCAAGCATGTTTCCATAGCTTCTCTTCTGCCCCTCTTGTTTATTAACTAAACCCACTGTGGTATCTTTAGGTCTGGCAGTGTTCAGTGATGTATTTAAGCTCGTTTCGCTTATAGTCGTAGTGGCAGTTGTGGGAATGGCAGTGTATGAGTTACTCCTCGTAGCTCTGGTCGTGGTTCCAGTCGACAAGACGTACGGCGGCATGGGTTTTGTTGAAAACATGGTTGGGGTGGTAGTGGACTCTCGCTGGTCGGGTACTGTGCTTCTTAACAACCATTTATCCACATATGTGGCAGCACGCTGTGTCGTTTTGAGCTCTCCGACCAATTCTAATGCACCGCCATCAAAATCTTTATTTCCGTCCGCGCCCACCTCATTGCCGCCACCCCCTCCTGCTACGACTCTGCTGCTATTCTGGAAGTTGATCCTGAGGATCCCCGTGCCCACTGCCAACTTGCTCTTCCTCTTGGACTTCTGGCATTCCTCACAGATCCTCAGCTCCACTCTCACTAGCACCCCCTGGCCTCCACCTTCACCGCGCGCCACTAAAAATGTGGACTGCGGGGTGCGGCGTACCGTGGCCACCCCCTCGTCCGGGGTAGAGACCGTCAGAGAGTAGATACTGCGGTCGAACAGCTCCAGTGGAGCGACGGCGCCATCGCTGAACTGAACCCAACAGCGGACCACTGCTTCCTGAAAGTAAGAAAGAAATAACCTGGTGATCATGTAGAAAAGCAGTTCAGAACACAGCAAATCAGTATTCTCCCCTCTGCCTTCAGTGAGAGCTATATTCCCATGATTGGTAATAGCACTAAATTGCCTATGCTAATCTCTTTGTGATTACACTCGGTAGGGTGCTATTGTTCCATAGATTATAGTCCTATGAAGTCAGGGTATGAAATATAATTTAACCAAACTGAATAAAGAGAGTATAATGGAAGCACTTTAAATAAGAACAAAAAGTGCAGCTACAAGGGTCATGTTAAGAGCCAATCCAATCACATGAATGACCTATTTCCTGTTGCTCATGTGAGCCACGTCGCCACAGACCTAACCCATATTTTGGGTTTGAATACATTATGAATCGCCCCGAGCAGAGCATTAACAGCTTGTCATCACAGACACAATTGACTGGTGTTTAGCCCTGGCATGGCTCCAATAGTTTGGTATTGACAGGCACAGGCCAGCTACAGCTAGTGTACTGTAGGTAAAGGGAGCTGTCTGCCGCTCTCTCACACGCCATGGTAATCGCAGAGGATGGTCAGGGCTGTGAACATATTGAGTTCACATTTTTAGATGCAAAGAGAAAACACAAATATGATTACACCCTTGAGGTGAATCTGCTCTGTGGTGGGAGTTCTTGTTATTGAAATCCACTCTGAAGAATCCCATCATATCTTTGCTGGAAAAAAAAAATGTAGAAGACATGAATAGCACACTATTCATAAAAGTGTTTTTTTTAAGCCCCGACTCACAGAGGGTTTACAATAGTGGAGCATATACTGCTTCTGATCTCTGTGCAGAAATAACCTCACCAGAGCAATCTTAAAAGTAATGTGGAATAGTGTAGTTATTGGCTAAAAATAATTGTTTTCTTTCTTTGCTTTTGGTCCTTGAAATGTTGAAAAACATCTTGGTGCAAGAGACATTGACCCAACAGTGCTTTCACATTTAAATATTAAAATGTAATGAATAGCACTGCTGCCTTAATGCCAAATTTCCCCAACACATTTTTAGATTTTCAAAAGAATATGCATGGGGTACCAAATGTAATGGTAAATCATTCCCATGGTTTACCTCCAGTGGCAACATTGATTGTACTTCCTTTATTCAGTATTGCCACATTTATCTCACAACCACTTCTCTGCCCTGTCCTCCATCCAGATATTAATTCCTGTCATCCACCAAATGTATGTAGAGCTTTTAATTCTCTCCAACCACCTCTGTGAACAACAGGTAATCGATCCTTTCACTTTTCTCTTTGGAAATTTTGGATTACTTGCATGATCGCTTTATTTTACTGGTATACACTGTACCCTGATGAGGAAATGTGTCATTGAATGTAGAAATGATGTCCCTACAGATGTCTTGAGAAATATATTTTAAATTTGTATTTAACCACACATGTAATGTAGGCAATTCCTTTGGCTTCAGCCAGACTATGATTAAGTGTGAAATCCTAAATCCAAACACTAAGATCAATACTTAAATCGTATGTACAGTTTTTTTTTTTTTTTTTTTATCTGCTAACAGTGCAAGAAGCATGTTGGTCTTAAAACGGTCCATGGGGGTGTATATGTTATTTATGCATTACTATACATGCATCTGTGACCGTTTCCATGCTGGTAATGAGAGGAGGAAGATTGTCAGTGGAAGACACTGGTGAATGCCAATGGGGCTCGCTTGTTAAATGCAAGAAAAAGGGGATGTTTTAAGACTGGAGACAGGCAACCGCATAGCTACAGACTTATCTAGAAATATATGCTCACTGTTTCAACATCTGAATAAAAGGGAATAAGATTTACTCTTAATCACAAATAATCCCTCAATATGCCAACACACTTGTATAATCGCACGTTTAATTCATAATTTATCGTTATGTATTTCTTGTGCCATCTGATTTTCACACTCTGTTGAACGGTTCCTCACATTTTGCGTGGCGAGGCTAAATATGAGATAAATACTGTAAAACTGAAAAGAGACAAGCATCATCACAAACAGCTGAGCTCTGGCCCACAGCTTTATACTTTGTGTGTTACAATTTTCCAGTTACTTACCTGTTTGAGCTGCGTGATCGTCTCCCGGGTGGTTGCCGTGGCAACGATGGCCCTGTTGCTCCCTGGGCTGAGCTGCAAGGACAGAGCGAGTCCAGAAACCAACTGCACCCCGAGCTCTGTCACGCTCACTTTATCATCCACCACCCGGATGCTCCTCTCAGCCAGGACCGATGATGTCAGAGGGGACAGCACCTGCAACGAGGAAAAGCTCATCCAAACTGCAGATGGATATACATGATCACCATGCACTGCACCTGCTAAAACCACACACACACACACACACACACACACACACACACACACACACACACACACACACACACACACACACACACACACACACACACACACACACACACGAGCCATGGCTCACCTGTACGGTAGTAGTGCCCACAGCTCGTCCCTGTAGCACCACCCCATCCTGCACTCTGGCGACATCAGGATCTGCCACTTTTAGAGAAGACCGAACAAGATTGGTCACATCCACCTGTCAATCAAAAGAGAGAAAAACACTGATCATATTAAAGCCATAGCCAAAGCTACTGCAAAATAATTATTGTCTAGCTAGCTGTTGTAATTTTTTGGAACAAGAAACTTCAATCACGTCTAGTAAAGATTGGATCACCTGAATGCTGCTGAGTGCCAGCATGTCACTGTTAAATGTTTTACCTGCCAGTCAGGACCCAGGAAGTACTCAACAGGCTCTCCCCCAGTAAGCGGGTCAGGTGGCACATCATCTTCAGCCTGGGCTATGAATGGTGTTAGCACCCTGAGTGTAGAGTGCTGGTACTGCAGCATGCAACCCCTGCCCTTCCTCATCTCCTCCTCTTCCTCGCTGTCCCATGTCGACCTGACACACAAAGGTAATCAGACACATGACATATGTGAAGCCACAGTCAGGGGTTAGCTTAGCTTAGCATAGCATCAAGCTTTGAAGCACGGGGCAACAGCTAGTCTAGCTCTGTCCCAAGGTTACAAAATGAGCCAACCAGCATCTCTAAAGATCACAAATTAACATGATTTTTTTTCTCCAAACTGCTTAACTATTTATTTCATAACAAAACTATGAATAACATGTTATTGCATGCTTTGTAATACGCAATTATTTACAGATATGTAGACCTTTCTTCAAGCTTCAATAAAATGACTGAATAACTGAATTATTAACTAAAATACACTGAGACTAATTCACAAGAAATATGCAAACTACAAATGTTGATCTCGCCTTATTTAAATAATGAATGACAACAAAATCAAGCATTTAATCTGTGATGTGAATTCCTAAATGGTGTTTATAGTTGCCAGCAGAGAGGATTCAGGAACAATACTGGAGACCAGCAGCTGTGTTGTTGACACCTTTGAGGCACAAATCATTTGCTGAGTGATCTTTACTTCGAAATGAATTTAAGTTGAATTAACCAGGATCCCACAGCCGACTGGTTTGTTTGCGGGTGATAGAGGTTAAGCTGTGAACCATCCTCAAACCCCTCAGCAATAATCATTCTGTATAATTATCATAAGCACAGCTGGCCCGCCACGCACCGCACCACAGGTGTGCTGTCTGCAGTGGGTGTGCTTTCATACCGCAGGCAGAACACTACTGTCAGGAGCTACAGTCCAAATAAACATCATTATTATATAGCCTCAGGTCAGAGCGTTACATGTGATGGAGAAGCTGCTTGAATTAAATAAGTGAGACACAAGACAGCAACAGCAAACTAAATATTTCCTAAATCCTTCTTCCAACTCATTATTTTTAATACGTTACCAGGCTTCCACCTGCAGAAATAAACGGCACCTATTTCAAGTAAATTCTCTCTATATATTATTTGTATCCGTCTTGTATTTGATCCAAGTATAAGTCTTTAGAATATCAGCATTCATAGCATCAGCAATATATTTAAATGCATTTTTGTACTTACTGACAAAAACACTTGAACACTCAACATCTTGAGATTCTTTGCCATGGTTACTCAATGTATTAGTTTGTTAATGAACCTAGCGCCATTATATGGGGTTGTCAGGCAGCTCAAATGCTGTGCTATTATTATTTTATTAATCAAATTAGTTTTGTGTTAACTGATTACGGCAAGTGTTTATTTCAATGCAAATCATAATGTTTTACAACCTGATGGTACCAACACAAAAAAGAAAAGAAAAAGAAAGCAAAGCAAGAGTGAGGATGTTTCATTAATCCACAGTTTCGAAGTAAGTTTGCCCAAAGTTTAGTACCAGTCTATTTTGTCGCTATTAATTAGACAGAAATCCCAGATGCTTCTCTGTCACAAAGAATGCACATGTCCAACACTGTAACCCAGCAAGTCTTGCAGAGAACGTCCAGCATCCGCATGAGCCACAGTAATGTCACATTTCTGACCTATTCTCAGTATCTGTTTGTGGGTATTGAATGTTATGGGAAATAAAAGCCTCAAAGAGTTTTTACCCTTAGAGAAAAAGAACAGCCCATCAGTCTGCCATCATCATTAGTATTGAGTGAAAAATAACGACTTTACTGTAAGTATTGAGTGAAAGTCCACTAACCTTTGTCTCCAGGGCAACTGTGTTGCCTCCTACAGTGCCCTACCCACTAATGCACCAAACACAAATGGGATGTTTTTATGACTGAATGTATTTACAGTATACAGACTGCTATTAGAAACACACCTCTCTATTTGCTGTTATACAGTGCAAGATCACCACTAATTACAGATTCAGAAAGGACCATACAGCTTTCGAACATTGTGTCATGAATGGCTAACTCGGTATATATCACCGCAGATGATGCCGTCTCCTTTTAAATATCTCCACAGGGTCAACTGCATAATCCAACTTTTCTATGAATACAGCACCATGGAATTTGTCCAAAATACACTGAGATGCTTCAACCAATCAGAGTGCAGCCTGAGGTGAAAGGAGAGAGGGAAGGGGGAGGATTGGATCGAACATGGCACTGTCAAACCGAGATGATAATACAGTACAACATTTACAAGCGGCGTGTCCGATAATATGTATCAGAGATGGTTTCCGTTCTAGTTATGACATTTCCTATCATAACTAAAAATAGTCTCGAGCAACCCTTTCATGGGCGTGGGTCCATCCTGCACAATATCCATTGCTGACATGAAAACACCACATAAAACACATTTAAGTTGACCAAACATAAAGGCAAACATACAATAATGTATTCATTATTACTGCAAACCTTTCAGTTTGGATTTAAGTCAGACGACTAAAGTAATAAGTCAATTGTTGTATTCAATTTAGTAGCCTTATTATTGAGTTTTTAAATCAATAAACAGGCAATTAAAATCAATTAACAGGACATGTCTCACATTAGTTATCTGTCATTGATCTGATTTGTCTCCTCATACAAAGGTTTGCATCATATCTTACTAAAGGTTATTCCAGTTGTTTTGTGCATTCACAGGTTGTCCAGCAACACGTGTTAATGTCCTCTTGTTATGTGCATGCATTTCAAAATAAACTTCTATCTTCACAGGAAACAACCTGGCTATGTTTATGCAACAGAACTGCTTGTTACAATTTAGGAAAAGATCGTGGTTTGGGACAAAATAACTATGGAAGTAGCATCACTTAAGTATGCAAAACAAATATATTGAAAAGATCTTTAAACCTGCCCCCCATTGCCTACTATACATGCTTCTAGAGTATATGTAACTCATACAGTACGCTACCAAGAGCTCTAGGAATAACAGATGTATAGCAATGCAACTGTTTGACCCATAACTGGCCCGGCCTTACCTCCTGCTGCCTGTAATAACAGGGACTCGCCAGCCTTTGATCTGGCTGAGCTCGGGGTCGGCCACATCAATTAGCAAGGGCAGACGGGGCATCCATACACTCATCTCCAGCTGGGCGGTCAGGAAACCGTAAGTGAAGTTGAGCATCACCCTGCTCCTCCCTGTTGTCTCCTTCCCGTTTACATACGCATATTCACATCGCTCTGACACCTGGACAAGGTAGAGAAGAAAAAAGACGGACGAAAGGTGAAAGGTGAATGAGGCAATGTCCTGGGTTTGAATCTGGTCCGAAAGCTTAAGACAGTCGGATGTCATTCCTTTCCTTCTGCCAGTCGGTCACTCTGAAACCATCATGATGGAAGGCAAGATAGTGATTTTAAAAGTCACTTTACAATCACTGGACTAGAGATGGGACTCATGATTTCGTTGGATTCAACTTTCTCCAGACGAAGAGGAGGTTTTATTCATGTAAAGCCCTGTGGAAAACGAATAATAAAGTGTTAGTATAAAAAATGACAAGGAGAGGAGAGGCTGAACAGAGGCACCAATGCAAATGAGCAAAACTCCTCACAAACACACACATTTTATACATTTTGTACAACTTCCAAAGTCTGGCCAGGGAATCGCACAGTGTTTCTATATATATGTCATGTAAATTCACGACCAAGGGTCTCTATGAAACTGCAGCGGAATATAAACTACATCTGCCTTCTGACTGTTCCTGTAGTGCTGTACGGTAACCGGGAGCGTGGCAGTTCCCCACCAGTGAGAGCAATGAGGTGAGACACAGCAGTTGGTGTGTTTTATTTAAGATTGGAAGCCTATCTCCATTGCCGCCTCACTTATCTTAACAAACCAGTGGCTCCACAGCGGTAATTGGAGGGCACTAGACTGTAGAGTATAGGGTAGCACAGGAGAGAGGGAGGTGAAGTAAAGGGAGGTGGAAAAAGTGAGGAAAAAAGCAGAGGGAAGTCAACATGTTCTCCTGTGGAAATCTTAAGGGAGAACAGTCGGTGAAGACATTTTCCCATCATGCCACATGGTGTGGACCAACATATCTGATGTCTCCAGTGCCACCACATGTACTGTAGATGGGTCAATGGACAGAAAATAAACTCTTTAAACACTTACATTGTGTTTCTTTTGAGGCTCAGTAATGAGACATGTTGATGAGAAGCAACACAATCAAAGTCATTCTTTGTCCTACAGTTTAAAATGTTCCTCGGGCATTGTTTTAGCAATCCCTTTTTTACTTCTTGGTGGCCAGCCTCCTGTCGACATGCACTGTAGATTGAGATTGTTGCACCTTACATAAGTAGCATTCAAAGTGTTTAAGAAAAATGCTTCAAAAGAAATGAGGAGCATAGCATCTAAAACAAAAAAAATTCCAAGTTGTGTTTGAACATCTGTTATAGGTGGTATTGTATGTATTATAAATGGTCAATACAAGTGTGAAGTATACATGTTTTGCAGTTATCAATATATTGAAATATGGGTCAAATTAGGGACTTTCTCCTTATTGTTTTGGTTTGTTTCGGCAGCCATCTTCAGCAAAATCATTTGCTGATAACTGAATAAATCAAAGATTCAGGGGTTGGTGGAGAACTTATATTTAACAGATGGCCATTTGCTAAATGTGAGAATAGGCAACTGTTTGATTGATCCATATAACAAGTTCATAATGTTATAATATGTTAATATGTCAGCTTGTTTGTTGCCCCTGAGTGGGAAAGAAACATCTATGTAGGTCAAACACACAACCACACAACAATGTTGCTCTTTCCACTACACGCAACCAATCCTGTGTTAGCTAAATGTAAGAGCTTGTATGTGAATCAATCCTGTATAGAGATTCACCCTTGTGGCAGTTATCGTATGAAATATGTTTTGTGGCTTCAATCTTCACCAAATTCAGCTGGTCGGTGGTTTTGCTCTAAGAGGGGTCAATGACTGCAGGAAGTGTAAGAGACCATTCAGAGATACAATAATAACTGGATTAAGTTCCTCTACTGATACAGGAAATCCTTACAAACAGTCTCCCTATTCTCGTCTCTTTCTCACTCTCTTAAGCTCACACACTTAAGCACACCGCCGCCGCTGCTGTGTCGTCTAATGGAAAATCATTTCTTCTCTTGTTTTCTCTTCCCTGTCTATCTCTCTTTGCTCCTATTGTCCCAGTAACATAGATCCATTAAATGAAGGTAAAATCCCTGTGCTTGTGGACTGAGTGCTGGGATCATGGGCTCAGTCTCGAGTGCCATATGGAAGAGGCTGCTTCTTTGACACACTCACACTCACACTCACACTCAGACAAGAACTGGACCTGTTGAGTATGATGGTACAGGGAAATCAAATGTCTTGGGAGTTATACACAAGTGTTTCTATCTGTTTTCGTTGTTAAAAAGTTACATTTTGTATTAGCTGTGCAAACTGTAGCGTGTGCATAAACATTACTTGAGATTAACTGATGCACTCAAATTATACTGTTGAAAAGTCTTGTACTAAACATCTCACCTTGAACATGCATGTAAATGCATTTCCATAATTCTAGAGCAAAAACAAGGTATATTCTGAGCCTGATCACAAATGCTAAATCACTGTATTTTTTTCCATTAGTGCAGACGTGAAGCAAATACATTTACAAGCAAGACATAAATGATTACAGTAAGTATTTCAATCCCGGTTGATTAAGAGAGTGGGTAAATTACCTTGAGTACATCCTGCTCTGTAGACCTACAGCTGGTGTAGTTGGTCACATCGGTGACTGAGCCATCGGCCTCAACGGCCAGAGTTTTCAGAGGTACCGACACCGTTACCCCCGTCAGTACAGCAGTATTCAAGATATCAGTGTTCTGTGCAGAAAGAAGGGCCACGGTAAGAAATAGGACAAACTTGTGGATGCATTATTATATGTTTTAGTGTAGTTTGTAGGTTGAAGGCTGAGATTAATTCTTCTTCATCTTCTTAATAATGATGAAGAGTATTGGATGTAATTATGTTGAAGGTGTATTATAGCTTTGTGAGGAGCTACTACCTGAGCCCGTAGGCGACTAGTAATTGGGCTACAGGTTAACTTGAACTTCTGGAACTCTGGGTAAGAATAAAACATAGCAGACTTTCTCTGAAACCCAGACCGTCAACTAGCCTGCTTTGTTATAAGGATGAAAGTATCTAGACAGAATGCAGGCTTTAGACACTTTGACAGAAAAATGAACTGCCAATTACTTTGCAAATCGCTGAAGTCAGTTTTTACGCAAAAAAACATTTCATGGTTCCAGCTTCACAAACGTGAGGATTTAAAAGAGTATCTTTGCAGTGTGGTATTAGTACATTGACCAATCATCACGACTCGTATGGGGGCAGGGAGGACAGGCAGAGAGTGCTACTGTAACAAGACTAACGGAGATTAAAACACTCGCTGGATCACAAACTTGATTCGTTTAAATCACACTGATGCGAGACTGGACAGATGGGCTCAAAAACATTCTCTCTGTGATGATACTATACATGACATGTCTGTCCCTCACAAACTCACACACCTGGAAAATGAATCCTCGTTTGTGTTGTTTTATCCACATCAGAGATAACCACTTAAAGACACATTTACCCACCTTGTACAGTACATCTTTAATCGATGTTGAGCAGCAGTTTAGCTCATATACATCAAGCCTGATGTAGCTTTATTCTTACACTTAAACTCCTCCTTCAACATGGATTTACAACTACTTTGCAGTTTACAAGATCTCTGATAAGGTCTTTTTAATCTATTATAGGTAGAAGCTGTGTAAGTGTAAGGAGCTCTGGGTCATCAGCATTTATTTTTTCCCCTCCTGATGCTTGTGGATAAGACAACACTCGGCAGATGTTCCCCGGCAGCTTCATATTCTGAACTCTGTCGGCTTGACAGCTGCCGACCGCAATTCAAAAAGGACATGCTCTAGTTCAGAGTGCGACACTGACCCACACATAAGCCACTGCATCGTGGGTAGCACAACATCAGAAAGACATATCAGCACTATATGGTGCTGGCAGCGCCTAACTGAGCGATCTCGACTTCCGATGTTTCCGCTAGCTCCGCAGTAATCTGGCTCAGAGTGATCAAGTAGTTCAGCTCAGTTTGAAATCTGTTTCTTCTCTGTAAACAGTGTTATCTTTCAACTCAGTGGTAAGCCTTGCTATTGTGCATTCATTCGTTCCTTCATTTACTTGTTCACTTTATAGGGTTATATGTGAGGGATGAACACGTCATTAACATGGGTAGAACATGCAAACACCACAAAGAAAGGGCAGAAAATCAAACACACAGCCGTCTTTGCTGCGAGGCAAAAATCCACCATGCACTTCCTTTACTTCCGTTCAATACTGATTGCAATAAATGTAAATACATTTCCAGTGAGGTGCAGTTTTTGTTGTGGTTGTAACAGTAATTTGTTCTGCTATAAACAGTAAAGCTACAACAGCTTTACTTTCACAGCCACATACACAGCCATATACAGCCACAGCCTGTATATGGAAGAATGAATAGACTTCTTTCATATACAGGCTCCACGGTTGAGGGAGAAAAATGTTTGTCACTGACAGCATTCACATGAAGAAAAAACAGAGATGAAACATATTTGCTCCCCATCGTATGTTTGATTCATGTTGATTATTGCACCATGAAATAGCTTACTGACTCTCCTGTCAAGGACAGACATGCACCTACTGGAGGTTGTCATTTCTATAATTACATTAAAATGTAAAGGTATCTGAGACAAGGAAACATACTGTAGCAGCAGGGAATCAGTCAAGGCATCAAAAGAAATGTCCATGTGTCATTAATAATAACATGTCTTGGTGATTTGAAATTATCAAACTGTGCAGTGCAGACTTGTAATAATTTGAAATGGAGGAAAAATAATAACAAGACTAGCTAATAACATGGTCGTATTTGTATTCTCTTTAAAAGCAACAATTAACTGTAAGATTAACTGTAAGAACAGAATGTGCGAGAGTTTCGTTGTAATTTATGATCGTCTCCTCTTGTTTTATGATTCGAGGGAGTCATCAGGAGTGTAGTGCATGAAATTCCACCTGCGGCAAAGCCAAGTGACCTGGTGTCTATAACTAACAGATTATCCCCACCCTGTGTACACTTTCCTCTTTCCTTGAATGTCATGATCAATAACATTGCAATAGATCATGTACTGCGCACCCTGCGGGTAATGCAGTGTTTCTATGTCAGTTAGTATTTTGAACAACACAGAAATGAATACATATATTGTCCTCACCATGACCAGAGGTGCCAGCCCCACATAATCTCTCTGAGTTGTGTAGATCCGCATTATGCCCACATCTTTGACGCTCCCTGGCAACTCCAGGCGCCAGGAGATCATCTGACTCTCAGCCTGCTCTGAAACAGCTTTTGGCACAAAGTCCAGTTGTAAAACTTCCAGAAGACCCCTGTTTAGAGATAGCATTTTAAAATACAACAGGTTTAGACAAGTCAAAGCAAGCCATGGCTTGAAAGACGGCCAATACAGCCACAAGTGGCTCATTATGATAACATGAACAATGTTAAAACATAGTATAACAGTAGCAGAAGTAAAACAAAAAATGTTTTAAAGAATTCATAAGTCAGTGAACTGAGTAATGTCAGCGACCCCACAAACTCTAGCTAGCTAGCATTAGCTATAAGCTATTGGGTGTACCAGAGCAAGTCCTGTGAGAACCTGTGAGCGTCTGAAGTTGAGTATGGGTGGCTTTTATGCTTATGAGTTCAGTTTTTAATACATAGGGTAACAATTGTGTTGTTTTTCACATTTACTATTTATTCAGACTTATAAGTAGAAAAACCATGTCTATGTATTTTTGGAAAATACAATATGAAACCTTTGGTTGTGGAGAGTGATGACACATGAAACTTAGCCTTTGCCCACATACAGTTCAAGTTTTATCACAATCCCCACTTAATAAATTCAACTGTGTTCATTCGGAGGGTATTTATGGTGATTGCACCATGAAGCGATGCAGTTAAAAAAAAAACAAAGACAAGCTGGGGACATTTGAACAAAAACCAAATGTTTACCTGTCTAATATTTGTTATTGTCCTATTTAACTTTTTTTATATAGAATACTGGTGTGAAGAAATAAAGATCCTTCAATGGAGAAGGATCTGATATGAGCTGTGAACTCTCTCGCGGGAGAGATTGTGGGAGAAATGTAGATAGTTGTAAAGAGACTGCCTGTGGAAATTAGAAAGAATTATTGTGGAAAAACAAACTGTCGAGTTTAAACCAAAAGCGAGAGCAAACCACAAGAGGTCTCATTTCCATCAGCTGATGGAAGAATGAGGTGAGAGTGTGCAAGGAAGATTAAGTGAGCCAGCAGAGAGAGCCATTTGAGTATTCTGGTCAAAGGATTGTCAAAGAAAAGGCATGTGATGTTATTTGATGCTGGAGAGAGTACCTGCCAGTAGGAACAGATCAAAGGGGGAAAAGTGTAGAATGTGAATGGAGCTGTGGCACTTTGAAGTGGAGCAAAACTTTGCATAAAGCAAAACAATGAACCTCTCCCGTACATGGCTAAAACTCACATTTAAAACATCATAGGTATTGAAAATTATGTACGTATAAAAAACATACAGAAACACTGACGCTCTATCAAAAGGAACTCAAGGAGTTTGCTTGTGTGCATCCATAAGCTTTGGACTGCGTGGTTAGAGATTAAAAGTACTGATCGCAGATATTATAAAATGAAAAAACGATTTATTATGAGTGTGGAACAATGGCTGATGCTCCAGGCGGGAGACTCGCAATTCAAGCTGAGTTCAAGGATTTCCCAAGTTTCTCTTCTCTTGATGGCGATGTTCTCCTGCTGCTCACAGAGGGTCAGGGGTTCTCAAAGAGAAACTTCTGCCGAGTCATTTCACTGACAATCAAACATAGTGTGGGAAAAAATGTCTTTAACAACCAGCGTAGTGTTAATGTTCAAGAGACTAACTTCATATGAAGTCATGTCTGAAAGCATGCCGAACGAAGTCCAATTAAAATGTTTACAAAATGTCTTGTCTTCTTGTATTTTCTTCAACAAAAATGGACTGATTTTAAACTGATAGAAATGATTCACACAGAAAATACTGCGAGAGAGTGAGACCGAGAAACATAGAAGGGGTTAATGTTGCAATTTCCTGAAAATCTATTAAGGGGGACTTTAAACCCCTGGACGTATCATCACTTCAAAGCACAGTGGTGGGAGTATGTGTGTGTGGGCTTGCATATGTGTGTGTGTGTGTGTGTGTGTGTGTGTGTGTGTGTGTGTGTGTGTGTGTGTGTGTGTTTCCTGGTGGGGGCTCAGCACAAGGGATACACAACTTGGAATATCTCTCCTTCCTAATCTCTCCATTTGAACGTGCAAGCGCTTAAGCCTGGATAACGTAGCCGTGATTATGAATGATTATGCATAAGTGGGTCGGGCGGCCGGCGGCTGCTGTGTGGGCGGGAGGTTGCTGGGCAGAGGTGGCTGTTGGTGTGTGCCACTCACCACCACCAACGTCAGGCACAACTGTTGAAAATAACTGGTGCATATCAGTTAAATCATGTAGTGGAAGTGCTATACTGTATATACATTTACAATGAAGTCAATAGAGGTAGAAGGACTCAATGACATTTTAGTGACCATCCCGTTATAATGGGGATGATCACGAATGGGACCAGGAATTCAGTCTTTATTTTTTAGTAAATGAAGTTCCTAATTGACCACCTCATTTAATAATATCAGATAGGATAAGAAATATAGATTTTATAGAATGGAAACTGAGGCTATAGATTGAGATAATATATTTAGGAAGTATTTTCGGAAAATATATCATGACAATAAAAGGAACTCAGGAAGCTGAGTTTTCCCAATTATCCATCTTTTATTTTTGAACATCACTGTGTCTCATTAACCTCTTCATTGCATCCTAATGAAAGCTAAACACAGCTGGGGACTGATGATTCAAACCACACAAATAACTACTCTAAACTGTTTGTATGTTGCTTTGGATGTATTCATTGCGATGTTTTTACAGTGCTGTTGTTCCTGCAGGATCACTGTAATATTCTGCTGATTTTAGAAGTGTGGACTGCAAATCCTTACGGAAGAACTCAAAAATCAGAGCGGGAATACATTTAGTAAACTCATTTCTTCTAATGCTTATTGTTGGAGATGTGCATGGTTACTCTCTTACCTCTGCCGAAAGCAAGTCTTGTACATGAAAACAGATGCTTTAACAGTCTTTTTTTACTTGACTGCTTACAGTCTTTACATCACTGTGTCCAAGGTAATAATAATTACCTTTCCTGTAAAGCGTAACATTGAGGAGGTGTTTTCACGATAACTGATCAATTTTCTCTCATGGAAGGAGCAAGAGCTTATTGATTTCTCAGAAAATATAGCGAATGAAAGGAAATAACAAGCGACAAAATGTGTGGAGAAAGTACAAGACTGACCTCTTTGCGGTGACAGCAACCTTCCTCTGGCAGACAACGGAGACGGTGTTGGGAGTCGCTTCTCTGCCAGCCTCCACTACGACGTCCCACAGCGCTGAGTCACTGGGCCGCGCCGTGCTGAATGACAGGCCCGCTTTTACTGTCGCCCTGCAGTGAATACATAAATAAATAAATAAATAAGGACGTGATCCAGTTAGTGCAAAGCATGAATGTTAGTCACGAGATGTCTCATTAACTCACTCACGTTTGATGCGAGTTGCGGAAAGTAAAAGAGTAAAGAAAGTTTCATGTGCTGTACTTTGTTTCGGTGTAGTAGTAGATTCTTTTAATACAAACTCAAGTTTCACCACTGCAAGCCCATATTGTGCAATATGAGCTGTACAGGACACGGTACAATACAGTGTAATAATCCTCAAACATTCAACAGAAGTACTTGAATTATTGCCATTTGTGTCTTTTGTAAAAGATGTTTACCATGTTTTTGCATCTTTTGTTTGAAATATATATTATACTCGTGAACATATAAATAATGATACATGCATAATGTATATGTGTGCGTTTTGTATGCGACCGTTGATGTTTTTAGTCGTCCATGTTGTTCCTAACGAGGCGAGTCACCCACAGACTGATGTGTCGGAGGCTGCTGTCGGACTGAGAATTAGCAGGGGTATTTATTCCCATTAGCCCTGGGGACAACTGGGAATCAGTTAATCAGACACACACATCACTCTGCTCGGAGAGATAGAGGGCTTATTGTGAATAATGTGAATGGACCAGACAGTCCTGGAGGTCCGACAATCACAAAGCCTTTGTTTTTTTTAAAAGCAGATGTCTCTCCGCTAAATCGTTGCGTCAAATATCATTGGAAGGGTCACAGAGCAATTATTTAAGTATTAGGCTCAAAAGTGAATTGAGGGACACGAAACGCTTCTGCTCCTTGTTTAAAATGCAATGAATCACTAATCTGCACTCACACAGACACCCAGCTACCGGGGGGAGCCTTGTGTGTTTCCAAAACAGGCCAATTTCCTCATGGTTGGGATTCAACGAGGTGCTGGAAAAGTTCCAGGGGGAATTCAGCTCATGCTCACTCATGAGCATCACTCAGCTCCTGCGGCATTGTCGGCAGGATGTTCACGCTGAGAATGATTTGAAAAAACCTGAACCTTGATAACGTGGTGTATTCGGGTTTTCAAACTGCGAATGCCGCTTGATTGAAGTCGCTGAAACAATCTTGAGAAGATGTGTGGCATCCATGTGACAACGGGTAGATTGTGGCCATGAGAGGATGATTATTTATTATTTATTATAAGACCAAAAACAAAAGACAAAAAGTTAACACTCTCAAAATACCATTAAAACGTAGCCACTTTTCCATCAATTGATACCGGGAAGGACGGATTTAGACGTTAATTGTGTCAAATTCAATGTCAATGCACAAATAGAAGATGTATTAGAAGCCTCAGTTTTGTTCTTTCTAGCAGTGGCCCTCTAGCCCATTCACTCCATGGTGATATATTAAATGAATATACCACAAACAAAGACTCAAAACGAAGATCAAATTGTTGTAGAAATGCTTCTTTTTTTACACAATTTGCTGCCCAGTAATGGTAACCCGCTACTTTACAGCAATCAGTCTGTCTTTGCATCTGTTTCAACAACCTGTAGCGTGTCATTTCAGCAGCAAAACAGTATCTAAATAGCTGAATCATATATCAAAACTGACGGATAGAGAGGAACTTCTATTCTAGTCAGGCTACAATAAGGGTCAGTATGCATGACCTCATGCTCAGCACACACTTACAAATACTGATTTGTAATCAAACAGCAACCAGACTGATCAATAACCATTGAGACAGGGTCAAGGTCAGAGTTGTTTGACAGACAAAACACAGTATGCAAGCGAGTACACACACACACACACACACACACACACACACACACACACACACACACACACACACACACACACACACACACACACACACTTGGTCTTTGGAGGAAATTGGCAAGGATAAAGAAATGTGCAGAGATCTGTTTCTGGATCGAAAACCTTAGAGCCAAAGGCCAAATTTTCAATTTGAATGGATGTAGATTTGATCACATAGATCAAGCAGGCAGATCAAGAAAACAAATATAATTGATACATTTTTCAAATGTCAGAACTTTTGTTTTGTTCATTCTTAATTTGTATGTTTTTTTTCTATTTAAAAAAATGTGTTATTCTGATCAAAGATTGTGTTTCAATGATGAGCAATTGTAACTAACATACAATAAATATTGTTTTTTCACATCATGATCTTACTGAGCTGCCTACATCCATTGACTCTTTTGCTTGCTGCTTGTTCGGCTCGGCGTCACATTGACAAAAGCACCTGATGACCATCCTTCCCAGGGGTACAAGCCCCTTCAACCTGCTCCTGTTGAGTGTGGAGGAGCAGTAACTCAATGCCAGAATCTTCCTGGATCACTGAGTTTCTCGCCCACAAGGAGACAAGATACTCCCCGCGGAGAAACCTCATTCCAGCCACTTCTGTCCTCGCTCTCTGTCTTTGTCAGTCACTGCCCAGAGTTCATGACCACAGGTGTGTTGGGGGGAGGGGAGCAGAACGGATATCGACCGCTAAAGTTAACGACTCTTCAGTGCTGTTTTACCAAACTCTGTCAATCTCTCCTTCTTTAAGAAGGCGAAAGCTGGAGCAACTCTGTTGTTTGCCTACTAATTTCTAAGCATTAATGCCGGAAAGGATAAAGGACTTTTTCTTTTTTTAAATAACTGCTCTGTGGCCATCGCATTTTCTGTTTCTCTCAGATATTCTGCTGATACTTCAACGCTGTATATTTGCAATATCTGATGTTACTCCTTTCTGTTCTTTTTTTACCTGAATGTGAGACCACACAATGTTTGCTATTCAATCTGATGACATGTTCGTATTTCCATATGATTGCAATTTTGAGAATAGATGATTTTTAAGAATAAATGTTGTGTTTACAAACTGCCTGTGAGCTTAACAGGTGCGTATGATGGCCACACACACACACGCACAGATCTACATGGTTAATCCTGGCAGCTCAGATCATCTCTCCCCCAAAGGGTTAACCTCTTGTTTCATTTTCAATCAGGGCCGCAGATTATCTGGCCTAACCCTGCTGGAGTGGACTCAATCTTGGGCCAAAGAGTGAAGTAGAGCAGGGATTTCTCCCAGGAGGAATCAATCACTTTGCCAAGCTCCTCACTGCGAGGCCTTCACTTGGACTTAACCGCTGGACTCAGTCCCCTCTTCTTGTCCAATTCATTCTGGATGTGGCAGTAGGGCAGAAATACACGGACTGAAATCACTGACCTGACTGGAGGGACTTCTTGGTGCGGTCAATGAGTCAGAGTTTGGGGGAATCAGGTGGAGGGGCTATGAATCCTTCCAAATAGTCAAAACAACAGCAGTTGTCGAAGGGTCAGCGTCTCTCTACCAAATATTATTCACCTAATTTCAACAATGTCCACAGAGCTACATTCAGGTCACTGGGTTTGTGTGTGCAGGCATGCTTGTGTCTGTGGACGGCCGGTCTGATTCACGAGAAGGGGTTGGTTGACACACAGCCACAGGTTTAACTACTATTATGGATTAATACACATATCTTCACATTTCTCTCCATTTGCCTGCATCCCGCTGCAGATTACTGCAGGGGTTGGTATGTTGCTTGCAGCATGATAGCACTAAATCGTGGGATTGAGAGAAAAATGTGTCTTGTGTTTTAAAAAAAGCAACCATTAAGCTTAGTAAAGACTGGACACGCAAACCTCGCTGTAATGGCTTTACACTTTACTGATCTGAAGCATTCTGATAAAAACAATTTTACTACACTCAGTGATGTGCATCAAAAGGCAGCAAGTAGAAACTTTGAAACAGATTGAACTGCTGGTGTCGGGGCTGCTTTTATATTGACTCCACTTTTACCTACAGGAGTGAGGGAGATGTTAGTTATTTGTTTTCCTGCTCCATTAAATTGATGCATTATTTATGAAGTCAAATACCCAGAGAACCTTGTTGAAATGTTAGTGGGATGTTGAGATATGGAAACCGGTGAATCATTTGCCAATTATTTCCCTGTTTATGGAAGAGTGCTCTCCATAACTCCCCCACTAACTGAGAAGTTGAAGTAGACAGGATAGAACATGTCAGTAATTTATGAAGCCAGTGAAACTGGCAAACAACACAAGTCATGTTGGCGCTCTAGCATTTTACTGAATGGCCTCCATGGCGAGCCCCCATCAGTATTAAAGTGCCTTAAGTAACCATTTAAATGCATGGAGCTTATCATTCATGAAGATACTCAAATATACTGTTCATCATAGTGATTCAACTTGGTTTCAGTCTCTTTTTCTGCTTCATATGTTTCAATTAAATTTTATGTGACTCCTCCTAAACTCTTGGCCTCTGCAGACTCAGCAACATAGCTGAATAATCTTTATGTTTTTCGGGAATGACATCTTAAGTTAAACCCTCTCTAGCTTTATTTTAGTCATCTACTGTAGCCAAAATGGGATAATGGCACACTGCAGTAATGTGATATCCTGGTCCTGTGTAATATTATATTTATTGTTTACCAAAGCTGCAGGTACGAGCTATTAGCTATCTGACAACATCATCACCACAATACATGCAAAACAACTGTCAGAATTAATTTGAAGTGGGTCTAACCCCTACAGTATAATACATGAATGTTAAAAATGACCAAAACATTTCATATATAAATCAGGACTATAGACATAAGATTTGAGACTTTGGTCACAAAAATGAGAACAAGAGATAAACTTAACTGCTGGGTGAGTTGACTCACAGGATAGCACTACACAGGTCTTGTATAGCCTCACACTTTGATTGAAAAATGTTTGAACCAAAAAGACAACTTGAAGTAAGTCAAATGACTAAAGACCTGACTTGGATTTGCACGAAAATACTACAAAGCCAATGTAAAATGTAACACTAGAGGTCAGGTCCATATCCAAGCTGTGATGCACAGTTCAAGAAAATGTGTCTCAATTCTTAAGGAGTAATAAACAAGTCAATATTGTATACACTGCATGTCTACAAAGCTCCCCAGGATTTTGTTATGTGTTGTGAAGAAATAATTTGGGAAATTTGGGAAATTAGTTTATTCGCTTTCTTGCTAAGAGTTAGATGAGAGCCTGACTATGTTCAAAGGCTACAAATCCACCTATCAGTACCTCGAAAGCTCACTAATCAACACTTTGTGTCTTCTTGTCGGGTTTTACAAAGAGGTTAGGCATCAGAATATTTCTTAGCCTTGAGTCTTCAATGTGAGGCTCAGAGAAGATTTAGGAAGTCACTGCTCAAGGCCAAGAAATAGTCCGGCACATACCGCCCTGTTAAACCACAACAAGAATATTTTCAGACAATTCCTGATAAAGTGAATATCTCTCACCTGAGAGTAAACGTTTCCAGGGTAGATGTGCTCGCCAGGAAGACGTAGAAAGTTGCAACGTCTGTGGCCTTCAGGGGCTTGGAAGAGGTCTGGATCACCAAGGCGCCTCCCAGCCTCAGTCGAAAATAGGTGGGGTTCCCTGGCAGAGTTTTGAGCAGATTGACACTTCCTATTCGCCTCATCGGTGTCCCTGATCCCCCAGAGTCTCTTCCTCGTCCTACTCCTAGACGTTGCAGGCTATCCTGCGGGACACACTGGCCTGTCCGATCCCTCCGGCTCTGGAAGTAGACCTCCACCACGTTCCCCTGAAGCCCCTTAATTCCTTCGGTTCTTCCTGCTTCTCTGCTGGAGCTGCCTGACCGGCTGCCTGAGCTGAACCAGGCCGGTTCTGGCCGAAGCTGTGCCACACAGAATCCACCCGGAAACACCAGGCATGCCCCACGAACTTCCCTCGTCTCCCAGAAGGCGTACGCAGTCACGCAGTGAGCTCGGTCCTTTGCCTTGGCTCCAGCGCTTTTCCTGCCGTCATCGTCTTCAGACCCCATCCTTTCTTGCCCAACGGTGATGTAATTTTCCGTGGGCATGTGGAAGAGAATCTTGACAACGGGGGATGAGGAACGAACCTTGCGGACCAAAATGACTGGCAGGATCCTGCGCCCACTGAGGAGCAGGTCTGGAGGAATCGGGGCATCCAAACTCAGGGGGCCGTATGAAGTGTTGACAGCTGGCTGGAGGAGCCCAGCGCCTTTACCAGTAATGAGAAAAGTCTGAGTCTGAGCCTTCAGGCTGGAGTTCCTGGATGACTCTGGACTTTCCTGCCTCAAAAACACATGATCCACATTGAGGACTTGAAAGTTGATGGTGGGATGAACTGGCGATGGGGTGGAGGATATCCCATTGGCCACAGCAACTTTCTCTCTTTCAGAAACTGGGAGGGGAGAATTTGCAAAGAGAGATTAGCACATTAACGACTCTACCGCTGCTTAAACTCAACATTTTTAGTGTTCGGTTTAAAATATGCTTTAATGATACATACAGTTACCACTTATAAAAT
Organism: Myoxocephalus aenaeus; assembly: GCA_038501785.1. Classification (NCBI taxonomy): domain Eukaryota; kingdom Metazoa; phylum Chordata; class Actinopteri; order Perciformes; family Cottidae; genus Myoxocephalus; species Myoxocephalus aenaeus. The sequence continues at coordinate 3,644,521 of JBAMJR010000001.1, read as the reverse complement.
CGTGAGTAACGTAAGAATTGAGACAAACAGGAGAGTGAGAGGCATGAAAATGATTGGCCTTTGATACTGCATCTAAAACCGTGCAAGGAGACAGATTTATCTGCCCTTTTGAATATGAAAAGTGTAAAAATAACTCTAAAAGTAATTACGGCAACATTTAGATCATTAATTCATGGGACCATCATAACCGCTGTTTAACGAAGAACATGAAGGGAATTTTTAACAGTTTTATGCTGAGCACATTTTTGAGCACACCATTCCTGTCTCTTACATTTAAAGGGGCTATTTAAATGAACCTGAGCAAAGCACTGCAAAAACCAAAACTCCTCCAAAGTGATTCACTTCTATGGATAGAACAGTCTAATGATGGCTACAGTCAATGTAGTTGGACTGATGGAAAAAGACACAGTGTTTCCAACGGCATAAAAAATATCCAGATGGTGACAACTATCGTGAATCCACAGGTCGCACATTAGATGTTCAGCCAAATGACAAACTGCTGCTAAATGGCTCAATTTCAGGGAATTAAACACATAATATTCTCCATTGTAGTAATCATTGCAGCACTAAAACAAAAACGTACTATGTGTTCAACTCATATGTGGTAGTATGTGTAACAAAGTTATACCCGTGCTTCAATAGAAATTACATTTATCCCCGCTCTCAACAAACTACTTCTACTCGATGGAATAAAGGGAATGTCAAAGGCAGTGCATGAGTGGTAAAAAGCCTCGCTTGTAACTTCTATAAGATGACAACAGGATGCCGCATGTGACAGCTTCCACCTCCTCCTGTCAAAGACCCGTGGTAATTTGCCATCCTACGTGTTCAAGTGCTTCAGAATTAATGTGCAAATTATATTTTCTCCCACTCACAAAAATAATTCATCCAAAGGCAAATGTAAGGCAAAATAGAACCTCCCCCCCACCCCCAAAATGTCTTACAAGTGATGCATCATTATTTTCAGATTTTCTTGTAACCATATTTCATGAATACATCCGTACATAAATCAATTTTCTCTCTGAAGGTAAAGGAAAATGTATGAAAGAATGCACATGTCAGAGATTATATAAAAAGTATTCATAAACACACACACAGGTAACTGTTCTTTGGATTCACATTAAAAAAGCCAAAGAAGATATTGGTGGGTACACATCACATTCACATGAAGGCAAACCAAAAGTAAAATTAAAAGCGATATAAAGGTGATCCAATTATACATTTATTTCCTATCTGCTGCTATAAATCTGTATATCTGGGGCTATGAGAAAAAAAAATGAAATCGTCTAATTTGTAAACTGCCATTTTACGAGACATTACTAAGGACATGACGTTTTCAGACCCTTTGAAATAGGCCCCAGGCCAATGTTCCACTAATTAGATGTGTGCGATGATCCAGATCTGATATTTCCACTTTTAGACAATTACTGGCTTTTAACCATAAACAGGATATAAAAGTTTAAAATAAAAAACATAATCAAAGGACTTGATAACAAATCCTACACCGTTTTATACAGTAGGATCAAGAAATCCATTTAAGTTCTTTTTTTTTAATTGAATCAATTTAAATTGAATTATTATTATTTGGAAGAGGTTTGTGCTTCCTTGTTTATTTTATTGTCACTATTCTACTCTAAAAATCAGGAGATGGGTGTCTGTATACTTTCAGTTCACTTGTAAAAATGTGACATTAAGCAGTTATAGATTGGCCGATACTGTCTCAAGGTTGTAAATCCATCTTGTTAAGATTTATCCTCATGAAGTGGGCCCGATCACGTCTTAAGTGGATACTGCCGGTCAAAGCAGTTCATGGAATGAAGAAAACAAATAGAGGGAAATAATCCTCAGACTGGTTCAAAACCAATCTGCAACATGTCTGACTATAACGTGACTAGGAAAGGACATGGTTCATAATTACATATTCACAATGAAAGTAATCCTCACAGTATAGTGGCACCCTCTGAGATCCATAATTAGTCCATTGCTGATCAGTGAACATACTATGTATTGATCAGATGTCAATTTGGTCCTGACTGGATCCCCTGAAGTATCTTGTGACATTAGCAGAACTAGTTTAAATAATATAAACCACTTTTGTAAATGTTAGTTCAACCTCAGACGGACTCGTTGACACAACAGGCGGCGCATCTGTGACTGGACTGAGAGATGAGGCTGCCATTAATATTCATGGGTCCCATGCAGAGAAGGTATCAAAGGCTGAACTCTATCACTTAGACACGAATTAAGAGCACAGCTGCACAGCTGCACTGCTGAGTCCTGCACTAGCAGGAATGCAGCAGTCCCAGGCATAATGTGTGGATGATGACACAGGCACACTGAGATATCATGTGCAGATATAAACGCAGGCAATCTCAGAAAGTAGTCGTTCGCATAATATCGGTATCACAGAGAGACAGACAGCTTACTGTGACTTCATAGCTCCCAATGCAGGTTATCTTTAAACAACCAGAGAAACAGCTGTGCAGCTGCAGCTTCAGGCCTCTTTAATCCCACAGATGAGGCTTCCTGATGCACACTGGAGAGCATGCTGTCACTTTCATTTAGACAGAGGGACAATGAAATGGACAGAGGTAGTCACCACTAAACACGTTGCTTCTGAATAGTTTTAAAATCCCAACGTGGACATTTTCTAAACTGGTTCTATATTTTTAAAGGCCCTCCTCCTCCTCCTCCAAATGCAAACAATAACTCATTGCCGTTTGGTGGGCCTACTTTAGTGTGTGCTAACAATAGGCTAAAAGAAACGGCAGCTCACTGTCCTAATTTGTGCATATGTGAGATTATTCCCAAACTGTAATAAAGGGGACAATGAAGAAAATATTGTAAAACAAGCACAGGACTCAGGAGCATGTTTGCTTATTGCATCTCCATTAATGTTCCCACTGTCAACGCAGCTGGAGCCTTAGGCTTCTTCCAACCCAGTTATTTCTACATGTGAAGACAGTATGCTCCAACACACATGACCGAACAGATGAAGGAAATCAACAGCCATCATATTTCTCACCTTTAGCAGCAGTAAGAACAGCCACTGCGACGACTGGGAAGAATGAGCGGAAGGGAAAGTTGAGCACCATCTCAGCAAAGTTGCGGGTTCTGCTGCGCCCTCCGCTTCTGACTATAGACCATCAAGTGAAAACAAAATGCTGGTTTTACGTCCTTATCCACGCAGAGCTTCGTCTTGATGCATCTGGAATAGTTTTGGGATGTGTTTCGTATCTTCTTTTGGTTCCTCCGAGTGACGAGAGGGATGATTTCCTCCGGGAGCGCACGGCTCGAGCTGGCACGGCAGGACAGCAACAGGCACGGCTATTCCCATGATAGAAATGAGTAAACATGTGCCCTGGTTCAGATTAACGAAACCACGTGGGTAATCGCCGGTAGGGGAAGAGCTGCGAGCAAATTAAATGCACATGAGGTCAAGGGGATCAGTGGTTTCTCTATGACTCATTTTAATGAAGGGCGAGAACACATTAAATCCTTTTTTGTTTTTGTTTTAACTGTATTTAAAGTTTTTGTTTTTTAATTCACAGATGATAATATTACACTAAGTAGGCATTTTTATTGATTGGAAACTATGTGCTAGTTCTTGAAGGGTAAGAAAAAAAAGTAAAGTGTAGGTTTTGCCAGCTGCCAGCTGCATATTCCCAGTCCACAGCATCAGATGGGATCATACTGCATAGGATGGAGCAGATGGATGCAGGCACTATAGCTAAAACCTTATGGTGTCACAGCACACTATGCATTTGGCAACATGGTACAAAGGATCAGCTAACATAAGTCTCATACGCCCTGAACAACATAACGTTGATAACCTCACACATGTGTCGAGTCCACAATTCAAATAAAGACAAGTTTGAATTTGTTTTATTTTGCTGTGCTACATCAAGCCTCCAGGCCACATTTAACATTTTAACACTTTGGTTAATGACGTTTTTTTTTTCACTTCATCTGCCTTGACCTAAAATCTCTTACACTCATTATAACGAGGTGCATCAGTGTGAGTTCAAAGCCTGAACTTAAATAGCATGGTGTCTGGTTGGATGTGCCCTACAACCAGGGGAACCATAATATGGGGTTATGCAGTTTAAGCACCATGGCATCCATCCACATCGGACTAAGTGCTGACATCAGATTCCCTGTAAAGCACACCCGGTGTTAAATGAGCTTGGTCAGACTAGCATTCACTTCCCCACTCGCTAACATCTCACTGAATACCTGTTCACTGAAACAAATGTGCTTTACTGGCAGAATACACCTGCCAGCAAAACCCACTGTGCCCACTGCCTCGATGCCGGTTTTATTGCAAGGTGGCACCAGTGCCAAGGTGACAGCAATATGCATGCAGGCATCATTGGCAAATAAACATTATCTCCGCTGCCAGTAGAGGCTGATTAGAATAAATATGTGCCTTAGAGAGACATTTAGGAATCTCTAAATGCCAATAAAACTTTGAAGAACTACTGGAGTCTGTATTGTCTCAGAGGAGTAACTTGATTTTTCTGTACACATTGCTCTAGTGCAGGGTTTGCACATGCATTGCATTTGGAAGCCACTGAACTTTAATTTGAGCAGGTTGTCTGTGGTTTTGGCTGGATGAGATTATTAAAGCTGACAGTGGCAGAGGGCACCGACTATTGAGTCTGGGAACGTCTCCAGATCTCAGTTGTTTTTCCAGACATGCAACCTGCTGCTAGTGCTATTAGAGATGACGGAGAGGTGGTCCGATGCACCGTGTGTGACTCCAATACGCAATATAAAGCAGCTGCCAGGCGGCTCAACCATTTCTAGAGGTCATTTGATGTGGAGCAACATGGGTAAAGATCTAAATCCCTGTCTACTTGTTTCTTCTATAACATGCAGCGGCGCTTCATTGAGCTGTTGAAACAGAAAGATAGCAGGAGAAATTACCTCAGTGACAACTGGTCAGAGCAAAATCTTAGTCAGGAATTAAGGAAATAGACCATTGCCTCTTTTTTAGCCACGAGCACTGTGTGTGACTCTAGGGATGGCGATGTCGGCCAGACGGTCGGTTGATCCTCCACTTTGTTTCCGGACTGAAATATCTCAACAGCTATTGGATGGATTGCCATGGAATTTAGTGCAGATGTTCATGCCGCCCTCAGGGTGAATTGTAATCACTTTAGTGATTACTCTACTTTTCCTCCAGCGCCATTATCAGGTCAAAATTTCAATTTGTCTAATACTTTGGTATATGACCAAACACCTGCAAAGCTAATTACATTCCCATCATCCACAGCTGTACTTGTACTTAGCTCTAATTAGCAGATTTTAGAATGCTAATACGCTAAACAGAGCTGCTAGCATTGCTGTAGACTCCCAGTCTTTGATCTGCTGGTTGGTTTTAAATATGTATCCAGATTTTGGCTGATGTATCCCAAGGCTGCATACAATTAATTATATGTTTTGAAGTACCAAATCATAAGCCTCAGCGTGGCATTCATATCTGTGATACCTCTTTATGAGTTGTGTTCTAACTTGAAATAATGCATATCACTGGAACCTGCATTTTCATATGTCCTGTTTTTATATCAAAACATGATTGAAAACAGAATCTGCACTCTGTTTTCTTCAAAACATGGTATCACAGAGGATTCAATTTGGGACCTTGAATTCATAAAAACATTTTACATCAAATGAATAGCAAAGAAAGAAAAAAAAATTCCAAATATATCTTGCGGTCCAGAGGAATATGACTTCCAAAAAAACATTGTACAATAATATTACCTGACACAAGAGGCACCGCATGCATCGAGCTGTGTATGAACAGACCAGAACATGTCATATCAAAACTTTAATCTGGCAGTTGACATCCAGGTGATCTATCACTCAACTCCTCGGTGCACACGGGGTCATCATATGATTACTAGATCTATTAACCTTTACTGACACTAATCCAGCTCACTGATGGATATTAAACTACAGCAATGTTCCATCTTAATAATCCTATTGTCTTAACTTCCATCCATCAAACAAAGATTAGATCAACTCGTCTATCTATTTGCCAGGGGAGCACATGAATAGAATATTAACAGAAAAGGTGATTCAAGAATACCCAAGACAATTGGAGCCATGAGCATTTGGGAAGCCATCTCGTGTGTAAATCATTGCAAACTGCTTCTGTATTCTGTACTCTGATCTCTGGGGAGTGCTGGAGTCCATTTTATGAACATAAAGCGTCCGGTACACCTGTGTAATAACACTTACCACCAAAGTCTGCCAGGGGAGGCGGCCAGTCTTTTCAACACTCACGGTTCTCCAGCCAAGTTGTGCCCAGTGAGAAGATGAATCACCAAGACGAGGCCCTTGCCCCGGCTTCCTCCCTTTGCTGACGTCAGCCGACATTCGTCCCCTGATGACGAATGAATGCTCCTCTCTGAACACAGCCAGCATAAACATCAGTTTTCCACCCCTGCAGGATGCCTTGGATGAGTAACAGGCCAGGTGGTATATCCTTCCATCAACAGCCTGCCCTCAGAGCGCCGTGATGGACAGGAAAGAGGATTGCCTCAAACCACCTGCTGGGAAACGCATTAATGTTGGACTGGATGGACACACGGCTGAACTATTCCGTGTGATCCAGCGTTTTTGTGTTCTGTAAAATTTGACTGTACACAACTCCATGTCATATCACGGCATCAGGTCATGGGTTTCTGTTGGACTCATAACAGCATGCAAAGAAATGATCTCTCTTTTATTTATTAAATCAGGCAGCTTCCCCAAGGACCCCAGACCCTCAGGGGAAAGTCTGCAGGTGCCGACTTTATTTGAATATATTTATTATCTGTGAAAACTCCGTAAACTACTCGTAACCTAGATGTAAAAATGTAACCAAGTGAAATGGTGTTTGAAGTTGTTTTGGCAACTAAATTAACCTGTGTTTAATCATATTGTCACACACCAACTGGCACAAACTTAATTTGGGGATTGACTGGCAATCCAGCATGGGAGCACTGGTTGCTGTGTGGCAAAATAAAGCTCACTGGCTTGCTGTGAACATTGTGGTTAAAGGTTAGTGGTTCTCAACCTTTTTTCAGTGATGTACCCCCTGTGGAATATTTTTTCAGCCAAGTACCCCCTAACCTGCACAAAGCATTTTGGGTTGAAAAAACAATGTAAATGCACAGCGCTGTGCCATCAGTGTCTGTTAATATAGAATATATACAATTCACACAATAACACTTATATTATTGAATAGTTATTAAACAACTATTTTTAAAGGATTTTTGAATTGATGCTAATTTTAAATATATATTTTTATAGCTCAAGCACCCCCTGGGGTGCCTTCAAGTACCCCCATTTGAGAACCACTAGGTTAGAGGATACAAACTTACCTCAGGGCCCTCGAGTTGGATGATTCAGCCCCGTATGTATCCATCGAAGGATATGTAACAAAAGAGCCTATAATAAAATCCTACAGTTACTTTAAATGCAAAGCAACTTGTAGTACCATTCACAGCCCCTCTAAACCTCTGTACCACACATTTACTGCATGAGCTTCAGGAAGTTTTCAAAACTGTTCCCAGAGACTTCAAAAGAAGTCTCCAACTCGCGTCTCGGTATATCAAAGTCAAATTAAAATATTTTACCTGGGAGATCCCTGCTGTGATTTTGGGGCAGGAGGGTCAAACGGACGTTAACTGGCACTCTGAGGTTTTGTGAAATATTCAGAGAGGCCAGCAGAAGATGGATGTCTCCTCATGCCCCCCTCTGGTGGCGTGACATGCAGGACGAAAAGCGAGTGATAGAGAGGTTACAACTGGCAAGAATTTTAAACATCCATTGGCCCTCGGGAACTCTACAGACTTACTGCTCAATAAAGATCTGTTGGATAGCGAGGGAAAATAAGGGCAAGAGCGAGCGGAAGAGAGGGAGAGGAGAGGAGAGGAGAGGAGAGGAGAGGAGAGGAGAGGAGAGGAGAGGAGAGGAGGGACGGGGGAGGAAGAAAAGGAAGGGAGGGGAGTGAGAGGAGAGGGAGAGATGAGAGCACAGGGCAAATATATAAGATGCAACAAAACAAATATTCATTGATTTACACAATGTGTGTTTCAGTACTGAAACGCTGCAGTATTCACTCAGTCTTTCGGGTTCTCTCTGGTTTTAATCAACACTGAACTTTTTGCCAATGGTAAAAACAAATATGCATATAAAGGGTATAAAAAAGGAGGACGAAGGACTATTTCTCAAATTCAGCCTTACACACATTTCATGATGTAAAATGTGTGTCTTGTGGTAACGATGTTGACATCAGAAAATCTAAATACATTGATGAGAGTGAGACCTACGTTTGTCACATTCTGTATCGCATCCCTCATCGTGAAACTGCAGTCTTCAGTCACACGCCGTCCTCGCCAAACTGAAAAGCACTGCTGCCCTCCAGAGGACTGTGATGTCACAGCATGAACAAGCGGGCGGTTCGGCAGTAGACACACACACACACACACACACACACACACACACACACACACACAAAATAAAATAAAAGGTTTTATGCACTTTTTATAAGACCCACAACGCTGATTTCAAATCTGCTCGCCTCTGATTGGATTGTTCCCTGCCTTCATGTACATGTGGTGGACACAGTGAGGTGTGCTTGTAAAGCGGAGTTATAAAACAGGAGAAAAGGGGAAAGGAAGAAGCGTGGTTACAAAAGAAAATTGTTTATGGATAAGTTATGAATTTGACGGATGTGTTACTTCTCATGTCAGACTCCTGACATGACACAATCTTTGTTGGGTCGCACTCTTTGAGAGCTTTGAGACTAATTGTTAAAATAACATTCAGGGATCATCACAGGCTCCTTTCACTCAGAGTTTGAAGTCATGGATGACAGTCAACATCTGTTATACTTCAGATCTCATTTAACAGCACTTCACTTATTACTTGTTGTTGCTGCATCGAAGCCAAGTCGCTTCAACGTCTCGTTAATTATGAATCTAACTTTAACTGACAGTCAGTCTTGTTGTTTATGAACTGCCAAGCAGGCATTGTCACCATCTCTTCAGCTTTTTGTCCCTGATGTGATGACGGGCAGGATGTGATGTGTTGTGATGTTCTGGGCTGAATGACAGCCTACCTCCACACTGATGGCAGAGAGAATATTGAATTTAGATCAAAAATGTAATTCAGGAATAAATGTTGCATAAATCAATTCATCAAATCATTATAATTTGTCATGTCTCTGATCAAACTGATAACTGAACAAAAGATAGCTGTCATCCTGTTATTGTCATTCATTAATGAGCGTGAGGCTGAATTGGGGATTTTCTCTCCAAGCAACCACTTGTTGCAGCCGATTACAACCTGGGGATAATGATTAAATCAGACCCACGGTGGATGTGCCATAAAGCGACCGGTGACATAACAACTAATATTGTTTCCAGAGAGAATCCCCTGGAATACATTTGCCTCCACTGAGAGGACAACTGTGAGAAGCTTTGTTGGTTGCAGCCATAACAAATAAGCCACGACACCCTGTCTGATATTGATCCCGACATATAAATCCAGGTTATTCTTGGTGCTAATGTCAGATGCTACATGTCTTGCCTGCATACATTTAAGGCCTCTTAAAAAAAAAATATGTCAAGTCTCATTAATTTGTGTGACACTGCAATGATTAAAGATAGCCCAAATCCAAACTAGCCATCAGTCAGGTCCATCAGTCCAGGATATGAAAATAGGATTGGACATCTTTGTAAATGTAACTAACTTTTAATTATTTTTGTATGAATGTATTATATAGCTATAAACATTATCATGATAATGTCAAAATTTGTGAAGTCATACTTAATTTCTCTTCTGGTGTGAATGCAGCCATGAAGCAACCAAACTGAGAACACTGACTTATTCACCAATGAAACAGCTGAAGTCATTTGAAGGATGTTCTCTTAAGCCAACAGTGGCTACCAGAATATGAATCATATGCTGTATTAAATGCAACATCTGACCCCCCCAGTGAGAACCCATTTCCACAAATTAATGCAAACAATAATTTCCTAAAAAATATCAAATTTAATTTGGTTATAAAAGTTGTATTTTTTCACATGCACATCCATACATAATGATCACCATAAATACTGTCCAATGATTTCTCTTTTTCTTGTTTTCTTTTTTAAAACCTTGATTCACAAAGCAAGCACATACGGTGGACTGATACATCTGATTTCAAAAGGACACTATGGAGAATGCTCGCAGTCGGTTACAGGTGGAAGGAATCTCAGAGCATAAACAAAAAAGCTGTCGTAAAAACAAGTAAAAACATTTATAAATGATCTACAAATGGATCAAAGTACAAAAGAACGACACCATTCACAGGTGAATGATTTGGTACTGGGACACCATGGTACAGATATTTAACGTTGTGACTAAACATAAATAGCTTTGGAACCAAAATCATGTAAACCTATTACCAGCCGAACTTTTCTTACATTCCATTTTGGCAAACACTCTCTTGTCATTGCATTTAATCAATAATATTAACAAATAATGAGGAGAGAGAATCCTTCAGTGCAAGTTGAAACAAGGGACAGCTAGCGATAAACAAGACAGGATGGATGTTTAGAACTAAACAAAGCAAGTGTTTTAATTATTAAAGCTATGAGACGTACTATCCCCCCAGTTAGTAATTGAGTTATTGAGCACTATTAGTCACCTTCACAGCACACACAATGTTGGTACAGTATTCCTTTTACTATTCCAAGTTAATATTTCTATAATCTCATATAATTAACACACATGATGACTGTCTCCTCGAGAGTCAAAAGCTGAGGTAGGACAGTGAGGTTGAGTTGTGTTCGGGCCACCGGATAAATACATTTCTATTATTTGCTGTGTCTTTATGGGATCAGTGAGATGTAAGTTTAGCATTGCAATTGGACTTTTCACTCATCCACTTTTTCTTTTAACTTTGGTTGCATTTTAGAACTCGATTTGCTCTCCAAACTACAGGTTTTCCAATTCTACCTATACGAGAAAAATGGCAAAAGATGGAATTAAATGGCTTTAAAACAAGTACAAAGTGAAATACTGTCATTCAAAAATCAATGATCACATAAAACACATAACTCAGTATTTTCTCACTCAATGCAACACCATCTATGTTGCAATAAAGACACAGTTTGGAGATTTCTACATTGACAATGAATGATAAAATGATCACATTTTCTGTTGCAAATCTTTGAGTGGCATTATGCAAATAGGTGTGTTTGATTCTGAAGACTTGATTGCAATATATGAAACAGTCATTGAGTTAACGGACCAAATGGAGCAACAACGTAATATCGACATTACTGATTAGTGTCGCCAGTCTGAGTATATGTGCTCATGAGTTCATAAATTGTGAAATTATCCAAGATCATAGGAATAAAGTAAAAGTCAGTTCTGTACCAAGTTCCCTTTTAAATATATATATATATATATATATATATATATATATATATATATATATATATATATATATATATATATAAGCTATGGAACATGTTAACTTGTTATGGTATAGTCCTTATGTACTGTAAGTACAAGTCATGTAGAGCGTAAAAGGACATATTAAACACGTTAGTGATTTTTTGTCCACAGACCCAGTGAACAATGCACACCTTGACATTTTGATTTGGGATTTCTCCGAGGATTTATCGTGGCCCTCTAGATCAACGTGAGACAACAAAACTGAGCGGTGCACAGGCCATGGAGGTAGCAGCACATCACTTAATCACAGGACCAAGAGCTACATGGCCTCTCCTTCAGAAAACAAAAACATATAAAGTGAAGAACAAACATGAAAGGTGCAAAACATGAACGCATCACATACTGCCTCACACACACACGCACAAGCACACAAAACATGTCTTTTACCAATCAAAACACCCACCTTTGTGCAATAGGAAGACAGACACAAAATGTAGTCTTGAACTAGGCGTTTCATGACAGTTTGACAGCAAGGACAACAAACATTTCTGCTCCTATTTAATTTTCGAAAATGACAAAGCACAAGCGACCCGTCATGAAACAAAAAGCCTGCTGTAAATCAACTGAGGAATGTCAGGCTCATATTGTTCTCATAAAGGCCACTGAGACAGCTAAGCTCGCCTCTGAAGTTAATGCCCTGTTGCCAATCTGCTATTCTTATTTTATTTTGTATTCCTCTCATCACAGAAGAACTCCACTCTGAGGAAATCACAGGTACAAGTGGAAATGTTCCTTTTCTTCCCACATATGCTACCACCTCTCCATGATATTGCACTGAATAAAGGCTTTGAGTTAGCAGCCAGCATTACTTCACAGAATGCCTTGATAACAGTGTAGTCTATTTGAGATGTTCTTAGAGGACTGTGGTCTCTGTTTCCTCGCTGTGACATCAATACTCCGCAAAGTTGATGTGTTTTCTTTTTGCTGAGAAAAAAGCCTGTTAGAAACATAGATGTACCCAGATGCTTTGTTTTCACAGCTACCCTGCTTGAAACAACTGTATCGTTTCTTTGACTAATGATAAAGAAAAGAGAAAAGTACATGTCATGAAAATCCTAGTTTTTTCTTCTTCTTTTTCTTAAATTATCAGTTGATTTAAAATACATCACAGTAATATGATTTTGTGTCCGCAGGTGACCTCTCTTGATTTTGGCACTGCACTATACATAATTTAGTTAATTTGTATCCGTCACCGTACATGAATAACTATCACTGGTTATATTAAAATAGGCTCACACAGTCCGAGAGTCGAAGCTCACATCCTCTCTGTCATGTGTTGTTGGATCAGAGTTGATTGTGTGGATGCAATATACAGAGCCTGTGCACGTATTGTACATGTATGCTGTTTTTTTCTTTTATTTCACAGGGGAGAGTCTCTTCAGGAGCTTCTTCCCCTTGGAAAGTAGTCCTTTCTTCTTCTTGTTTGCCAGATCTTGGTCCCGGGGGTCTCGGGGCTCCAGCGGGAGGTGGGTGCCCCTCATCGGGCTGAGGGGCCTCATGGTGCCTGGGAGGAGGGGCCGAACTATCGGGGACGGTGCTCGAACAGGTGCGGCGTCGTTGTCGACCGCGTCTGTGGTTTCTGTGGTCACCTGAGGGGAGAAGCGATGGGGAGGAGTGGAGGCATGGGGCAGCGTATTACAAAAGAAGCAACACTCATACACTGCAGACGAGGCCTGAATCTGTGAGGTCGTCATCAAACTGTTCTCTTAATGCAGAAGCTTTTCAAACTGCATAGCTTGTTTTGTACATTAAGCAGAGTACAGCTCTCTGAATTCCCTGTGTATCTAAAACCTGCACATAATGATCAAATTACCCACTGACTCATTGTCTCAATGGCATACTTGCTTGTTTGTTGCCTGATGGTACTCGTCTAATACTAGTACTAATTATTGGTTTCATCCAATAATTATATTATTTTTTTGCATTTACTTCCAGCAAGATTACGTCTTGGGCCTTTCTTGTTGTTTAGCAGAACATCTCAAATGTCTTTCTTTTAAATTTCATTTGATGGAAGGTTAAGTCATGGGTCACAAAAATAACTTATTTCCTTCTCTCTTAACATTGTCAAATGGAACACATATCCCATGTCTGTCCATTTTGATGCAGATGTGAAAAAGCTTTTCTACTACAGAGTTGGAAGAAAACAGAAGAGTATATTACAATCTGCATATTCTAACTGTACTATCCATATACAGAATATTATCATTATAAACATATACATTTTTCTTTATTAATCTTATTCTTTTAGCTCATATATTTTTGTTATTTCTGTTTATGCAATATCTACCTTTATGTTGTTTGTTTGGGGATTCGTATGTGGCTGCTCTCTCACTACCGCAATTTCTTGGGATTAATAAAGTTATCCATCCATCTATCTATCAATCATAGTTTCATAATTACATTGTGAAATTAATTCACATCACATCACACACACACAGAAGAAACACTGAGGAGGAAGCCATCAAATGTTGAGCACGACATCAGCACAACACAGAGCTGCAGAAGTCCAGCATCAGGAGGCCATCAGTAGGGAACATACAGTACAGAACAACACTTAGGGACACAACTGTAGATACCAGGCTTCTCAACTAATGCAGCAGCTGGATACGCAGTGATGCATTTGTAAGCATCATTATTAAGATAGAGGACAGTCTGTATTTTGAGATCATGGATTTTCAGTTTTAAAGAGTCTACATTTCTCAGACTCTGGTCCAAATTGTCGGTGATGTATCATGATATATGGCTTTTGGGTGACAAAAATGATGATATTCAGTATTGTGAGGCCAATATTATGAACATTTTAACATTTCAAAATGAACATTTATATATTTGAAATTGTACCAAAACATTTCGGTAACACTCAAACCAGGAAAAACTGATACGTCACTGTGAGAAACAAAAGAGCCCTCTGCTGTGACCACAAGCTGTGTGCATTAGAGTTTGGTATCTCAAGTTGCCGACTTACTGTACAAGGCAGACAGAGCCATTTATGGTGTGAAATGAACAATCTTCTTCTGTTTGTTTGTTTTGTTTTGCCAAGCGGGTGAGGAAAAACAAAAAAGAAATCAGATGTGGCAGCAAAGTCGCTTAAAAAACCCACACCACTATGAAAACTGAAAAACAACAACAACAGCGTCAACAACAACACCAACACACCGAACACAGAGCGCAAAAAAAAAGAATGTTTTTAATATCCAATTTTTTTCTTTTATTGTTCCATTGTAACAATACAGTATGGATGTATCAGTGCTGCGATTAGTTTTGTCTCTCGAGCGCAGAGCAAACATGGCATATTCACTGTCAACAGAGCTGAAAAATAGATTTGATGTGTGTGCAATATACATAAAGAAACAAAGCCTCTTTAAGGAAATACAGCAGTCGAATCAAGAAAGGTATTATAAAATGTATCAAGTATGAAAAAGGCATGCTTCTCTCTCTTTTTCATCTTAAAAGTTTTTGCCCAAATAATTGATTTCAGTGTCCTTGGGTAGCCGTTGTTATGTGTTAATAAAGCACTTATTATTATACACAATAACCACATTTTGATTTTGTGTTTCAGTGCAAAGAGGTACCAAATTATGTCGTGTAAGGAATGAGTTGAGCCTTTTTCAAGTCCTCCTTAACCAGTGCTACATGCATAAATCACCCGCAGAGCTCCCAGAGTCTATCCTCTCTCTGTCCATGTCAGGCTTTGCTTCTTCCTTTCTCTGAGACTCGGAAAGGTGTTAACACTGGATTTTTGTCCCCTTTTCCAAAGGGTGGAGGGCGGGGGGAGGGGGAGGTTGTTAGTTTGTATAGAGTCACCACTGTCACCACATGGACAAACACACACAATGAACAGCACACAGACGGCAAGTGGAGGAAGCGAGAGACGGAAATCAAGAGAGAGGACGGAGGATGGATGAACACAGGGCCTAGCGCTGAGAGCGGCGATGATGGTGTACCCGTTTGCCCTCTGAGACGGTGGAGGCAGAATTGGCAGGGGGCCGGGTGGCAGGCTCTTCCTGGGGGTAGTGGGACGGAGTATCGGTCAGATACACCTCCACGTCATCAGGCACTTCTTCCAGGAAGTTAGAGGGAACCAGACCGCGGTGGCCGTTGATCTCACCCTGTCGACAGTAATGAGGGGAGGAGACGGTTCTGTCAGAGGGGCTGGACGTGATGCATTTAATACTGGAAACACCATGTCGTATACTACTGTATAGGCTGTCCCGATACATAGGGATGTATCAGGACACTTTATATAATTTCTTCCCCACACCAAAATCAGCATGTGAACCTAATTTACACTGCCAATGCCCTGGACTTATTTATCATTTAATTTATATTTAGAAACTATTAATTTGCATATTCATTATACCTCCCAACCTTCTGATTTGTTAAATTAAAGATAGTTTGACACCCCCCCCCCCCCACACCTGTAATCAATCACGAATCGGGACTCTACAGTTTACATGATGCTGTTAATACTCAGGAAAGGCCTGTATGTTAAACGTTCCACATTTTGCTTTCTTTATGAGAGTTTCAGGAGAAGATGGATGCCATTCTCATGTCTGCAAAATAAATACAAAGCCACAACCAGCAGCTGGGTACCTTAGCATTGGATAAAGACTGGAAAAAGGGAAAACAGCTAGCCTGGCTCTGCCTTTAAACAATTTTTGTTTTGAATTTGCATACCAGTGAGACAGTTCATATTTTGTTAGTTTCTTTTGTACAGAAACTGAAGTGTTGACGTGTTAAAGTGTAACAAAAGTCAAGCGGCACTCACATAATAGAATCCGTCTTCATCAATATCTCCAAACACAGCCATAATGTCACCAGCACAGAAGGTCATCTCGGCCTATCAGAAGACAGAGATACAGAAAGGGATATACTGTACAAGGAATGCGATCCAGGTGAAGTCGACCATGTCTTAATCTGTCATATTTGTTTATGAGGGGTCATGGTCTGCTACGTCCTTGGATCAGTAGATACATGTGTGTTCAGTAATGAGTCCTTAGCACTGATACCTCGACATCGACATTAGGGGAGCTCTCTCGGGGGTCGTAGTCATACAGCGCCACCATTCTCCTCGAGGCCTGATCTCGCCGCAAGCCTCTTCTGTGCTGCTCTGGAAGCAATAACGGATTTAATTTTAACAGAAAGTATTTCAACATGTGTTTTCATTCACATTTAAACTTTGCAACCCCACTGAGAGTGGGTAACAGTGATTATCTGTACTTCGTAGTACCTAATCTGTCCACAGGGGTGCTGAGAGGCAGGAAGCCCTGTTTGATGAGCTGGTCCATGGTCTCCTCGTCCTCCGCTCTGATCTCTGACACCATGTTACAGGGGATAAGCCCCATTCTGCCCCTCATTTCTCCTCTGTAAAACCCATCTGTGTCTTTATCACCGTACACCTGTCAGAGAAGAGAGTAAGCGAGTGATGTTTAGATCTCCTAAAACCTGTTTAGTACTTCTGTTATTGTGATTGGGGCACAGTCAAGACATGTTTTGTTCAGATAGGCTCAACTTTAAGTAGAAGGATTATACATAAAAGATAAAGATATTTCATTTTCAAATGAAAATAGTTCATTCATGGTTCATTTTAAAAGGTCTTAAATTTTTTATGGATTTGTAAATTATAAATGATACAATTTTTTTATGACTATGGTGCACCACTGACCGAAAAATTTGTCAGCTGCTATAAAATGTACAAATGTGAGTTTCTTTTACTGTAAAATATGAACTTGAAGGACGAACAAAGATTCAAGACCCAAGCAGGTTTAATTTTACTGACAGCTAGTCTGTACACATGCATATTGGAAAAACAAACAATAGTGAATGATGAAGTCCGTCTGAGATAACTATATTTTAACTGAACATACTTTCTGCAGCTACTGCACACTGAAAAAAACTATTTATGACACCCAATATTTAAGGATTATAGTGTTTAGGTTTCATGGCCAAAATACAGCAAACAACTAGCACCGTATGAAAAATAAATAAACAAACTCCCACCCTAATGATCTGCCCCTCCTTGAAGGGCAGCTCCTCATCAGCTGCATCTGGGTTGGGGGACATGGACAGAGGATCGTAGTCAAAGAGGGCCACAAAGATCCGGAAGGACTCCTCAGGCTCGGACTCATCGTAGTACGTGGGAGAGCGGCGGTCCCGGTCCCGGTAGCCATCTTAAAACACATTGAGGACAAACAAATTCCATCATCCTGCGTCACTAGAAAGAACAACCTATTAATGTGGTCCAACACACAAAACAGGAACTTTGAAGGAGGCGTTGTTTCTTTGTGGAAATATGTAATATTTGCAAACATAGTTTTTATGTTTGTCTTCTGTAAAATATGAGCCTGTGTTTGTGAGGTTTGGTCACAGATTTCAGGGTTTAGCAGCAAAACTTTAAAGTAATTTACTGTATGAGACCTACTGTTTCATACAGTAAATACCACTTCTAGACTGAGCAAGTCCATACAGTATGTTTACATATTGATGTGTCTTAGTCATGCTTCAAAGGAAATCAATGAGAAGATGTTTTTTGTCTTAATAAGTCTCATTGATTTGCTGTATTGCGTGACAGATTTTAATTTCCTGTCTAGCCATAATTGTGCCTGTCAGCATGCAGGAAAAAAACCAGTGGTCAGTCAACTATTTAAATAATTTACTAAAGTGCGCACGCACGCACGCACGCACGCACGCACGCGCACACACACACACACACACACACACACACACACACACACACACACACAAACACGCGCACACAAACACGCACACACTTTTACATTTGAATATGCAGTGAGAGACGGACGAGGAGCAATACAAAACATGGTGCAATACACAGAACGTGATTCATGGACATGACAACACCAGAAACACACAAGACTGACATGCATGCTACAAGAAGCCTAAATAAAACAATGCACCTAAAAGACAAAGACACAACTCCATGTGTCTATTTTTTATGTGAAATCTTAAGATCTAAAGCAAAATCCCAAACTTCCTACACATTGCCAACCCTTGTAGCAGCAAGAGGTCTAAAGCAAAGATGGCAGAGTTGTTGTGGAAGTAATTTATTTGAATTTGCTAGCAACGTGTGATACTGTTAGGCCAAAGCTTTATTTTAGTGGTTGGAAATACAAGCATGATGTGAAATGCACTGCTCCTGGCTGAGCATATCCCAACCTACAGAAGGTTTGGTAATTGTGTTTATGAGGAACGACCAAAAGACAACTGCATTTCCAACCTGCTGATATTTCGAAATAAAAAAACTCAAATGTCTGAAGAAAACAAGAAATCAGTGAACGTGTCGTCATCATTTAATGTCTGCCACTGATATTTCTTCTACATGTCATGCATGAATGCTCTCATTAAAAGTGTCGTAGGTGTGGTTGTACCACAAGGGGAAGGGGTTTAGCAGGCATCTGGAGTTCAGTGCAGTGAGTGTGGCATTCTCTGAGCAGTCAATCAATCATTTATCATCTGCAACTGTGGGAAGGTTCATCCTGGACCCCAGGTATGGCTTGCCAGTGGGTCCACCATTTCAGTGCAGTGCAGTCATGCTGTTCAACTGTAAGCATAATAATATCTAGTATTATTTGAGACGGAGAAGCAGGCACTTGCAGGTGTCCACAGCTACTTCTTGCTGTTTGCCAGTTGCTGGTGGCATTTTGGTCGCCATGCTGTGGTGGTAGAAACAGGACTGCAGGCACATACCATGGGGTGACCTGGTGCCGCCCATGTGCCTGCGGGAAGACCACGTCCTGTGCCGAGCTACTCTGCCATAGTAAACATCCTCGGTGATGGGGTTTGCCTCACTGCTATTCTCAAAGGTTACCTCTACAGGAAACACCAATTAGAGGGTGATGGGGTTACAATGCAAAGCTCAACATTCCGTTCCCAAAAGGTTAACTGAAGATTTGTGTTGCCACCTAAAGAGTCTTATTGCTGAGACACATGGTAAAAACAAATACACACAGGAAAATGACTATGGCAAAACTATCATCATTGTCAGAGTTTATCAGAGTAGATTAGCACATCAGTGTGTAGTGCAACTGTGCAAGGCAATTTAAGAAAAGTGTCAGTTTGTGGCATAATAATAATCTCTGCAAGATGTTCAGGTAGTGAAGGGCATGAGCATGGTTCATAGACAGAGGTGATCTGGAGACACAGAGAAGCTCATGATGGTTTTAACAGAGCAACAAACATGTCTGTTCTAAGGCACAAAAAACACACCAATTATCAAATAAACGACACCCCCTCCGCTCTCTCTGTCCACCCGACCATACTGACCAATGGAGGGGACCATTAGAGGTCTTCTCTGAGGCTGGGAACCTCCATGATGGTTTCTTCTGCCTGTCTCCCGGTCATGACGGCCTCCAGCAGGAGAGTTGTTCTGAAACGCAAAGAAAAGCACAGAAAACATTCGCAAACATTAAACATTCACGAGCTGCTCACAGACACAGGACTCGCAAACAGTGTGTGAAAGAAAACGCATGTCGACGTACTCGTACAATTTGTATGTAAACAAAATCATGCAGCACTCACAGGCAGGCACACTGAAACACAGACGCATAGACACGCACTCAGACGCACACAAGCCCACGGGAAATTTCAACATTCCGATATTATGCAAATACCGATAAAAAAAAAAATACTGATTTAAAATATGTATAAAGAAAATTAATTGTGTCAAAGATATCAGAAAGCACTTGTATATTACTGTATACAATGCTAAACTGTTCATACCCAGTCTCTCCCTGTGTCTCTCTCCAAGGTGCTGAACACATTCACACCCAGTGTATCTTAGTTTCTCTCCATGAAGCTGAAACATTCAAACCCAGCTTCTTTCTCTCTGTTGCTCTCAGACTGCAGCCTCGCGGCGTCAGTGTTCTGTATTTGGAATTTGTGGCAGCAGGCTGCAGTCGCTGCAGCGCCACGTCACCTCCGATCCGACTAATAACCAGTTCTATACACCACAGGCTGCTTCAATCTACCGTGTGCAATCTCATAGCGAAAGGGAGAGGATTACAGTTTAGATGAGAGGAAAATGTTAGCGATATAGCCAATTTTGCTGACAAATATCACAAACATTGGGCCAGACTTGATAGTCAAACTCTGAAGACGTTGCTTCAGGACTGTTTCTCTTCACTGGTGAGTGGAAATGCTGCCTGAAAGCATTAAAACCCAGTCGGTCACTGTCTGTTTCTCTCCATAGTGCTGAAACCCAGTTTCTTTATCTGTTTTTAAGAAATTTGAACTAAACTCAGCACACACACTAACAACACCTATTAAATGCATGTCAAGGCAGCAGTCTCAATTGAAGTATCTGTGCCCGTGCAGTTCACTAAATAATAATAAATTTGGGTGGTTATGACTTTTGGGTTTAGAATAAGTGCAAAGAACTGCACCTTGGGTGTGTTGTGCGAGTTGCGTCGACGTCCCTCTTCCAGCTGCATCTCAGAGTACAGCTCCTCCTCATCCTCTTCCATGATGTCAGACAGGTCAGAGCCCCGGCTGCTTTCGCTGTGATAATCTTCATTGTGACTACAGTGAGGCTTTTGGCAGTCACACACACACACACAAACAAACAAACAAACAAACAAACACACAGACGCAATTGTTTAAGTCCACATACATTCATACGTACATGCACACACCAAACACACATGGATGGGCAAACACACGCATGTGAACACACACAGGAACACGGGCACAGGAGTGTATGCATGCAACCACCCAGACATGCATGCACACACACATCCAAACATACCCACACATAAGAGGTTGTCCATTGAAAAACACACTGGGACAAAATAAGGGAAAAAAATTCATCGCTGTTCTTACCGGCCTCCCGAGCTCAGAGCCTCTGAGGAACTCATCCACTGAGGGTCCTCTCCGACGGCCGCGTGAAAAACCTTCTTCATCTTCTTCTTCCTCATCAGAATGATGCTGGTGAAATGAACGACCCTGCTCTCCATATTTGGCCGGCCTCCTGTCCGCCTGAAAATATGCATGGAAAGTGTGGTACGTAAGTGACAGAGACAGGGGTACACCAGTGGTACTTGATCTTTACACGTTTGACAGTTCAATACGCTCTTACTTTATGGTGTAATTATACTGACAGTCATGGAAAGTCAAATATTCTTCTGTACACAATCAATAGATCGCTGTATTCCCTTTATGTGACACTAATTTACAGGTGTTTTTAAATTATAATTAAATTCAATGTTTATTGTCACAGTGCAGATTTCCTTTTCATTCTTGACCGTGTAATTCCATTTATGTGAATGCATTTAGCATTTCCATCTTCATCAAACCTTGCCACTTTCTGCTGCCACCCTCTGCGCTGCTTCTCGGGCGATGGCTTTGGCCACAGTGTCCGGGATGAGCGTTCCTCGGGGCTGAGGAAGAATCCTCTGGGGGGAGGGGGAACGTGGATTGGCGCTGGGCGGGGCCTCAAGGGTGTGGCCCTGCATGGGCACAGGAGGCTGGGAAGTGGGAGAGCGATTTGGGTCCCAGCCAGGCTGGCTAGGTGGAAAAGCCCCCCCGTGGTGGGCTGCGTGCTCTTTGGCATCCAGGTCTCTGGCACATACTGGTCTCTGAGGTATAGGGTGGTGATGGGGGTGGGGTAACAGAGGCAGTTGGTGCTGGGGCCTGGGACCTTGGTGAGGATGGCGAGGCTGAAGGTGTATGGGCTGGGGCTGTGGCTGGGGTTGGGGCTGAGGATGTGGGGGTCGGTGCAGGGGTTGCGGGGGTCCACCTGGGTGGGGAAGTCTGGGATGAGGTTGAGGAGGATGGGGTGGGGGTAGTTGTCCGTGTGCCTGGGGTGGAGCACAAAGTTGGAGTGGGGCATGAGGAAGGTGAGGGGATTGGAGGTGGGGCTGAGCATGGGGGTGCGGCAGGGGGCCTGCGTGGGGGTGCATTGGCGGTGGCAGGGGGATTGCAGGTAGAGGCACGAGGAGGTTGTTTGGAATGACGGCGACTAGGGAGTCCTGGGACTCTCCCTGCACTGACAGCGTCCTCACGATGACTTCCCTGGCCTCCAGGCACTGAATCCTTGTCAGCTCGACGGTAACATAGTCTGCCATTGGAAACAACACTTCCGCTATCTGGATTCAAAAAGAGAAAATAAATGTCAACGTACACAGATCATTTTCAACAACTGAAACTACTTTTTTCTTTTGTGGCATCCCAAGATATCACTAAGATACAAAAGTGGTTAATATTCTCTTTGTTCTGAGCAAAACTCCTTTACAATTTATACATTTTGATATTAGTATGTGAAGCACATAATAAAGCAGGAAACTGTAAAATGTTTCAGCATAGCATGTTGATTTACTTTGGCAGTCACCAGAGGGAGTGAGAGACCTTTTCAAAGAGGTTCACAGGTCCCAGATTGAGAGGCTTGCTCTGAACATGAATCACAAGTAGATGGCACTGCTGTGTGCGCTCAGGCCACTGATGACATAATGCTAAACTCAACATCCGATTCTATTACCACCCCATCTGTGATGCATGTTCTCATGTTTCAACTGGATTAAATATGATTAAAACAACCCAATCAGTGTTTTAATGTATCTGTGTAGGTCTTTGAAATATGGATCCCATATGCTTGGGAATTCTCCACAAACCGGTCGCTCGGTACTATTCATGCTACTGTACGAAGTCATTCATTTTCCCTGTTATTATTATTGATGCCTTTAACCCAAGATGAGCTCCTCACCGTGCTTTTTAACAGAGGATATAGTCGTGGTGGGTAACACTTGCTAACTCACCCTCTGTCCTTTAGTGCAGACTGCGTAACCAACGACATTTGCCCCATTAGATGTGCCTGTGGGAGAGAGGAGGGGGGGCTTCCAGCGGACCTGTAGGACCCCCGGAGCCTGCCCACAGAGCACCTGTACATCCTGGGGAGGCTGGGGAGGGCCTGGGATGGGAGGAAAAGAAAGTGTAAAAGTTGAGCAATTTTTTACTGTTTTATTATCACTAATACATAAAACAAGAGGAAAGGGTATGAAGCATTCATCAAATGCACAAATTGGTGCACACACAACCATGCACAGAAATGATGAGGGGGGGGATGAGGATTCAAGACACAATAAACTTGGTTAATTTATAATTTCACTTCTCATATTTATACTAATAATAATTGCACTTAATTTATACTTTGTAGATATGCACAGTTCATGCAGATACTTGTGATAATATGACATTGGTTGTGTTTATAAAATGCTAATTATTAATATTACTATAATATTGTCTAACGTAAGATACTCCAAATGTGAAATGAAATCCTCTTTTCTCTCAGTATTTTTTGCAAAATCAAATATGAACAATTCCGTGTGTATTCCTCTGTCCTAGTGTTCATACTACTCTTTATGTGAGGAGAAACAATGGAGGTAAAATAAAACAATGCGGGCCTCTGGGCCTCCAGAGAGAAGCGCTGTTGTCTCTGCATGCAGAACACAATCCAGAGAGACTACAGCTCATTCTTTGTCTTCCACTCTCCTGGATCACTGGATAAAACATGCACAACTGCAGTCAAGCAGAGGCAAATGCACACTGATACAAAATGGTCATTTCAGTGAGCAGTGGAGAGGCACTGCTTTATATAGTGCTGGTTACTACAGGCCAGGCTATAGGCAGAGGAAATGACTCATCAGAATAATAGCTGATCATATCGTGTGGTGCGTGGCTGCTCTCTAATCACTGATATACTTAGAGCAGTGAGTAAACTTGGGAAAATTTGGTGAATTTGGTTTCCAAAAAGAAAAGTATTTCTCAGTATGTTTAATGTATTTAAATTTAAATACATACATAAATGACAACATTGTTTGGAGATGACAATTTTTTTGCCCAAATCTCTTAATTGAACAATATGTCATAATTATTCTCAGTTCCATGACCATACGCCTCTTCCAAAAGTATCATAGCACTAATGTCCTCTCTGCCCATTGGTTAGCAATAGAAGAAATGATTTGGGAAACTCAGGCAAGGACTGATGTTTCATTCTGACCTGTTCCACAATATGGTGTTGGACCTAGACAAAATACAATACACAACAACGGCAAGGTAAGGCAATGGATGTACGGTCCTCTTCTAACCGCACAGAGCAATATGGCATCATGTCACACATTTGAGCTGCATTACAGTTAACTGACATAAACAGAGCAGCTGTCATCTCCATCTGTCTCCAAGATTGTTTAAAGCATGTTTTCTTTAAAAAGCAATATATTATTGATATGTATCTCCATGTGTAGTGACGAGCGTTGCTGACCTGCAGCCTGAGTGCAGAACTCCACGCCAGCTTCTTTCCTCTCTCTCTGCTCCATCGGCAGTTGCCATGGCACCTGGTGCGGCTGCGCCACCACCGTCACTTTGTAAACCGTCAGGGGCTTCAGGTTGATGAAGCGTAGTCTGTACCTTCCCGGCTTTACCACGGCGTGCTCTACGCCGTCCAAGAACACGTTGTGACCATAGTTACTGTTGCTGGGCAACCAGGAGAGCTCGGCGGTGTCGCGCTGGATGTCGTCCACCCGAAGGCCGCACGGCGCGACCACCACGTTGGCCCCGACCAGCAAGGTGCAGCGCAGCTCGTCGGACAGGCCCCGGTCCGTGGCGCTCTGCACCGACACGCGGTGGACGCAGCCGTCCAGGTCCAGCTTCTCCAGCAGACATTTGGTCCGGCCTCCGTACATTGTGCTGGCACGAAGCTCCCCGTCTACCAACACGTTGTAGCCAGAGATGTTCCCCCAGCCCAAAGGCACTAGTGGAGACTCCCAGGCCACGATGACGCTCCGTGCCAGCTGCTTGATCAAGTTGATC
The DNA here is from genome assembly GCA_038501785.1 of Myoxocephalus aenaeus. Taxonomy (NCBI): domain Eukaryota; kingdom Metazoa; phylum Chordata; class Actinopteri; order Perciformes; family Cottidae; genus Myoxocephalus; species Myoxocephalus aenaeus. Next base: position 3,619,198 of record JBAMJR010000001.1, on the reverse strand, counting down.
TTTCGGGGATAAGGCACAACGTCTTCAGCCAAGTCCTCAGGGTCCGGGGGCCCCCCTGTCCCATTGCTACAGGGAACCAAGGCGTTGGTTGAGCTCAGGAGGCCGTCCTGGGAGGAACCTCCGTCCACTGCCATCAAGGCCAGGGTCATATGAGGGCCCAAGTTGTCTCCTCCATCCCCCGCCTCAATCGCTAGTTTTTCCTTGTCTTGGACAAACTCCACGAAGTTGGAGGGAACAAGTCCTCGCTGACCGTCGAGCAGCTCCCCTGTGACACAGAAAGACATACATTGGAAGTTGTAGGAGATGAATAACTCAACAAAGTGCATTATTCTTTCTGTTCATGCTACCCTTGTCTTGTCTCTATCAGGAAGCAAGACGGTCCCTCCACATGTTACAATTAGGCTCACTAATGGCTCCTGACAAGATAACAACACGAGGAAAGCTGTAACTTCAATACACTTCGATAACAGTGAGATCTATTTTCCCTGTGCGGTGGGAAAGAGTCAGTGAGTGAGAGGTGGGAGATATGTAAACATACAGTATGTGTTATTCCTTAAAATGTAAGATTAACTGCTGCTCTGATGCTATCTTTTGTACTCTTTCCAGTAAACACACAACTGAACATGAACTTTAATTCACCGTTTTTGAACATTTCCAGGAACACCCCTGAGCATGTAGATGCTGCAGTCAATGCAGAAAAAAAACAGCTTGGATTTGCACTGTACTTTTTTCTCCCCAAAGGGAAGAGGTTTGTCTTCAAAAAAAGCTCCCTCTCCTCTTCAATCCCTTTCTCCACAGAGGCCTTGGAGACCTTAAGACCATCTGTGTGTGTCTGTGTGTTTTGTTTGTGTGTGCTGATGATTAAACTGAGCCCTGCTGGATTAGTCATCAAGCTAAAAGGGACCAAGGTCCCATCTTGACAACAGCTTGGTCTGAGGCACGAGTCTCCCTCCTGCGTGGTAAATACAAGGCTCCTCCACGATGCCATGCAATTTCACCGCCCACAGCTAATGAATCACTACAGCTGAGTACAACTGTGTCAGTAGCGGGCTGCGCTGTCGGCAGGATTGCTAGTCAGGGGGATTAGGATTGCCTCTGATGGAGAAGCCTTCATAATTCTAAAAGAGATTAGACAGAGAATCACTCCAATCACCAGTTACAAAAAGTGTACAGGATGTGTTCTTGGTGACACTGACACAGAGCATGCGTACATACAGGTGTAGGCAAATTAATCACCTCGTGGGTAAATGACTCACTGTAAAGTAACAGGTTGAATGTCAACTGGATTTTGATTGCTTTAAAAGAGGTTTAATAGTGAGCCTTCAAAGCAATAGGCAGCGCAACAACACCACTGTCATCTCAAGAAAACTGTTAAAAAATTATTTGATACCTCTATGAAAACCATGCCAACTTGAGCCAAATACAGTTTGACTGCCCTGACAAGGAGTTCACGTCACAAGGTTAAAATAACCAGTATGAGGGTGACAAATACTGCTACCGTCATGAAACCTAAGAAGACCAACAGTGTTTCCAGTGATGATTGCGTCAGCATTATAGTCTTTTTACATTAAGGTTTGATCATGATGTCATGTCATGTCTTGCCCATTGAGGACAAAGTCTACAAGATATACTGTAGAGTGACAAGTAGGGGAACAAAATATGTCATGGATGCATATGATTTTGACTAACACATTCACAGGTGGATAACTGTGAGCTGTCACACAGATCTTGGCATTATGTCTCATTGTGAGATAATCAATATGCGGTGATGCATACGCTTGTTGTGACTGTCAAGCATGCTCTGCTACAGCAGCAGACAGGGACTCGAACCACGGACTTGAAAAGCAACAAGGACACAAGTGCAATTTTATTAAAAAAAAGAAACATTTGAATAATTCTATTCCATGTCATCTCTGAGCCTTGTTTTACTTCTCACCTTGATAGAAGCCGTCATCATCCATGTTTCCATACACGTACAGATACTTCCCAGCCACAAGGGGGAGTTCTGCTTCTGGATGCTCGTTTGGTCCATCATAAGGGTTATAACTGAAAGGAGGAGTTACTTTTTTTTGTTTTCATGACAGTATATTTTTATTTTTTTTATAAAGAAGCAGTTAGTTAGTCAAAAAAGATTATATAAATAATAATAACAATAAAATCAACAGATTCCTGAAGCTGATCTCCTTCACCTGTATCGGGCAGTGCAAAGGCGGACCTGGCCTGTGTAGCGAGCCTTGGACCTGGGTGATGGGCTGGCCTCATCCTCCATCTATAGATTGTCAACATTAATGTCATACTATTCATAATTAAGATTATATCCGAGATTAAGCAAAGTAAGCCATTAATTTAGCATACATGACAAACTTAAAACTATCTTAAAGACTTGATAAATGACACAAGCGTTGATGTGATACTGGTCACATCAATGCATCAGACCCACCTCTGATGGGGTCCGCTGTCGAGGGTTTCTGGGGCGGTCCGTTGTCACGGTGCTGGATTTGACAGACAGCGGTTCTGGTCTTTTTCTGTCTCCAGTCTGTGGTGTGCAGGGCGAGAACTGGGAGATCAGTAGAGGCGTGTTTGCCGCGCTCTCATCGCCTGGGAGACATTGATTTCCATAGCAAATAAAGAGCAACTGTCATTCCTTCTGCACCCATTTGCTTCTCACTGTACAGTTATTGATCTCCTGTTGAAGTGAGTGTACAGCAAACACTCTTCATGGCAAAGGCTATTCCACCCCGATCAACACCTCACATCTGCAATGCATTTGTCCTTAAATACCACTGAGGTCCGTGTGTGTGTGTGTGTGTGTGTGTGTGTGTGTGTGTGTGTGTGTGTGTGTGTGTGTGTGTGTGTGTGTGTGTGTGTGTGTTCAACTCAAAATAGAAAACTGCAGTCTAACAGTGTGAACAGCTGAATTCCTTGAGGAAATTAGAGTCAGTCAACAACATGGGTCCACGGTATCAGTGGGTTCTTGTGGTTTGTGAGTGAGTAATATTATGCATTAGCCCAAAAGCATCAGTGAGTGCACCCTCTGTTTCAAGTGAAGAGAAAGATAAAACAGGATTTCCAGCACTTCAAAGACCTCTGGTCTGTGCCAGACTGTATAAATCTACATCATTGATATGGCTCTATCTGCTGGCTCTGCAGGTTGCACTAAGTGTCGTTAGAATACTAATGTATTAAACCACATTCATGTCATACATCAGGTCTATGATCAATTAGGATAGATATTGATCATGAATAAGCAGTGCTGCCATTAATGGTGTCCACATCTGTTCAGGAGTGAGCTGATCCAGCTGTTATGTGAGCCGTCTGGGGATTATATCACTCTGACTCATTTTATTCTGATCATAGGCCTTTTGATCACATCTAATTTGGTGAATGCTTTTATCGAGAGTGCAGTCCTTATTTTTTAAGAATGGGTGGACCTCACTGGTAGTGGACCATTGAACACTGGTAGCCTAAGTAACATTCACTCCACAGATTTGGCAATGCACTTCTATAACACTGTCCGACTCACGATGGACAGTTTAAAAAAAAAAAGGTTTTGAATTTTCTTCCTTTTCAAAACATGACGTCTCAAAATGTATATGTACATGTGAAGTTTGGCTATGAGTTGAGAGCCCTGACCCACCTGTCTCCGTCTGGGCTTCAAATGCAACGATGACTTGTGAGACTTTCTTCTCTGATGAGAGAGGGATCTGGGATGTGGAGGCAGGATTAATTTTAAGGATGTCCACAGTATCTGATTGCAAACGGAAATTCAGCAGCTCGTTGGACAGCTGGTTGAAGTGTTCACTCTGTGACCGGCATCTCTGCTCCAGGTCACGAACCTTGACCTTTGAAGGACAACAAAGAAAGCAGAGGGGGGTGTAATGGCCGAGAGTAGGGAGAAAAACACAGAGAGAGAGAGAGAGATAAAGTGGTAAGAGTGAAACATGAGGGGGAAATACACACACAGCATGGAGTGTACTTCATCACATGTAATGTTCAGATATGAATTCTCTGAAGAACAGCCAACATTTCATCTATTAATGCTGATCAAAAGAAGAACCAATTAGAAAAGGACCCCTTGAGAGACATCTTTCAGCATTTAGCTGCATGTTACATTGGAACCACTGCAGTCTTATCAAAGCTCATGGAAGTGTAGAGTCCTCTGCACTGCTGCAGCTGCTGATACATAACACTGTTAAACTCTGATAAGGAAGCCTAAGTACTGCAAGTAGTTAAGAGGATTATAACACTTACACTATAGCCGTTAAATATGTCATATCATAAATATATCAGAGGAAGCCAAGGAAGATGGATGAGGTGTATAGCGAGTATAATACTCAATACCATTCAGTGCACAAATGGATTTTCAATTTGCACAAAATAAGGTTTTGAAAGTTTTAATGATTTTCTGAAAATTCACACATGAAACTAATCAGGGAGGAAAGTAAATACCTGAAACATTCTGTCCTTATTGTTCTGTTTAGACAAAAAAAGGGGAGGGAAAAGTAAAGAAAGAAGAAAAATTTAAAGAAAAAAAACATAATGAAGATCGAACACTAATAAATGTCCATGCAATCGACGCAAAGAGGAAAAGTGAAATGCAAAACAATAATATATATTTATCAGTGGAGATAAAGATATACAAGCAACATGAAATGAAAGTAAAAGGAACAAAAAAGAAAGACAAATATTTATGTTTGTCAATCTGTAAAAGCCTCCTGACACAGGACTGTGGAATCAGGGGCTTGTGTCTGTGTTTGACACGACAAACAGCGGGGCTATGTTTTTCTTCCTGCTGAAGTGTGTGTTTGCCCATTAGTGTCGAGAAACAGTCATGTGACAGAGACTATCAATTGATTCAAAGGATTTGCAAGAAGAGAAGTAACTCATCGACAGCGGAGCTTCCATTTCTCCGACCAAACTCTTGATGTTTGTCCCAGCCAAACTCAGGCTGCTTGCTCAGTAAAATCGTATTAAAGGGCTTCACGTGGATAATAACATGACCTTACTTGAACTACACTCAAAAGGAGTCTGCACCCTATTGTCGTGACAAAAGGATTTAGAGTGAAATGAGAAAACTATTTTGAGTAGATGAGGCAGTGACAAGCTTCTTAGAGGCTGATGAAACACAGCAGGTCAGTGATTTGATCATAGGAACACTTGGTGTTCAAGGTCAGCCTGGTTGCAGGATTAATGGGAATCTGCAACTACTGTTAAAGTTTGGAGAAAATATTTTTCACAGCAAAAGTACAGAACACCTACTGGAAGACAAAGGACAATATAGGAATATAGCTGCACACACAGAAGCTGAGCCTCGGATTGTTTTAGATTCTCTGGGGTGTGAGTCACAAACTGCTGTGCAGTATTGAATAACCTACACGGTATTACAGTATTTGTGCACAACTACTTCTAGGTAGGAAGAGGCCAGTTTACTGTTGGTGGATTTCAAATTTTAAACCATAATTTATGCCAGAACCACCTGTTTCAGAGCAGAGGGCCTCAGCCAGCACCCTGACGATGCTCATACAATACGCATCTCACTGAAATTGAGAACCAATGAAGATTCTCGAGGAGATTCTATTAAAAGAGGATCCAGAAGCATGACAACATTATCCACAAACTTAGGCCTGGTTCTCCTCATCATGCTTCACATAAAAGACCCTACACATGCATTGTCCACACATGTTGAAAACATGTTTTCACTCATTTGGCCTCTTCATAGCCTGGGTGGACGTCTTTTCGATGCACCTGTTCAGACCTTTATCATTCTTAGAGTAACCAGGTATGTCTAAAACTACGCTCTACATCGAAGGAATTTAGATTTTAGGCATCATGATCTTGCATTCTTACTGACAGGTGTAGTGTCCCTTGACTGAAATTGTTGCATCTTAAAACTACTAAATTGACGGTTGCTGGCTAGAAATCTATCTGAAATCATGGAAATGTCTCTAAAAAGAATAACAAAGCTTGACAGCTATGTGAACAAAGGGGGGAAGGGCTAAACAAACACTAAATTCCTAGCAGAGGTGCAAACAGCCAGTGTAATTTAAAATACCTGTGTGAGTGGTACAACATTTTTCTTTTTTTACAGATAAAGTGATTTTTGAAGCATTTTCATTTTTACACTAAAATGAAATGCATTTGTTTGAGTGTGTTTATATGTAGTACCCCTTATTCCACATCTGCCTAATATGTGAAACATCTGGCGGGTTATTTTTTGTTGTTGTCTCATTTCATCAGCTTAAAACAGATCTAAACTATATTTCAGGAAGGTAACAGTGAGGTAACGTTGTACCTCTAACAGGTGCACTTGCTTCCTCATGCTGTTGGTCAGCGTGAAACCTCGCTTGCAGTGAAGACACAGAGACACACAGTGGCAGCTGACACTGTGATCACGGTCCATGAGGGAGAATAGACAGCACACAGCTGACATACTGTCAACCCAATACACTGGTTGATCACGGCACTGGTAATCGAGGAGATGCCTTCTCCTGATGGCCCCCATGAGCAGTAACAGATTTATTTTAGCGTGCAAGAAGTGGCTGGTAGCAGAAGTTAAAAAACCTCTTTGCGTAGTTATACAAATGACTTAGCATCTGCTTAGTGTCTGTTTGTTTCTCTTTGAAAAGACACAATGCAAACACAAGACCATAAGGGGGTACATGCAGACAACTGACTGAAAAAAAAAACCTTTCTAAGGAGTCACTATTCAGCTGTTTTAAGGCATAAAAAAGCTTGCATGGTCTAATCCAGCAGGCATTGAGTAGATTTACATATCAATCATTAGAATAAGAATAGTCTTTTTAGCTTTTTGTTTTATCTTTGTATGGTGTGTAAACAATTAACTGTAAATAATGCTGCAACAGGACAAATATACAACAAATAATTGTTTTAAAGCTACATATTTGTTCATTTAAATGCAGGCTCCACATTGCTGAACATCAGGGAGATTGAATTGATTACGATGGATGATAAAACATCTTCGCCATTTGAGTTTCAGGTGTATCAAAAGCACTTCTATTCTATGTGTCCAATGTGATACTTGCAGTTCTATATAATCAGCTTCTAAGCAGAGAATATATCCCAATATTAAAAAGGCACCAGACAGGATACGAGGTCTAGAAAAAAAAAGTCTCCACACTGAAAGATGTTCACAAGGTGTTTAAATTTATCAACAACTAGAAAGGAAACATTTTTAGCAAAGTGCTCTTCATCACACGATCAAACAATATGAAAGGTGTTGTAAGCTGAAACTGCATTTTGGGTGAAATCTGCTGATTTCTACATTATTTGACAGGTTTCTAAGGTCTTTATATTTTCTGATACAGTAGCAGCGATTCAATGACAGTGATTCAGCACAAAGTGACTCCTGACACATCAACTACTGAACACGGAGCTTCAGTTCATCACTGGTCTTATCACAAAATCAATTACAAAGGAGCATTATGTCGAAAGTATATAAAAAATTAATCTTTTGTACTTTTGCCGTTATCCATAAGGCCATACCTTTTGCAGTTGATTAATCTCCTTCTGCTTGGTGTGAAGGGCCACCAAGGCTTGCTCATGCTCTATCTGCAGCTGCTGCTTCAGCTCTACAGCCTCGTGCATATGCTGGAGAAACAGAGAGGATGTGGTTATGTTGAAGGATGTTATTTAGAGATGATTTTTCACAGTATACCGTTTCAGCAAGAAAGTTGAACTATTTCTTGAAAGACAGATTTTTTTTTCAATCTAAGGCACTCAAGTGGTGAGTTCACTGTGGAAGAAAAGAGTGCTATACAGTATGAGCTTTTCATATAATGCGTATCAGATGCAACCCACTGTATACTCCGGACTGACTCAGACAAAGCTGTCACGCATGGTCACCCACGCTGATCCTAAATCTACCCTTTCCCAAATTAGCCGACTCATAACCATACAGTATTTATCCGCGGAGTCACGACCAGCTGCCACATCTTACAGAAACAGAGTTAAGGCCATAAGATGTTTCTACGGGCTTAAGAAGAAAAGACAGCTTAAAAAGCACTGACATTCATCATTTTCTCTCTGTGTTCTCTCTCCCTCGAAAAAAAGAAAAGCCTCTTTACCTCCCGGAGTGGCTTCGAGGTGTCCTGAGCAGGCAGCTACTGCTTTGCATAATCAGGGAGAAGTTCTAAGCTGCAGAGGACCGGGCTGGCTGAGAGGCTGTCACTGGAGCCTTAGTGAAAACTACTTTTTATAACTCTTGGATATTCAAGGCTTGATGAACTCACCTACATTTTAAGCAAACACTCTGAGATGTCTTTTTAAACCAGAGACGGACATTGATATAAAACCAACAACCTGCCTTACGGACATCTGCAGCTCAAGCCTTTCAGACTACTGCCAACCTTTCTTATTTTGGTTTGTGGCCTTTATCATGACCCTGATAACACAAGTTGGTCTATAGAGTTGTTATAATATATATATATATATATATATATATATATATATATATATATATATATATATATATATATATATATATATATATATATATATATATATATATAGATTATATTATAAGTGTTGCCAAAGTTACAGGAGCAGAACTGTAGAGTTGAAGCCTGGGATTTGGACTTGAATCATATTCTCCCCATTTCACACATTAAAAAGTATTAGGAGAGTACTACTGTATGTATTTTTTAAAAGAAGCTGCGCTAAATCTAATGAATCGTCTTAAGGGATGACAACATCAGTTCGGTCTGAAGACTACAGTTGGGGTCGTGGAGTTAGAAAGAAGTGAGCTTAACAGACCGCTGTAGCCCACTCCTCCTCTCTGCTTGTGGCTGGAGGCTCGAAGCTACATTAGCCGCTACTAGCACTGCTTAATCATATGGACTGTTCTCTTCAGTGACAATACACTCTTCAGTACATTTGTCTTGCCCCTTAGACGTTCTGTACGACAGAGAGGTTTATTAAATTCCCACATAGAATATATGACAATAAGTCTTTTGTTAACAGATTATATAACTTTAAAGCCTAATTGACAGTGTTGTATCTAATTAGCTTTGACTGTAGAAGTCTGTCTTATGTCTTCTTTTTTTCATGTTCCATCTCCTCCATCTCTGCTCTCTCCACCCACATTGCCCCGTGTAATTTTCTCTAAATAGTCTCTTTGTCTGCTTAATCAATACACAATGAGAAAGTGACAAACCTTTCTTTGCTGTATTAGGGAGCAGGTCAGTTTTTCTCAGATGGGTACATTTCTCTCTCAAATATCCTGACAAACAGACAATCGATAGGAGATGCAGGGAGGCGAGGATTTGTAATGAGAGTGCCTCTGACGGCGCAGGGAGACTGTGTCTGATTACTATTGGCAGACTATGAGACGGTGAAAAAAGAGCCTCTCCATGAATCTGATGACACTTCACCTCATGAGTTGCATCGCTTTCCTTCTAAAGTTTTCTTAGAAAACAAAACACTTGGGAGATTTGAATATTTTTAAAAATAGGCAGCAACAACACGGCCGGAAAAACCTCCAGATCTGATGAATGGTGTGAGCTGAACAGAACCACTGAGGTGAACGAGGGATGAATGAGTGCAGATGGGAATGCTGGAGAGATATACAGTATGTCAGTGGAAAAAGTGGACGGATAGAATCAGTAAAGGAGGATAAACGGTTTGGACTTGGGTCTCCTAATTCTTTTGCTTTGACTACTTAGCAGTAAGACATGTGCAGGGTTTGCCTTAGAGACATATTGCTCAGTAGTCTCCACAAGAACGGGAGAGATGAAGAAGAAACCATAGCAGGTTTATGATATCAATCCCTGAACTAATGTTTAATTGATTTACACAATTTAATCTGTAAGTGCAGGTGATTAAATGTGGGTAGAGAAAGGAAATGTTTTCCTTGGGGGACATGTGAAAAATGGCAAATCGGAAATCTTTGATCAAGTAATCCAAGGGTTCATTACTGACACTTATTGACAGGATCTCAGAGTTCTCCCACAGGATTGTTTTCTGACATGATTAAGTGGTATGGAGCTGGCGACATGGTGTTTTGTACTCCATACTCAGATTACTACCACTGCACTACGGTAAAGATGATTCAAAGTTGCCATTATGTTATATGATTTTCCAAAATGTGAAGCAGTGAAAGGTAATTGTATGTATGTATGAAAATGTATTAATAATATGAAAGATGTAGTATCATGTCGCATATAAAAGGATTAAATTACGAGCACCCCGAACAATACCGGAGGAGGGAGGACACATTGAAATGGAGGAATGAATAGAGAGATGAAGAGCTGTAATTATTAAAAGCAGACTAGTGATGTATGTATTTCGAGGTATATGGAATGAAAGTAAACATACATTTCACAGCGTCTCACCTTTAGAACCTGTTCCAGGTTCTCCACTTTGTCTTGGAGTTGTCTCCTCTGCTGCTGGGCCACGTCTCTCTCCTGGCTCACTACAGCAAAGGTCTGTCTCAGCTGCTCATAGTCTGATCGCACCTACATGAAGAATAAGAGTCCAGATGCAAGATGGGGAGGGACAAGAAAATGACAAAAAGAGCAAGTGGCGATTAAGAGGATTATAAACAACAGGAATATAAACAGCCATGCAAAAAGGTCAGCAGAGACACAAGTAAACAGGAGAACAACAAAGAGAGGAGAAACACTTTCATTTCCTCCCTGTTTTTTTACTTGAGGAGCCTAAATGTAGCATTTATTCTGTTTTTTCAAAGACGAAAAGAAACATGCAATTTTTATGAGGTTTGTTCTTGCAGTAGACCTACTTTTTACATTCATGAATAGAGGCTGTTCTTTTTTTGCTGGAGGGTTGATTGGGAGTTCACAGTTTGAAGAAAAATTAATCAGCACATTTCAATTTAGCCTTGATGAGACAGAGCTGCTGACATAAGTGTTCTGCCTCTCGCTCCTTCATCAGTCAGAGGCCTTGAGTCAAGCTGGTTCCTCTCAAGGTGGCCTCATAGGACCTAGCAGAACCATCCCTCAGCCGTACACCAATCATCTCATTAACTAGCAAAAGAGATGAGCGTACAATAGATAAGCTTGCTTACTCAACTGCACAAAACTACTCTGCTTCAGAGGGAACGAGTTCATTCGTATTGGGGAATTTATGACGGGAGCTCTATTAATCTGAGCTATATTACATCGGGCAAGTAGCATAATAATAATGTTCAAGCATTTGTTTAGATACCCAAAGATGGTTGACATGATATAATTATATTAGGAGAGTAAAAACAACCTTTAAAGTTAATACAAGCACAGAACAGAGCAAGATATAAAATCAAACTTGAAAAAATGTGGCCTGGTAATAAATCACCATCTCCCGTGAATAAATATTCTAATCTAATATATATTTGATAAATATTCTGTCCTTAGCTGTGCTGTTTAATCAGCAATATTTCAATATTTCTTCAAAACTGAAATTACTAATTGTTAACACACAGCACCCTGACTCACCATTGGCGATTCTGTATAGGAGTGGAAACAATAACATGAACATTGAGTCCAATACAAGCCCACTATGATTTTCAGTCAATATATTTCCTTTTGAAAACGTCAGAGATATGCAGTTAATCTCTCTTGAACTCTCTGACAAATGGCCTCCACAGAAAGTACAATTTATTTCCTGTGATTACCTTCTCTAATAATATCACCACTTTCTTCTGTTCTCTGCCTCTTTTCCCCCTTTCATCCTTTCGTTTCCTCTCTATGCTCTGGCCACCACGTGCTGCCAGGATTGCTCTTACAAACCAGTCGCGCCTCATTCATACCGTGTATGTAGCGGGACACACATCTTTTTCATCTCTGTGCCCACCTTGTCTGTGCACAGATGGCATCTTTTTGTGTGGCACTCTGGAGCAAAAGCTCCGAGCCGAGTCCCTGGACACGTGTCAAATCTGCCCCCTCTGTGAAAGTCACTATTAGCGCCAGAGTAGCTAATCGCCTACCATCACAGACTGTCTCCATCTGTGTGTGTGTGTGTGTGTGTGTGTGTGTGTGTGTGTGTGTGTGTGTGTGTGTGTGTGTGTGTGTGTGTGTGTGTGTGTGTGTGTGTGTGTGTGTGTGTTTATGTATGCATGTGTGAAGTGGGAGACTCTGGCTGGCTGTGCCAATGAGGACACAAGGATGGGAGAGGAAACGTAGCAATGATGTGTGTGTGTGTGTGTGTGTGTGTGTGTGTGTGTGTGTGTGTGTGTGTGTGTGTGTGTGTTGAAGATGGAAGACTTGACATTAATAGCACATGTGGGTGAAGAAGCAATATAAAGAACATGATGAGGCAACACATGAAAAAACATGTATGATGATGATAAAAATTGTATTGATCTGCAGAGACGGTTCACAGATAGCAACATATGACTGATGTTACAGTCTTTTATAAGACCATGTGCTTATGATACGTAACACCTATATCACTGGTAGTGCAATATACAATAGATTTAACCATTGATCATGGCCTGGTTGGTCATTGATCATGGCTAGGTGTGTGTGTGTGTGTGTGTGTGTGTGTGTGTGTGTGTGTGTGTGTGTGTGTGTGTGTGTGTATGTGTGTGTGGCCATACCTGGTCATACTCGGACGTATTCAGGTGGTGGTTGATCAGCTGCAAGGCAGCATGGAGCTTTGCCCTCTAAATAAGCAAGAGACACAAAAGAGAGTTAAGTGTGTTGTTACATTATGATGCATCATCTTCCTCATTGCAAAGACTTTCATGTCTGACTGCATCATGCAAGCCAACCAGCGCAACTCCATCTTAAAACTATTATATAAACGACAGATGAAATACTCAGGTTAGTGCCGATCCCTCCCCTCCGTCTGTACGCGCGTGTGTGTGGGGGGCTAAGCTTTTCTCTAAGATGCTGTCTGGAGGACAAAACCCACAGCTGCACACTGTCACCCTCCATTTGGTATATGGTATTAGGAACGGACGGGGAGAGCTGAAAAAAAGTGTGTGGGGGTGGGGTGGGGGGGTGGGGGGGGGGGGGGGTGGGGGGGGGGGGCACAGGAAGAGAGAGGAATGGAAAAGAGGAATAGGAAGTGGGAAATGGTTTGAGGGAGAAATATTCAGGAAAACCTAACAGACTGAGATGAAAGGATGGAATGAGAGAGTGCTGAATATGTCAGTTGAATGCTAAATAAGCAAATGAGTGCATAATGTGAGCCAAAACGCAGAGAGCTCAAGATGAGATTAAGTTGCATGCCACGTAAAAAAAATTAAAAAAGGATTGAAAAGAGGTGTGCAGTTCCTGTCTGCCCTCTCTGCTGCCCAGATCCACATTCAGAAGTAGTCATGCCGCTGGTGCTGCAGGTACTCAAGCATTACATAATTACGGCAGACTCAAACTAGGGCATCGCTCTCCTCCTATCACAGCGCTGAGCATTTAAGAGACTGCGACTGGTCATATCCTGACCCATAATACCACTTCATGCTAGTGCACTGAGTGCATACTGTTGATTGTCACTCTCAGCATCCCCATCATAATATGTGGATAAGTCATTTATAATGGCAGTGGAGCCTTTTCTCTATTCAGTTTTGTCTTTGTACAAAAAGCAACAGGAGTCGATCACAGCTTTTATTTTCCTCATATGTCTAGCACATTAAAATTGTGGCTTCAAGACCAGTAAGGTTTTGTTTCATATGAATCTAAAAATATTGCCCCAAATAAAAAGGAGATGTATAGTCTCTCAAAGAGGGTCAAAATTGCCACCAATGTGTCATAAACTGATGAAAAACATCTGACTGGCAAAATGCATTCTAGCTCCATAAAGTACAGCTGACTGTGTTGTTTTTGTTCCACACCGATGAGCAGCATCATGTTAACACTGTGGCCCCCCTCACATACATGTAATATGCTCTCTTGAGCCTGATGCTATGATATAGTCAAGCAAAAGAGGAGTTCCGGCATTGTTCGTCGGCCGCTGCACAAGAGAAGATTGTGCAGCTCAGAGGTTTATGATCAAATTTATCAGTACAAATCGAGAAACTCAATAAACCCGAGCCAAGAGGAGAAGAGAGAAAAACAGAAACAGAGGGGCCAGGCAGGTTCATCCCTCTCTTTGTGTGCAGGCAGAGAGACAGCCAGGGCTGTCGGAGGAAGACACAATCAAACCGAGACACAGATAGAGAACAGACAAGGACGGGAAGACACAGAGACTGCTGAGTGAGTTCACACGCTGCTCTTATTGTGTAACGCTACCTCCGCATCACATCTCCGCAGACTACAGCGCAGCCGCAATTGTACTGAACCGCACCAATCTACAGCAGCAGCCAAAAATGATCTTGTTCCTCTGCCTTTGACTGGTAATTATGGAAGACATGACACATCATGAGGTGCCAGCTGCAGTCGTCCTCTGCACTGGCACTCCAGGACGTGGCCTTGTTGTTGACACCAAAGGGAAGCGTGTTGGGGGTTGGAAGGGATGTAAAGATAACTGGAAAGAAGTGATGGACAGGTCGAGTAAAGACAGTTCAAGCAAAAGAAAGTTTTGGGTTCGTTTGAGGTTGCCATGATAACAAAAGAAAGAAAGACCCATAGAAAAGGAGAATGACCTTTTAAAGGCTTCTTTTCATGGGCCTCAGGAATGATGTCTGCTTCTCCACTTCCTCCCACTTCCAGTGAATCACACATTCACAGCTCTGCTTAACACTTCGCAACATCTTGTAAACACATTGCTATACTGCTAAGCCAAGGGACACGCGCACACATTCCTGCGCCAATTCAAACCTACAATATGCACAAATAAACAGAGCAATCTGGTGGGAATATATAAATGATTTAATAATTAGACCTTCTCTGATGGAAAAACACTTTCAAAAGGGGATGAACAGCACTCTGAGGACATCTACGCAGATCCATGTTTGAGTGAAAAGTGTGGCGTGCGTGTGAATCTGTGCGTGGTTGTAAAATTTGAGATCCAAATGTGTATGAAAAGAGTGGACAAGCTAGGGGGAAAGACCTCAACGCCACTAATGACTAATGCACTTTGACAACTTCTTTCTTCCTTCCTCTTCTGTCTATTCTCTCTCCATCTAACTTTTAACGACACACACACACACACACACACACACACACACACACACACACACACACACACACACACACACACACACACACACACTTTCCTCTCCATCACCACCATGATTATTATAATAATAATAATAACTTTATTTATATAGCACCTTTAAAAACAAAGTTCACAAAGTGCTCTACAGAGAAGCAAAGAAGACATAACTTAAATATCGGTAAACAAAAAGGACCATAGGCAATGAATACTACAATAACCAAAACAAACAAATAAATACAATATACAAACAAAACCAGGGGAACAAAAGAACAGCATAATAGATCAGAAAAGGACACCATTCTCTCCCCAAACCCATTAATTTAGCTGCTGGCCATAAAGCTGAGTCTGCATCAGGAGTATTAGTTTGTATAAAGTTGTAGGAGCACATCAGAAACCTTACATAGGTAAACTTTTCCACAACTGGCTAGACTTCAGAAAGCTTGAAAGAAATCGTTTCACATTTTGGGAATCTATATTATCTACAATGTTTTGACTAGAGTTAGTTAAGCAGATTGATACCACTCACACTACATATAAAGCTACGACCAGGAGTTAGCTCAGCATAATATAAAGACTGTAGGTAGAAATAACTAACCAGCCAGGCTACACACAATGTATTGTTATTTACGCTTAAACAAACAAAACATAATGTGTTGAATTATGAGCTTAGAGGTGCATATAGGCTGATTCTGCTCCCTTTGGTTAGGCCACATTTTACAGCCAGTTTGATAGTCAAGAGATGCATTTTGGGTGGAGCATGGCTGTAGTTTTGTCAATCTTCATCACTTGTTTGTTCCCAATAGTGTGATCTGGCCATGTTGAAGGTAAAAGGGCCGGGCTGCACCGTATAACAATATACACAATTAAGACATATTAGTTCCTCTGGCTTTTGTAATATTATGCTTCACTGCAAAGAAAAAATGAGAAAAAAGCAGTGTAATGGTTTCCATCACATGAACTCTGTTTGCTCTGGTCCAAACCAAACCAGGAAGTTTCTTTGATTTGGCAACAAGGTGTCAAAATACTACTGAGTTGAGCGGAAATATTTGTACTGTATTCATACTGATCCAAATTGGATGGGAAGAATCTTAAAATGTTCTCTCTCTTTAATAAAGAGTACATCCAGCTTTGTCCTCATAACCGTTTTGGCATCTTGAACATAAGGTATTTTTCTATGCAGGCTTCAAATGTATTTAAGGAAGTGTTAGTGCTTTTTAATTGCTGAATTGCCCCTGAAGAATAAAACAGACATTAATAGGAATTAATTGCAATATTCAAATATTGCTTCTTGCAAGGCCACAGAAAATTTCACGGACAGGATCTTGGATTTGCTTGATTTAGAAATACAGGTTTTGAATCTTATTGGTACTATTAAATATTGCAGTTTTGTATTTGAGGAAGCATTAGGCAGTAGCTGCTGCACTTATAATGGAGAACAGATGAATGATTAAGTAATTGGTGCAGATTGAGATTTCTACAATGGCTACTGGGGGGGGGGGGGGGGGGGGATAGAGGATTGCTGCTGCTCTCCCTCAACTCCCAGGGGGATTGTCATTAATCAGATGTCACGGTGAAACACTTTGTTCCACTTAACCGTGGACGGAAACACACCGACGACATCAGTTGTCTTCAGTGGGAGCACCAGTGAAGTCACAGATAAGAAGAGATGCCCTATCAAATCTAATAAGTGAACAAAGATATATATATATATACAATTGCTTCTGCAACATACTGAGTTTTGTTACATTTGATCATCAAAATAATATTGTATGTTTTTTTTCAACATCAACTCCATGTTAAAGTTAAACCGGAGTTTGTGACTTAAGTGTGGAGATCATAATATACAGATGTACTATCTTCACAAAGACCTCTCCTCACTCTCAACCCAAAGATAAAGCATAATCTCTTCTTTGTCTTCCTGTGTAAGTTATATTAGGTACTGGTTGTTTAAACTGATCCTCAAACAAAAGGCTTCACGCTTCTGTATCAGTGGATCTTATTTTAAATATTGTGATGTTACAAATGCATATTATAAACTTCCATCAATGCTATCCTTTAAACTTTGTGCAGAGTGTTAAACGGGACGACTACAGTCAGTGTGTGTGTGTGTGTGTGTGTGTGTGTGTGTGTGTGTGTGTGTGTGTGTGTGTACATGCCAACAGCCGTGTGTGAATCTGTGTCAGAGATTGTTCTGCACTTATGTGGTTGGAGAATGAGCAAATGGAGTCATGCCGGTTGTCCCACCACTTAAAACGGCTGCAGCAGCCTGTTCAGCACTGTCTGAAGCAATCAGGACCATGGACAGTTCCATCAACTCTGGGGCCTTCTCCACTACTGTGGATCAGTGTTGAAAAACTGGATAAGGACTAGAAAATCTGCTTAAATGATTCAACTGTGCATGTTTCAACTGTCAATGTTGCATGCAGTGCCACATTAAAGCCTGAAATATCAAAAGCTGGGATCTATACATTCACATACACTTAAACATGTGAAGTATATTTACATACATAATGAAGGAATATAAGTCAACTTTTCTTTTCAAAATACCTTGAAGAAAAAAAAGTCTTAATAGCATCTGACACCCTTTAAAAAAGTTGATTCAATTGCTGTAACATTAACTACAAATCGCTTTATACTACAGTACTAATCTTTTTTAGGGCATGCTATGAAATCTCTCAACTTCTATTGGAAGATCTTTCTAATGATTGCAGAATTGTAATTCTCACTCATAAAGTAGCCTCTATCACATCTTTTGATGCCTCAGTGAAAAAAAAATCAATCATCCTCATGTTCTATGACCATAGACTATATTTTACCATACAGGTGTTGTAATAACATGACGTAATATGAAGCTGTGACATCTCCCATTTGAACCCTCATTGACGTGCATGAGGATGTACATATATATGAACAAGTTATTGGGCGACATGTTAAAAAGCAATGCCACCATTTTCCTGCTATTCTGCTGATCAACAGTTGGTAACAGTAAGGTGTGAAGAAGCATAGCAGCCGGGCAGCAAAGGCAGCAAAGAAGAAGACTTCCAGGCTGGCAAATATAGATGTAAACAATTTTAAATATCCACAAAATCAGCTCTGCAAATTTGTTATGTTGACGAAGGAAATGCATAAACACCATTTGTTGGACTTCAAAGATAAATACAAATACATTTTGGTGAGAACACCACTTACTTGCAGGGAATTTAGCTTCTGTTATATTATCACGTGGTAATGTAGTTTAGAGCAGGAACGGTAGCCTTGCACAAAACTCAAGGAGCATTTATACAATGATTGCAACGGTGGTACCAGGTATAGCTGTAGTATCACAAGCAGTGGTGTATAGTAACGAAGTAGAAATACTTCGTTACTGTACTTAAGTAGTTTTTGGGGATATCTGTACTCTACTCTACTTTACTATTTATATTTCGGTTTACTTTTACTTTTACTTCACTACATTTTGCAAAGAAAACTGATACTTTTACTCCGATACATTTCCCCTGAAACCTTCGTTACTCGCTACAAAATCAAATCTATCTCTAGAAAGAAAAAGAAAAACACATCCGGGACTGTGGTGGAACACAGACTCCACCAAGCAGGTTTTGCGAATCACAATATTATGCATTAGCCTCTACATCCTCTAGTCCAGCGCTCCCAAACCTTTATGCGTCACGGACCGGTTACGTGAAGACCAAACTGTCACGGACCGGGTCCGACCTCGGAGAGACAGGAGACAACGACACCTGACGTGTGTTCGTTATGTCCAGTCTACTCCTAACTAAACCTTTAGTCCAGTCTACTGCTTAATTTATAACCCGCTGCACAAAGACAGGATGTGGAAATGGAAGCAGGTTTTCATGCTTTTTTTGGCGATCTCAGGATACTTTGCCTTGGTTTTAATCCAGAACACCGGCAAAGTTAAACAGATGTAAGTTTCATTTTTAGAGTAACGTGACATATTGACATGTGTCAAGAGGTTCCGTCTGAGGTCACCACAGACGGATGTATCTGGTAATTTTGCACAATAAAACATTTTTCCGGACTTGATTTTTTTAATTTAACTTTTTCATTCATTCTTTCTGTTCCGGGCGGAATGAGCATACTGCACTGTACTCCTTCATAGTGTCATATTGCTTTTTGGAGAATTATGATAAGTTCATAGTAGATGCAAAAGTATACTTAGGTACAATATATTATGTTGAACATAATATATATGGATGATCACAACTCCTGGTCCTTGGTCACGGTGGCCACAGCACTTAAAAGAATAAACTTCATAATTCTCAAAACTCTGACCCATTGCTTTTTTATTAAAAGCATGTACTTGTACTTTTACTTTCAATACTTAAGTACATTTTATATCAGAAAAATACTTTTGATACTTAAGTACAGAAAATATCAGATACTTTAAGACTTTTACTCAAGTAGTATTTTAATTAGGTGACTTTTACTTTTACTGGAGTAATTTTCCAGTAAGGTATCTTTACTTTTACTCAAGTACGGCTTTTGGGTACTTTATACAACACTGATCACAAGTATTATTTCATAATGATGGAGCAGGCACCTGAAGCATAGTTCAAGATGCAATACTGAAAATGAAAAGAAATGTTTCAATTCTACCGTAGACTGTTAACAATATAATATATCTAAAAGAGGACACACTTTCAAGGTTGATGTTAACTTTAAAGCGGTTGAGTACATCCCCACTTAAGGAATTGGTTAAACGAGGGATATTTTGGAGATTTATTATGTAGCATTAGTAAGGTCTTCACTGCAGCATAAAATATGATATATAACACAGTGTTTGTCCTCTGAAGGGCTTAGTAGGTGTTTCCCTTTTCATAAGAGACTTCTAGCCCTATTAATATTCTGGAGAAAATCAGCTTCTTTGGCAGACTATAGCAAGCCTCAAGATCATTTTGATATCAATCGTTACAATGCAAAATACTGCGCATTATTACTTTTTTGCAACGTGCATTTGGCACCTGGACAACTACTTACTAATAGCTGCACATCCACAGTACATTCACAAAACAGTGTGTTTCTGCAGGTGCCTATGACTGTTGTAGCGGGCTAACTTCCCTATAAACTAAACCGACCTCCGGCAAGTTGCAGACTCACTGAAGTGAGGTTTTTAAACGTGCAGTTGAGTAGCAAAGTTATGAAGCACAGAGAGACAGAGTAAATGAGTAAAATTTCACAACCATCTTCCACTTTCTCTAAGACAGCACATTGCTTTTACCAGATGAGTGACAACTTTGTTTGGCTTCATTTATGTAATTAGTGTCACATTAAATCATGATGGAATTAACAAGCTAGCTGGCTAACTATGGGACAGCTGGCTAGATAGCTAGCTTGCTAACTCTGCTGTGCTTTAATGCTACACTGGTTGCAAAAAATTAGCCGAACAGCGGGCATACCAATCCCCTCCCATTTGTTTTTTTATGGCCCCACAGGCGTGTTGTCATCACAACAACTCACAATAATTTGCATTTTCTTTTGTACTCGTCAAATGACAGTTCAATGTCCATTCTACTTCACCATTCTTCTATTTCTGTGGTGTAAACTGTGGACGCAGATGGCAGTGGGTAACATCAATATAGTCAAGTGTGAGTTGAAGCGCGCGTGCGCGTGTGTGTGTGTGTGTGTGTGTGTGTGTGTGTGTGTGTGTGTGTGCAAGCATGAATGAGTTGCATAACTAGCATCTCCAGGCATACATCAGCCTTAAGCTCTTGTGCATCCACAGTGTTCCAGACCTCTCATTTGAATCCTAAAGATAAAAAAATAAAATAATTCATGTGGCACAGGAACTACTTCTCATAAGAAACAAATACATACCCTATTAAGTTAATACTACAAGTCCTCACAATGTATAAAACCCTGATCATTTGAGGAAACCCCCTGTTGTTGGTGGATATGTAAATAAAGGTTTAAAAAAATTACTCACCCCTGCAGATTTAATAATGTGGATCAACTGGAGCTTGAATGGAAACCCAGCCTACGCAGTCACAGACGTTTAATATTAATGTCTCAAGCCCAAAAGACTCTACATCAGCTCAATGTGGCAGCAAAGATTTTATGCACATATAAAATCTTCTTACTGGGAAGGAATCCCTGCACAGACTGTACAGTCTTTTGTGCTAAGTGAAACCACATACTCAAGATTTTACCAAGAATGATAAGTGTTCAAAGACTCATATCCAAGCACAAATAAAGAGCCTTGCGGGATATGTAGTTTTAAAATGTGTTCACCTTTTCTATCGAGCAAGAATCAAACAGCTTGTGTTTTGTTTAAACGTCCTGGTTACTCTACATCCTGCTATGTGTGTTTTAGTGTGTGGGTGTGCAGAGCGGGAGACAATCCAGAGTTTTTATGGAGGAGAGAAGAGAGAAGAGGAGAGGCAGGGAGAGGCCGGCGCTATCGTCAGGAGAGATTAATTTCTCCTCCACGTAACACACATCCTCATTCACCTCACTCTTCGACCTCCTCTGTCGCTTCTCCTGTTACTCATCGTAACTCTGCTAAGATTCTGTAATGCTTGCGCTTGTGTATGTGTTGTAAACACATATATACAGTTCATACAGTGTTTCCTTTTGAGTCTCCACAGATGCTCAGGGACACATGTGACCATATTGCAACAAAGCAGACCTGAGTTTTACATGTCAAACAACTTTCTGGCCCACATCTGGGGCAAGTTACCCAATAGCTATGGTTTCCATTTTCTCAAGTAGTGGCCCGTTTCACCAAATGTGCAACATGCAAGCTGCAATTTTCATCATGAGACCATTTCCTCTCCCCTTAAGTTTGATACTCGTCACTTATCAAAACAAACAGGATAAATGGGAGCAATGCATGAGCAAGTAGGATTAAAAAAATCATCAGCAATTTGCAAGCGACAATAGTTTGGAAAATGTGATGATACCACAATTTGCGATCCCCTTATGTACATAAATTTTTTTATTTATAATAATTGGCACAATGAGCAATAAGGGAAAGCCATGTGAGATGCAGCCTCAAGATGTCTGTAGACTGCGATCAAGACTACGAGACCCTTCTCGCATAGGGTGACATAAGATTGTTATTGCACAATCAGTGTCAAATTGTGCAATGAATGCCTTGTGAAACGTAGCGCTTTTGTAAAATCAGGTGCAAAAACTCAAGTCTTCCTCCTGCGCTACTCTTATGTTCTGAAAATGTTGCAACACAATAAACATGCTTCACCCATAGCACACTTTTACGCATCAAGAAAACCCCAAAACATGAATGAGAGGAGGCAATAATGAAGCGGCCAGGGAAAAAGGTCACATGAAAAGCCAATTTTGCAAAGTGACTTTATGGTAAATATGTTTTTAGCAAAAGCATCAGTTCATCAGTGTATTCGGTGTCACCTTCTGATTGGTTGGTTTGAAGACGTGGGTCGTAGCAGTTGACGCATTGTTGGATTTGTGTCTTAAATTTCGTCTTAGCTTGTCTTTGATCACTGAACTGAATATAGACACACAATATGATCCAAGAACACGTTTTTGATTGACATCCAAAGATTTCACCATGTTTTTGTTAAACTGAAAGAAAGAATTTACATTTGAAGCATAATTCGATGAAAGACGTCAACTGCGATTTGTCCCAACTGGCTCTAAATCCAATCTGAAAGTTGTCTGAACAGAACCAGGGCGAAAGATAGAGCCCATGTGAGCATATTAACTTTGACTGTGTACTATATATGATATGTAGAGTTGCTCCAGCTGTACTGTATACGGAGGGCCCTGCGGGAGAATCACTGGCCTCTCTCGGGAATACACTTGACCCACGGGGAACATTAGGGCAAGGGAACGTGCACATTGAAGTGTGTGCACGCCCTGTATGTTCATACTGAGGGAGCAGGCAGTGAGAGTGAAATAGGGCTCCCATGACGTGAGAAGCAAAGCTTCCAGTCACATTGATGACATAACACATTTGATGTGAACAAGACCTATTGTTCCCTCAGGCCACAGAGAATATCAGAGGCCTGGAAAATAAGTTCTGAGGAAGATCAGTGTAATGCTAATGAGAAGCCCAAGAGCTGGTTAGGGATTACATGTGCTTGGATGGAACTCCATGCTCAGAATACACACGTGCACACACAAAACACACAGAAGCTGGCGTACAAACGCTCCACCAAATCCATAAAACTCTCACACAAACCACACCCGGCCAGGGATGCACACACATTTCTATATGTGCATACACAGACTCGCACACACAATACCCACAAATACACACACGTGACCCCAATCTGCAGCAAAACATACTCCACAAGGTGCTAAATAATTTACATCTGACCCCATTGCACAGTTGCTAAAATGTACAGTACGCTAGAAACACCGACAGAACCTAAGCATAGGTTTCCTCGCCACTGTTTTCTAGACCAAGGCCTACTGTATGTATATCCTATTACAAAAAGAGCAAACGGTACAAAATTAGCATTTTATACTCATCAGCAGATGCTTCAAAATGCAGCAAAGAGTCTTTTAGCAAAGACAAAGCACTGGGAGAAGGTTATGCAGTCTTGGCCTCTTCGCATCAGCTGCCAATCGATAACTCATATTCAAGTTTGTGTTTACATTGTTACATCATCAGGCAGTGGACATTGAAGTCCCCGAGTACATGTCTTAGTTGACTTACAGGAGACATATGGTCATTTTCAGGTTCATACTCGTGTTTTGAACATCTTCACAAGCTTTACTGTTTTCTCATACTATCGGTCTGAATATACCTGTATTCACCCTCTGGCTAAATATTGGTGGCTGGTGTTCTAAAAGCTTATCTTATCTCACAGTTTGTGGGGTGAGAGGCACTCCTGATACCCATATGCATGTGCATGAGCACTGAAAAAGGAAGTTTTTCATGATATGTCACTCAGGTTGACTAACCAATAAAATGAAGAACGAGCGCATTTGCTAAACTTTGAAATAGTTTTTGCTCTCAATATCAACGTGGTTCATAAATATTCTTCATTTGTATTCTTTAACGGATATATTGCTCTTTTGTTGACGTCATTTCAGTTTTATTAATTCAGTTTTGTTGCTCTTGCATTTGTTTCTATCTTGCCCATTTGACATTTTTCACTAAATACTTATTGTGAGGCACTTGCATAAATAAATCATTGCTTACTTTACATACAGTATATACACCTCCTATTTATTCTACATTAGTATTGCACAAGCTACCAAATGGTTCCTCTTGTGAGCAGAGCAACAGAGCAAAAAATAATTGGGACTGCTACCATGACTACATTGCTAGCCTTTGAACAAAACATGCAAATCACCTTTAATCCCTCACAGACGTCTGTCTCATTAAGCTCACAGATGTCTGGAGAATGTTCCTTAAAAAAAAAAGTTTTGAAATGAGACCTTGGAATTTAAAAACAATCACTTACAGACAACAGACAGTTGCTATCATCTGGGCTCAAAACAAGTTTTACTGTAGAAAACAACAGATCAGTTTGTCTCTGCTATTTTTAACTTATATCTGTTCTTACAATTCTGCTCAGACAAGAAAAATATAGAGAATTCTATAATGGTTCATGTAACAGTGTGCGGCAAATGCATGTGACCGAGTTTTAGGTCTCAAGTGAGCAGGACTCTGTGACACAGAGCAATAGGGGACAGTTACAAGAGCACAGGTCCTGTCATGTCATCTGTATCCAAACAGGCTGGTGTGTTTGTTTGTCTCTCCCTCTCTCTCCCTCCCTCCCTCTCTCTCCCTCCCCCCTTCCCCCCTTCCACCCTCCATCTAGTTGCCCTTGGTGTTCACTCCACCAAAGGCTCCTGTCCTATGTTTAATCATTCAAGCTCATCCAGACACAAACCACTGGTGGCTGAAAGAAAGAAGGAAGAGAATGGAAGAGTTGAGTGAAGGGAAATGTAGAGAAAGACGGAGGCACAAGGCAGGTGTAATTTAGGTAATCAAGTAGTTATTTAGAGACTGAGAGGAAAGTGTGATCTCAACAGAAAGGAGACAAAGGGGAAGGAGAAAAAGGGGAAAGTGACGGGAGAAGTCAACCTAAAAAAAGGACAGGAGACAGTGGGAGACAATTAGTGCTGCAGAATAAACAGGCCTTTAATCAGCATGTGTCTTTGCTAAAGGGCTCACCTAGCCTTGCAGTGCCATGGCGAAATGATGGCGCGAAACAAAATGAAATAGGTCACAAATATAGGCTTTTGAAAAGGCACTTTGGTCTGCTACCCTATCCGAGACATATGCCACAGCCTTTACAACAAATACAACTTAAACTTGGTTCAGGGTCATATAGAGGCTTTTAGTGATGTCATCCAGAGGGCTCTGTGCACTTGATACTCAGTTAGGTGATGTAGATGACAGATGAAGAAGAAATACATGTGGTAAAGCCTGACAGACAGGAAACATATGCTCAAACAAATGTGTTGTACATTCATTAAGTAAAAATCACTTAATTTTATCTGATTAATTAGCTTGATCAATCAATGCTGAAATACCCCTGTGCACCCATTCATTTGAAACTGTATTTGTATTTAGACTTCAATCAGATATTCATTTACTACCTACATTCCCTCTCTTCCACCTCTCACTTTCCCTCTTTGCCCCACCCTGCTCTTTTAGCTTTTTCCCTCTGCAGTGCTCTGTCTCTTTCCTTTAATAAAACTTCTGTGTATCTTGAAAAGCTGCCAGGAAATGTGCGGAGGAAATGTTCCTTTATTGTTTCCCTCTCTGCTTCCCCCGTTGGCTAGATGACATCAACACGTGTATGCTAGCAATCAATACAGCACTCACTCATATTCAGGCATGTGTTCGCATTCGGAGATACACACATTGCAAAACACACACACACACACATTGCAAACACACACACACACACACACACACACACCAGGGGTTGGGGGTTGGGGGGGGATGATAGGGTTGCTATAGAAACTGTTCTCTTTCAGGTATGGTTTGTCAGGATGATAAAAAGTAGCAACGGAGAATCACATCAAACATATCTGATGCCCTTTGAATTTGTCTGAATGTAAGCCGGCATGCAAGTATCGTAAACAAAAAGCAGTCTAATTTATTTGCTATTTGAACCTGCAGGATAATGAACAGTTAGTAAACCAAAGATGCACAGTGAGAGTGCACACGAGTAAGCAATAGAGTCTTGTACAAAACGATACAAAGCATAGTAGACTCTATATGATGTGGATGTGTAATAGAGTACAGTAAGTGTCAGCACGCATGGATACACAGTTAATAATACAGTGAAAATGAGTGTGTACGAAGGCATGTAATCCAGAGTAACTGTGGAAACATGTCATAGTCAGAGTGTAAAGTACACAAAGGTTTGCTAATGTGCAACTCTTTGTCTCCACATGTTAGTGCATGTGTACATATGTGTTTATTGACATGTGCAGCCACAACCCTACGAGGCTGTTTCTGTTCAGGGATTATTGCAGCGTCTGTATGTCCTGAGGAACATTGTGATTAGTCAGGGAGGGTGTCTTTTGGCTGCCAGACTCACTGATAATCTCAGGAGAGGAGCAAGGAACTCAGCCATGAGACTGAAAACACAAGTTTCATCTTCTTTCCTCCCCTCTCTCCTTCTCGCCCCCTAGCATCCAACTGAACGTCAGCTGGCACAGCGAACCAGTCTGCCGCATGGAGATGAAGAAGTGGAAGAAGAAATGGGAAAATGGTGCAAGAGGAGCGTAATTACCAGAGTATATAAGATTTTCTTTTCCCCATCTATTCTGAAACCTGATTTTTACACCTTCATGTGGCAAAAAATAAGGAAAAGGAAAGACAAAAAGGGAACAAGAAAGAGAAAGTTACACTGCTCACATGAAGCAAAATACTGCAAAAGAAACCGTCTAAGCACCAATACTTTCTCTCCTCTGCTGTATTTCTCCTTTGGTCTCTCACCCACCCACACAGCCATACATTCAAACATATGCATGGTGCAGGGATATGAATGTATATACACACACACACACACATGCGCATGCGTGCGTGCGCACACGCTTTGATTTCTCTCGTTTCAACTGATAAAACCAACTTCTATTCTTACATCTCAACATCTCTGCAAATTTCACACATACTTTGTGCACAAAACATGATAGGACTATGTTTTCTTAGCATGTAAAGGACCACAGTGAGACATGAAAAGAAACATTGTTGAAGTTTTCTCTCATTGCAAGTGGTATACCTAAATGCTCCCAAAACATTAGCATGACCCTGCCCAGTTGTAATCAATTTCTTATCAAACTTTTTCACTGCTCGAAACACCTGGTTAGCACACCTGGTTCCCACAAAAAAATATTTAGGACATAGGAAGCAATGCGTTTTATTTTTTTACAAAGCAGGCATTGATATTGTATATAAAGACACAACAGTTTGTATGGGAAGCAATGTGGGAGGGGAGGATCCATAACCCTCATGTGATGTTGGGTGTATTTATTATCTAAATGAAAATGGTGTATGTATTTTGGGATAATATTTAGCTCATCATAATGTAAATTGGGTTGACAAAAAAACTCTGGTCCTTTCAACCAGTCTATAGCATTTAGGGGAATCTATTAGCAGAAATGGAATAAAATGTGTTTTCATCTCACCTGAAACTAGGTTTACGAAGCTCATTCTAGCTTAGAATGAGTCCTTTATATCTAGGGCAGGTCCTCTTCACGCAGTGCACCATGCTGCACTGTCATGTTTCTACAGTAGCCCAAAAAGGGCAAACTAAACACCGGCTCTAAAGAGCACCTTTCACGTTTTTACGTTACCTGAAGGCCACTGAAGTTCTCCGACACAATTGGAAAGGGAGGGGGTGAGCGGAAGGGTGTTGCAACCTCACTGCTAGGAGTCACTAAAACCTAAACACTGCTCCTTTAATCAAATACAACTCAACAGCACCATAAACTATAGCCTATAACACCATAACATGTAATCAATATCTCTCAACAAAAACTGAACATGAAGGCAGGAATTGAAGGGTGGTTGTATTAGACTGCACTAGTTTTAGCTACTGTAGGTGCACCTAATAAACTGGCAAATGAGTGGATAGAAGCCAGCATCTTCCCATGAGCACAAACACGCAAACACACATTTAGCAAGAGACTTTGCCTCAAATAACTGGAGAACAAATGTCAATCAGCCATGAGTTGGTTAATATTCATCACCAACACCTGGCAACCCCTCAGCAGGCAGGAACCAGGAAAAGCTCAGGTTGCAGGAGCCGATAACGTCAAAGCACACACACAAAATCTATTTGTTTGAAACAGCATTAGGGCTTGTGTGAAAAGGGCTTGTGTGAACATGTGTCTACGTATGCGGTTTTACACACGAATAAGATTAAATTCATAATTTGACAGCAGTCAAAAGGTAATGCTATCCTACACTTTGACAAATCCATGTGCAAACACACTCACGGCACACGATCACATGCACATACCAACCTTTCTAAGCCACAAACACACCATTAGACCAATACACCGTAACCCCACCCCCCCCCACCCTTCAGCACACACATCTCCAAACAGGTGGCCCTGCTACAGTCAAGAAACAGAGAAAGCTAGAGGTTGGTTTTTTCCTCATTAAGTCCCAGAAGAGACAAAATGTACAAATCCTCCTCTCCTTTCCACCTCTCTGTGGAAGTCTGTCTCCTCCTGCCGCAGCTGCACAGACAGCTTTTCCCCCAGCTGCTTGGCTATGCTAACCCTGTGCACTATATATAGGACTCAACGAAGCTAAATCAAACAAAACACACCCCGGGCCAATGAGACATACAGCGGCAGTAAAGGGGAAGCAGAGTGGTGATAAAGGGTTGGTATTTACCGTGAGTGTTGGCTAGCATAGGAGCATCTTGACAGAGGTGTCGCTTACTCCTTCTTCCTCCTTGCTCTGATCTCCTCCCTTCTTCCCTGCTCTCTCTGGGTGGGGAATTGTCAAACGGCTGCAGCAGCATCAGCAGCAGCATCAGTAGCAGCTCCGGGGCCTGCGTGTGTGTCTCTCTCTCCCTCTTTCTCTCTCTCGCTCGCTCTTTCCTCCGCCCCCTCTCCACACACACTCTCTCTTTCCTATCCCTTTCCTCTCACTCTCTCCCCACCCCCGAAGACCCTCCTCCTTAACACCCTTCCTCCATCATTTTCTCTTACACGTCTCTCTCTCTCTCTCTCTCTCTCTCTCTCTCTCTCTCTCTCTCTCTCTCTCTCTCTCTCTCTCTCTCTCTCTCTCTCTCTCTCTCTCTCTCTCTCTCTCTCTCTCTCTCTCTCTCTCTCTCTCTCTCTCTCTCTCTCTCTCTCTCTCTCTCTCTCTCTCTCTCTCTCTCTCGTAGCGAGCTGCGGAAATCTACTCTGTTGAATTAATCAGCCAGCTTCACTGCTACAACCGTCGGCTACATCGGAAGAGGTATCGTTGGCGATAGGAAACCGGCATCTTGGAGTCTGGGATACAAATAGGGATGGTTTATTGGAAAGCTGCCCTGTACAACCACAGTCTGGACCTTCCTGTCTGTCTGCCAAATTGACTGAAATGACAGCAGCCTGTATAATGTTCCTCCTCCTCTTCTCTGCTCCTCGTCTTAAGCCATAACACTAATTGAACAGGGCCTTGATTGATGCCATGTTTTTACTAACATACAAACATCTGGTAATGATGTTGTACTGGTATTAATACACAGGGTATAGCTTAAGATGGTAAATGTTGTCAATCACTCTGAAAAGGCCTGCAATGAGATTATTGAAAGGCAACTTTGTGTATACTGTGAATGGTCTAGAAAATACATAATGGTCTCAGCGCTTTCCTTACTTACTTAAACTTATTTAAGTTTAAGTGAGTAAATGAAAGTGCCTTAGTTTACGTACTTAGATTAATATAAGGTATATGTCTGCAGTTGGAGTATGATTGCTTGCACATCTAACACACCTCATAATGTATGGTTGTACTGAGGCCTCGTTGTGCTTTGAGGTAAATGCTAATCACAGAATGCTAACATGCTTACAATTACAACGGCAACATGCTGACAAGTGATATTTAGCATGTTTACCATCTTAGTGTAGCATGTTATCATGCTACAATTGCTAATTAGCATCAAACATAAATAATAGGCTGATGGGAGGTAAGTAGATGTCTTAAACCAAAGTAGTAGGCAAAATATTTTATATATTATATATTGTTTTGACCTGAAGGGATAATACAAATCATCCTGAGGGAATCATGAATGTCTAATTTTATGGCAATCCATACAATTTATATTTCCCCTCAAAGCCAACCTCATGTTGGTGCTAAAGGACAGGTCAGAGGATCACCAAAGGTCAGCAGGATGAATCCCACTCATAGAGCCATGCTAGAATGGCTAATACATACCTATTGTAATCACTATGGAGCACACCACAAACATTTTACAGCCCCTTTTCAAGTCTAAAGGGGGTGAAATTACTTGCACCAACCTCGTAATTTTACTCCACACTTGTGGGGTTTGGGAACCATGCTGAGATACTCCTATTATATTGAGACGGTTTAATACAAAGTTTTCTGAAAACACTACCCAAACTTAAATTCTACATGCATTAATGGTGGGACCTCAATTTCATTCCCATGCGACCAATTATTCCATTTTCGGTCTGTTCCAGCTCTAATCCTCACAGTTTCACAGTTTTTTAGCCTTTAACTACAACACAAAACACACTTGCAATCACACTGCCTACACTTCCTTGTCACAATGAGTAATTATATCATATTGACATGAGTTTATGTGTTGGGGCTCAAGCGTGTCCGTGTGTGTGTGTGTGTGTGTGTGTGTGTGTGTGTGTGTGTGTGTGTGTGTGTGTGTGTGTGTGTGTGTGTGTGTGTGTGTGTGTGTGAGATTGAGAGTGTGGGTATACCACAGTTAGCCCCTAAAATGATTTAATCCGGTTAAGGGGATTTTCAATTAATCCAGGAGAGCCCTACATTTTGACAGTGCCATATTTTTAGCACATTTCCCTACTGATGCAACAGCATTTATTTTCCCCTGCAGTTTTGAAGCTAATATGATTCAGTGCTCACACAAGATGGACGGCAAATTTGTTTCAGACACTTGCATCAGTGTACGCTCCAAAATCAAGCCAATACTGGACATTTATGTAACTATCTGTCTCGGTAGCCATTATTCACAGATTTGTTTTATTGCCATTTCTATAGCAAACTCAAACTCAAAGAAGGATGAAAGCAGCAGTTGCCTAGGAAGCAGCACTGTGGGGTACATTAATAATTGTGGTTATGCAGATTATGAGTCACGATAGTTCTTTGAATATATAGACTGTAAATGACTTAATACGGTCATAATGATTTATACTGTTTGGTAGGAATTAAGAGTTAAGTGTACCGTTATGGAAAACACTCCATGAAACACTTTGGATTGGGATTTTTGAAAAAACGAAGGTCTACAATGGACCTACCATCGTCAGTAAGGAACATAAAGCAGATAAGACTGTTGCAGTTTATTTTTGTGGCTGTAGGTTTGGACGTTTCCTCAGTAATAATAATCATAGGGAAAACTTAAAAATAGCAGTATTATCCATTCCAACCAGGAAGAAAGCATAATTCATTTCAAAATTTGTGTCTGGAAATAACTCTCAGAAAATGTCTGAAATGTGATCATCAAGCTGGCATGGCCATCAAATCTTCTTAAATCAATGCAGGCATGAAGCTGCACAGGCCAGATTAGCGGCCCCAGTCAACCCGAGTCAAGGAGGTTTGGACAGGAAGTAGGATGCGGATGGGAGGGGGGGTATGGAAGACAAAGTGAAGCGGGAGGAGATGTGAGGGATTAAAGAGAGCTGAGAGAAACATAAAAAGAAAGAAAGACTCACAGATTTGAGCCTCGGACTGCTACAACTTGAAAAGTGAGGATCACATGACCAACAAAGCTAGTGCTTCCACCAGCAAGCTGTGTGAGCTTCCACAGTGTTGTCTATAAACAGATGCCTGCATATGAATGCATTCTGCATGCACCAGGACACGATTTTGGCTTCTGTTTGCAGTCTGAGTCGTATTGCGCCATGATGTTTGAGCACACTTTGGTTGAATGCAGATAAACAGTCCGTGGGGCGAGAAAAGAGGCGGAGCGCCTTAGCTGAAATGTATTTTCAGACATAAAAAACCTGAACATGTTTCCCACTTTTCTGGTCATTTCTTCCTTTTACCCCCCAGCGACCTATACGTGGGGGATCAGGCGTTCTGCGGTGCCCTCTACTCGTTCTTCCGTATGAACCTCCTATGAGTTCTAATAGTGGTGTTATTTATTTATTTATTTTTTCAGAAATTAGTTGTGAAACAAATTTATATTTTCAAATAACTCACTTGTATACCATATTTTGATCATAACTATGAACATCTAGCATGATCTGAGCATAATTTTATAAAATTCCCCAAAAATGCCTTCTCGTGCCGTCCCCGAGTTGTTCCAACTCCATGGGTCAAGGCCTAAACAACAACCTACAGAGTTGTAAGACCCCTCTTTGTAAAGATAATGACCTAAAGAATCGGAATCACAATAAAACGAAGCATTGTTTTAGTAAAGCAGTTTTAGTCAAAAAACTGTGTTGTTCAGTTCAAAAATGTAAAAGTTATAAGCTTTATGCCTTCTCACCATATGTTTGGGGCATGCTGGGTAGGACAATTTCCAGGAAGCTCTGACGAAGACGTGTGACGCAGTCTAAGAAACCTCCCACCTTCACAGAAGCCTCTAGAGTCGAAAACACAACGAGGAAGTAGGGGGAAAAAACTGTCCGGATGCACACGTATTTTTCAGGGACTAATATACAGAGATGCATGAATATTTTTAGACTCCTACAAGCTTGTAGGGTTACAAGGAACTGTCGTTTATTGAAATCCGACTTTGTAAAGTGTACTTATGAACGCTTTTGTAAAACTTACGGCCGCCGCCGAAAATGAGTTTAATTTTTTCTGTTCGGATCGTTCCCACAAGGCTTTACTGTATTTCAGCAATTTAAATGAAGTTAATCAACGTTGTGGTTCTGAAGATACTTTAGGGACGTCACTTGACTTTCTTTTGTTTTTCCTGTCCGATAATGGGTGCCGTGGAGCTCTGGGGTGAAAGAGCTCTCAGTAGTTTGATTTAAGTAACAAGACAAGGAATGGGAAATGGATCGGGAAAGAGGATAATGTTGTTATATAGAAACAACTCCAACCATCTGAATGCAGAGAGAATACAAACTTCATCACACCCCGTCTAATAGCAGATGTTAAAACAGCCTTGTGAGTCAAAACAAAGAGAACTGAATATCCTGTGGGTGGTGGAAGGTATCATTCCAGCTGATTTGTATTACATTACATTAGACTATTATTAAGTTAACCCTGGTTTGTCTGTGCAGCTTTGATTAGAAGGAGTTCAAATGGAGATTACTGGGTCAGCTGAGACAACACAGGCTGTTAATGATTATTGATTAGACATTCCTTTTTGCAGCGGGACATCCCATAACATCACGAGGACGACCATCTGAGGGGGCCAGCTGCTAGCAGTACACAAACGTTGCCATAGGGATGGTGTCCAGGGAGACAGCTGTGGCCTTTTAGCAGCAGCCACGCTGCACACAGAAGGTCATCCCTCACCTGAGGTACCTTTCTTCGACTGTCCATCACAGATTGTTTCCAGGCAACCGTTCTAAAGCGCTTTGTTTGTTTGTTTTTCCAGGAAGCAGTCCACCCTCTCAGTGTTTTTTCTTGCCATTTCAGATGCAAAATAACAAATGAATTGGAAGAACAGATAGAAGACGTGAGAATCTAGCTGAAGTGCCTCATTCTCAACTATAAAACAAGGATTAAATGCAACAGTGAAAGCCGGTGGATTGACTGTAACCAACAGCCTGATCTAGCACCCTTCCCTAACTAAACAAAAGAGGAATAAAGTGAAAAGGGGAACCAAGCTTCTTTGATCTGGGTGTGGTCCCTCTCTCAATTTATATACTCAATATAAATGTCTGTGATGGTTGAGAACAATGTACTCTGGGATGTTACGATTTGAGTTAGTTATGAAACATAAGATTACCTAAATCTGCAGTATCTGATATTTCCATTGGGGGCAGCAAAAACCTGCTGGAGACACAACACTGACATATTATCATCTTTTAAATTGACATGGTGAACATGTTAGCAAACCTGGAGAATGCTCCAATAGCTCCAGCTATATTATATATATATATTCATAGTGAATATATACAGTAAGTAGTCATGTGATCATTTCTAATAATATAGCAACTTTATTATATCACTTTAGATATGTAATTGGTAGAATTCTTACTTGTCTTGTCTTGTATTTTTTCTACAGACAAAAACTTATTCCAACAATTTAAAAAAAGGTGTTTTAATTTCATGGTGACTTTGAGTATAGCTATGGTAGTACATTTAAAAACATTAAGAAATAACTGCACTTTACTCACCCATCATCACCCTGTGCAACAAAGCTAGAAGCAATTTATGATGCTGATATATGTGAAAAAATATATGATTGGTTTTACAATAACAACATTATTAAAGACGCCATCCATGTAAACCATAAATAACTAGCTGGCTAATCAGACATGTGGCATGTGTTTTGTACCAACATATCTTTTATCTTCAATCTAGTGAGTATTTTGTCTGGATCTAATATGACACATCTTTTGACTATTACTACATGTAATCCTTTAGCTGTGAGTTTGATAATCATCATGAGCTGTTTCTAAATGTCGCATGGCCATATTTTCCTTCACTTAAGAAAGAATGAAAAGAAAGAAAAATAATTTCGCAGATCAAAATTGATGGAGGCGATACACCGCCATCTTCTCTATTCTTTGACGAGTAAGCCGAGAGTTTATCTGCTTGAGCAAACCCACTCTCGTGACGGAGCTTCTCCTAGTCCAACTGGTCCATAGCTGAGTCTGTCTTTGCATGAATGACCATGATGCAGTTTGTGATAGTGTAGCTGTCAGCAGTGACAGCAAAGTGACTGTCAGGCACCCAGCTGGACTACCTCCAACTGTATCTACCCACATATGAAAAACACATAAACACGAACACATACATAATGACATGGCATTATTGAGTTATGTTGCTGACTACTGCATGTTAGCTACGGTGACAGACGTGGCTCGTGCCAAGGTTTTGGCTGTGAACATAGAGAAAATCTCCCACTGGGCAGGTTGCCATAAATTCAGCTATTCGATCAGAAAGGCGTTAATGTGTTCATGTAAAAGGAGGAATTGCTGTCTTAGAAGTGATTTCTCAGCTCTTTCTCTATCGTGAAAGGAGAGTACCCAGCAGTTCCAGGGAAAGCTATACGCATGATGGTTCTTTTCATTGGTTCATTTTTCATTTGTGCTGTATTTAGTTTCCATGTATGGAAGCAACAACTGATAGATATGTTCTTGTCCGTTTTGTAAATATGTACTGAGGTATGCTTCAATACAACATAAATGAGAAGCCGACGATGCTGTCATTCACAAACCAAATGAGTAGTGTGACGAAATATTTTAGCCTGAGAACTACACTGTACTGAAACAGTCAGTAACCCGTTTGTAAATGCAGACTGTAGCATGCAGGTTTCGCTCTATTTTACAGACACTACTTTCAAGCCATTGAGGCTTATAACAGAAGCAGCCTTTATGTTATGTCAGTTCCCCTCGGCCAGTCTGTCCACACTTCTGCAAATAGGCGTGTTGCCAAGACAACAGCTCACACACCTTGCCATCCGAGACCACCTGGGGGAGGCCTCCAAAGGAGTCAGACTAAATACATGAATGCATGCATAAGCATAAGCATACAGTGCAAACTAAATACGCACACACTCTAATGCACAACACACCAAACCACACCCCCCTCCTTATCTATTTTACACCACATTACACATGCCCACATGTCTGCATAACCAAGACCAATCAGAGGGAGTATATGTGCACAGAGTCATGCGAGTCACCCCGCTATACACAGCTGCGTCCTTGAGGAATAAAAGCTGCAACAGGGACTTGAATATAGTGACTCACTAACACTCTCTCCGTACACACATACAGTGCCACAATAATTACATCTTAATAGTTTCAATTCCAGAGGAGTGTAACAGTAAATATGTATATTGTGCTTGTTTGTTGGCAAATAAAGCTCATCAAAAATAATGTAGGTGAATGTGAGTTGCTGAGAAAGGTAGATATGCGTGTCTGTGTGGGGGGGAAAAAGACAAAAGCAGGGTGGTGGTAGTGGGACATTTACCTTTTTCCTGTACTGCTGTTTCTCCTGGCGAAGCGTGGTTACCTCAAGCTTCAGAGTTCGGTTTCTCTCCTCCAGAAATCTAAAGCGGTTCACATTGGGGGCCGAGTGTCCCGTAGGTTGCTGGGATGAAACTTCATATCTTGTCTGAAAGACATAAAGTCAAGATGAGGAAAAATCCCCAATACAGTATGAAACAATTCTGGTATCATTACTATTAGTCGTAATTGTTATACTATACCATATACAAATCTAACATGACTAACTAGACTAAATATACAGTAACAAGACAAGAGTCCACATCCTTGGTAGCAGCTATGTGAGATGTAGGCACAGCAGAGCTTTGAGCTAAATGCTAACGTCAACTTACTAACGAGCTCATAATGACGATGCTAGCATACTGATGCAGAGTATAATGTTCATCAACGTAGTTTAGCATGTTAGCATAGCACCTGCTAACATAATATATAAGTATAGCTGAATTTGATTAGTTTTGCAATTATTTGTTCATAGACCAAAATACTGGACAAATCAAAGTTAAGATCTGATGATGAAGCAAGATGAAGTCAGTGGATCACCACCATTATTACAATTCATCCAGAGGGTAACATGAAAATCCATTTCACTCAAAACTATAAATGTAAAATAAGGGATTACAGAGGTTATATGTAGCGATAGCTCACAAGACAAGTTAAAACTTTGACCTGCTGGTGGTACTAAAGAAAAAGATAGAGCATTAACACAATCATGAGGATACATCATCTGGGCACCATGATTATCTGTACCAAATAACATGGCCAAAGTGGCAGGCCGTCTACCGGAATCAACAGATAGGCCGATGACTGGGTATAAAATAAATACATGAGGAGGAAGTGAGCACTTGATTAATATAAGTTATGGAAGAGGACATAAGGCTACTGTCAATCTTGCTTACAGCGACGTACTCAGACTTTAGTTCCATCCCGTGGGGTCAGTCACAGGAAAAGGATTACCAGGCCTGAAAATGAAGCTGCTACTGCAACAGGTTTTGAGCCTCAGCAGGATTTGCCAGTCAGTGTTTTTCTCCTTAGAAGTTTTCTTGATGGATTAGAATGGCCTTTGAAAGTGAATTTTCACTCTGACGCCTGGACCTTCCATGGAAATAAACTACATATCTGTAATAGGCAGATTGGAGTGGAGAATAGTTCCTCGTATTGCTCAGCTTTCCTTCGTGCCAGACATCCATGTGTACAATTTGATAGTGCGTTATTGAGTTAGCAATTGTCTTGTTTTGGAACAGAACTGCTCTGCTGCCAATCTTTTACTTTTTAAATTGTCCAATGACTTTGAGGCCACCAGAGGGGCTGCAGATAGTCGAGGAACTGAGCAGCTGTTTGGCCGAGGTAAGGGGGAAGCTGATTTAGAAGAAGTGCATGTAAATGCCTTTTGCCCCATTTTGTGTCAGATGAAGGAACTCTTCCCTATGAGTTAATCTAAAATCAGATTTGATGCTCTGCTCCAAAATATCTACTTTTAGGAATGTAAAAGTACGAAATGGGAACATTTTAGAGAGCTACAATCATTAAATCCCAAATGGGGTGTAGTCTTCCCATTTGCCTTCTGAAAAAGCACACTTAGCCAGCCCAGCCACTCCAATATTACCAGAGCTATAAAAGGAAAAACATTACCACCCTAGACAAAGGAAATCTGTGCTGCATTACTCTGAAGTCTGTTCACTTTTCTCTCTATCTCTGCTTTCTCCCTCTAAAATTTAAATTACCACTTGGAGGATAATTAAAGAAGAAATGAAAATATGTGCCAATTCTTCTCTTCAAGCTATTTTTCCCCCTTGTAGTAGCCCACAGAACAGACCAACCAACAGATGGTTCTAATATCGGTTAATATTACTCTGATATATCAATTAGCGTTTGGCATCTCGTCAGGCACACACAAGAACTCACACAAAAATAACAACCAGATCCCCGGACTGCAAGCTACACTATCATCCTCCACAAAGACAAAAAAACAAAGTTGCAGGCAATATGACAGCCAAAACTACCAAAGCCAGTATGATGGACCTGCCAAGCAGACAGAAAGACAGCCAGATACACCTGCTAATACAGCATACCTGTGCCAAGCAGACAAGCCTGCAGATAGACCCACCAGTGTAATATGGTGGACTGTCCAAGAACAGAGAGAGATAGATAGACCTGCCAACCAGTATTGTGGGTTTCCCAAACAGACAGACAGACTAACACATTCAGTCAGCCTATTTAGAGTGAGATATTAGGCCATATGGACATCCATGTGAGAACTGATGCATGAGTCATTTAGACCAGAAAACAGTTGGTGCAAAAACTGAATGTGCTCTCGAAGAAAAAAACAAAACAGGTTATCACTTTAGTAACCTGACATGTGATTATTATAAAATGAATTGCTGGCGTGGCACTGGAGCAGATTAATGGAACTCATCAACACTTATCAATGCCAGGTTGAGACATCTAATTGAGACATGATTAGTTCAGTCCCCAAATCAGTCAGGCATGCAGACAACAGAGGTTGTGACTATCCCAGTCCCGAGTCGGGCACAGCCCAATTGTGCCGTCCACTTGGGCGACATCATCCTTGTACCGAGGGAGCTGCCAAAGCTGCTCTGACAGGAGCTGCGTCAGAGTTGGGAATCATGACGCACTTGTGCGCTCTTGAGCCACAAGAAACACTGACAACAATCTTCTGCTAAATGTGAGCTTAGGAGGGGAGGAATTCAAAAAGGGACACAGTGAAAGGTACAGAGACCCATTCACGGCCAAAGGTGGGCTGTTTCACACACGTTCTGAATGCCAGCCTTTCAATTCAGTTTGGATGAGCAAATGGCACACTGGATCACATGCATCGTTATATATTACATCCAACATTTGGCATTCATTCATTCAGTCATTATGATGGAACAGCGGTTCTCTGCATTTTCTGTTTGTCTTCCATAGACCACTGTGGAGGACCATAAGATAAGATACCAATATAAATATTGTATAAATAAGTAGATTGACGATGTGTGGAAGGATGCGGCACCGTTCATCAGAAGACTGCACAGCTAGGCACAAAAAAAAGTATCTTCCTTTGTGTATTCATCACAGTGGCTAACACACACAGAGAAAGAATAATTATTTATTTATTTAAGTGTTTGTCTAAATCTGTTACATTGTCTCATAAGCTGCTATTATCCAAGCCAAGCACTGTATCTAAAATTGCTTGTTTTCTCTTTTATGTCTTTTAATCCTATTGAATAAAGCGAGTCCATCTCAAGGGGTCAGTCAAAGGTAAAAGATTACCTGAGCAATATATGAATATATTGGCTTGCGGTAACAGGAGTGAGACAGCCCTATGGAAATATCAAATGGACTTGTCGGCTTAAAACTGTGCTCTTAAACCGACTTCCAAGCCTTACTAGTGCTCACAAAAGATAATGTGAAAAATGTCTGAGGTAGCCTCTACTCAACCGTATATGCCCCTTCTGTTGTATCTCAAAGTTCAGGCTTAGAGTGCTCAGAGGAAGTCTACGATATTGAAAATGTAACCACATGTTGCTCAATAAACCTATTGACAGGAATAGCTAGGCAACTACTAGTGAAGGTGATGTCTGTATTTCCCAGAATCATTTAATGATCGCTCAGTGTACTTTGGTTTAGTCGCTTGGTTGATATTTTGATTGCATCCGTCATTGTTGATTTCAGTGACAAGCAATAGAAGACATTATAACCACTTCAGATGCTAAATTATATAAATTATATTTTTCTTTCTTAAAAAAAAAAAGAAATTTCTTTTGTGTTTACCAATCACAATGCAAAAGGTCAAAGTCAGTGAACAGCTCAAAGGCAGAGCGAAGAAGAAATTTGAGGTCAAAAAGGAGTTTAACATTAATTTACACCGACGTAGAACATTCGGGAACTTTCGGGAACAATTTCTGTGACTTGCCGGAACTGCACAGCACCGTAGACAACACCAATGATGGGTACACTGTGAATGGATTAACAACTGGAGGCTGGGGCAACTGTTTATCAAGCAAGACAGATAATGTGGGTAGCTATTAAGATGTTACAGCATATAATTATGTAATAGGGGCTTTTTAGTACTTTATACTGTGCACAGTTAAGCTTTCCTCCACTTTTGCTGTAATTAATAGCTACCGATTTTAATTCTTCATGGACACCAGGAAATGCTGTGAGTATAGTCATCCGATGATTCACTTAATAAACCGTAATTTTCTAGGAATTTGTGGCATGTTTGCTTTGTTGGATGACTTATGGTGGAGGGACACAGGAGAGTAGATTAGTAAAGCAGCATGTGGTGGCTGGCTTTCAACCAAGGGCATTGTGGTTAAGTGGCGTGTGCTCAGCCAACCGACCCACCAGGATACCCCAAGGTAATCTTATTTTGACTGGGGTGTGATTTAAATGGATTGCCATATCGCCATCTGGTGTGTGAGTGAAATACTTCACTCAGTGCTGCCTGATGCAGTCAGCCATGGATGTACAGCTATTGACCTGCCATTAAATAGATTTTTGCAAAGAGAAAATCTATCTTTTCAAGCCCATCAAGCTACTCTTCTCCAGCATAAGTGTTGTTATCAATGTGTTTCACTTGGATCTGGATTCAGACTTATAAATCTAGTATCAACTACTCAGGAGAGAAACATTTCAGCATTCACAAACACGTATCGCGGCTCCTCATAAAGAGATTATACACTATAGCTACAGCAGCATCCAGCACATCATTTGTGTGTTTTGAATTTAAGAAAATCAACAGTGTCTAACTGTCTAAAAAAGGGAATGGTACAGCAGCGTGGACAGATGTATGTTTTTTTGCTGATATATACATTGACAATGTGCCTACCTTTAAAGCAGTACCGCTAATGTCCCAAAATGACTCTCTTCCCGTCACATTACCGGCTGTCAGTGGAGGCAGAGGTGACGCGTTCGCCTGTATGCACGTGTTTGCCCGTGCATGAGTGCCTGTGTGTGCGCTTGGAATGAGCGTTTCAGATCTGCAGCTCCACTAGCTCGCCTGTTCTGTATGCCACTGGAACAGGCTGGAGGTCTAACAGTGAAAGCAAAAGAAGCTACAGTAGCTTGGCACTCTCAGACTCTCACACACACACACACACACACACACACACACACTCTCTGAGTCCCGCCCCTGAATGTGTTAACGCTTCCTCTCGCGCTCTCTGCAGTCGTGCTTTAAAATCCCCCCACCCTGACTCTTTTGCTCTCCGTCTCGCTCATACGCAGACATGTGCACACCCAAAAACGTCACAGGCAAAAAAAAAAAAGACATGCAGGGCAGCTTTCATTTAAATGGACTATGTAAATCTGTCGAGCAGTGATGTGTAAATCATTACATCATAGATGAACATCCTGTCTGAATAGATTTCCCACGCAGAGTAGATCAAGGGTCCAGCATCCCTGTTTCCTCTGTATCTTTCTAACAGACCGAATATAATGTTCTCGGTTTTGCTGACAGGAGCAACAAAGCATATATATGCTTTGTTATATATATATATATATATATATATATATATATATATATATATCTCACTATGTTTAGCGTTTGCTCTGTATTACTACTTGCAACTTTCCTCTCGCATCAAATGAAATCTACACTTCAATGTTCCTGGACAGACCTCAGACACAACAATCCTTTTGCTCTCTTCACCTCCTCTAAACCCTGATCAGAGGACTCAAATTGAATCAGCAGGGTAGTTTTAGTGAGGTTGCATCAGCAGCAGGCACTCAATGCATTATGTCAATAGGCGTCCTCCGTTTAACACTGGAACGGAGGCACAGGACAGAGGAGAGGACAGAAAGAAAAGAGACACAAAGTGTGCGTGAGTGAGAAGAGAAAGCAGAACGTACTCTTTGTTCCACTCTGTTGCCTAGCAACGCTTGCTCACTGTCTGGTTCCATCCTACTGAAGACGCATTGCTCTCGTAGTGAATTGGTTTTCGCGCATGACATGAAGCCCTGAGAGAGCGGGGTTCAGGAACAGATGGAAACTGGATTGGGCAGAAATATGCAAGTTCCCCTTTTAAATTTTAACAGCTGAAGGCAACGCGTCATTTAACGACCCAACAAGCTGCTACCATCAGAGCGTGTGGCGTATTGTGACTCTTACAATCTCGTGTTGGTCAGCACATCCAAATCAGGACATGGCATGCCAGTTGCCATCAAAGCTCCCGGAAATATTTGTAGTATTATTAAAGTAGGAAGATTTAAAAACCCAGCAGACAGTTGTTAGGGTCATAAAAGGTAAAAGATTATTGAAAACAACGGATTTGCGGTCAAAAACACAAAACTCTCAACTTTTGAAATTGTAAGACTGGAGGAGCTGGAATGAGATTGAATACCATTCGTCAATAACAATGGTGATCGTGCTGAAGAACAAAAATAGATGTTGAGATCACATCATATGTTTGTTGCACTTGTCATAGCATGGTTTGGAAATATCAGAAACTTTGTATTCTGCTTGTGTGCTCTACAGACCAGAAAATAGACCTGCCCAGTGATAAGATTTTCCATATTTTTAACTTGAAGAATTTGAACTTTTTACTACATATGTAGGACTAAATATTAAGTCAACGTTTGAGTTGTTAAACAAAAATATGACACATCCCAATTACAACTACATCTGAGTTGTATATGTGTAGTGAAGAAGGTGGTTGTTAAAACCAAACAGAAAGTCCATCATCAAGCGCCGACGAAAGTCTAAAAGCATCATCAAATAACGTGTAATGAAGATCTATCAGATTAGGTTGAGCAGATGTTCCTTTTTTTCTAAAGACAGTCCATAAAAGTGGTGCTTTATCCCCAGATTTTCTCCTCTCAAGGAGGTCTGTTTCATGTTGATAACAAGATAATCTAATCATGACTAGGAGTATAAATTAGTATTAGTGGGCAAAGTTCTTCTCATAGTAGTAGCAGCAACACAGGCCTACAGTATGTGGTACCACAGTACCTTGCCCTTGGTGTGCAGGTGGTGATGCTGTATGTTTCTGGCAGCAATCATGGCCAGCTGCCTTTGGATCCACTGTAACTCCACCTGAGACCGCCTCAGCAGCTCCTCCATGTTAGCGGCGGACTTGTGATCCCGCATTATCGCCTGCAAAACCCACACAACCAGAGATTACACATGCTGGAGCCACACTGCAAACCGCACACCTTCATGCAACCCTACACTTACTGAAGCACACACACACACACAGACTAAACCATAACGTACAACTGAATGTGTACATAATAAATGTACTGCAAGCAGATGTACACACAGAAGAACATGCATACACTAGTTTCATATCAAGTACATCGGCATTTTGACGGGTTACCAAAGGCCTTTTGTACTTGCTTGTTTCTTCGGACTTTAGGACTGAACTTTTACACGTACTTTGTTACTCGTGTGGAGTTTCAAGTAAATAGCGAGACAATTCATTGTCATGACATCACCTTTACAAATTCTC
Organism: Myoxocephalus aenaeus; assembly: GCA_038501785.1. NCBI lineage: Eukaryota > Metazoa > Chordata > Actinopteri > Perciformes > Cottidae > Myoxocephalus > Myoxocephalus aenaeus. The sequence goes on along the minus strand of JBAMJR010000001.1, from coordinate 3,575,435 downwards.
CCCATACCAAGTTGACCTGAAAGAAAATAATTTTAATGTACAGAAACAGAAATGTGAAACTGTACATTCAAACATAAACACAGAAAAGAATGCATGGCATATTGCACTAAAAAAGTTAGGGTTAAGAGTTAAGTTTCTTGACACTTACTGGCAATTTCTTCATCTTCTTTCATTTAAAAACACATAACTTGTTTGTTACTGCAAGTATACAGTCAATCCCTGACAGCAACAATGTCAAATTAAGCAGTGCTGCCCACTGCATCAATATCTACATGCATGTGTAGGTGCTGAAAGGTGTGGTTGGTATATACATGTGTGTGCCCATGTGTACGAGTGTGATCATTGAGTGAGAGTGAGAGAGAGACTCAGTTACATAAGAGAGGATTATTGTATCACAGCAACACAATGAAAGGGGGGAGCATGGAAAAAACATAAGATGTTATCATTCAGTGCTAAATCCCCATCTATGTACCCTGTTTTGTTTACCTTTGCACAAACAGACACATGGTCATGCATGCGCACACTACCATACAGTGACACATGGAAGGTTAATGCTGCTTCAGGAGATTTTACTTATCTGACTCGACTGCTGCATCATAATAAATACTCAAACAGCTGATTTCAGTCATCTGTGTTCTGTCTCTTAGACAAGTGCATGTCAGAATCATAATCATAATCAGCTTTAATGGCCATGTAAGTTTGCAATAAACAAAAGCAACTGCAGAACACGATCGCAGTAACGGAAACAAAATGTGTTAGTCAAAGTGATTTTTTGGGGATGAAATACGGGTGATTTGTTTTCAACCAGTTTTATCTTAGAGGTAATAGAACAAAAAATACTGTCAAATGAATCAGCTCCCTCTTCCCCAGTCTCTCTCAAAGCCTCAGCCAACTGCTCAAACAGCTTCTCCGTGCTGACTCACCTTGGACAGCTTCTATTTCCTTGCAGGGGACTGGAGGAGGAGGACAGACAAAACAACAACAACAACAACAACAACAACAACACACAAAGCGCAGGAGTCCTGTAGATGTATGCAGAAATGTCCCATCCCACCAAGCCATCTATGAACCTGCAATAGTAAGCGTCTCACATAATTATTAAAGTAAGAGGAGGAAGGTGCTGTGCGTGCCTCATTATGCGGGCCTGAATGGGGGTTTTAATTTACCATCTCCCTATTAATTATTCTCTCAGCCCACTATGATGATTGATTTCCTGTTATTGCTGTTTTTTTAAGTATGTCCTCTCCCTCTGAAGAAGACAGTAGAGCATTACTGCCATGTAGTTAACTCAGCTTGATACTGAGCATTATTGTTGATACTGAGCATTATAGTTGTGCTGTTTAATACTTTAGCACAAAACCAATTAGAAAAAAAAAACATTAAAGAATTTTAGATGAAAAAGCGAAGTTCAGTTATGAGGTTACCACACACACGCACGCACGCAATGTGTTTGTGTGTAATGGCTTTCTAAGAGCTTGGTTTTGGAGATTTGCTCCAAGCTCTGCATGTATCTAAAGCTTAATGTATGCTCTTTGTTCTCTTTAGAAACTTCAGATAATTGCAGTTTTCATATCCTTTGAAAAAATGACAACGTATATCTATAGTATAGGGTGACTTTATTCTCACTACCGGTAATAACTTCGAAAGGTTGTGTTTTACCCATCCAGGTGAGCTGGTCGGTTGCTCTCATCCTCTTCAAAGGGATCTTCTCACATTCCCGATTGCAAATATAGTGCCATGCCATGTGTCTGCCGTATAATCCTCAAAAACGATACGCCTCAAAACAAAAATACATACAATCTACAAAACTTCAAACTGTATCGCTGGAACAACACACGCATGTCCTCAAACGCGTTTCGCTCCTCAGCGTGTCCGCCTGTGTAGGCTACGTGTTTGGGCCAGCTCTCACCCGATATGACTTGCTCTTTTCACACACTAATCAGTTATGATGCAGGGTTTTCTCTCACGGTGTTCCTGTACCCAGGGCTGCCTGCTGTTTGACCATATGGCACACTTAAGAAAATTAAATATGAACTGGAAAAGAGTATTTCAGGCTAACCCTCTCACATTTGCGCACCGTACAGGGACAGACCTGAGCCCGTGGTTGTGTACCTCTCACGGTAAAGATCCAATATGACGTCAGCATGACCCCGATACACGCACACACAGATTAGCTCTTCTCAAGGTAGGGGACCCCCTACCAGAGTGCAATCAACCTGGATAAGTGAAAACACCTGTGGGGCTGTGTGGGGCCTTCAACGCTGCATTAAGTTTGTGTTCTTGGCTTCTTCAGGACACAGACAGAAACAGCCATGACATACGCTTTTTGGGGGGCTGAAGTGGTGTTTCTGGTCACCAGATCAGTGGAGATCCAATACTGATTCCCCTTTTATTATCTCTGGTGTCTTCACTGTATGGCTACTGCTGCTGTAGTAAGGAGGGACTGAAATAAACAGTAAAGGTACCATAAAATGTAAGAAAACAGGCTATTAAGCACTGTAGAGCTGCACAGTTTCTTAGTCAAGTCAATTGTATTTAAATAGCCCAGTGTCCCCAATTAGCCTCCAGGGGCTTCATACAACCTGTACTGAATAGATACGGCCTTGATTCAGAAAGAAAAACTAAAAACTTTTTCACGGAAAAACTCCATGATCATAAACTTGTACAGACATTTAAATTGGAGGAAACACATTCAGCTTCCCATTAATTTGTAAATCATTGTCTTTTATCAGTCCCAAAAATATGCCAAATACAAACACAGATTTATTGACCACAAGCTATGGTAAAAAGTTGTTTTTTTACTGATGCACAATAGTTACACATCAATACTCAAAGAAAAACATGATAACACAATTCCAGGTTAAATACATTTCTGTTGTTCTTGCTGTAGCTGGTCTCAATGAGACGTCTGTCCTCACTTCCGGTCCAGGCCAAACAGCTATAAACAGTCACCTTGGCAGATGAACTGGTCCCAGAAATGTATCACGTGCTAAAAATGCAGGTAGCTCAATTGTCCCGGTTTTAATCCAGACAGAAGTGCTGTCCTAAGACATCTCCAGCTCCGTTTAGTAACTGTGTGGCAGTTTCAAACTCCAGTGGGACAATCTTGATCCGAGACTGCTTCAGGTCTCTCTCCATCAGCTGGGGATAAAAATATGGGACACATTATTCATGCTACTCAAATTATTATATGAGAATAAGAGGAGTACTAGCATTTAGTTTCTACATGCACTAATAGACAATATTGAGTAACTGTGTCACATTACCTCATATGTTGTTATCTCCAGCACGTTGCTGATGTCCTCCTCTTTTTCGGACAGAGGTGTGTTGATGGCCACAGCAGCCTTGGCCACATCTGGATGGTAATGCTTCTGCAGTGTCTGCAGGAAAGGAGAAGAAAATAATTGTAAATTTAGTATGCTTCCATTAAGTTAGATTGCGAAAGGTATATGATATTCCTATCTCATTTTCAAATGAAAACCCTTGGCTGACACAAGTCATGTAAGGATGTATTTGTGAATCCAAAACAATCACATGCGGTACACACCTTAATCTCCCACAAGCTGCTCTCTAAGGCACGGCACTGGACAGGATCCTCTTCATCCATCAGATACGGGTCCTCCACAGGCTCTGTTATTAGAAACAACAAACAAACAAACCACTATATATATATATATATATATATATATATATATATATATATATATATATATATATATATATATATATATATATATATATATATTTCCGAAAAATTCTTACAAGCTGTGTTACGTATAATGAATCGGAAATCTAAAACCCATGACATTTTGAAACTGAAATTACAACCATAAACAGGAGAGTGACTGACGCTCACCATCCTGTGTGCTGGGCTTGTGAATAAGGATTCTGCAGGACGGGTGGCGCCGGATCAGGTTGTAGATGAAGGGCAGCACTATAAGGAGGGCTGTAGGCGGTGCTGTGAGAGCCAAGCGAGCCAGGCGTTTAGCAAACGCAGCCACTAGGTACACTGGCAAGTGACTGGAGGAAGGCACAAACACATATGCAGCAAATGTTACGAATGCATACATCTGCTTTTTGAGTTTTTCATGGTTGTACATTCAGCTTGAAATCAGATAATCACATTCTCCCTTGAAACCCCATTTAATTCAGTGTGGCTCAACAGTGGCCTTTAAAAAGGTGTGGTTAACCTGGAAAATGTATCTGTCAATCAGTAACGCAGGAACTGCAGGTCAAATAGAAATAGTATTAACTACAACTCTATGCCTGTCCGGTGCTCAAGGAGGACAAAGGCACACAACTATAACTGGATAAACTGGGTGAAAAAAAAAGTTTGAGTGAAGCATGAATGTTCTTACCTGGAGCTAAGGAAGATGTTAGCAAGGTGGAAAAAGCGTGCTCTGTACTTCACATGGAAAACCGAAGGCTCAAGCAGATTATACAACTTCTTGTAGAAATCCGGGTAATCTCTGCAAGCAAGCAAGCACACACAACATATAGTACAGCGTTTATGCAATACAAACACATCGCTCAGTCTACTGTTGTCCTTTATAGATTCAGAACGGAGTGGCCAAATATATAACTTGTTACATGTAATACTCACAAGTTGTGTTGATGTATGAGGACAAAAAGCCCATTGAGGGCCAGCAGGCTGATAGCTCCACCTGTTCAACAAAAACATGATAAAATACCAAATCAAGATTAGCAGCATATGTAAAAATGCAACTGTGGTCATTTTGAAGCAGTCATTGTCAGCTCACATGGCGATGTTAAGAGTATTTTCACTACTGAGCCACACGCACGACTTACCAACTTCATAGGCAGCAGTCAAGAAGTCAATCATCAGTGTGGGTTTACTCATGTGGGGCAAAATGGAGTCATGGAGGATCACCAGGATCTTTTTATACATATTACTTGGCAACTACAACAGAGAGATGAGATGGCAGAGTGTTATTGATGTGTACAGAGAATACGTTTTAATAAAAAACATTTAGAGGATTGTGCAGTCAAGATTCGATAATACCTTATACTTGAGAAAGCCCAACCACATCCTCTCAAAGGCACGCTTGTGTTCCTGTTATGAAGTACAACATTTTAAAATTATATTCGGGAAATATCTAAGCAATGTGAACATCTGATTAAAAATATTGTACTTACATTCAGTTTAGCAGCTTTCCAGTCCTCATGCTTGTCTAGAAAGAAAAAAAACATCAGTTTTTTACTACTTATAAAAAAAAAAGTAGCACTCATGTACAAAACTAACAAAAACAGCCTCTTCTCCCCACACAGAAGAAAGTAACACGACAACAAGTAGGTCTCACCTTCCTGTTTGATCATAAAGTTGGTGAGCTCAGACTCCTCACTCGGTACACGGATGTTGGACATGAGGGCGAACACATTGTTCTGATATACAGGCATCAACGCCTGAGAGGAACAAGACAAACCAACAGCATTCAGAACACCAAGTCATGTTTACTAAATAAAAGAAAAATGTGACAAGAAAAGTAATGAACAAGCTCAGGAACAGCAGATGAAGTAAGCACTGAACCGTTCCCGTACCCCTTTGTTTTTGTCCATGACTTTGCCCACATTCTCGCGGATGGAACTCATGACGTAATAGCGAACATCCTCCATCTCAAGGAACTCCTGGAACCTGGAGATCAGCAGGGAGTTGTCTGTTGTTTTGGTCAGAAGTCTGTCCACCACTGCCTGATGATGAAATAATAGAAACATCAGAAGGCGCCTGTGCCACTAATGAAAAAAAGGTTGGATGATTACCACAACAACAAAAAACGGCCTTATTTCTTTTCTTGGTAAACAAATAAATATTTGAAGTCACATGAAGGATCAGATAAAGTATATTCATATTCCAGCCACTGACAACCCAGTTGTGTGACACCAAATCTGACCTGGATGAGTTCTCTTGGGAAGCTGTAGTGTTCATTCCAGTCCAAGTCCTCGAGGGGATGCTGTCCTTCTCCCGCTGCAAACTTCATGAGGCAGCACAGGGCACTCTCCTGTATTCAGACAGTTATTATTATTTTTGTAACACAGACACTACAAAGATAACAACTAAATGATGAATAGCATTGGCACACCTGAGCTGGTATGCAATGACAGTATACAATATAAAAACCAGTAACCTATCACTACCTAATTAATTCTCTTTTTGATCTGCCATTACTTTCATGTATTTCAGCAATAACAATAAACCAACGTGCAAAGAGTAGTACGTTTGACACGACCAAAGAGAACATTGTGTTATTAGTAAAACAGGATGTTGATTACATGATACTCGTAGTAATACCAGTGTACCTCTTTTTCAAAAGTAAAAATCCCACGCACAACAACACCGTGTGTGTTGAACCATATGGACTTAGAGAAAGAAGCGTCCTGCACACGTCTAATCATGCATACACACTTTGATGTGACCCTGTGGCCCCTGCGAGTGACTAAAGAAATTAACATGACTTTACATTAGAAGAAGCATGGATCTTTGTCAAGTGTGTGTGCACCTTTTGCATTGAGGCTTCCAGTCCACTCACCTTCACACAATGAAGCTCGTGGTTGAGGAGCTCCAGCAGCATCTCCACACAGCTGTTGTATCGGTGTCGAATGAACATGCGGTACTTCTCTTCCGCACTCAGCCCTCCTGAACCAGAAGATATATACAGACAAACATAAATACTGTACGACCCAGTGAGGCTTTGTCGCCATGTTCTTGTCTGATGTAGAGCAGCGTTTCTTTTATACGTTTAACAAATGTATGTTGTTGTATAAACACTTTTGAGCCCGTTTAATTTCATAATAGTAATACGTGTAATGTGCTATTATTATGAACCCGTAACGTTACTCACCACTCAACGCCTCCTCCTCTCCGGGAAGTTTCCCCAAAAACAGCTCTTTCTTCTCCAACAAGGTGCAGAACAATGTTCCGCAAGCATTGACCCCATTGAGAACATCTTTCTCTTTTCCGGACTGCAAACGGACATGGAGAATACAAACACGTGTCGCTTTAGTAAGCAAGAGAAGCACGTTAACGTTCTGCTTGGTGTCAATAAAGCTGGCTAACCAGCATGTAGTCAGTTGGGTCCTGAAACAGAGTAACTTAGTTGCGGATATTTACCTCAAGGAACTCGAGGATGTCGAAAACGTCGTTGGCATTTTTTCTACTCTCAAGTACATTTTCGACTTTCGTATTTAGGTCAATTTTAGCTCTTTTTCCACTTTGTTCTGATGTTTTCGCCGAAATCACGTTGCGTTTTTTGGTCGGCGCCATGTTTACTGGGTGATGCTACGTTCAAGTCACTTTAGAGGAATGTGAAACCCATTACTACAAACATCCTGGCACTTCCTGGAACATCCTAAAAAATGTGTTTGTGAATCATTTAAAAAATAGTTACAGTAATGTCTATTAAATAACACCATATAAGGATTTACGTACAATACAAATATCCTTTTTGTCTTTAGTCTTTCACGACTATCAGTCATGGCAAACATACTTGAGAAGAGAGTTCTATTTTCCTTCATTTCCCAAAGGTTCATGAATGCAGCATTAGTCCTGAACACTCAACTGTTGTGTCGCCTCCCAGTGGCTGGAGGGTGAAGTCCAGTTTTCACACAAACTAACCTAACCACTGCTCGAGTGCAGATGAACGACATTTCATCAATAATGTACTGTGACTCAACTGAGTTCTGTCGACACATTACTTTTACAATCAATACATGATTTTTTTTCATATAATACAATAACTGTATGATATAATAAAATAGATTATGTCCCATGTGTAAACATCATTTGCACTGGTCCTGCAACCGTGAAATAAAAGCTATTCGTGTGACCTTTCCTAGTTCAATATATGCCAGTGAAAAATATATAAGTATCTCATTCCAATCCGTCAATTTTTTTTTAATTAGCTCAATCAGGATTGCGAACGCTAATTGGTATAGCACTTTCCACAAAAAGCATTAACTGGCTTCACAAATTTGAAGACACTGAGCCAGATAAATAACCGATCCCTAAGTTCTCTTCTAGAGATTTATATATTTTTAGACACTTGATTTAGCTACCTGTGTGCCAAGAGTGTGGAACCCTCATATTAGCTCCAGCTGATCTATGAAACACATTCTTGCGTAGTGGATTTTGTCCCCAATCTTAAAGTGGAGTTGAGGTAAAGTACAGTACATTTGGGTATTGCAATGCAAAGAAATCCTTACAAGACAAAGAGTCAACCAACACTAATGAAGCCGAGACACAAGTAGAGTGCATTAGCATTTAATCCAGGGATAAATTAACATCAGGGAACACTCAGGGTACAATAAAGAACAGAGGCTTTTATTGTCTTGTTTGTTTAATAACATTTGTATAAGACAAGAAGAATTGTATATCACTAAAAAAAAATCCAATCTTGCAAGTTATAATAAAAAGAAAGCTAATTCACAACAAAAGAGAGTGAGAATACTTTGTTCTGAAAACGTCTCTTCTTTCAGCTGGCAGGGTGACCTAATCGGAGTCATTTCCTAAATCTGCAGTGTCCTGGGGGAAAAGGGGAGCAACAATGAATGAGATTTAATTTTTTTTTAAACATCAAACATTGTGATTTTAAGTAAATATTATTACTCTATGACAGCTTCCAGATACCTGTTTCTGGTCCTTATTGTCTTGTGCGTCAGCAGCTGTGGCTGTAGCTTTAAAGTCATGGATAGGAAGTGAGGACATCCAGCTGACCATGGAGCCCTCCTGACACTCCGTCTCAACAATGGTGGGGTAGATGTGAGCCTCTTTGAAGGCCTTGATGGCCTCCTCCTCGTGTTCCCAATCCAGCCGCTCGTGCAGCCCGTCTCCTCCGAATCGCTTGTTGTACCGGTCAAAATGCACCCTTTCCAGGACCAAGCCCAGGCCTGGAGCTTTGGGAACGTCCACCTTCTCTTGCCCCCAGCTGCGCTCCACCACTTCCTCCTTCGCGTAGCCCCTCGTCACCGCGATCACCAGGCCGATCATCTTCCGGATTTGGTGCAGCATAAAGCTCTGGCCTCGTACGGTGATCACCGCGAACTGTATATTGCCGTTGATGAAAGGCTCTCCGCAAGACATCTCTGTGATATAGCGGCGGGCACTGGGGTCACTTGGAGCCTTCTGAGAAGTGAAGTTGTGGAAGTTATGGGTGCCTTTGTAGAGCGCAAACAGACCGTTCACCTTCTGAAGTGTCTCTGGCTCGAGGCGGAAGGCTGCTATGGCGCCAGTGTCATAGTCTTTTGGGGAAAAGGCCACTGTTGGAAGCATATAAGCGTATGTACGAGCATCACAGTTGTTTTTGGAATTGAAACCTTGGGTCACCCGTTTAAGTCCTGTTGGCACAAAATGTTTTTTTTAAATGACTGAATATTAAAACCATCTCAAACTCCAATCAATAAAACTGAATTATTAGAACCAATGTCTCACCGAGCACTTTGATCTGTGATGGCAGATGCTCATTGATTTTTTCCATGGTGTCGTCAATCAACCGCAGCTTTAGAGACACCACTTGGCCAGCAGCAGACACGCCCTAAACAAACACGACAATAATAATAATAATGAAGTATGCAAACTCATATCGTGGGGTACATTACAGTGAATATTTCATTTATAACTGTCTTGTTGGCCCCATGCTGTGAGAAGTACTCCTCCTGCTATACCGGCACATACTCGTGGACACGCCTCCTAATAACATATTTGCAGCCATAACTGTAAAGATTAACGATAACAAATGACCAAGCCAACCTTATGTATGCCCTGACACTCTCAAGGCGTGACATTTCAGGCTAGCCACTGCTTGTACCTTATCTGTTCTGGCACATCTTTGGAAAGACATCTTCTTCATCTCATTGCCATGGTTTTCAGGAATGCAACCTGATTTAATGAGTGCAGTGACCAGCTCATCTTCGATGGTCCTAAACTGAGAGGTTCCGGCATTTCTCTGAAACGCAGAAAACACACACGTTTAGCAAGACATAAACAAATAAAGTGTCTGGAGAGGAGAATCAGCTACAGTACCAACCTGCATGCCGTAGTATCCCTTTCCAGAGTATGACACGAGGAGGGCCACTTTCTTTTTGGGATATTTCTTTTCATCGTCAGCATGTTCCCCTTCCGCTTTTAACTTTTTTGTAGCCTGCACCTCCTCCCTCTCAGCCGAGTCCTCATTTTCCTCATTGGCTCTTTTCAGCAGCTTGGCTGTCTGCTCGTCTCTGGATCCTTCACTCATCGTGCTAAACACCTTACGAGGGCCACCTGGGGACACATCAATAAATAATCCGTGATAAGGATGCCCTGATGCACAAATATAAACAAAGTAAGGAGATAAGTCGTGCGAAGAGAAAGGGTAATATAATAAAAACTGGAACACACACAATCACATGTTGCACGCTGGATACATTCAGGCGGCACGGTATCTTTGGTTCGTTTGCTTACCGTTTCTTCCTAAAGTCAGTCTGTTGTTAACTAAGGCACTCAACAGCGGTCTGGTTTTAAACATGTCACGCTAAGCCATCATGCAGCTAAAGGATGCAGACGGGCACGCCAGCTTAACTCCGGAAGCTAACGCGGAGCAGAATATTCAGAAACAACCAACTTCCGTTGACGAAATATAAAGTCCCCTAAAGATGTACTTTAAATGCAGACCTCATAAATACATATACGTATATGTAAATAGAATGCAAACTGTGGCTGTATCTAAGAGTGCTGTAGTAGATGCGGCAACATAAACACATGGCCAATGTTAACTTTGACCCCTGAGGGAAATATCGCGAGACTTGCCTTGTTCTCGCTTTTGAATACGTCATATTAGCGTGTGACTTTTTAATAAAGTAATTTATTAAAAAATATGTATTTTTAAATAATGTAATAACAAAACAAAAACAAAAGGTAATTAAATGTAGTATCTCGGCAGACAAAATGTAATGATCCTCTTTGATTGCTATTATATTTTAACCATATGATTCACTTATATGAAATATTAAAACCCTGAAATTCAGCTCTTTGATGTAGTCTTTTATGAGGTCTCTTAATGTAGGCAAGTGATGAATCTCAGCCTAACTTCTGGACCGCTTCTATGATGTTTTAAAATGTAATCAAAATGTTTTTATGTGTTTATGTTTGGAAGAGGACAAAGAAAAAAAATAAACACTGCAGCCAAATATAGTTTACAGAGAGTTCAGATATAAGATGTACTTATATTTTTCTCCACTTGAGTGCAGCAAAATCCTATGAGTGGAGGAATATTTCAGATTTATTAGAACAATATATTCAAATGCCACCAAGTTGTTTTTTAGCTCTGGTTTGCAATTGTGTGACTCTACCAATGGATATTCATGGATAAATCTCATGTTATTATCCATGAAAAACAACATGAGCTATAGAAAAATATAAAGTCGATATAGACAGAATGTGATTTTCTTGGTCGGCTCCAAGAACAATCAATGAATAATCAGAGCCAAACATCAACTGAGCTTTAGAATGAATAATCTTTGTATTTGTCATGTCGGTTAGACTCAAACTTATCTTGTTATAGGGTAATACTCACTGCCTTTCTGTACAGACTGGGTGCTTGTGTCAGGTTTACGAGGACTCCCTCTCCTCATATCACTATAATAATATAACTTAATCATTGATACATATGGGTTTCTTGTATTTACCAATTACATTGGTTTGATTTAGGATGATTTACATTAGTCAATCATCCTAATTTGCTATAACTCATAATGCCTGCAAGTAAACGCTAAAAGCAAATTATATTTGCAATGGGATTCCGCGTTCCCTGAGGAGAGAGGACACCACAATGAAGGATTGTGGTTGTCAAGATGTTCAACAATTAACCCTCTCATTTTGAGATAGCCATGTAATGTCCACTTGCACTTTTTCATAGCACCTTATAAGGTGATCACATATATTTATGCTTTAAACACGAAGCCAAACATAGACATGCAATGGGAACAGTTCCCTGTTTCACACAAGCCCAACTCACACAGCATGTGCAACATTTTCTTACAAAATGCTGAAGTTACTTACTGGTGATTCTTTATGTTAAAGACTAATGCAGCTGATTGGGCTTTGCTGGATGAAAAGCACAGCGTATGTATATTCAGTTGAGTTATCATTGCTTTATACTGTATAGCCTGTAGCCATAAGAGCATGGGTGAGTGTCAAGTCCCAAAAATGTAAAAGCTGGGAAATCATTGAGAGAACCTTTTTCATGTGGCAACCCAGATGTCTTAAAATAATTCCAAATATAAGGTTCAAATTACAAAAGTCTCATAACTTGGTGGACAAAAAGCATTCTTTTTTTTTTTTTTTTTACCTCAGTGTCCTGAGATGTCTTATCTGTCAACTCTGCCAGAAAGAAATGTGACAAAAAGAAAGATTCTCCTCCAAAGAGAGTGAACTGGCTTCACAATGAGCCACTAAGCAAGCTGTCCAAACAGACCTAAACCTTTCCGCAAAGCTCACACTTACCTGAACTCCTATGTGAGCTGGCCAAAGTATTGTTTTTGTACTTTTTTGGGTTTGGAGAAAAAAAAGCATACGAATGTTCTGCATTTTTATAAATCGTCATGTAGTATCTGTTTTGATGTTACTGCATTGACATAAAACCAAATAGTCCTTTAAGATACATATTTTACAGTAAGTGGTTCTTTATTGGTATTATCAATCAAAAGATCTATGATTCACTGCATTTTTTTGATTTTGATCTCAAGCGGTTATGTTGAATATATACAGATTAGGTTTCATTGTATTTGACTTTTTATTAGGCTGTCCCAACTGTGAACAACTGTCACTATAGCTGCAAAAATGTAGTATTTCCTTGTCATTGAGCAGGGGTCTGATTATGGTAGCACACAGTCTTAAGATAGCTTGCCTTTCAAATAGAAAGCAGATACTGTTGGCTGCAAAAGACAGAAACCATCTCACACATGAGCTATATTGATTTATTTAGTCTTTTTAAGGATTACTTTTCTCATGATCTGTATTGCAGGCAACTGAGAAACCTCTGGATAACGTATTTCGGATTGCTTTCGATGTATATAGTGTGATGTCCTTTTTCTTCTTCTTGAAACCATATACTGTCCAAGTGAACAAAGGTTACACATGTCACTCCACAATTTGACACGTTTAGGATGACTTTAACAGATACATTCTTTCTGACACTATGATAAAGCGTGCTGAGCAAATGGTAAGGTTAACTGTGCTATACCACTGACACTGTTGCTCTGACGGAATCTTCTCAGACAACTCAAAAAACACTGGCAATTATGAGACAATACAGTTAACATCGACAGTATTATCAAGGTTTTAGCTGGAAGACTTTCTTTGGTGGTGAAATATATTATTATTTTGGTGTCTGTTATTATATTGTTAAATTCCACCAAAATATACTCGGCTGTTCAGAAACCAGCTCGGCTGATATTTGGAAAATTTCGCGGAAAATATAAAAAACACAAATGGTAGCGTCGACTGCCTCATTCCCAAACTCCGTTGTCGTGAGGGTGGAGCAGAACAAGGAGACAGGAGGATTTCCGGTTTATCCAACCAATCAGCTGATTCCACATGCGGACACCGAACACCGCATTCGACGCACGCGAGAGCTGCAGCGGACAAACGCGATTGGTGCCGACGAGGACGCTGGTGACTCCGCAACGCGCAGACAGAGCTGGTTGAAGGGAGCCTTACCGCAACAGAGGCACATGTTTAAGCCAATTCGCTGCTTTAAAAGAAGAGGAAGATATTGTAACACCGAGTTGAGGCCGCTACGTTGATACGAGTTATTCTTACAGGGTCTCAAAGGAAACCTAGCGGAGTGCACCCGGATAATTGAAGCCCAACAGTTAGCTCGCGTTAGCCTGTTAGCTGTCCGTTAGCCCCGGAGCCGCTATTTCGTCCACTCTCACCCGGCACCTGCACGCCTTTGCTGCCCGGTGTTATAGCTAATTACTCGGTACGATTCAACACCGTGGGTTCCCGCTCTGGTGCTTCAATTATTCAGTTTGAGTCACCGTAGTGACCAACAAGGGGGGAGAGGACCGCGAGAGGTTGACGTTTGGGGACCAGCAGTGCGACACAGGCGCTGTCCTCAAGTGGCCGTTCACCATGGACAACGGACACACGAAGACGGTCGAAGAAGTTTACAGCTTTTTTAACGTGAATGAGAGCACCGGTCTGAGTTTAGATCAAGTGAAGAAACAACGAGAACGATATGGACCAAACGGTAAGAAGCTGGTTCATGCCCGTTTGTTCAAAAACAAGTAACGTTAGCCGCACTGTCCCGGTGTCACGTAACGTTATGGCCCCGCGGCTAACGATTTGTAACGGACGACACGCAGAACGAAAAAGGTTGTTGACGTCACGATCTGTATGTTGAATTAATTGGCACGCATCTTTTTTGTGACACGCTTAAGTAAACAACGTCACGGTAATATTATTGATTTGTTATGTTTCATCTACCGTTACTGCAATTTAAATACCCGGTTCTCCATCTCTCTTTTGCCTGCGGTCTGGATGGGGTGATCTGCAGAATTGCCGGCTGAGGAGGGTGAGTGCAATCAATAACCTGTAACCCTATATGTCAAGAGTCTCTCATTGCGATTTTTTTAAATGAAAAGGAAACATTGTCATTTAAAAAAAATGTATTTAATTTGTATCTCGTTTTCTAGGTAAATCCCTTTGGTCACTAGTAGTTGAGCAGTTTGAAGATTTGCTCGTGAGGATCCTTTTACTGGCTGCCTGCATATCCTTTGTAAGTACAACACATGTTTTGTTAGCCATACAGGTGGTTTGTGCAGTGTTGATTCAACCATTATGGGCCAGATGGAGTAAAACAAATACAAAAGCACCCATGCGACTTGTCCACAGCCAGGTCCTATGCCTTCTATTTTACATTATCAAGATTAGTAGTAGTAAAAGTCCCTCTTTTTCTTTTTTTAAAGGAGTTTGTTCAAATCAAGATAAGTTAAACATAGATGGGGCATTTGTGATCTTCCAAAGTGTATATAGACCTTTTCTGATTTAATTTAGTGCAGATCAGTTTAGCAAGAATAATGTTCAAAGTGGAAAGAAAAGGCACCCAGAATCTGTCTGCTGACACTACCCAGATGATTTTCAGGATTCTGTTTCATGGTATTTAATGCATAAATGATCAAGAATTCCGTAATTAAAAAAAGACATGATCATTTTAATGCACTTGGCAATAAACAGTTCTGATTCTGATCTTGAAACCGATATCTATGTCACTTGATTGCCCTATGTGGTACATTGATGGAATATCCAACATGCTTTGTGTTTGGCTGTTAAATAGTGAAAGGGGCAGACACCTGATAAGTCCATATGTCTCTGATGATTACATAATTTTTTTGTTAACAACCAACCACACTCTAGCGATGACTGAAACTCTATCACAATGTTCAATGTCCATGTTTTCATATCACCATCGTGAATACAGGATGACAGTTCCATAAATGAACAGACATAACTTGTGATGTTGTCACCAGTGAGTGACAGTCCCCATTGTAGTTTGTGTGTGACAGTGTTGGGTTAACTATCATATGGGCCTGTTTGTTCGAGGATTGGCTGTTGGCCTACTGTCTGAGAATATCATCAGTCACCAAGGCATGGCGATGACAGCCAGCTATGGTTACAAAGCTTATAAATCACCAGCTGTAGTACAAGACTCGCTCTCAATCACAGAAGCACATACAGATAAATTTACATTTATTTTAGCGTGACAACATTTAGACTACGAAAAGATACTTGTAATTTAATTTGCTGTTTGATTGGCCATGCTTAAATAGGTTGGGAGTAGGAAATAGGGAGGCCATTATCATTTGATTTGACACACTTCACTTCTGGCACAGATTCTAAAAGAGGAGAAAGTGGTTACTACACTTGTTTCTCTCACGTGGCTTTCTTGGCCCAGTTTCTGCAATACTGGCAGAAGCTGGCATGGTATTTATTATGGAATTATTAAATGATTGTTAGATACCTTTTTAAAATAATTGGGCCAAATATGTAAAAGTCAAAGTGAGGTTCTGGCACAACTTCAATTACTAGGAAGGTGCGTGGGAAAGACACTGGGAGGACATCCTGAAACAAACCTCAGAATTAGCAATGTCCAGTATTTATTTCTGGTTTTTCTTTGGGGGTGCAGCTAACATTATCCCGTCGGGACTTAAAAGTGTCTCACACTTCAGTATTAACTGTTTTAGTGTATTTACTCACTGTTCATTTAGTTTTCTCTGTTTTGTGTTTAGGTGCTGGCCTGGTTTGAAGACGGAGAAGAAACCATCACAGCCTTCGTGGAGCCTTTTGTTATCCTGCTTATTCTCATAGCAAATGCCATTGTAGGAGTCTGGCAGGTAAACAGAATGCATTTAGAGTTTTGAAGGTGGGGTGTCACTTTAATGCTGAAAAGATGAGAGGTGGGATTTGCTACCTGACTTTGCCCTTGCTATGTTCCTCATAGCAAACACATTATGTTATGATAATAGCTCAACTGCTGGAGCAATACAGCTGAAGACAAAATTTAAATTAATATTACAGAATTTCTTCCACTATTATATTTGTCACCAAATGTGTTTAGGGAATGTACAAGCTAAATGGGGTGTTTCTGAAGGGGGAAACTAATGCCTTTGGGAGAAAAAAAATGGAATGGAGAAACGTATGATTACATATCTGGACATAAAATTGATGTATAATATTTCTCATTCAGCCCAAGGATACAGAACATATCTTATTCGGCCCTCAGTGTAAAAACACACCAATCTCATTCACTTCTTCTTGTCTACGTCACACTGTGGAAACTTGGCCTGCCCCACTTCCTACTCACTTGATATATTCTGGTCCATTTTCATTAACCTGTCCTTTCAGGGAAACCTTTTGAGTAAGTAGGACAACATTTAATCTTTAAGAGTGAAACAAGACATCAAATATGATCGTTTATGATGGTGCCTAATGAGGAGGTATTTTTATGCTTCTATATTTGTATGTGCCTGCAGATGCTTGGCTTTCCTCCAGGATTTACGGTGTCTGTTCCTTTTGAGAAGCAGTATTTGTCAATATACCTCTTAATTGTAGGCAGGAAGCAAAGGCAGCAACGGTCATGGATGGGGGCACACTGAAAAACATATTTTTTGTTATACCCCTGACTCATAATTGCTGGGTAATATCTACAAATTACAAAACGTTCTCCTGGAGGTCAGTGTGGAATAATATTATCTGTAGGTTAAAAAAAAGTATGTTTCAAGTGTCTACTTGGATAAAAGTCTAATAAAGTTCTTTGAAGAACAATCCCCATGATTGTAAGTGACACCACATTAGGCCAAAGAAGACGCCTGACAGGTTGGGTGTGTCTGCTGGATTGTCTTAATTAAATACTTGTTGAAGGTCCTGCTGAGGCTTGTGTGTAAATGTGGACTTGTTACAGTAAGTGTTTGGTTGTCTGACTTTGTTGTGAATGATGTCGAGGAGGCACAGTCTGCTAGTGCTGCTTTGGATAGGTTCCCTCTGTACACGGTAGTCAAATGTTGTGCTTTCTTTAACCTTGGTGACCCTCACCTTTACTGGCAGCCATTTTAATGACTGTGTCTCTGTTGCTATTCCTTACAAAATACTTTAATGTCCAGGGGTGTGTGCCCTGTCTTGCCATGTTTCGTTGAGCGCTGCCTGCCTGCCAGGCTGAAGGCTGTCACTGAAAGTGTTCCGTCTGAGAGCAATCTGTCAGTCATGGTGAAGTCAGCACTAACAGAAAAGTGCAAGAGGAGAATGATCTGGAACTGAATGTCATTGCACTTGCATGCATGAATCACATATGTTTTGGAATAGAACCATTCATTGTTAGGGTAACTCTAAGGTGTATTGTTTGACATCTGAGAAAAGAAAACCATGTGACCAAGGCATGTCACAGTCTTTCCCAACATGTCCTAGTGTTAACATAATTCTGCTCCGTTGTCTATCCGTGCCTCATGTGCACTTTGAATATTTTGTGTTTCTGGCTTTGCTTATGTAAAGATTTGATGCTGATCCATCCATTTTGAATAATGGCGCTCTAACTAAAACAGCATATCTGAGACTTCGCTTTGTCTCCGTTTTCATCCAGTGCTTGTGAAATCTACTTGTTTTACATTTTTCCCCTTCTATTTCCACTGCTCAGGAGCGAAATGCAGAAAATGCCATTGAAGCGCTCAAGGAATATGAGCCAGAGATGGGGAAGGTGTACCGCCAGGACAGGAAAAGTGTCCAGAGGATCAAGGCCAGGGACATTATGCCTGGCGACATCGTGGAGGTGGCAGGTATGGTTATGCGTATTAAAGGGATAGTTTGGATTATTTGAAGTTGGTTTGGACAAGGTACTTATCTATAGTCTGTGTATTACTACCTCTAGTAGATGGCGGTCGGCATGCCCCTAGGTTGGAGAAGTTTTGAAGACTTGAGTACCAAAGTAATATACACCTGTGGACGGGGGCAGCAGCAAGACATATTTTATCCATATTTTAAAGGCTCAGCTTTAAACATCAATATCAGTTTAAATCTATGCTATATTTAGAATGTTTGCCTTGGAGCGGAACTGAAAGTGACACGTATAAGTGTCAGTTTCGTTCCTCGTTGGAAAGAGCTTCCTGATAAGATATAGTGGTAAAATTTTTCTAAATAAAGCATCCAGGAAAAACGCGCAATTTAAAAAGAAAAAAAAAAGTTGGGCCTTTCTTTTAGGTGGTTAAAATATGTAGGTATACAGTGACTCACCTCACACAACCCTACTGCAAAATATCCAATCTAGACTTGTTTATGAATAACAGTGTCCCAAACATGTGTATGTGCGCCAAAAGTGGCGTCATTGTGCCTCTGTGCGTTCTCACACCTCCAATCTTTTTAGACGAGGTGCCCACTGCATGTGCAGGGCCTTTTTTATTATTTAAACATGTGAATTTGTTTCATCTGATAAATTGCTCTTTCTACCTTTTTTTTCTTTTCTTATTTTTTTCTTTCTTTTTAAAAGAGCTGATGAATTGATGGCTATACTTCAAAACACTGATGCTTTTAGTGACTAAGAAATCTAGAGATGACATTGGTCATCCGCTCTGTAAACACCAAGAACAGTGTTATGACATACACTTTACACAGTTTTAAACGCGCGCACACACACAACTCATCCCTCATCCTGTTCATCCCTCATCCTGTTCATCCCCCTTGACAATTTCAGAATAATGGTAGCAGTAAAGCAGTTATGCAATACAAGAGCAGAGGCCCAATCTGTATCCCAAAATATTTTTTCCCTAACCTCAACTTGAATAGCGCCACATGTTTTTGGCTCTTGCGTCACTGCTCGTCATTTCTCTTGTTTTCTGTGTTTTCTTACTGATCAGTCCTACTCAGTGGGCCTCTTTCTGTCTTATCTTTCTTCTTTTCTGTCGCTGGTAATTATGTAGCTTCCAATTTAAAGATGTATTTTCTTTATCCCAAAGCAAAGGTTAGTGAAGTAGAGTGAAATACTTCTTTACTGTACTTGTCAGAAGCTAAAAAGAAATGGTTGTGGATTTGCTCACTGTTCCAATGTCTTTCAGGGTCAATGTTGTCACACTCTGTAGTCAGCTAAAATAAGATTTTCTTGTTAATTCTCATATTGACGTTCATTTCTTGCTTACCTACAAAAAAATACCACCAGTTAATGACAGAACAAAGCCACTCAAAAACAAGAGTGAGAATTGATTGTCCAATTTCTAAATATGGATTACTGAAAGTGATTGTTGGACCTACTGTCCCAAAAAGTACCTTTTATCATATATTAACTTTAATCTGCTCCAAATAAGGCGTTTAATTATCGAGAACCCAACCCTAGTGTCATGTACTGCCACAAGTGTCTGCTCAGTTTTTAATGCTGCAGCTTTACAAATTGGTGATCACGTGGCCACTATACCCTCAAGATCTCAACGCGGACTGCTGTACTTGGCATTGTCTTATTTAATAATCAAAGTAGAACCACTCTTTGTGTTGCTGCAACTATTATTCCATGTTCAGAGTCATATAGTGATCATTCAACCTGCCAACTAAAATGTTTTCGTGGGACAGTAGCTGACTCAAACAAGCAGGACTACATGCTATATATACAGTTACTGCCATTTGACTTCCTGTCTGTGGCAGCACGCTGTTTACATAAATATGGTCCTGCATCTGTCGCATCGGCCTCTGAGGTGACATACTTAATGAGGATGGAGTTGATTAACATGTTGCACAGTATCTGCAGAAACTACCATAGTTTACTTAGCCAAAGAGCTCTTGTGTTTGTGTTATCAGCGGCGGGGAAACCAAATGGTCGACCAGCAATTTGCAGTGTGATGATTAATGAGTGTGATACAACGTGTGCTGCAAAGTGTCTCGTCAGACCAGGCATATGGTTTGTCCTTTGGGTACTTTTAGATGTAGCGCTGCAATCATTTTGCCATCACAAGCGCAGAAGCTGCGTCTGAGCAATAGTTTTTAAGTGGTTTGTGGAAGTCTGTGTCCCAAGTGTGTGAATTACTGTGTTTATGGGTCCTGCTTTGTGTTGATAATATTACTTTTTCAGTCCTTTTTTTTTTTTTTTTTTCGCCATTGATTGCTTACTTGTTACAGTAAAGTATTTTGCTGCGTTTCATAAACGGTTAATTTTTCTGCAGTACTATGAATTGAGTATCATTGACCACAATTTAGTTAATTCTGTGTTTCTGGGCACAGCATTAAATGACACACCTGGCCCCTTATGCATCAGTGGCATAGTTCTGAGCTGCCATCTTAATGGGAAAGGATCTAGGTCGCGACCACGGACTCAGAGAAAATATTTTTAGATATGTCAATATGGTGGCCTTTGGTGCATTCTAATTTTAGTATATTTAAGCTAAGATTCGTGCTAATTATGATTTTGCAGTAAGTGACCAATAGACAGAGGGATTATTAAACCAAGTTAATGCGACACAACTTTTATCAGCTTGCTCTTCTGGACACACTACTCGACTTGCTGTCTTGTAATGGTCTAAGTTGTTGTGGTTTATCACACTATATGACTAGCCGACTACAGAGGGTCACACACTGCAAGATCATTCACTGGGAAGAGTCTCTGATGAGGTCTCCTAACTACGTTGTGTCATGAAAACACACGTGAGTTTAGTGATGCGTGCCCAGTGGTGCTTGTTGATTTCATTTCCAGACCTTTATTATTGTTTATTCGTGCAAACATCCAACAACTTTGGGGGGGCGGGGTGGGGGTACAACAACTGTGGCTCATTGTTCCTGTTACAGGCAACCCCTCCACCAGGTTTTCCCTGAACAGTGTCATGCGCTCTCATTAGCAGAAGCTCCTTTCCAGACTCCTCGACATGTCCAGATATTTAGCATGCTAGATATCCGGACGGTGTCTGCGATGCGTCGTCGAGCCTCTTGGCTCACTTCTTTGAACAGTTCACACATGGCGCTCAAGCACTGATTTGCGAGCACTGAGCCAACATGGATTTGCCTCTGATCTGGGGTCTTCGTCGGGGATCTCCAAAAACGTGGAAAGGCTAAAGTCGTGTAGTATGAATTAGGCATTACCATAAAACACTAGCAGTCAACAAAGACTGTTGAGCACATCACTGAGTAGGGAAGAATGGGCGAAATGACAGTAAGAAATCAACGTTCATGTGTACTGAAGCTGCTTGCAAAAGCCAATGATTTGTTCTTCAGTTTTAGATTTAAAATATAGTTTCACATAAAACCTCATTTAACTGGTAGGGTTCTTGGTTATCTGCAGTTGTGCTCAGTTTCTAGCTTGTGTTTCACACTTCATAATGACTCTCTGTCCCCTCAGTTGAGCCGTTCAGACACTGTTTGGTCTCCCGAGTATGGCACGGTTTCATTAAAACCCCAAAGTGAGTTTACAGTTTTTTTATTAGGGCCAGCACTCTGAGGCAGCAGCGACAATTCTTTGCTTTCAGGTTGCTTTTGTTTTACCGTGCAATTCTTTATTGGACAAGATGTTCTTAGTCTGTTGCCAAAGTGACAGCCTTGACCCTTGTAGCAACAACATCCTGCGCTTAAGAAATAAAAGAGTGCCATTTTCTTCCCACTTTCTTTCTCATCCCCTAATTTAATGCTCTATGGCTGTATGTAACTCGTATGTGTATGTATGTATGTAAGACTGATTGCCTGCTGTTTTTGTGACTTGTGGTTTTATTTTAACCATTAATATTGTCAGAGACGGCATGATGGGATGTAACGTTTAGAAAGGGTACAGATTCAATTTGATAAATAATTTGTGCTCCAGATGGCCACATGGCCAGATTTCCTCTCTTGTGTTTGGAGTGTAGGATAATCTGTCTATTGTCATCACCCAAGCTGTTTCTCTGCCCGTCCTCTGCTGACGGTCTATTCCTCTTGTCTACCCTCTTTGCTTATTCCTTTGCCAATGTAAAGGCTGCATTATTTGAACACAGAGGATATGCAATGTGCAGTGTCATGTGTATGTTAAGGTTTGATCAGATTTTATTTTTTTTTTTACCCATTCATAAGAGTGGAAGAGTACGCCTGGAGGAACTTATGAAAGGTCCCAGAGAGCTGCAGACTACGTGCTAGCAGCTCAGGGAGCCCCAGTCTCTGCGAGAGGAAATATACAACCTATTAAGGCTTCTTAAGATTCACTAGACCCCACATGATGAATAGTTGTGTACTGTGTTACCTGCGCTATAATTCAAATCCAAAGGATTTATATCGGTATGGTTGTCTTTGCTAAGTTTTCTTGGACTCGTCGCAAGAGTCGAGGCTTATAGTTTATTCATGGTTTTTAAAAGTCATTTTGCAAAGACAACCATACCAATATAAATTGACATGGAGTACGGGCTTCGACCATGGTTAGTATGAGGAAGGAAAGGTGGAGATGCAGACATTGGATAACATGTGAAAACTTCTTGGGTCTCTACAAGCTGAAGGGATGTCATCACGTTAAGTGTTTGCAGACTGACTCTTGTCCCTCACTCTAGGGAACGCATAACAGATATATTCCTCTGTTCACATGGGAGAAAGAAGAGGTCCCTTTCCCCGAGGCTGTCCGTGCTCCCAGAAAGATAAGAGCATGTGATGTAACATGAAAGTAAAGATGATGTCACTCTTAAGTGGCGATAGCTGCAAGTTTTGGGGCAGTGCAGCAAAATCTGTAGATAATTGCAAAATAACTATATTCATTGTGCAAAATTACTAAAACATTAATAAACTGTAATGGTACTTTCATAAACATTGATAATTGTAGTTTATGCTCATCTATCTACTTGCTATTAGGGATGTACTGATATTGGACGGATACGGACTCAAATAGCTGGATCAGGTATCGAAGGCAGTGGGGCCGAACTATTCAATTAATTTCTATGCTTATAATATACATTATATACGGTAATTTTTATTCCATTACAAAAGTTTACGCCTGTTAATTTTGAAGATATTTTACCAAGTTGCTGGTGTGCAATTTATTATTGTCATAACACATAATTAGTGAATTTGATGTCTTATTTTTTGTTACATTTAGTTTCACAAAGTTAGGAAAGCAATTTTTAAGTCAAGCCTGATGCTGCCTTACACATAACAGAATGATCCCAGTCTCTTCCACACAGTGTTATTAATGATCAGATCGGCCGATACCCAAAGCCCAGATATCGTTATCAGTCTCTGGACTGAAAGTCAGATCGGTGCAGCCCGACATATTATTTTAACTCATGATTTGTTCTTTGAAATGTAATGGTAATTATTACCAGAATAAATTAGTTTGTCATGACAGCGAACACAATATATTTGTGGAAATCAAGATTACCAACATACCTGTTATTGATAAGGGTTTACTTTAAAAGGCTGTAACAATTGATAGGTCTTGTGTCAAACTATTCTCATTGCCTGTGAAAGTGGATTATTCTACTTGCTGTGCCCTTATTCCCTCCACCAATGAGTGGGAAGTGGGGTCACTATTACTTTGACGTAGGAGGTTTTCTAATTGGTGACTATTTGTGGGAACCTTCCCACGGGGCTTTGAGTCTTAAATATTTCCAGCGACTGCAGTTCCTTGTCTTCTTCACGTCTTCCCTCATGCTATGCTTGTTCATCTTCTTCAGTGTCGCCTGTCTGTGAGGCGGATCTAGTTTGATGTCTGGGAGGCAATGATGAAGTGGTTTTGACGGCCTCTAGTCAAGTGAAGGACCAAATTTGGTAGTGCAGCTGGTCCAGTCCAGGAGAATTATCACTTGCCATGAACTCAGCATTCCCACATGTTACAGTGCATTTACCGTAACATAGCTTTTCGGGTTACGTTATAGTTTAAACTATATTGGGTAGAATATAGTCCAGTCTCTGTCTGAGCTGCTTAAATCTGTCACAAACTCATGAGTGGTGGGAATGAATGAACAGTTTGTCACCCTGTTTATATTTCAACTCCTATTACGTAGAGCAGATTCTCCTGGCATAAAACTGAAGTTTTTATAATTTCCCTTCCCCCAAATCCAGCAGCACGTTTGCAAATTATTAAAATAGTTTTCCCATTTTTGGACCCATGTTTTGCAGGACTCATCTAATCCCCCTTCCTGTTCTCTCCTCT
The DNA here is from genome assembly GCA_038501785.1 of Myoxocephalus aenaeus. Lineage (NCBI taxonomy): Eukaryota > Metazoa > Chordata > Actinopteri > Perciformes > Cottidae > Myoxocephalus > Myoxocephalus aenaeus. The sequence continues at coordinate 3,550,827 of JBAMJR010000001.1, read as the reverse complement.
CGTTCTCCCCCCGCTTCCCCTCTGCTCAGAAGTGCACTGCAGAGGCCCAAGGGTTTATGTGTCTGTCACCACTCTGCACTGTCCACAGAGGGATCTCTTTAGAGCCTCTGGGTCATTGCTCTATATTGCTTTTAGCTTCACCCTTTCAACCTGTGTGATGTCTTACTTAAAGCTGAAAGTATTATTTCACTTTGGTGCTACAGTGGCATTTTGCTTTATCATGCTTTTAGAATTTCATTAAAATGTCAGCTGTCGCTTTTGGGTGCTACAGGGATCCTACTTTTCAAAACATTCTTGCATTATATTCTTTGACTCTTCATCCTAAATATGACTTCTCAAGAGATAATATATATATAGCTTGTTTTGTTTTTCTGGTCCCATCCCATAAAAGAGCTTTGAATTGAAAAAAATCATGGAAGAATATCACTTAAAGCAGATGTGCAACTGAATGTCAAACATGGTCTAACGCTTAAATACTTTTTCCTTTAATCGAAACACAGAGCTGAGGGTCATCTTTTTATCTGCCCAGATCAGACCCAAACTGCATGTGAAAGCCGGAGGAGTAAAACCGTTTGATGCCCTTTTAAGCAAAGTTAATAAACGCTAGGGGCTTTAATGGTACTTATCGGCTCTCTGAAGAGGATACACTTGTTTGGAATTTGGAGTATATTTACGTTTTACATTTGTTTTACTGAGGATTGACTGTTAGTGGAAAGAATGAGCAGCAATCTATTTGTGTCCTGTGGAGGAGAGAAGTCGAACATTAATATTTTTTTGAATGCATGACTTTCCCTTAGCCTCTTTCCAACACATAACTTGAGTTTGATTATTTTATCACTCCCAAAGAGCATGAGTTGGGTTAGTACAGCATCGATTTTATATCCAAGCCTTCAGTCTGTGTGAACCGGCTTTTGTTTGTTTATAGTGCTTATCTTGTCTTATCTCTAGAAGTATTTTCTTTTTTCATGAAAACATGTTTAGTTACAAAGGTGTCCTTTTACAGTATTTGAGCAATCTGAACATCTCATCTACTTTTATCGCTGGTATTGTGCAAACTAATCATCCACCTGTAGTCGTGCCACTTACAGAATCTTTTAAAATGTAAAGAGGTACTTGGGTGTCTCTTATGCCTTGTTTCTGTCCACAGTCGGTGATAAAGTGCCCGCAGACATCAGGCTGTCTTCTATCAAATCAACAACACTGAGGGTCGACCAATCTATTCTCACAGGTAAAACCATTTCTTTATTGTTTAGCCCCTTTTTGTGTGAGCTACCATCTTTTCATGTTTGAGTCTCTGTGCAATGACACACTACACATGATAATACATTTGGGAGGTTTCCCTTTTATAGCTTACAAAACAATATATAGACCTAATTTCTTGGCCTGCCTTTTGATCAAACTAGAGTCGGACCAAGAATATGCAATGTCCTCTTCGCACATGTCCTCAATACTCCGTTGTGATGGCTGTTCAGTTAATGGCGACTCAAAAAGTGTGACGAGAATGAGAGGAAAAGTAAATGGATGCATCTCTTGATGGATAATTGGACAGTGGTTTAGATGGAAGGGAGAATATTGCAGGATATATGCATGAGAAGAGGTTTATGTGAATCAAGTCCGTAAGTCGCTTGTCTTCCTCTGCTGCCTTAATTGTTAGCAAATTCCATGGGGTATTTTAGTGTTTCAGCTGTTTTTCCCCCTCTCTTCCCCATTCATGGCCATAGCGCTTGTCAAATACTCACTGCCGTACTCCATCAGAACAGTGCAGACCTTGCACAGTTGATTAAAAGCATAGACACGCGCACACACACAAAGTGCAAGCACATATCAGATATGAGGGTTGAAAGGTAGTGGCAATGCTGTATTTGATAATTGTCAGGCCTGCTCAGTCAGCTGCAAAGCCTTTTCCACACATCTGCCCAAAGTGTCAACCAAGAATCACAACTACCACTTTTCTCTCCCGTGTAGAAACTCTTACTGCTTCCCTCATGTCCTTTTTGTTTCCGCTTCTTGCAGGAGAGTCTGTGTCTGTGATCAAACACACTGACCCTGTGCCCGACCCACGTGCTGTCAACCAGGACAAGAAGAACATGCTCTTTTCTGTGAGTGACTCGCAAGACCATTTAAGTCTGTTCAATATTATTTACACTTGTGTCTGTCTACACCTCTAAAGTAACTTTGTTCTGCCGGGATCTTCTTACTGGTCCGCTTTACTTTTTTTTTTTTTCCCTCCACCATACCTCTTTATATCCGTTTCACATTTGGAAAGTAATGACATATGAATTCATGTCTTCGCTTTTTCAGTCTTGTACATGCAAGACAACATAGAATAACATGTATGTCCATTCCAATAAACGTGCATGTCCGAGGGTCCACGTTTGCTTCTATGGAAGCTACTACTGTTTCCAAACTGTATTTAGGAACGCAATATATTGACTTGCTGCATGTTGATACTTGCTGAATGTTGAACCTCCTCTGTGTCTTTGTGACACATGTCTCAGAATAGTTGTCTAACTAGTTTCACCCCTATGCCCAGAAGCGCAATGGGTAATGCTGAACTGCATTTAACTTCTCCCCCCAAAGGGCACCAACATTGCAGCTGGTAAAGCGATTGGTGTGGTAGTGGCCACAGGTGGCAATACAGAGATTGGCAAAATCCGAGATGAGATGGCAGCAACGGAGCAGGAGCGCACACCACTGCAGCAAAAGCTGGATGAGTTCGGGCAGCAACTATCCAAGGTAATTTATGTTGCACTATTGTCTCCCTTTGTTTCTTTTTGCCTTTTTGTACTTTTGTAAAATGTTAATAAAACAACTTCTGGAAATCATGATTAATCCTAATTCACAACATTGATAGTTATGATTAATTGTTTGCTGTTAATATGGTCTTTAAATTTGAACTAATGTATCGTTTAAGGTCATTACACTGATCTGCATTGCTGTGTGGCTCATCAATATTGGACATTTCAATGATCCTGTCCACGGAGGCTCCTGGATCCGAGGTGCTGTCTACTACTTCAAAATTGCTGTGGCTCTGGCAGTTGCTGCCATCCCTGAGGGTAAGCTGGAGAGCTACACTCATGAAGCCTTGCCCTTGACATGCTTGATACCCCAAGAGATTCCTATGCTGTGCCTTTTTTATTCTGACTGCAGGACATTATTAATTTTTTTACTGTGTACTTCATGATGCAGGGACACTGAATATAATTATCCTCACTTGAGTAAATGAATGAATATAAATAGATTTCTCGGTTTCTTTCTTTCACTGCTGATCTCTTTTCGTGTGTTTTATCCTCTTTTTCTTCTGTCATTTCTCAACAGGTCTGCCTGCTGTCATCACTACTTGCCTGGCTTTAGGAACACGGCGCATGGCCAAGAAGAATGCCATTGTCCGCAGTTTGCCGTCTGTGGAGACCCTTGGCTGTACTTCTGTCATCTGCTCTGACAAGACCGGCACGCTGACCACCAATCAGATGTCTGTGTGCAGGGTAAGAGAAAAGTGAACAGTGGCAGAAACCTGGAACCGATCAGCAAAAGCTGGATTGTGTTTTTGTTTTTTTTGGTAAATTTATTTTATTTCTTCATGTGATTATAGGCAAGGCAAGTTTATTTGTGTAGCACATTTCAACAAGGCGATTCAAAGTGCTTCACATAAAACCATTAAAACATAATGCAGAAGAAAACAATATTTAAAAACAATAAAGAGCATTCATTAAAACAGTCAAAAAGCAAACAAGTTTCAGTGCAGTTTAAGAAATAAAATGCAGTAGTGAGAAGCAAAAATTGATTAATATCCTTGAATCTGGTTCAATTAAGGGCAGCAGAAAAGTCTTCAATCTGGATTTAAAGTAGCTGAGGGTCTCAGCAGACCTGCATCTTTCAGGGACCTTGTTCCAGATGTGTGGAGCAGAAAAGCTGAACGCTGCTTCTCCGTGTTTAGTTCTGACTCTTGGTACAGAAAGTAGACCCGTCCCAGACGACCTGAGGGGTCGGGATGGTTCATAAGGTAGCAGCAGATCACAAATGTATTTAGGCCCTAAACCATTCAATGCTTTATAAACCAGCAGCAGGATTTGAAATTTATGTATAAACACACACCACAAAACAAAGAACCGTCGGCTTGACTTTCAAATTTACCGAGGCGTCGTCTCTAAGTATTTCTATGCATTTGATTCAACTGTGAATCAGAAATCCTATATTTACTCCATCATTTCCCATATTTACATCAGACTATTTGTTGCTAATGAAACCAGTCGTTTAAAGTCAGCTCATTAACCCGCAACTGTCAGAACATCATTTTAAGTGAACCGAGAGACTAAGACATTGCTAGCTTGTCTAACAACATTTATGCAGGTTTAAGTGTAACTATGTAAATAGTTGCTGTGTACGTCGGAATGTTATCAGGTGAGTGTCCGACTAGGTTACTTAAACGTTCATATTATAAAAGCATAACAAAAATGTTGTATCATTAAAATAAATGATAAATTGTCAGACAAAAATGATTGAGCAGCAATGGTCATAACAATTACTCCATGCTGAGGAACACAAGCTAAAATCCCTACCAGCAAAGTGATAAATGAGCACTGACAGGACATCAATGTGTCTCACTTGATGAGTTAATTAAAAGTTTTGCAAATGTGACCATTAAGTGAAATGCAGTGTTTTTTTGGGACCATGAAATGATTTAGTGGCACACCATAATATTTTAAACGGAACGCAGTGGACCCTTTGCAATTGAAGCTTCCAGTAATTCAATTAAGTTATCCGTCTCTTAAAAACTTTGTCTCCTAGCATGTTCTGGACCCTGGCCTCCGTTAAAGTACCAACATTTGCATGAAACATAACTAGTATTCAAGTGTTCAGTGAATTTAGGCATGGCCAACACATGGTGTCACTGATGGCTGTCTACACCCTCCCCAGATCACGGTCTGCCTGGCATAAGAACTGGAAGAAAAATCGGTCAGAAAATCAGTCGAATACGAAATGTGTGAAAGTAGCAAGGGCTGGCTATTTGCCTGACACCTGAGAACCTTTCAAGTGTAAACTTAAAGAAATGTGTGGCTTTTTGCCAACAATAGAGATTTGTTCAGCACTAAACACGGCTAATAATACATAATGAAGGATTTAGGTGTTCACAATTAAAGAGGAAATAAACATGAACAGCTTGAGGCTATATAACTATTATCTATTTACTGTATAGTTTAGTTTTACAATATTTGTTGCTCCCCAGTTCATTTTCTGACATTTTATATTTCCCCTTCCTGCTCCATCCCTCCATCTTTCATGTTGATCTTCTGTTCCCCTCCTTTCTTCCCTCCTCATCTCCCCCCCCCCCCTGTTTTGTTCAGGCAGCATGCCGATCAGTATGCAGTAGTTAGTCACTTGCAGCAGAACCAGCAGTAGAGTTACATAACTGACCTTGTGTTGAAAGATTCTCTCTCTCTCCCCTGTATATTTCCTTTCCCTTGCTCATCCTGCACAATTTTCAAGTCAATATTATATTTAGCAATTTTCATTTTGGAAACCAAAGGATGCTATTTAAAAGTCACTGACGGATAAGCTTGTGCTTGACTCATTCAAATGTCTTCTCTCTGAATAGGGCAGTACCAAAATGTGGTGCCCTGAGTGACTGAATGTTTCTCTTTCAATTCCTTTTTTTGCTCTGTTTTGTGGAGGACAGCTACTGACATCGCTGCTTTTTTTTTTTTTTTTTGGGAGTCTTGCTGGTGCCTGAGGGGAGTTTAGCCATAATGCCAGCTCATCATTTTATTCAGATATTTCTATTTTCATCCTTGTTCTATCACTGTCCTGCTCCTTTCAATGTTGGGCAAATGCAGTGCTTTGTATGTAAGAAAGTGTAACGAGTGAACGCATATGCGTGACATCTACGGTAACAGTTTGAGTGTTAACTGACTCAAAACCTTTTTTTGTGTTCTGATTTGGCCTCCTATGCTGATATCAAAATGTCCATGTCTTGATTAAAAAGAACAGCCCTTTTAAATTTGGCTAGGGAACAAAATATGAAATTAATGATATTCATCATTGTAGGTAATCAAATTATTCGTTTGCGCTTACAATTGAAAAACTTTGAATTCATTTGATGAAGATCCTAAATAAACCAGACCCTAAAACCAACCTCCTTACTAATAATCAAGGTCAAACTATTTCCGCCTGAGTGATTCACTTTCATACACTGTATTTATGCGGTGTGACTGCACATTGAGGAATTCTGTGTCTGCCTTGCTGTAAGATGACATTTATGGACCCTTCCCACCAGAGTACTCGGTGTCTGCTTTGGCTCAGCATTTCATTATTATACTCTCCTCATGCTCAAGCGGACTCATGATATGAAGGTTTATTTCCTCTGGATGGTAGTCTGCTGCCACCTGCTGGATGCAGAATCGCTGCTTTCTTGTCTGTCTATTGTCTTTTTGGCATTTAGACCTAAATATACGATGGAATTGATACAGCACTTTAAATGTGGCACAAAATATTGTTGCAGCCCTCGTTGTTGCAACAGGTTTTGTGTAAGTGTTAAGTACTAATGGTTTCTACAATGTTTGTGTTTCCAGATGTTTATCGTTGATCAGGCAGAGGGCGATCAATGTTCATTAAAGGACTTCACTATTACTGGCTCCACATATGCCCCAGAGGGAGAAGTGTGAGTATGCATGCGCTCTACATAACCATATAAAATCGCACTAATCTAAAGGTTATAAGCTACGGTGAATAGTTATTTTTGCAACGCTTTGATTTATTCCGTGTGGGTCATGACATGTTACACATACAAACCTCTTCCTCACCTTGTTTTTCATAAAAGCTGCACACTTTGCTCTCTTGTTGGTCACTGTTTACATCTGTGTTTTGTTTAGGTACCATGATGGCAAACAAGTGAAATGTTCCCAGTATGATGCTTTGGTGGAGCTGGCCTCTATCTGTGCTCTCTGTAATGATTCCTCATTGGACTATAATGAGGTTGGTAGTGAATCTTTTTACATGTTAACTGGCACATAATCCTTACGTGGCTCTGTTGACAATGGCTTGCATGTTTTGTGTGACCATTTCAGAGGAAGATTGACCAAATGCCTTTTTGTTTTTCTGTGTGTCTAGACCAAAGGAGTGTTTGAGAAGGTGGGTGAGGCCACAGAGACGGCTCTCACATGCCTGGTGGAGAAGATGAACGTGTTTGATACAGATGTTAAAGGCCTGTCCAAGATTGAGCGAGCCAACGCCTGTAATTCTGTATGTAACCCTCTATGCTTTAGTAATTTCCAATACAACGTTAAACAGCATTTTTGTTTAGTACTCAAATAAGATAAAACAACCCAAATGCAGAAAAACTAACTGACATCGTGTTTTATCTCAATTTTAGGTGATCAAGCAGCTGATGAAGAAGGAGTTTACTTTAGAATTTACAAGAGACAGGAAGTCCATGTCTGTGTACTGCACTGCTAATAAGGCCCGGTCCTCAGTTGGCAAGAGTTTCGTAAAGGTACGAAATTGACAAATTGAGCATCACTGTTTGAATTTGAATTGTCCAATGTGGATACATGCACAATATGACGTTACTGGTGATATTGACTGAGATATTGTTGAGCAGCTTTTTTTTCTTCTGGAAATCTATCCATGCTATTGGAATGAATGCTTTTCATTAACTTGATAATATTAAAATGATCATGTTAGTGTCAGGGGCATTTTTAATTTGTTTGCAAATTTTTTTACAAAATACAACATTTTGCTTATTGATAGTAGCTTGCACTTTTTGTGTTCTCATCCTCCTGTCTGCCTGCTCATAGGGTGCCCCTGAGGGAGTGATTGACAGGTGCACACACATCCGTGTAGGCAGTAACAAGCTGCCTATGACCCCTGGCATCAAGGAGAAGCTCATGTCTGTGATCAGGGAATATGGAACTGGCAGGGACACGCTGCGCTGTTTGGCTCTCGCCACACGAGACCAGCGCATGAGCAGAGACGAGCTGAAGTTGGAGGACACTGCCCGCTTTATTGACTATGAGGTGAGAGCCGGGACAGATTAATATGGTCGGTGGTTTCACCTCAATCTTTTGTGTCACTTTTGGTCTCCAAGTTCCTCTTGTGACCGGTGTGACATCGTTGGCTGTCGGCATCTGGCGGTTATAAGTGAGAATAAGCAAAATAATCAGAACGTTGCATCTATTTTTCTTTCATCATCCAGACTGACCTGACATTTGTTGGCTGTGTGGGCATGCTGGATCCTCCCAGGGCCGAGGTGGCAGCCTCTATTAGACTCTGCCGCCTTGCAGGCATCAGAGTAATTATGATCACTGGAGACAATAAGGGTATGTAGAGTCGCATCTGCTTAGAGAGGAAATTTCCCTTGCTCAAATCATTTTAACCCCTTTTAAAAAAAAAAGTTACCTCTAATGTGCAAAGGAACATTTAACTAACACACACACACACAGTAAAATGGTCACATACTTGCATTCCATTTCAGAAAGTCTTGAGAAGTAAATGCTTTTTTTTTTCTTTTCGTATCATAGGGACAGCAGTGGCCATCTGCAGACGTATTGGAATTTTTGGAGAGAACGATGATGTTTCCAGCATGGCGTTCACTGGCCGAGAGTTTGATGATCTGTCACCTGCTGCACAAAGAGAAGCTGTGGTCAAGGCCCGCTGCTATGCCCGCGTTGAGCCATCGCATAAATCCAAGATTATTGAGTATCTGCAGTCCTATGATGAGATTACAGCAATGGTAAGCCTATTCACCTATGCAAAGTGTATGTAGGACCTCTGCCATGCTGATAAAACGTTTACTATCTACCATCTGTTCGATCGATTCCTCCTTAACAAAATCATCTTGAAATAAAACCAGATAAGGTCAATGCTCTCCTAGCAGGATGTTGTGTATATATTTTTATGTAAAAATAGTTTTTCATAACTTTCTTGATTTCCCTTCAGACTGGTGATGGAGTTAACGACGCCCCTGCTCTCAAGAAGGCTGAAATTGGTATTGCCATGGGCTCAGGCACAGCTGTGGCCAAGTCGGCCTCTGAGATGGTGCTGGCGGATGACAACTTTTCCACCATTGTAGCTGCAGTCGAGGAAGGCAGAGCCATTTATAACAACATGAAGCAGTTTATCAGATACCTCATCTCTTCCAATGTAGGAGAAGTTGTCTGGTAAGGAGGTTTTATACGAAGACACACTCTATTCCCTCTACAATCGTATCCCATGAAATACAGACATGCATTATACCTTACCGTCACACAATTTCTTTCACTCATTTATAATCATGCTGCTTTTGTGTGTAGCATCTTCCTGACTGCTGCTCTAGGGTTCCCTGAAGCCCTGATCCCCGTGCAGCTGCTCTGGGTCAACCTGGTGACCGATGGTTTGCCCGCCACTGCGTTAGGCTTCAACCCACCAGACTTGGACATCATGAGCAAGCCACCACGCAACGCCCGCGAGCCCCTCATCTCCGGATGGCTCTTCTTCAGATACCTAGCCATTGGATGTAAGTGGTTGCCGTTCTTCGCCGCGTCGACTCAACAGCAAAGAATTCGGGTCACCAAATATGAACTCTTACTTAATTAATGCAATGCCTGCTGATATTTTTTAGTTTAAAGGTCTGGTGAGTGTTACCATCAGCAGGCCACTGTACACTAGGATAGGATGTATCTTTTAAAAGGGAACATCTACTCACAGTTTGATTTATGTAGTCAGAGATGTCTGACTAAGTGTGTGTGAATGACGTCTTTTTTGGTTTGATCACCAGGTTATGTTGGTGCTGCCACTGTTGGTGCTGCTTCCTGGTGGTTTGTTGCTGCTGAGGATGGTCCAAGGATCACATTTTACCAGCTGGTATGATTTGCAGCCAAATAACTACCGTCATGCTAATTATGTGAACTTCAACACAAACTTAATTTAATCTGCTGTTGGCTTTAATCTGTTCATAGAGCCACTTCCTGCAGTGCGGCCCAGAGAACCCAGACTTCACGGATGTGGACTGTAAGGTGTTTGAGTCCCCTTACCCGATGACCATGGCCTTGTCTGTGCTGGTCACCATTGAGATGTGCAATGCCCTGAACAGGTTAGTTTGAGCAAGGCATCCTCCCAACTGTTATTGCCAACATGCCAACATGTTACTAGTATTTCTCAATGTCTCTGCTACAACATCCTGGACTTTAGCTCCATTTCCACTTTCACACACTATGTTTTAAATGGACGAATAAACATACAATGCAGTCTTCGTAAGTACTGGCTTTGAAGCCAATGAGTGTTTTTAACAAACATGTCCATTTGTCTCTTTTGCTCAGTGTGTCAGAGAACCAATCCCTGCTGAGGATGCCTCCCTGGGAGAACGTGTGGCTGCTGGGAGCCATCTGCCTCTCCATGTCCCTTCACTTCCTCATCCTCCATGTGGAGCCTCTCCCAGTGAGAAACCTTTCTTTTAGTTTGACAAACAGTTCACGATACTGTGAGATGAGTAGTGAAAGCGGTGTTGGCTGTCTCACAACGAGTGTGTACCATGCAGACTGAACCTTGATCTTTGTCTCGTGTGCTTCTTTTTAGATGATCTTCCAGATCACCCCACTGAATCTGATACAATGGCTGACGGTGCTCAAGATGTCACTGCCCGTCATTCTACTTGACGAGATACTGAAGTTTGCCTCCAGGCGCTACCTGGAGTTCGGTAAAGAACAGGAGAAGCCTGACGGCTGCAAAGGCTGCTGCCTGTCTGCATGTATGGAGGGCATCTCCTGGCCCTTCGTGGCCGTGTCCCTCCCCTTGGTCCTCTGGATCTACAGCACCGACACTAACGTGGCCGACATGTTCTGGTCCTGACTGACTTGAGCACAACCTCAACTTTTCCCTTTCCTCCCCGACCCCACCGCCACCGTCATCACCTCCCTCTGTCCTCTCCCTCTCCCTCTCCCTCCTTTGCCTTCCTCCATGTGCATAGCTTGCGAGTGTGCGTGTTTGTAGAGTTAGTGTGTGTACTTGTGCGTGCCTACCGTGTGTGTACGAGAAGGACCAACTTTAACACATGAATGAACAAATGATATAAGATGTTAACATTGAGAAGTCACCTGTTTTGAGTTGGGTTAGGATTTCTGAATGGGTGAGTGTTAGAAGACCATCACTCCTGTAGCTGTGGACTTTGTTGCTGGTTTGAAAGAAAATATACTGTTGCCAGTTCTTTTTTTTAAATTATTGTTAATATTACCTTTTAAGGTTCATATTGTTTATGATTTGGGGAATATCAGTTGTCTTATGTCACTACAGTAACAACGGAAAATCTTTTCTTTTTTTTTCGCTCATCTTCATGAAAAAAAATCATTAAGATATCAGAAACCCATTGATCTGTACAGAGGTTGAATTTTATGCAACTTTTTTTAATGGCTTCGTCAGTTGTTTGACCAGTGTGTCTTAGACATACCGCCTTCATTTATTTTCTCATGTTTACCATTGTGTCTTCAGTATAAACTCAGAACTCTTTCAGAGAGGACAAGCTCCGTGTGGACGGGGAAAGGTTTGGGAGTGATTGTTTGAATGCTCCGCTTAAACAGAAAAAAACTGAAAAAAAAACTGAAAACAAAAGCCGCATGTCCTGTGACCAAGCATGAACTGTATGTGGTTTCTCATTCCTAATTTAATTGTGATTTCCCCCCCTCATGTTAAAATATACATTAACCTCATGGATGTTTTTTTTACTATAATGATTTGAAAACAAGCCAGTTTTTCTGCACTGGGCAGAGCACAGCTACCTCAATATGATAACAAAAGATATTTTTTGCTCATCTCTAGATGGTTTCCTAAACGGTCTTGCTAAAGTGTAACATCTGAGGTGTGCCCCTATTTACTTGTGCAGAAAAAGAGAACAACATTTTCCTTCCCTCTAACAATTTTAAGGATATTTTTTGTTTGTATTGATTTGTGACTTTCATTAACTTTATTTGTGCTTTGCTTTGGAGACAAAACCGAGTGGGTATGATGTATATTAATTACCATCTCCATAGCGTTTGATTCAAAGGACGGTAATATTAAAATCCTAAGAAATAAATATTGCTGAACGTAGTCCAAATGAACTTGGATTACAAATAAGAACCCAAATTGTTTTTTACTTAAAGGAAAAATACACCCATAAACCTTTGAATCAAAGTGTTTTCTGTCTTTATTTATGATTAAGGCCAATGGCTATCAACATTTTTCATATCCCATGTTTATTTTGTATGTGCATATATAATACTTGAATACAAATCATTTCAGACACATGAATGCTTCAGTGTCCTTGGCACAACATGACGAGCAGGAGATATTCACAGCACAAAGATCTTGTGTCTATTTGACTCTTACAGGCTTTAATAGTTGGCAGGTTTAGTTTGTGCTGGACTCGCCACCCTTTGTGTCAGTGTGTACATGTTGAAACAGTCCATACAGTCAGCTGCACTAATCTCAGACCACTTAAGCTTAATTATTTTTTGTGTGAATTTCCACAAGTGAGAAATCTGAAGCATGTGTTTTTGGGTAGAAGCCTGGGCTTGTTCGTGTGTTTGTGTTCCACTTAACAACTGTGTGCTTTTCTTCCTCAATGCCTTCCATTGGCTCCCCTGTCACTAGAGTGAGTATCCATTTGCTTTGTTCACACTCTACTAAATACCAAATCACTTCATTAGACTAATGAAACACCACAGTGAGTGGTTTTTAGAGAAACAGTCCACCGTTAAATAGAGAAGCAAATTTGGGAAATGTGCTCAGATAACCCGAAGGCATCAAGGTCACTGAAAGGAGTTGTAAAATGTACCTAGTCCCATTTAAGATGTGCGAGGGAGTGATCATGTGTTGCTGACCCATCAAAAATATACATTGATTAGGCGTTGATTTCGACCACGTTCGCGATTGTGAATGTCACTGCGTGCTGTTCTTTTCACCGCTCTGACACTGGCCTTTAATCCCCCACAAATACAATATAATGAAGCTTGATAGTGTGGTTGAAAGGTTTTATAATTAACTTTTTTTTATTGTTTTGTACTAACGTTTTTTTTTCCTCTCCCTCTTAGGTTGGTTCTCATAAAAACTTCGCAAATTTTAAAGAGTGGGCTCAGAGGCTGGAGTGGCCCACTGTCCAGCATGTGTGCTCACTCTTAACTGCACACGCCTCAGACACCGTGATGACCAGCAGTGTGTGTGTGTGTGTGTGTGTGTGTGTCCTTGCACAGACAAAACAAGGACATATTTTCACCGTTATGAGACCAAATACATAGGGGTTTACTTAAAAGTGGTTGGGAATACACTTATCTTTGCCCCATGCAACACACACGCACACTTCTTAACACACTTATACCTCTGTGTGCAGATGCTATATCGATGAGACACTATTCCAGTTTTTTTGTGTGCAGGGGAAGTTTTTAACGCCCTCAACATTCCTTCTTGCATGAAGATCTTGTTTCCAACTTCCATGGTAGCTCGTCACGTAGAGAATCTTTAATCTTTAACAACTGGGTTGAATGCTCTTAGCTGTACGTCAGTGTACAAAACATTCATGCATGCGTTCCAGCTGTATGTAGGCTTTGCAATTTGTATTTATAGATTATAATGTATAATACTCAAATGACATACTAAGATGGTTTTAAGATGGATATATAGTAGATATGTAAATCACTGTTTTTATTGTAACGGTTTGAGTAATTTGCACAATATTGGACGTGGAGAGATGACTCATGCTGAACTTGACTGTGCTCTACTTGAGTTTTTAACTTTAATTTCCCCCCTTTGACAACTACTGTAGGCCGATCACTGATCCTTTACGTTCTAATGAAGCAGTCCTTTGCAATGAGGACAACAGACACTTTGATTCATTGGTAATCCTGCAATACAACAGTGTTGTCTTATTGCCTCTACATTATTATTATTATTATTATTATCATCATGTATCTTTATCAACTGCTGTAAAACTGTGATCTAATGTGAGGGGGCCCGTGCCGGCCCCCTCAGCAACACCTGATCGAAGAACAATAACACATGTAAAAAGACGATCATTATTGATGACTAATAATGGTTGTACATGCATTACTGAGGTTGTGGTTTCAGGTAAATAAAACATAGTATTTGAATTGTGTCCTTTTGCATTCTTGCATAGCCACGGGGTTGTTCCAGAGTGTTATACAGTTCGTCATGTATACGATCAAAACACCAATGCTACTGTTTTAACAGTTTAGTGTCAAGAAGCCGTAAATAATAAAATGAAAATCTGTCCGGACACATGTGGTGTTTCGCCACTGGGTGGCAGCATTGTGTTAAAGATACCAACAGCAACGCTGCGTGTTCTGCAACACCTGCATGACAGGTACGGCCACGCGCTTTTAGAGGAGCCCAGGAGGAGGAGGCGAATATCCGGAAAATATGATCAATAACAGCAATATTGGGAGCTTGCTGGTTCCTCAACGGATATGTAAACATGCATCTGGAGAGTAATATATGATTTGCAGGCTTCAAGTAGCTGCCTGAGCGCGCGATCACACAAACCGGCAAACGTGCAGTAGAATAAAGAAAAGGAGCAACAGAACCAACGTCTGCGGTTGCTCATGCAGACGTTTCTTCTAAAAACACAATAAATGCCAAGTGAAATCAGTTGACATCTCGCATGAGACGTGTCCGTGCACCCTGCTCTGTCTCTTTAACAGCAGCTCCTCTGGTCCCTCCCATTCCTGCAGCCCTCCAGTGCTGCTGGCCTGAGATGGGAGCGCACACAGCGGCACCATCACGGCCGAAGAAACGGGATAAACCTGGAAAAGAACACGTCCACGCAACAATACCACATAGGTACGGCGGAGAGAAGGGAAGGACAAAAGATGGGATAACGAAACAATTGATTCACTTCAACCGGATCACACCGCTTGACCGCGTTCTCTGAGAAACTCCGATGTTGTCGTCGCTTGTGTTTTGCGCTTTTTATCCTTTCTCCTTGAGCGCTGCTGATACAAAGGCGCTCGGTCTGGAGCAGCAGCAGCAGCAGCACCTGGGATTACTGCCATATGAATGGAGAAGAGTGAACGGACCTGCTATCACGGGCAAACACGGAATGGTAGACACAGACAGTGAGTAAATCTAGCAGGATTAAAACACTTTCTTAATTTTTTTCTTCTTCTCTCCCTGGGAGCTAGACCCCCCCCCTCTCCCCGTGTCACCCCGCGAGGATAGATGCTGTCATTGTGTCAAGTCCGAGCTTTTTGAGAAAGGGGAGAAAAAAATGAAAACAAGAAATCTTCTTTTGAAAGTGTCCCTTTTCTGGAATAATGCATGAGAAAGACGAGCTGCATGAGATTGCCGCTTTGTGTTCCCTTCCCTGCCTCACACGTCCCCAGCTCTCCCTCTGCCTGACCAGCCGGTCTCTCTTGTTCAGAATGGGATGTATTGTCGCATCTGCGCAGCCCACGACAAGTGTCAGCAATTGCCCCGTGTGTTTCTGAACGGGTTACCTGAAGGCCTGTTTTTTTTTTTTTTTTTTTAAAACACTGTCCCTGCTTTCTGACTGCAGGTGGCCATTGTTGTCGATAAGGACTCTGTGGAGAACTGGACTATAAAAGGACACACGGTGCGCCCTTGGCTTCATTCACCCAGCGTGTGTGAGCCGGGGTCAGTCGCAGAAAGAAATTAGGCACAATATGGTGGAGCCTGTGGGGTTTACCGAGGCGTGGAAAGCACAATTCCCGGAGTCTGATCCCCCCAAGATGGAGCTGCGATCCGTCGGGGGCATCGAGCAGGAGCTGGAGAAGTGCAAAGCTTCCATCAGGCGCCTGGAGCAGGAGGTGAACAAGGAGCGCTTCCGCATGATCTACCTGCAGACCCTCCTGGCCAAGGAGAGGAAGAGCTACGACAAGCAGCGCTGGGGCTTCAGGAAGACGCCGCTGAACGAGGGGATGGACCCCGCGGCCACACAGGGCGCAGAGTGCCAGTCCCAGCAGCCGCACATGCAGGAGACCGGTGGAGTCGGAATAGCAGTAGTGGGTGGAGGGTACGGTGGTGGCAGTATGGAGAGGAGCCGCTATCAGCCTCTTGGAGATGGAACTGGACGGTCCAAACCCAGGCCTCCGCCAGCCAGGAAGTCGGCCTCCCACGGAGACGGGCTGGAGTCGGCCTTTGAGGTACCCCAGCAGGCTGAGTCCACGTCTTGCGACAACCTCGATGGCCTCTCGCCGTCCAAGCAGAGAGGCGGCATCTCGGTCTCGGTCTCCCCCCGCAGACTCAACCTTCCGCCCCCAGACAAGGACCTGCCCTCTGACCCCAAGGACAAGCTGGGAATGGGACTTGGCGTGGCGGCCCTTCGGTCCAACTTTGAGAGGATCAAACGGGCCAACTCTCACTCTGCGGGCGACGTAGCGAAGGGCCAGGAGAAGCAGCAGCAGCCTCTGCCGCCGCCGCCGTTCTACTCGAACATGGAGTTCCACCACGAGAGGGGTCTGATCAGGGTCAACGACCGGGACGTTTCTGACAAGATCAGCACCCTGGGCAGCCAGGCCATGCAGATGGAGCGAAAGAGATCTCTTCACTCCCTCCCGGGCAACCTGGCAACGGTGGCAGGGGAGCTCCGCGCCAGGCCCGTGTACAGAGGCCGGTCCACCGAGAGCACCTGCGGCTACGACGCAGAATATGAAGACGGGGAACCCAACCAGCGACAAGCAGGGAGGGCCAATGGTGGCAAACCTCCACCGCCTCCATGGCAGCCCTCTGAGTTCCAGGCCTACTCCAGCGTCTATGTTGGTGGGGTGATGATGGGTGAAGGTGGCGGTGGAGACGGGAGAGGCGGTGGGAGTGGTACTGGAGTCACGATGAGAGACGTCGTGGGAGGTGATGACCACCTCCTGACCTGGCCTCGCCGCTCCTACTCCCCGGGGAGCTTCGAGGACGTTGGTGGAGGCGGTGGCTACACACCGGACTGCAGCTCCAACGAGAACCTGACGTCCAGCGAGGAGGACTTCTCCTCGGGACAGTCCAGCCACGTCTCACCCAGTCCCACCACGGCCTTCCGCCGGCCCTTCAGGGAGAAGAGCCGCTCGCCGTCCCAGAACTCCCAGAACTCCCAGCACTCGTTTGACAGCAGCAGCCCTCCGACGCCGCAGTCCCAGAAGCGTCACCAACGGCAGCAGGGAGGCCACGTGGTCATGTCTGAAGCCACTATTGTGAGCGTTCGCAAGACCGGTCAAATCTGGCCACCTGGTGCCCATCATGACCTCGTGCCCCACGGTAGAACATCCCATGACAACAGTTTCCATGGAGACCACCTAGGTGAGTGGTGGCTGCTGCCTCTAATCTTTGTTGTGATGGAAAGCAGGCGGGCTGCTGGACCCCAGAGAGAAACCGAGTGTGTCTGGTTGTGTGCGGAGGAATGACAAATGAATGAACGCCTGAGTGAATGAGTGTAATTCAGTCACGTTTTGGCATCTATTCTTTTGCATTTTTAGCCACTTCCTCACGTAATACGGCTTTCCTGTTCAAACCACAAAGCAGCCAAACGATGACGTAATTGATAGTGTGTGCGTGATTGTGTGCTCTTTGGATGGCCTCGCGTGGGAGACAGATGAAGATCCACCTCTGCGTATTCCTGGAATGTCAGTCGGGTGGGTGAACAATGAATGCGGTCAGTCTGGGTTGAAACTGCAGGTCTAGCCTTTCTCAGACGTCTCCTGCGGCTCTGAGAATGAAATTTCATTCACAGGTGTCTGTCTGTCTGCCTGCCTCTCTCTCTCTCTCTCTCTTTCTGCCTGAAACGTGACCGAGTAAAAGACAATCCCCTGAGCCTCCAAGCTGAAACTCTTCACCCGCTTTTATCACAGAGAAGGACAAAAGAAATCCACTCTCCAAACAATCATGTACCGCATCCCTAACCGCTTAGTCACAGCCGTTGAGCCATGGCTCCTGTAATAAAAGAAGAAGAAGCAGCAGCGAGCAGATAGATGAGCAGCCTGGAGCTAACTTGGTAGTTCAGGCCCAACAACAGTGGACTGTGTCGCTCGCTCAAAGAAGCACATTAGCAGGACTTGGTTTGCTGTAATTCCACAGTAAAGTTTCCACTGCAAACCAAACACTGCTCTGGTAGTTCAAATATTTGACATGTTTTGTAGTCATTGAGTGGTGTTTACCGAGGTGCGGTTAGCTGCAGTTGTGCAGTATATTTAGCCTGTTGCCTGTGTTTTAGCGCCCACTGTATTGTAACAGACTGGACCAGACAGGCAGCAAGGTGCAGGCATCAAACGCCCGCTGCAGAGCCGGGACAGTTCAGAGGAGAAGAGGTTGTCAGATAGGTAGTGAGAGAATGAGGGACTGAGAACACAAAGGGCTGAGATGCCAACTGTACCTGCACAGTAAAGTTCTAGAAAGGCTTAATACCATTATGTTGCTGTTGCACTATTAGATGCAGTACTGAAGATGTTGCTGTCATCTCTTTGGGCGGCATTACTGTCTGAAACCCGATGCCGCTCATTGCCTAAATATCCTTAACAGAGAACGGGTCTCTTTGCATCCATAATTCATTTATTTGAATAGAACCACTGACACACTGGTCCTGGTGGAATCCGCTAAAATGTTTTTCCCAGACATGATGCGATCATCAAACTACAGCATCGCATCCTTTCCAAGATGAACCACCTGAGACATAATTGCGGTGAAAGTGAAAGACATCTTTCCTTTTCATTACCATTCCCTCCCCGATGACAAACAATAGGCCAACAGCATTAACGCTTAAGTGCAATGCTAACACGCGTAGCTCTAAGAGCCATTCACATTGTGCGCGGTTGGGAGATAGTGATGGCTGGCTAATTCCCCAGCTGCTATGGTTAGGATTATCGCTGCACTGTCTGCTCTCTTTGTTTTAACATCTTTTCCACAACAGTGAGCCCTGTGGGGAGTTTGGCGAGCCGGAAGAGCAGGGATGGAGGATAGGGAGGGGGGTGGGGGGGGGTGGGGGGTCATTTAGTGGGATAATCTGGATTTTTGAGCATAAGAAGTAAAAATGTTGGTTAGACACCCCGCAGAGTGGTTTTGTTTCCTCGGTTGGGTTTAAGCTGAGGGCAGACGGGCGTGATGTTGACAGCGAAGGTGATGATAGCGATGAATATTGCCCCGGCGGCCTGTAAGGGAACTAAAGTGTTTTTAGTGGGCGGCTGATGATGATGATAATAATGAAGAGTGGGCCGGTGTTGTGAGGAAGACTTGAGGGAGGCAGAGTGCAAGGCAGCGCCGTCGTTTCTCGCTTCATTGGTCAGGGATGCGGGGGCTGCAGAGAGGCACAGATGGGAAGAACTCTCCCGTTGCGTAACAGAAACACACACACACACACACACACACACACACACACACACACACACACACACACACACACACACACACACACACACACACAGGACTGAAGTTAAACGTGAGGTGGATTAAGATCAAAACCAAAACCCCCCACATGTATTACCAGATGAAAGTTTTCGTGAGGTCAGTTCATTGAAGAAAAGGAGCTTTCACTACCTACAGTAATGGAATGGGTGGTGACCAAAATGCCATTTTTCCTCCAGAGGCTGTTTCCATTGATTCATTTGAAGGGAAATAGTCCTCTTAACCAGGGAATACCTGTGGGTTTGTGTCTGTGAGGGCGGGGATGCCAGAGCAGGACAGACCTGAAAAAGCTTCAATGGCTGTATTGTCCACAACCTCCACCTCCCTCAGCTGGGTCCTGTCGGGGGCTATATTTTAAGACCGGCACGGCTGTCTCTCTTCAACCTCTCTGGTCTCAGGGTTATTTATCACTTGAATTTCTTACATTCACAAAAGTAACACAACATATTGCTCATACCATTTGGCTAAATGACCTCAACGGCTAACATAGGTCAGCATAATCTGATATGCCCCACTAATTCTGAAACAGATTCCTCCAAAAAGGAGGAATATATCAATAAAACAAAGTAATACATTTACAAAGGAACTGCAAGGAGCTGTTAAAACAATGACTACATTTGATTTAAAAGTCTAAAAAGACTTTTGACTATATTCAGCCCTGTTTGAACCTATACCTCCTAGGACCAGCAAAACATTACGTGTGTGTGTGTGTGTGTGTGTGTGTGTGTGTGTGTTTTAGCATGTGTTGGAAAGGACAACAAAAAGGGCTCGGTGTCCCTGAGGGACATTGGCAGATCAAATCTGATGGTGTGTGTGTGTTTCTGTGTCTGTGTGTGTGTTTCTGTTTTCTTCTAAATATTTTGTTGCTTAACATCTCAATGTGTAACATACATTTCCTCGGACATAAGAGCCGAGCGTGTCGCGTGCGATTGGTCTCAACAACAAGCCGGCGATCAGTGGAGATCGAATGATGAAAGGAAATGATGGGTAGACACGGCTCGCGAAACACCCAGAGAGATTTTGTCGGTGGTACCTTTGGCCAAACTTGCATGCTTTACAGTAGTCTGGCGTGGCACAGTGACCCTCTTTTCACACTGCGGGGGCTGCAGCGTTTCAAAAGGCTTATTCAGTCTGTGCTGTTGAGAGCGAGCTTGGCAGTAAAGGCCTCGGTTACCTCAGCCTGCAGGCTCACAGTCGGGCCCCGAGTGTTCGGAAGGAGAGGAGAGAAGCAGAAGAAGAGGTGGAGGTGGAGGGAGGGGTGAAGCGGATCTGCCTTTCTTGCCAGATGGGTGCTCCCCTCAGCCTTTCAGTGGACTGTTGCAACCTGCTCGGACCGAACATGCCGGCACAAAGCGGCCCCTTTGTTTCCTTTTTGCTGGGACCAGTTATGGAGGAAGAACACTTCCTCTCTGAGAAAAAGCAATAAAATAAAAAAAAGCCTACAAACTCATTCAAGATTTGAGCTAGTTGGCTAGTTTTTGCAGCATTCTTGATATGACACCATGCAACAACTTTAAGGGGCTCAAAAAAGAAAAACACAAGATGCAAACTCTCCTATGTATATAGCAACCATGCCTGGTGGTGTGTCATCCCATGTTTCTGCAGTAGGAGTCCAGCTTGACACGGAGGCTGCCGTGGAGTTGCTCCGTTGGCAGCGGGCAGGAGGGGGGAGCAGCTCCAGCTGCTACCCAGAGAGAGGCTTGGGTTGTAGGGCTGGACCTGCCAGCTTCAGCCCTACACTCAAACGTTTGTGTGTGTGTGTGTGTGTGTGTGTGTGTGAAAACAGTTTTAGGGATGGGGGTTCGGACACTCAAGCTAAACTTTGGTTGTAGTGAAGCTGATTGGATGATAATAACTGGACTCTGCAGAAAAAGACACGCAAATACAAACACACATGAACACAAACTCACAGCCCTCCAAAAAAAGAATCGCTATTCCCTGCTTCTGTTTATTTCTTCTCCTTTTTTTGTGTGCGCTTGTATGCTTCCTTTCCAGCCACAATCTTTCCTCTGGTGACCAACAGCTCTTGTAAAAAAAAAAAAAAGGAAAAAAAAGAAACTTGGAAAATCCCGTTGACTCTTTTCTGCCCATGTGTAGCTGCTTGCCCCTTCTTTTGAGCATCGGCCATCTTGGCTCTCAGGAACATGGCCTACGTCGTTGGAGTCACTGAGCTTGTCATCTGGATCGGCCACAGTGCGGGGAAACTGCGCTAGTTAGCGTCCGCCGCTAACCACGTACCACAGGCATTGTAATGCGAGTGCTTACTGGTGTTTATTTATTTTCTTTCTTCCTGGTTTTCGACGCGTATATACTACTGGGGGGGGGGGTGTAATGGAAAATGGAAATGGTCTCTGGCTGAGACCACAAGGCAATGTGGCGTCCATGAAGATTAATATCAGAATGACCCAAATGGTCTTTAGACATAATTTGTCCAGCTGTGTCGGTGCCCCCGAGTATTAGATTATGTAGTATAGACATTGAAATCGCATTCCACCTATTTTGCACGTCAACGTCCATTTTTGAAACTCAAGCACTCATGCCACTTGAGTATCTACATCCTGTGTTTCATGGGTTTGATAGACATGGACATTAAGCATCTTTCATTGCATTATGGGAAGAGTAGGACCCAGCGTTTTGGGCTCTTGACCCATACGTAAGCAACTAAAGGTTAGATTATATCTGCTCCTTTTGCCATTGCAGCGCGATGCTAAATTGTTGGGAGTGCTCTCGAAACACCAAAATTAGGATATAAAATATAGTACATATTGCTGATGTCTGCTTGAAAACATATGTCTAATACAACAAGACTTGAAAGTCTTTTGACGGATGCATATTCCGACGTGATCTGAGCCTTTCGGGGTGGGTGAGAAATCATGAAGACACATCCTGCGGCAATGCATCAAAGGGTTCTTAAAGAGGCATGTGTGTGGAAAATAATGCAAGGTTTACACATTGCACACATGTGCAATTGAGAGCCAAGTGATGCACTTCTCTGGGTTCGAGGGCAACAGAAACCTGTCTAGTCATGCAATCATGTAAACCCTAATCTCCACTCTTCAGTCTGGGAATTAGAAACTGGCTAACAATCAGATTAACCATGTGTCCCTCATACAACACAGCTCACACCACGCTGCACTCATCGCAACACTAATGCATGATGTCCTATATATTACGGATGGGATTATCATTACTCACAAACCAGCGCTGGCATGTATGCACGACGGGTTACAGAGGAATGATGGTTGAAAAACACCAAAACAAATGTGTACAATGGTGATGTTTTCTTATTAAATTATGATAATGTGTGCTTGGTGGTTTACTCCGGCACTACAGCATGTAGATATTCCTGGTATCTACTCGCTGTATCTCTCTCTTATTTTTCCTGTTTCCCCTTCTTTCCCTTCATTCAACCAGCTGCTTCTACTTTCCTTTTGCTTGGAGCCAATTAGAGGTGCATCACCTTTCCGGTTTTGTTTTCCGCGGGTTTTCCACCGAGCGAGGAGGGAGGCAGGGAGAGATCAAAGTCACGACCCCCCCTGCAGGAGCAAGCAGGCTCTCTCTGTAATTGTCCAATAGGGGTTTAACTGACGAATGCCTATAAAACAACACAATCAATGCCAAATGTCAGCAGCCGGCCTCCTTGTTACAGAACAGTGCAGACCGCCGAGTCTATTCCCCTGCGCCTGCACGGCTGATGCTCATGGAGCCTTTTTAGTTTTCTCTCTTTTCCTCCAGCTAGTTCTTTATGTCTACATTTCTGTCCACCATGCACTCCTGGCACCGGTATGTTCAATCCTTGTATCTTAAGTGTGTGTTTGTGTTGACAGGCAGTTAAGAGCTTCTGATTCTTCGGAAAAAAAGGGTTCAGTTGACTTTAATGGAGTTAGCCTCGGTTTACTGTCAGTAGTAAGGATTGTGGCTCACTGAGGGTTAAGCTATGCGTGGGATGTTGCATTTACCATCCTTGATATCAAGAGCGGCGTGGATGCAAAGAATATGAAGCACCGTGCACCGGTCCGCACAGACGCATTGGTTATTTGGTACAGTAGCGAAATATCAAATGACAGTCTGATTACTTTCATCATACACCGTTCAGCAGATTTTGTAGTGAATGTTCACATTTCTTTCACTTTGATCAATGTATCCTCTCTTCTAGAAGAGAAGAGCTTCTTCGAGAAGCAGAGAAGTGGGTAGTGTTCACATCGGACTCCAGCTGGGCACAATTGCCGGACAGGATCCTGACGAAGCCCTTGATGGTCAAAACATTGCCTCATTAGATTCTTGGGGACTTGTACTATCGAGAGTGGGGACTACTTCTCCTTTGCCAGAAGTGGAGCACAGGAGTTGTCAGTGCACTCCTGCAGGGACAGAAAACCCCCTGAAGTCGTTTACATAGCGAAGCTGAAATGCCAGAGACGAGGGATGAAGCACCTCAGACCTTATTAGCGTGTTGTAGCTTCAGATGATGATGAAGAGCTACAAGATGAGACGCCTTGCCCTCTTCCTCTCTGCCAGACAGGACGCATGCACGCACATACTCTCTCTCTCTCTCTCTCTCTCTGGCCCTCTTGCTGTGTCTCTCACTCAGTAGCCTGGACGCAGACAAACTGTATTCATGTCTGGTCAGACATGTTGCTTGGATCACAGTTTGGGTTCAGTGGCATTTAATTGGATCTAGATCCAGTATGGAACCAACGTTTCAAACCCAAATCCTTTTGAAACACATCCACTTTGCTTTCAACGTTTGTAAGCAACTGAAATTGAAAAATAACTAAAATTCGAAGGAAAAAAAAGGAGTTATATTCAGTTACTGAATCGGCAGAAATGAAACACATTTGCAGCTCGCTAAATCAAAACTGGGACGCTTGCCTCCTTTGGGTCCTTCAACTCTCTCTCTCTCTCTTTCTAGCAGTGTGTCTCTCGCTCTCTTGTCCTCAGGCTTTTTGTTATTGGACTGTGTATGCACTGGGCAGCTGGATGGGTTTGCTCAATAAATGGCGCTTGTTTCAGGCTGCCAGGCTATTAGAGGCGACGGTGGTGTGTGTGTGTGTGTGTGTGTGTGTGCGCGCATGCACATGTATGGTTTCGGGGGCCGAACCTTCTGTGTGAGTGAGTTAGAGAGAGACACAGAGGGAGAGAAGTTGCAAAAGAGAGAGTGAGAGACTGCAGAAGGGGTTAGCTGTGCTATCAAAATAACACATTATCAACTAAATGAGCAAAGGGACTGGCTGTTGATCAGCGTTGCAGCTGGCCACTTGTGTCTGGAGTTGAGAAGAATAACCACACTGGCGTATTCACATTTCAACAGATTTTGTCGGGTTGAAACTGTGCAAGATGCACTCAGGATGCACTAGAAACACAGATGTGTTCGTGAGAATGGAGGCAAGGGGTCAGCGACGGTGATTGCGATGCTTTGTCTGGTTTCTGGGAATATGCGTCGTGGACCAGACCAGGACCAGCGAAAGAAGTCATGTGTTATATGGCATAATGGCACCACATTGGTTTAAGTCATGAAAACACCACTGCTCCATTTTTTTTTTTCAATCATTTTCTTTTATATTTTTGCATTTTAGTGTCATAATGGGAATGATGACAACACGTATGCCTCAGTCATTTCTAAATAATGTCCCATCACTACTTGCTGTTCCAAAGATGTCCTCTTATAAAGTGGTGAAAAGGACATCAGTGGGTACTCTTCTCATAGACATATGAAGGCAGCAATGGCTGCGTATGGATTCAGAGTGGATACTGTAGATGCTGTTTGGAGGATGGGTGCACAGATGGAGGGAGAAACTGCCTGTGCTGTGGCCCGATCGATTTTTGAGGGAGGAGCAGAATCTCTCCTGTCTGACCAGCCATTTGTTAAATGTCAAGAAACAAGATAAACACAAAATAACTTCACCAGATGTGAGGACAAGTTTGATTCCCATCACGTTTTCTCTGACTCGTCTACTTTTATTGTGTGTGTGTGTGTGTGTGTGTGTGTGTGTGTGTGTGTGTTGTTTGTTGAGCCGCCGGTTGCAGAGGGACTGGATGACCGGAGGCTCCTGGGGAAGATCATATTTCATGTCGTGAACTGCCTCCCTCCTCTTTCCTCCATCTCTTCACTGAATGCCCTTCAGTAACATCCCTCCTTCTGTGATATCTCTTTTATGTCACTTGATATCCCTTTTTCTATCCCCCTGACCATTTCTCTCTCTCTCTCTCTCTCTCTCTCTCTCTCTCTGCCCCTTTCACTCAGTGCTTTTCAGCCTGGAGCACACTATACAATACAAAGGCTGATTTTAAGCCCAATTTGGTCTTCAAGTTCGTGGAGAGGCTCCACTTGTCTGCAAAGATATCGGACACATCAGCAGTTGGCAAACGTTGTAGGGTTTTAATTTGTTGTTACATTGGATGTGTTTCAGTATAACAGGTGAGTTTGAGATCAATCTGAAGTGATCCTGATCACAGAAATGTGAATGGAAATCACCCGTCCGCAAAAATCTGATGATGAACATGATGCATCCTTTTCACAGTCATTCAGATTTTTAAAAGCCTCTTCGCCGCAGCTGCATTGTCCCATTCAGTTTTTCTGCTTCGGTCCATTGTTAGCCGTCTTTTTCTCCTGACGGGCAACAAGCCGGCAGCTCTCAGCCTGCCTCAAAATGGAGACGAGAAATCCTACTTTCCAGCTCAACCTGTGCCACCGGCAGCAGGGCACTGGGAGCACATATTTTCACTTTGAAGAAAATGAACATAACTTTCAAATGATGCAGAGGCTGAGACGCGGATTAATAACAACCACTCTGGATAGTCTCTCTCTCTCTCTCAGAGTTATGCAATCTGTAAATCCTCAACAGAAACCTTGTGCAAACAACCCTGACTGCAAGATAACGTGGCTGTAAGGAAGGCGTGTAACGCCTGTGCTTTGCCGATATGTCTGAGATGGCTAAAAGCCAAATGGGCACTTTGTCTCAAACATAAGCGTTTATGCTATTATCACATATAAAAAACTACTGTTTGACGGGTGTGTAAAATGCCAAAAACAAACTCGGCCCGGAAACTTGGATCGCTTGACACTGACTTGATTTCTCTGTTAACAGAACAACACTGAGTGACAGAGCTGCCTGTGAATGTAGGAGGAAGAGACTAGGAAGAGAATATGAAGTGATTCCTCATGTGCTGCTTTGTCGTGGGATCTGGAGCTTCCACATGGTGTCCACATGGTCGAAGCAGTCTCATGTAACTACGCTTTTTTTTTTCTCCTCCCGTTTTCTTTTTCTTCTTCTTTCTCTTATTCCTTGTCAGCTCTTTGTTCCTTCTTTCTCTCTGTTGTCCTTTTTTCTTTCTTTTTTTCTTCTTCTTCCTCGCTCCAGTTTCTACAAATCTTCATGTGTCATCGTCGCTGCAGCTCCTTCTCATTTGGCCCACTTTGTAGACCTATAAATGGCAGAGCGGGCTCGGGGCGAAGCGCTTGTGATTGGCTCGGAGTGACAACTCAAGAAGTATTCTCTCGGTCACATCTGTAAGGAGGCCGTACAGTAGCTCTCCTCGCTCAATTCATGCTGTGTGTGTCTGTGTGTGTCTGTGTGTGTTTGTCTGCTATCCAACAGTATAAAGCCAGAGGAAAGTTTTGGGCTAAAACCCAACATGAATACATGCAAATACTAATACAGAAATTTAGAAGCAAACTCACCATCTCATACACACGTAGAGCTGAATACATAGCCGCAAATTGACTGCTGGATTTTTGCCTCACCGCCTAATCCCTTTCTCCGTCATCCGTTATCCGTTATCCATTATCTTTCTTCATTTTTAAAGGAAGTAAATAATACTTTAAAACATATGTATGTTAATGGATGGAGACAAATCTTTTTTGTGTGGAGTTCCCAAATACATCCTACACATGAGAAATGCTGTGTTTTTAAATACAAAGCCAGGGGAGCGATTAGACTAAAACGTCCATGGCCTAAAACCACACGTGTGGAGAAGTGAGCTGAACAAGACATCAAGCAACACAGATATAGTCAAGGATGCTCCATTGTTTGTGTGGAATGTTAATCTGTCTAACTTGTCTCCACGATGTATTATGTTAACAGGTTATACAAATGGGATGTTTACCCTTCGAACAAGAGATCCTGTTCTTCCAGTGTTGTCTTAAGAAAATTACATTTACGATTTGAAGATCCAGGCAAACTGTCTCAGGCGGCTCCAAACGCCGCAGTAGACGAGATTAGAGTAAAAGTCCCGCTGTAGCTACCGTGAGACACATAATCACTAATGATGGCCGTGTGAAACACGACGACTTTCCCACCGCCGACGGCTTTGTTTTACCTCGGTAATGACCATTATCATTGAATAACCTCCCACGGTTCCACTTCGTCTGTAGATGGACAAAGCCTGTTTGCTCTGACTTTGACTTAAATCTGCGAATCCCCTCGTAGCTCCACTCAGTCGCTCACAAGCAGATGCTGAGTAGTACACACACACACAGTGGTGTAAACGACACCGCAGCTTGGCGACGCGCTCGGTCGTGTGCCTCCGTCTGTCAGAACAAATTCAGGTTAGTCACCCATCATGTGAAACAGGGCTAATATCTAATTAACTACACGCTATAGGAAATGGAGGGTTTTGTACATTTAACACCTTTTTGCTTCTTCTTCTTTTTACTGATTTCAGTGATGGAGACGTTTCTCTTTGGATATGTGCAAAACTAAAATCATTTTTTTTCCTCTGGATTAGAGGATAGTTTCCGATTTCAATTTATTATCGGACACCCACAGTGTGAGCTTAATTTCCGATTGGACAGCGCTGTGAAAAGTGATTGACGTGGCGTTTCCCCCTCTCTGCAGTGGACTGGACGGCGGCCAGAGGACTAGGTGTCTCGAGGAATCCCTGTGTCACCAGAGAAGCTTTGGCACACACAGATAAAACTCGCTGCAGACAACCTCACACCCAGTACTGTTTACTCGAGACACACTTCCTCCTACAGGCCTTGTCATGGGATCTGAGGCGTGTTCCCTAGTAGCAGAAACGCACTGGTCCCTCGGTGGAAATGCTGTTTCTTTGAAAGCTTCTGCTCGCGTGTGCAGAGAGTTACTGGCCACAGAGGGATGCCACTCCCTGCTGTGGATGTGTGTCTGTCTGTTAATGTTAATGTGGGCACAATGTGTTCTTGTAATTGTGTGGTTGTGCGCTTTTGACAGACCGCCTTGAGTGTGACCTTGTATTGAAAGCAGAGAGCGATCTATACGAGGCCCTGTGGTGCCCACAGTCTGCTCTCCGGGCCGGAGAAAAGTGGAATAATTGTATTACTGTTGTACCGCGCCAAGAGATATTCATAACTCTATCGATCGCTTAAACGAATCCATGGTGAGGGTGCCCATCAGAAGACCTCTATAAATCTTTCAGCAGAAGATGGCTGTGCCCTTGTCTGTGTGAGATGACCATACTCACAATCTGTGGCAGTCATGTGCTTAGCTTTCACCTTCCCGAAGTTTTCTCTTCACGCTCCAATGTTCTGCAGCAGATCAAGAGCACGTCCGTAAGCAGACTCGCAAGCAAGCAACTAGACCGTTTCCTTTTGTTTCGGTCGTTGGAAATGAAAGAAAAAGATCCACACATTACCTCCAGGGCTTATAGTGCCATAAGAGTATTTATGCAGGTTGTGTGTCTGGTTGTTTTAGCACAATCGCATAAAATAAAGCATCAAGGTACTTGCCATATTTCTTCCATCTCCTGAAGATAGAGGGCTTCCAGAGAACCAAACAGATGGCTCGACTGTGTGAGGAGACGCATTGCTCCACACCGTGGAAACTTCCAGTGTTTTACACTGACGCAATTAGCTGTAATGAATTGAATTAGCCCGCCAAGGTAGAGATGGCTTCAGTGAAAAACACAACACGGGGAGAATCAGATGCTCCTCTGGCAGACACATTGTGGCATCACGCTTCAAGGCCTCTGTTCTTTCACCAACAGATGTGTTAGTTTTATGGAAGTGTGTTTGGATGAGAGCTCAAGTGAGATTTTTGTGCGCGTGTGTGCGCGTGTGTGTGTGTGTGAGTGTCTTGAGTGAGTGTGTGTCGGCCCAAAAGCTAAATGCAGCTATCAGGATATATTGCTGAATCCAGGGAGATGTCTCCCTGTCTCACTCACAAAACGGGATCCTTGTGACAAGTTCTTATATATTTTATCCCAAAGAGCGTACATAAAGTCCAAAATAAGCTGTGGTCTCAAACTGTCCTCTCGTCTTTTGTCTTTCTAAGAGGCCCAAATTAGCTCAGTCACAGTGACGCAGCAGTTGGAGCTTTTTTATTTTGCTCTTGCTATATATATCAGAATTATTCTTTTATTTAGCACTATAAGAAGCGATAACTGAATTCATTTTATTTTATATGCCATGTTTTTTTATTGAAGTTAAACGTGTCCACGTGTGTCGTTTCACTGACTTTGTTTGTTTTCTAGTCTGCACCATGAGTGGATTCCTTTTTCACATCATGAAGCCTTGAATGCAAACATAGGGATTTAGTTTGACTGGCAGCATGGCTGGATAACATCAGGGCTGACGTCGAGAGCTTGTGACCTAAACATTGTTGGCAAATGGTGAAGTTAGACGTGTTTACCAGTCAATAATTCAAACCCCCTCCAAAATCTGGTTGTTCTCAAACAAACAAGCTCAGCAAATGCAGTGTAAACATCTTATTGGGGAGGCTGGTGTATGGCATGTGCACGTCACAGGAAAGGAACGGTTTTGGTTAGCTTTGATTAGCATGTGTCGGCCTCCAGTCGATGCTGTTTGGCCCGCTGTCGGTCGGCCTGTCAGTCATTCTGGTAATAGGCCACAGAAAAGCAATGCTAGTGAATTAACTATCAGTCGCATAAAGTCAAGAAACAAAGATTAAAAAACATGTATGCGACTCCAATGTCATTCAGGACACACACACACACACACACACACTGACTGACTGACTGACTGACTGACTGACTCTGGAAACAATTGGGATGCATGTGATGAGGAAGTGCAAAACCGCCTGTCTCTGTCTCGAGCAAAACTAAAGTGGCATGTTTCCAGAAATAGTGCAGGAGAATTACATCCCTCCTCTGTCAGCTGGAGTGTTGATCATAGTTACTAAATCTCCGCCGCCTGTGAGTGTGTCCATTTGTGTTTTAAAGACCGCGAGAGACGAAATCTTTACAGGGCGTCGGAGAAATTCACTGTGATATAAAAAGAACTTCCCGACGCTCGGAGTATATATTAGAATAATTGCAGTGTAGTTTAGGTTTCATACCATGTTAAATGGTCTGTATTATTTTGGCGGAAATACAAAGGACAGTTTTAATATGCACAGGCCTGTAATGGACAATAAAATGTGGACATTTTTATCTTGCCTTCTCTGCCTCCCGCTTCGATGCTTCTTGGTGCTTATTCTTCTTTTTTTCTCTCTGTCACTGTACTTTAAAATTCACATCTCAGTTGAGGCTCTTATGTAAGTGAATTAGCTGGCAATGTAGCGTTTCATTTTTCATGTGCTGTGCTGGCAATGAGGGACTAGCTGGCTTATGTCATCCCTCTCTAGCTGAGGAGATTTAAACATGAAACGGAATGCAGCTGATTCTGCCATGAATCTGCAAGCCTGTCTTACTTTCATTTCTCCGGTCTTATGCCTACTGTAAATATGTATTTCCAACCTTAATATGAGATGTTCAACAATCCCATATGTGCAACGCTTACAAACATTTGTCCACATAACGTACTTTAAGGGATATCACCCAGCCCTAGTTCAGTGCTTAATCTTCCAAAAGAAAAAATGGATCTTTGGAACTCATGTGTTCTTTCTTAATTCTTTAATGATGTCTCTACTCAAAGCAGCACACATATTAACCATATGGAGTAATGTTGTCATTCTGCCTTTTCACTGCGCTATGCATAGATCCTGTAATTCAGTCAGATGTGTGCTCATGCACTCAAGACACAAAAAGACAAATTTAGGTAGGTTATTGCTAAAAGTCTGAAGGACAAGCCGCTCTAGCAGCACTTCTCAGAAGGTCACTGTAAACACATCAATCCACCAGCCTCAGCACTCTGTGTATTTTAGAGCATCCGAAGATAGATTGAATGTATTAGTAGCGGTATCCAGGTTAAAGGGTGTTATCCTATTCAGGTGGATATATTGGTATTGATGGTGGGCTATTTTCTTGCCATTTTAGTCTCAAGGCCAAATTATTTGTGCGGGAAATAGAGGGAAAACCAATGCTCTGCAAAGTACACTATCTTTGCAGGCCTAACACATTGAAATTAACTGATATGGCAAACTTGTTAGCAACAGTTAAACATTCAGCAGATTTTTCCATTCCATTATCCAAACCGCGTATCCTACATCAGTCAGAGGATTTAATGACTTTCTTTCAGGCGATAGCTTCTGTCTGACCAATGCTCACTTTGTGCTTTAATGTGGATATTATTTACGTGCATGTTTATTTGTGGTCGAGGCCGAACGACAGCAGAAACGCTTCTGCTAATGCTTTTTAAGTCAGATGTCGGCAGCGCTGCTATATTTTGACACCGATGGCACAGTCACTCATCTCGTCTGTTCGAGACTGATTCATGGATCTCAGGCGGAACATCTGACTGAGGGGACAGCGAGGGTGGGACGTCACATTTAAGTGTTTGTGTAAACGTCTGTACATGCATGTCTTCATCCTCCGTGGCTTGAACGAGTAAAAAAAAAATCTATTTTCGATCTGCTAGGGTAATGTTTTTAAGGCGTGGAGCATCGACTGACAGGAAAAGAGGGCAGATTTTTAAATAAACTCCTCGGATGAGTAACGAAGAACCATAAAAGGCTTGCAGTCATCAGAGCGACCGCAAATCATCAGAGCGAACAAATGCTGTGAAGTATTTTCAGACTGGGACACAACATAAGCATAGTTAATTTTTCTCTTGAGGCAAAGACTGTGAAAGCATGTTCAAGACATGTGCCGTTTGGTGACTCAAACGAAAACAAGCCTGTGTCCCACATGGCTGTTAAAGACACAGTCTGGATAATGCAGGTACTAATTTGGATCTCTGTCACATCTGTTGGAGGGCAATGGTCGACCTTTTTTTTTTTTTTTTTTTATTCCTTTTGTAGAGTTTAGTCCCTGCTGCTGCGCTGACTTTACTGTTAAAATAATAGCGGATCAGGAGGGCTCAATGACAAATAATAATGCCACAAAAGTGCAATTATCAAAATAATGAACAAGATAGTCGGTATGTAAATAAAAGAAGTGGTAACTAGAGGTAATACCTCTCCGTGCTGAATAAACTCTGTGTGTGTGTGTGTGTGTGTGTGTGTGTGTGTGTGTGTGTGTGTGTGTGTGTGTGTGATAAAATAGAATTCGTGGACTACAGATAGCTTGTCATAATATCACTGTGAAACCTGTAATTGATGACTTCAATTAGAGGCTGAATCACCCCGTGATGGTACTCACACTTTTACCGTACCCTTTTATTTTATTTCTCCACACCATCCTTTTCTCTGCTTTCTGTCAGGGTGCACAGATAATTGTGATAAATGTTGCTGAGAAGGCACAAAACCAACCGGACTGAAATTGGCTGAAATTCCAGTTTTTTTTGGTTTGTTTTTAACAGTCTTCTGTCATTTTACAGATGATACCATTTTAAAATTCCAAACAATATACAGCTGGTTTGTTGAAAAATAATCATAAATTGCAGCTGCAGGTCATTTTACGAGTCATGTTGCAGCAATCAGAGAGATATGAAGAAGAAAACACAGCTGACGGAGATCAAGAGAGAGGTGAAGATGAACTAAAGCGCATGCTGCTTTCCCACGCCCCTCCCTATATACACACACACACACACACACACACACACACACACACACACACACACACACACACACACACACACACACACACACACACACACACACACACACACACACACACACACACACACACACACACACAGAGAGAGCTATGGGTGACTTGGTGATCCTTTTGGTGTGCAGTTGGAGTGAAAAAGTGGGTCACTCGAGGTTCTTGTCCCATTTCTTTTGGGAGCTATTATTTTTTCTCACTCAAGTGTGACGAGGCCCCAACGTCCTTTGTCTCTCATCTCAATGGATAATGGTTTCTCTCTCTCTCTCCACCCCTCTCTCACTTTCTCTCTCTCCGTCCTTGACCACTGGTTGACTCAGTATTGCCTCAGGCTCATTGCCAAGGGCTCCATCTCCGTGCTAAAAGGTTACTTACTTTGGCCAGCGCAGCCGAAGAGGGAGTGTGCACTGACAGCGTGGTGTCAATGTGTGTGTGTGCCTGGTGACCAACGTGTGTTTGTTTTCCAATTTTAGTGCCAAGTAGTTGTAGGCGCAGTACTCAATAATTTACTTGGGTTCAGTTTTGAGGCACTTGATTTCCATTTTTCCCAACATTTTACTTCTACTCCACTACATTTATCTGACAGATATAGTGACTAACATCCATATTTAACAGTATATAAAGTAATATACTTACAGTAAACTAGTAAGTAGACTACTTTACAATTACTATTCAATGCATATGGAATACAAAAATACCAATGCAATAATGTAAACTTCTGAAAGGTGCCCTTCAACACTTTTAGGAGAAATGACAATGTTAAGTTTATCTATAATCAATATGTGAACATTTACATGTACGTAAAAAGTGGAATGCAGGGCTTTTTACTTGCATTTTCACTTTGTGTACTGCCACTTACAACAAGGATCTGAATTTACTGGATAATGTAGATGCACGGTTGACTGGAAAAAGGGTTGCATGTAAAAACACAAACCTAGAACTAGATACACTTACACATTACATTAATGTAACTTGTGAAAGTTTTCTTTACATTCTATATATATATCATGCACAGTTTATCAGAATACACTGGGAAGCACGTTGTTGATATAACTCTGCGTCCACAATGCAGATAGCAGGACTTTAATACTTTAATATAATTAAATCCACATTCTGTCTTCAATGAACTGTTCAGTTGATGGAAACAAAACACAATGGATCTGTTGAAAGCGTTCGCTTCTTGATGATTTGTGATACTTTTAACCCTCTTCTCTGTGTAGCAGTGGCTTCGTGGAAACTGTGACAGGAGTGAACCTCACAAAACCACAAGTATAAATGCTGCTTGTCCTCAAACTTCTGTCACTAGTTTGGGTTAATTGTTTCCATGCACACAGTTGAACTGGTGCTTCCTTGCATTTTTCCTGACGAGTCTACACACACACACACACACACACACACACACACACACACACACACACACACACACACACACACACACACTCTCTTCACCTTCCGGACTTTCAAGATTTTGGGTCAGACACCTCCTCTCTGACACTAACTGTGTGTGTGGGGGGGGGGGGGGGGGGGGGGGGGGGGGGGTTTAGGGGCCCTGGCCTTTTTGTATCTCACCGATATCCCAACAGTAGCGCGGTGCTATCTGTTTCTGCTTAACGTCGGTAAGACAGGTCTTGTATTGTTATATGAAGTTGCTTTTGTTGGAAGACGGGGGGGTAAAAGCAGCAAACACGCAAGTGACACGCTGAGGTGTGTTTGTGTGTTGTTTTGGGTTCACAAGCCTGCTTTCTGGATGAATACTTACCTGCAAACTGACTGCCAAATCCTTTCGTTTCGTCTGGCTTCCCATCTTAAAATGATTCATGTACAGCAGAGTCTGTCTGAGGCCTCAGACACGTTGTGTCTGTCTGGGTCCATTTCTCTGTGTATTACATGGCTACATTTTCCTACACTGACCATACATTTAGTCATTTGTGGGAGCATCCTGGTGGTTGGGTGTTCCGTGGTGTGTGTGTGTGTGTGTGTGTGTGTGTGTGTGTGTGTGTGTGTGTGTGTGTGTGTGTGTGTGTGTGTGGAGTAATATTAACTCAGAGGCATCTTATGACTCATTGTATTTGTCTGGTGAGGGTTTATCTTATTTAAGGTTAACAACATGGCAGACCCAGCTACAGATGGAAGCAGATGTTTATGATATTTTAATGACAAATCTGGTCTATACCTACCAAGTTTATTTGTGTGTGTGTAAATGTTCCTTTTATGTAATGTGATTCATAACATCGAGACACTCGGCTGCCCTGCTCACCACCAAGGGAGGTAGGCGTGTGTGTGTGCGTGTGTGCGTGTGTGTGTGTGTGTGTGTGTGTGTGTGCTTGAGTCATCATGACTGTCAAACAGTCTGAATGTAATGTGTCCAGCAGCATACTTGAGGGAAAGCTCATTTGAAGGCTGACAATATGGCTGTTGAATCCAGAGGACAGATCCCACGTTGACGAACGTAAATAATCTCAACAAACATTGAGCCAAAACATGTAATTCATCCACATGTTTCCTTCTCTACCTTCTTTGACTCTTTCCTTTCTCCATCATTCAGACGCCCTCGGGAGAAACGCATTTGTGGCTCTGTAGAGTCGAGCCGAGAACCTTTTGGAAGACTCGTGCTCACTTGACCTTTTGAGGTCAAAGCTCTATTTCAAGCCTTTTTATTTTGATTGCCTTAACGCTCTACTCTCTGCTCTATGTTTCTAGATCAGCTTTTAGCTTTTTTGCATGCTTTTACTACTAAACAAACTTTAATTTACAATATCTATTTTGTGACTTGCTGTGCCTGTTTGACGGCCTCCGTCGATCTGTGAGGGAGCTGTGGGAACGGGTTTAGTCAGAAAGGCCAAAATGTTGAAGTTGAGCAAAAGTACAAGCAAAAGAAACGCTTAAAGTACTCTTGCTTTGCTGCAGCACAATAATATATGATAGTTGGATTTGAGGAATCAACATTGCATCAGGCAAAATAAAATTGCGAAAAATCTGAAACCCAGGAATAGTGCATTTTTATGCTTCTCCTCTGCACAAGGCTAGAAGTAAATACATATATAATAGTGCTGTTTCCTCTTCTTTGCTCTGCTCTGCTCTGTTCCCCCGTGTGATGGTGTTTCTTGTTTTGTTTACCTTTGTGCATCAGTCCGTGTTGATGTGTGACTATTGGCCTCTGTCTCATGCATGTATTTTTAAACGTCTGCCTGTGTGTTTGGCTCTCATCCTAGTTTATTGCTACGAGTGTTGTCATCGGTTCGTTGGTCATCTGTAAAGCCTGTTTAATTGCATTAACCTGTGCTATAGTTAACATAGTAACCCTATGAAAGGAAGAGAGGAAATGCAGTCAAAGGACAAGTTATTCTACTGTAACATATTTCACATTCAACAGACTGGGAGTTCAAGGTTTATTTACTTTTACGTCAAATTTAAAACAATGACAGTTAGCGTGTTAGCGATTAGCAGGCCAGCTATAGTTGACCAACTAGCCCTATGAAACGTCCCCACGTCACTCAGCCCTGAGAACCACATATGTTGTAAAGAAGGCAGGTGAATTTCATCGTGCCACCTTCCGGCGTGACTGGGCTCTAAGATTTTGATAAGAAACAATTTTCACACCTTTCATCCGCCAACAAATTAACCTTGTCTTCATTCCGTATAGCATCTATCCATCCGGCCCTTTTTGCCTTTGTTCATCCATCCATGAACCAGTAAATTCCCCCCCATGTGTCCTCTCGCTCCACTGCTGCTGAAAACATCAGGAGATTGAGCTGAGTCCAGCTTCTCTTTAATTAACAGCTGGCTAGTCTAATCAAAGTAATGCGACGCTGTTGCATAATGACTTTCATCATTTTCATCATAGTCATCATTCATGGGCACATTCACATACAGCAGACGAGCAGGACAGTCAGAAAACCCTGAACTTAGAAGACGCGATGGGGAACTTGTCTCGCTCTACCACTCTATCTATGTAACTCTTTGTTCTCCTGGTGTGCATGGGGGCAGATGGCTCAGCAGTGATAAAATAGAGAATAAAGTGTTTGCTCTTAGGAAATGACAGAAAAGTAGCTTCTTTTTTTTCCAGATGAGATCAAAGCACAAAAGCATGTTCACATGATAAGTACCAAATACACTCAGTTTATTAGGTACATCTTGCTAAAATGAATGTAGTCCAATACAGCCCTGCATTAATTCTTCTGGAATGTCATATTTAGTTTGAATCTGACACACAGCGTGAATTTGTGCTTTTGGGTGCTAAAGCTAAATCAAAGCTTCTCAGACAGAAAGAGTTTGGATTCAAGGGCAGAAGGACGTCGGGGCTTGAGTTAAAGAAGCAGCGTTTCAGTTTGCGCCACCACATTGCTGTACTGTTCAACACCACGAGAACACATCACACACACACACACACACACACACACACACACACACACACACACACACACACACACACACACACACACACACACACACACACACACACACACACACTCATGGATTGGTGAGACAAGCTCGATTCATTGTCACACACCCGCCTCTCAGGCTTGATGACAAAAATGACTCCTTTGTTCTCCCACTGTAGTTCAACATGCTCGGTGAGTCTCCGTCTGCCTCCTTTTGTGAGGTCATGTAGAGTTTAATGCATGTGTGTTGATGAGGAAGACGCCATTTTACGTTTCTTTTTTTTTTGCTGGTACAAAACATGCACATCTGGCCGGAGTGCATGTGGGGTACAGTTGTTCAGTGTTGATGGACGGCAGTCGTGTGTCCTTGTGGTGCATTTTGCTCTACATGAGGTCATGTTTGCGCGTGTGTGTGTGTGGCTCCCCTGCCTTGTCCTTGGTAGGTAATAAGCATGTGGGACTGCGGCTTTTTGCACATCTGTCTCGTGGTCGAGAAGCTATGCAGTGCTGCTGCTGTGCACCATTACCACCAGCAGCTGCCCCACCCCCCACCTGCTCTGCCCTCCCAGTCACTTTGTACTGCGCACACACACACACACACACACACACACACACACACACACACACACACACACACACACACACACACACACACACACACACACACACCGAAGGAGGTCGTTTTCACAGAGTTTGAGGACGCCCAAACTCCACAGGGAAATCTGCCTTTGCCTGAATGAGTGCAAAGGACCTGCTGTGCTTTCATCATGTTCCCCCTCACTGTCATGCACTCCTGATGTATGTATTATTAGCTGCTACTTCACCTCACTTGGTCCGAAGCAGACTCTTTATTCAGGTTCCTGTGTCGTAATGACAGGCTTGATGAGTCAGGAGTCAAGTCCTGCTTTGTTCCATTTACTTCTTTTATCAGTCGGTCTTAAAAAGAAACGTGTTGCTGCGGTTTACAAAAGTATAAAGCATCAACTTGATGTTAGAAGTTTAATTTTCACACAAGAATTCATCTGTAAGCATTGAAAAAAAGTACAATGAATGTATCCAGCACGGCAGTGCGCATAACACGTAACTTTTTCTCTCTTATCCATGATACCCAACCACACGCTTTTATTTTGTAATCTCTGCTCATCTTCCATTCCCATTATTCACCAATGTCCAACCTCGCACATTATTGACCAGAAATTGCATCCACCAATCCCGGCTAGACGTATTGTTGAGCAAAGTGATGTAATATGTATTATTGCGTTTATAAAACTTCACTTCAGCTCTCTATTAAGTTACACAGAATCAAATAGGGTTAGAGTTACATCTTATCACAAACAAGTGTTTGTACGTTTTTTTTTTTAATAAAGTGTTTGAGTCAAATAATGTGTTGCCCGTTGAGCTAAATGTATAGCTTTTTTTAAATTACCTGTAGGACTTGAAGCTTTAAAAGTGGTCCTATGCTCTACTGCTCTCTCATAAGTCAAATGACACCCGTGGGCATACGCTCATGCATACACATGAGCAGCCCGACAACCTGCAGGGCCATGCCCTCCCCTGCTTAGTGTCTTGTTACATAAGCAGGCTAACGTTACCCCAGAAAGCCATGTAACTGGCACCTCAGAGTCAGTCATCACCCCGAAAGAGAACGAGGGGAGAGATAAAAGAGAGGTAGAGGAGAGCTATTGAAATGATTAGGAGTTTTTGGATATTGAGAAACGGAGAGAATGTGATTGAAAAGAGAGTGAGGGGGGGAAAAAAAGCAGAAGCAGAAGAAGAAATAAAGAAGCCAAAGACTGATTGTGGTGTCCTATCCTCTAAGTACGATGGAGATCTTTTATTTTTTTTTGCAGTTTTGAGTGACAGTCAGCTGCCCTCGTGGCCATGTTTGTAGTTTTCATTGACAGCTTGTAGCCTTGATCTGGCTCAGTAAAAGCTTCTCTCCTGAATCTCTCAATTACCATCCAGCAGAGAAACACAGAAAAGGCCTTAATCCTCCAACGCGTGTCTTGCATGCACCCGGGGCCCGTCATAGTATTTCCTTTCTAAACACATTCTTTTAACCCAAATTGAATATATCATTCCTCCCTCGAGGCACCAGTGAAGAAATACTCTTAATTCACGCTGCCTCCCTCACCGTCTCTCTCTAAGTAGTTAATGCTTCTGAGAGGCTCCTATCTCGTCTAATCTCTGTTTTTCTTTCACTATGTCTCCATGTCAAACCCCATTCCTTGTTTTGCACGTCACATTTTCTGTCTCGAGTCGCAATTTAGGATGAGGCAGATTTACGAGCAAACCTACCGTCGATATCTATGCAGAAGATTCATTTGGGGGGCCGGGCTTTTTCTTTTCCCTCCCGTACAGGCAACACTCAAGAGCTCAAATTGATTCAATTTTCAACCCCCTTCTCCAGTTTCTAACCTTTTGACACACTGGCCCTCTCTCCCGCTGTCTTTGTGGACAGGTAGGTGTCGGAAAAGCTCAAACTGCATGTCTTCAGAGAGGTATGTGTATCAGAAAATGCCTCAATGAGTAACAAGAGCAAGGCCTACTCTATGCATGGTTAAAGGTCACTCCCCCTCATACTCACTCACTGCTATTTCAGAGCCGGTAATTGCTCTAAAGCAGATTCTTTGTCACTTTTCAAATGGCACAATGCATCAACATACATACCCTGCATATATAGACATATTTAGCTGTCTAACAATTAACAAATTAAGATAAATTATTATGGTAGTAAAGCAAACAATGATTGAAACACCATTGTAACCTATTGTGAATGATCATAATTGAAGGACACCAGTGAGCATATCAACATTAAGAAAATAAACCTGTGTGGGGGATTTTGAAAAGGGGGGGGACATGTCCAGCCCATCCCCAATGGAAATGATGCTTTAGTATGCTTCACACGCCACGCTTCACTGTGCCTAGATTACCCAAGATTCTCTGGAGCATTTGATGGTTATTCCTATAGTGCCAATTTTTCACCTGGATATGAAACTGTGGTTTCATTAAATGAAATGCTGGTGGAACAATTTATCTATAGTTTGTGTATTCATTCATTGTTGTCCATACTAATATCTTGATTGAATGAAAATGGATGGGTGGTTAGTTGATGGTCCGATTGACTAATGGGAACTGACGCTCCTCTCTTTCAGGAATTCCCTGCTGTAATGTTGACCCCAAATAGTTGTTGTATCCATGCATTTATTACATAAGACACTGTACTATTCCAGTTCAGTGTTTCTGAGGTTTTCTTTAACGCTACCATGCGCATATCAATGTACCTGCCATGAAGAGCCACATGCGCTTTGCTTCCATTTATCCTGGCAGGCTCCATACCGCATGCGTCTATCTCTGCGTGCATGTGTTTGCTTTTGATTTCCTATTTTGAACATGTTTCCAATGTCGGCTTGCGTTCATGTGTAGGTGTTAACTGTCCGTGTGACATTGGGTATTATGAGTCGTGTCCTTGCCGCAATGCCATAGAGGACAGTGCGCCTGCATGCTTTTCCAGAGGGAACCAGATATAAAACACACACACACACACACACACACACACACACACACACACACACACACACACACACACACACACACACACACACACAGGTCTACCCATGAGCTTCCTGTGTCTCCCTGCTACGTCCTGTTGCCACGGCGACCAGGCCTGCGCTGAACACATTCAGTAAATACCTGAGAGGATTGAGGAGGGGGAGAACGGGGTGGAAAGTGGGTTTGCTTCATTCAAACATCCCTGATTATCCAAATGCTGCCGTAAAGGGACAAGAATTGCCATGCAGTTGGCTCGGCTGCGAGCCATTGTTGGTCTTACCATCACAAGTACACTGTGTAATCCGTCAAATACCCTGCATCCTTCATAACAACCAGAGGATGAATGTTTCATACGGTATAAATGGTTTTGCCTGGTCCAGGCAACCGTCACTTATAGCGCGAACGGTGGGATGAAGACGCATCGGTCCTTCAGCGCAGCAGTGAGATCTAGCCTGGGACACTGCATGGAGGGGACTCAAATAGCAAACTGGTTCCTCATGACTAAGTCCCAGAGACGGTGGTGAGCTGAGCCATAACCTTGCAAAGACAGCAGCCAGACAGCCGGCGGAATAGAGATAATTGAAATGACTTTCTGTATAGGCTCTGCTTTTTCTTTTTTTTTTCTTCTTTTTTCATCCCCCTAATTATTCAGTGTCCTCATTTCGTGAAAGTGTGTGTGTGTGTGTGTGTGTGTGTGTGTGTGTGTGCGCGCGCACATGAACAGAGAAAAGCCGCGAGTCTAGGTAGTGTGAATATGTTCTATTATCTTATGCGTGTGTGTTTGATCAGACATTGTGTGAGAGCGAGGCATGTACGTTGTAAGCGTGTGTTTGTGTCTGTAGGTTTTAGAGCCATTATGGGAATATGTGAGTGCTGGGATCAGGTAATTGATGCTGGGACGCTTGAAAGTGGCAGACAGTCAGACTGGCCCAGTGCCAGTTTAAAAAGGGGGGAAGGAGAGAAACGGGAGGAGAAGATTAGAGAAGAAGAAATTCCATGGCAACCATCGGATCGGGTGAGAAATTAATTAAAAGGATGCTTAAATGACAGTTTACCTGGAATGCAATCTCACAATGTTCTCCTCCTGTTCTCTATTTCGAAAAGTGCAGTCGCATGCTTGTTCTTCGGAGAGCTGCTTGGGTAGACGTTCACAAACAAATGACAGGCAAACAGATGTAGGTTGGATCCATACGTTCATAAGTGTGCTTCTGAAGTTTTTTTTTTTTTGGGGGGGGTTCACTGCTCGCACAGTTTCTTAATTTGAACAAAAAACAATCCTTCATAAATTATTCATTTGGGATACTTAATCCCATTTCCCAAGAAGCATGTATTAAAGCGTCCTCTGTATCTTGACAGGATACCTAATCAGAAATGAAATGCTCTTCCTGTTGGCTGTGGTAACCAAGGAAACGGTTCCCCTGGAGATTTGCTTTGGCAAACCTTTATGGTCCGTTTAGCAAAGTCCTAACGCGTGTCCCCTGAACAGCTCCGGCATAAAGCAGCAGTTTATTGCCCTGAGCAGCGATGATGCTGCAGCTTGTGTTTGACCAGAGATTAGGCAGATTGGGGCCTTTTGTGCTCGTTCTGCTGTGCGCTGATGATAAGCGCCACTGCAGGCCATAATGTCTGAGCCGGGAGCCGTGGGAGAGGAGACC
Organism: Myoxocephalus aenaeus; assembly: GCA_038501785.1. Taxonomy (NCBI): domain Eukaryota; kingdom Metazoa; phylum Chordata; class Actinopteri; order Perciformes; family Cottidae; genus Myoxocephalus; species Myoxocephalus aenaeus. The sequence goes on along the minus strand of JBAMJR010000001.1, from coordinate 3,508,022 downwards.
GGTTAAGGTAAAGTTAGCAGAGCCATCCCACCCCACAAATTTCACATGCTGGTTTGAAAGGAAAAACGTCCTGCTCTATCTCAAATTAGCAAATTAAATCAGCAGCTTGTATCGGATCAGTTATGTAGCTTCACACTGTCCTATTGATTAGATATCATATTGAAACAGTACAACATTTGAACGCCTGTAAGCCAGTTGTATGGGCTATATGAAGCTAACGGCAGTATATTATACAGAGGCAAAAGTTCAGTTGTTTGGCAGAAAGGTTGAGCAGCAGTTCTGAGGGTTTGACTGAGGGTGGTTCCTCTGAGACAATCTGAGCAGCAACGGCAGCAGGAGTGCAACATTACCTGCGTTACAGGACCCTGGGGAATGTAATGGGCATGGTGTTAGCCTCAGCGATGAAGTAATGGCAGGAACACGCACTCATTGAATGTCGACCTACTGTCTGAAGTGCAGAAACTGATTGGATGCGGTTTCAAGCGGCGTAGTTGGAAGAACATATGAGCCATTTGCACTTTTTATAGCTTTGTCCGACACTGGAGCGATGGCAGTTTGTTGGTGGGACTTTAGACATTTCTAATACTCAATATGTTTACACCGCACATGCTTTAGTAGCACACTCCTCAAAACGAAACAAAATAACAAGAGATGAATGCATTGACATGGCTTTACATTCAATCACCAAGCTGCTCTCATTATGTGGAAGAAGCCACTCTCTCCATCAGCTGCCAGACTATATTCCCACTATACAGGACTCTTGCAGCTCTGCACCACCTAAACTGTACACATACCATAGTCCCATAACCATAAAACTCACAACCGCTGCACTTAAGTGCAGTAAGTAATAGAAAGTGTTACACATGAGCACACAAAACCAACCCAGGAACTAACAAAGCCTTTTAATGACTTGGTCTTGGTCTGTTGTTTCATGGTGAAAGCAAGTGGTGGAGGAAGTACTCAGATCTTTCACTGAAGTAAAAGTATCAATGACACAGTGTAGAAATATTCTGTTACAAGTAAAAGCCATGCATTCCAATTTGTAGTCAAGTGAAAGTCCATATATTGGATCTATATATGATATCAAAAGTAATTGTACAAACTCTACAGGAGAGAACAGAGGATTATAATTATTTATGCATGAAGCAATACATGACTTGAATGTTGCAGCCGGTAAATGTAATGCTAATGTGTACTATTATAAGATCACTAAGTTGTTATACGTATAATCACATTGTATTAGTTTTTGTTGAGTGTTATTTTCTAAGTAATCAAACACAATAGAGTGCAACACAATAGAGTGTTGCACACTCTGTAGTAGTTGTAGAAATCATATTGCAGGTTTGTGAGGATCTGAAAATGTGGTGGTAAAACAAACTGAAAAGATGTGTCAATAGTAGTTAAACCCCCGTGGAACCTCAGTCTGTCACACAGATAATTTACCTTTTATTTGTGGCCCGTCATAGATTATTACTCAATCATTCATCTTTTCCAACTATCAGCATAGTGTCTCCAATCAGATTAAAATGGCAAATTGTGGTGGTGCACTCATCACTCATCAACGAAAGTGTCAAATCTTCTATCGCGTTGCAGACACTGACGTGGAACAATCGCTCCGTTCGTTTTTCTTCTTTTTTCACAACATTGTTCTGTCAGACTGGATGAAATGAAACAGGAGCAATACTTGATTGTCATCCCTCTCTTCATTCGACTACAACAAAGCCAAATGAGTTATCTTGATGTCAGCGTCAGGCTGAGATCAATAGACGGATGAGATTCAGTGAAACGTTGTGCATTTTATTTAATTAAAGACTACTCTTTATAAAATAAGTAGCTGACTTTCATTTTTGGCTGTCTGGATGCACTTATGGAAATCAAATAATCCACAGCCCCCAGCTTCCTCTTCACGTCATGTTCTGTATCATAATACCTCCTCGGCAGCATGACACCCACATTGTAACTCTATCCAGCGTTCAGGATTGCAAGACATTACAGTATTTTTAAGGAGAGGTATGTGTGCTGATAAGGATCAGGGTCCATTCCCTAGCTAGTGAGTGTATTGATTGAAGTAGTAATACTCTTTGTTAATTGGATTTCAGCTCCCCTGCTTGAGGCGTACATGAATACACAAAAGCACACATAGTAACAGAAAACCCATGTGACCTTTGGCCCCACTCCTCCAATGCGTTAACCTACAACCTCCAACCTTTGCTCGGCTTGGGGCCTTGTGTGTCTCCACCCTCCAGCAACAGACACATGCAAACACTTTACACCTGTGATTGTGTGATAATATGTTGTTATGCCGGATATTCACATGTTGTCATTTTAGTAGTCACTTTGGTCCAGACTGAAATATCTCATCAACTACTGAATGTATTTTCATGATAATTGTGTCCATATATTTATGGTCCCCAGAGGATGAATCTGATGGCTTTGATGATCCTCTAATTTTTCATCTACTGCCACCATCAGCCACAGCTGTGCTTTGTAATTAGCGCTAATTAGCAAATGTTAGCATGCTAACATGTTAAACAACTGCTTTCTGGTCAGTTTTTAGCTTCTAAAAGTTGATCCAGAATTGACCAGATGTGAAAGGAGTTGTCAACGTGACCTTTTGTTCTGGTTTCCATCATCCAAACCAAATCTCGAAGACATTGAATTCAGTCATGATAAACCGTTTCACTCGCACTTTACTCACACATGTGTGAGCATCTTTCCACCAACTTAAATGTTGCACAGATAAAGAAATAGCATTCCTCTGTCCCATTTATTCTATTTGTATCTAGCACATTAGAGCAATGATAACCCACACATTATTTATGATGGGCCGCAGATAGCCGTTTAGGTTTAAGTGTAAATAAATGAATGAGGCTGCTCTCCGCCCACACGGAAACATACACAATGGCTGTGGCGCTCATGATGCATTAAAGAGAGTGTCAGAGGGTTGAGGTCTGCCCTGATTTACCGCCGTGGTGAGATTGCAGAGTGCCTCCTGCAAAGGCCAACGTGGAAGAAAAGCAGAGAGACGCAACAAAGGGCGAGCGATTCTGAGGAAAGGTAGTCTTTAAGAAGAAATTTACAGAAAGAAAGCGCCTGTTGTGGAAAGGAAAGAGCAGAGAGCAGATAGGAATGTGTTATTATTGTTTTTACCTTCAAGACACATACTGTAAATACCACTAAAGACCCTCCATTTGCTGACTTAACAGCCTAAAAGCCGCATCTTCCTCTTTTCATCACACATTACCATCTTTGCCTGTAGAAACCACAGTCTAATGAGCGCTGTCCACGTTTCAGAGCGGAGCCGGTAATTTAGCATGCTGTATTATTAATTAGAGCCTTTGCGTGATTTTGCAGCAATTTGAACGCTTATTTCCCCCCATAATGCTGTGGGGGTCTCTTCGCTAATGAGTCAGTTGACAGAGAAGACACGATAGGCGCTTGATGAATCAAAGGTCTGTCTCTCAGGATGAGCGTATAGTTGTGTGTGTGTGTGTGTGTGTGTGTGTGTGTGTGTGTGTGTGTGTGTGTGTGTGTGCTTGAGCATATGTCCACCAAGACAGGAGAGCGCTCTCCTTGAAAGTCTTATGTGATCAAAGGAGGAGGCGGCGGGAAGGAGAAAGAGAATAGAAAAGACTGAAACAGGGAGAGAAGTAAAACACGCAGCGCCGAGGGAAGCTGACACAACGTAAGAGCTACGACATGCGGCTGTGTGTGTGATTGGTTGTGTAATTATCTTTGTGTCCATGTCTTCTACTGTAATTATGTTTATTTTTGTGTTTGGGTCATTTTCTTCTGCATATGTATCTGCCACCTACCGGCCTGCCTGTCAACTTTTGTCTTCTCCTGTCTCTTTTCATCTGTCTTCCTTTTCATCAAATCCTTTTTCTATTGTTTGTCTACTCTCCCATATTTTATACCCGATTTATGACAGTGATGCACTGTCCCCTGGCAGCAAACGCGTGTAAAACTGGAGACTCAGGAAGCAAATAATTAGTTATTTCCTCTGTATTATGTCATTATAAATTGTATAACTTTGAGTTTTAGAGGAACATTATAATGGGTATTTTCTCACAATTGAATTACATTTTGTCGAGTAGGTAATTCATGTATTAATTTAAAGTTATTTTTAGTTGATTAATAATCATTGTGGCACCATACATGCTTTCACTAAGTTGTTTCACTAATTGTGATGCTCCTTTGACAATAATTAGGGGGAGACAGTCTTCAGCCTCAACTGGCGTTGACGCAAGTGACATCACAACGTATCAGAATTCGCACAGCTCCCGCAGAAGTCTTTATCCAACTTTTTTTACATGGGCAGTAGAAGGCAATACAACATTGTTTATTTCCCTGTGGCAGATATCTATGACACGGAGAACATGGCCAAACACCTGTCCCCATGAGAAGTTTAGGAAAACACACAATCCCACGAATATTTAGCTTTATAAATGAAACTGGCTGCTGCTGCCGGGTCGCTTCCGCAGAGATTATCAACGCTGAGGCCGAGAGATTACCCCCAGGAAACAAATTGGTTTATTATGATTTCTTAACTCTAGAGATTTTGATAACGCCAGGAGGCGGGAACAAGGAATTCCCCAGCAGATAGACGTCATGCGGCTGTGATCGCTGGTTGGAATAGTATTCATGATAAATTGACTACAATTGGGAAAAGGAGATGAGGAAATGGGCTGCCTTCACTGAGGGGAAGTTCAGTCTTGGTTCTCTCAAAGAAGCGACAGAAATTCAAAAACTAATTTGTGAAATAAAACCGCTTCCAGGAACATATTGCCTCTGCATGGATGGTGATTTGTGTCGCCAAATACACACTTTGCTTATTACATGTTGTGTCTTTTACAGCAATTCTGTGAAGAACGTCTTCCGCATTCATCTTTATCTTGTGAGTTCCAATCTAGTTCCACTGAATGCTTCCTATGAGGGATGCAAAGTGCCCACTGTGACCTCAAGTGAAGGGAGAGAATTCCTCTCAAAACTGTCCCCGTATTCGCATCTTCTGAGTATCTGAAGAGCCACGCCTCCAGATCTTCATACCTAAAATGCAGATACTGAGGATGTCAAAAATAGAGTCTCCTATTCAGACACTCTGCGCGTGACAAGATAGTGACATTTATCAAATTAACTTCTGTCAAGTGCCCGTGCTGTCGCAGGAGGATTATGAGTGAAGCGCTGTGTTCAAGTTCATTTGGCGGCGTGTCTGTCGCCCCCAGCGATGCTGTAGCTGAGCCTTCACTTTAATTTCCACAGCTTTCCACTTTCTCTGCTGTACCAGCCCCCTCTCCTCTGTGTTAAATTGTCTCTAAATTGGATATTTAAGGGGATGTAGGAACTCAGGCGAAGGGGTGCTCTCTTTCTTGTTCTCTCTTTTTTTTTATTTTTATTTTTTAGCAACTCTCACCCCACTTCCCTCCCCATCATAGTTTGCAGTACTGCAAATGTGTATTTTTACATTTTGAGGGCCAGTAATAAAAAGTGCAGCGTTATTTGGGAGACAGGGGTGCATCTTATTTATCTCAAGTATCCAGACTTGGCCTCTTCAATAAGCTTAGCCTTCCCAAATCCAGCACACTGTATATGAATCAGATTTAGGATGGGGAGGGGGACCATTCCATCTCTGATTACATTCAACTCTCTCATTAAAGGGCATGAATAAGAGAGAGAGTGCTGTAGCGTAACATTAGCATCCTATGGGACTGGGTGGGGCTGGGTGGGGCTTTGAGGTAAGGGTGTGAATGCATTTGTAACTGTGTGTGTGAGAGAAAGAGCCAGAGGTGGGGTTATATCGGCAGTGTTAGGATGACAGGCCTCCTCCTATAAAGGCGTCAGCAGCCGGGGCAGATTTATGACGGCCATGCTGAGGGAAAAGCGTGATGGGGGATGGAGAGGCAGCTCTCACTATCGAGGATATCTTATGCCTCCTTTGAGAGTCACTCCCTCGCTCTCCAATTTCATGGCTCTCAATCTGTCACATTGTCTTTGTCTTCTTTCTTTTTATAGCTTTTTTTATTTGATTATTTTATAGTTTCCATAATAATTTCTGTCTTAATAGTGTATAATTCATGCCTCTTTTTTTAACTTTCACCCCTCTTTTCTTTTTTAAACATAAGAAGCATTGTCGGGTTTTAGGCAATAATTGTTTCCTCTGTCTGTCGGCCACAGCTCTTTTTATCGCAACTCAACTCAGACAAGCCTTTTAATTTCCTGTATATGTGAGAATAAGTGAAGGTCCGCTTGTTTAATCTTTTTAAGCTATTGCACTTTAGCACTGTTACATTATGATTAGATGTTGTATCCATTATGGCTAAGAGCAAAACTGAGACACTGAGAAGAGGTAGCATGAAGCAAAGAATGAATAGTGGTGGAGAGTGTGTGGAGTGGCCTTTCTGTATGCTAAATGTGCAGCAGCCAATTAGCTTAGCTTAGCATAAAGACTGGAAGCAGCCAAACCTGCTCTGTTCTGATACTCACTAAAAAAACACTTTACATCTTGTTGGCTGTAAAGTCAAATTGTGTTTTTAACGTGTTAAATGGTTTGTTTAGAAGTTAGATTTGGGCATAACCGGGCTAGCCGATCTCGTCAAAGGTTATAAACGAGATTATCAATTTGATCCGATATTCAGTCAGGTTTGATTCTGTGATAGAGGCACATTTTGTCTGCACCAAAAACATATTGAGGTTCGATACCAAGCACTAGTCTTCTCAGTCTACGTTGATAGTTGCACACAAAACACACAACCAGATGCACAATCCATTCTTTTTAGAGTGTATCAAGCCCCCAAAAGGTGTGTTGCCCCCAGAAGTTGAAATGGTTTAACACTTCCATGTACAGTAGTTGAAGAGGAGTCTTCTATTATATAGAAGGCCCCGTCAGCGGGTCAGTATCACATGACATCCTGATACCCTGATACCTGCCTGTGATATTGTTTTGGAAAGACCCATGTGTTGCCATGGCAGCAGAGCGCCAGCTGTTCCCAGTTTGATTGTAGTTTTCCACCTGCAGCAGGAAAAAAACCTGTTCCCCTCCCACTGTTTCCATGTCAACATTTTACAGGAATGTGTGTCTTTTTGCAGAGGAATTGTTTGGCAAACAAGGAGGTGGGGGGAGTGAGGCACCGCAGAACAGGAAGAGGAAGATGCAGATCTGTGAGCAGCATGAGGATGAAGAGGCCACAAATCAGCGGAAACACAAGCGATCTGTTCGTAAGAAGGATAGAGGGAAGGGACAGCGAAAGATAAATAGAGCAGTTAGACATGTGCGGAGATGCAGGGGCAAACAAACAAAGAGCGAGAGAGTCAGAGGGAGAGCAACTGACTCTGGGCTGCGTTAGGAGCAGCGTCTGGGCCGAGATGAGGTCAGACGTGTACAGACTGAAGCCTAGTGTTTGAAGACCACAGGCTGTAGTGACCCATTAACAGACTTGTAAAGCTCAGGCCCTCCCCCACTGGAAACTGCTGGTTTAAAGATACACAAGCAGGCAAGTAGACTAGTACGGGTCTGAAGCGGTTTAATGTAGCGGTAATTCCTTTTTGAATCGTTAATTAGTTTATCTGTAAAAAAAATAAAATTTTTGGATTGTCTGGATTTTCCCAGAAGGTGATTCATTTGGCGTTTGGTGTATTTTATCTCCAGTCCATCATTATTATTCATGATTATGGTTTTCCTTCTGTGACTGTGCCCCCCCCTTGTAACCAAGAGGCGTTTACAGTCTCAAGAATGTTGTTTGGATGCTCAATATTTCTGGCCTCGGGGTTGTGTGGGCACCACAGGCACACTCGCATATGCACACACACACAACCTCAGTGTGTTTCTAGTGACAGCATTTTTCCAAAACAAGGTGGCAGATAGATTAAAATAAGTCGGCTCGAGCTGTTGTACTGCCAACATGAATACACAGAGGTGGGGTTGGCAAACAAGAAAAGAAAAACATGCCAGAATGCCACTCATTCATTTCCCACTGTATTTTAAGACAATCAGTGCATCAGACCTTACCTCGTGCATTGTCTTTTTGTTTGCATGCTGTCTTCTGAATGCTTTAGTCGTTTCCTAAATGTAAGATTTGGTAACTCTGTGATGCTTAATGCATGAATACAGATAGCTGCAGGCTGAGCATGTAGGTATGTGCTTAGTAAACACATACAATCTTACCTAAAATCATACCACAGTGCAATTTAGTCATTGCACAATTTTAAATGGGATACAGATGAACGTTAAGGAACACAACAATATAACATTCATAACTAACAGCATATGTGCATGGGGTTGCAAATTGCAACAGCAGTGACACATACTGAGACAAAAAAATGAATGAAGAATGTGTAACACACACACACACACACATACACATACACACACACACACACACACACACACACAGAGCCTCTATGTTGGTCTTTGCCTGGCAGGATGCCGTTGGTCGAAGCAGGCGCAGTGGGCAGCACCCGCCCACAGGCAGTAGCGAGTACACAGAGCGAGCGGTGGGTGGGCTGAAGGTCAGACGGGCCCTGAACACACCAGCATTGTTGTTTCTATCTCTTTCGCTCTTTTTTTTCTTCTTGACACCATGACCTGTGACTTTAAGACCATAATGTCTGTGTATGTGCTGGCGTAAGACAAATATTCATCAAACACAGTGAAATACAAAAAAACATCAGTGACTAATAAGCCAATAAGCTATTTGAACTGGTGTGTTTTCTGCATGTTTTATTGTTTGACTGCGGCTCTAGAAAGTGCGGTTGGAGGTTATGAGTCTGAGTCAGCACAGAGGAGGCTTGACCAGCTCTCTGAGAAGTTCAGCTCTGTTGAATGTAGGAGTGGGAGGAGATGAGCAAAAGGTCTTCTGTGACATTCAGAGATGCTTGATGTCTTCCCCCCAGCTGTTACACACCAGATTCCCCGAACCACTGACTGTACTCTCTCCTCCTGGAAGCTGAACAATTTGAACTCACAAAAATGTCTTCAGTGGAAGCCACAGCTTGAACGCATCGCCTCACTGAGTGTGACGTTGTAAAACAAGGTTACTGCAGTCAAATTGTAGTTTGTTTGCATCCAGCTCACTGACATTTTGTTTCTCGTTCTTTCGCTCCCGAGTAATTATACGCAGAGCCACTTTGTGCCGGCTGAGCTTTTGTTCTCCCACAGAGAAAGTGATAGCGGCCACCGCAGAAGCAGGTCAGAGCGAGGTTGCTGAACATTTCCCTGGGGATGCTGCACTCTGTGTTAAAATTATTTGAACCTTGACCCAGTTTGTAGTCGGCCTCTTCAAGTGCTTGCTCTCAGAACTTTATGTTTTTCTATGAGCGCATGAACAAAGATGCAGGGGGAACTCATTTTGTGTGCCCCAGTTTCTAGAATTGCATTAATTAGTGTTGGAAAATTAACTCCTCACCTTCTGTGAGCATGAGGCCAATCAGCAAATGTAAGACGTGCATCTACCCAGTGTGCTTTGTGAAGGTAACTTTCATGGACCTTTGGTGAGATTGAGGCTGTCTAAAGTTGTGTTTCTGAAAGAAATGATGGTGTTTGGTGCAGAAAGCTTGATTTGCATTATTTTTGTGTTTCGCTAAAGATGTCTAGATGTCTGCGTCAAAAGCGGTTGAAAGAATGTTTAAGGTGCCAACCTAAGGTTGTGTTTTCTCCCCGGTTACAGATGGTCATTTCACCGGGACGCCTCCCACGTACGGTTACGATGCAGACCGCGCAGAGGAGCAGCGGAGGCACCACGACATCCTGCCGTACATCGATGACTCGCCGTCATCTTCACCGCACCTCAGCTCCAAGAGCCGCAGCAGTCGAGACACCCTCTCCTCTGGATCGCTAGAGTCCTCCAAGTCGGTAAGTATGCAGTGCTATCCAACTGTCTCCTACTGCTGGAGATTGCATCTGGACAATTTTCTCAACGGTTTTCTTTCGGGAAATTCACTGAAAATGGAGCTACTTAATATTCCCGTTTTTTTCTTATACTATTGTTACAAAGTATAATACCATATGAATGTACAATCCTACAAACATGGCTGGGATTACTCTTCAATGGCCAATAGTTACGTAGTTTTACCTCAATACAGTGCAGGAAGTGGGCTAATTTATTCTTAAAGCAATCCTGATCCTTAAAAAATCTGTGAATTGATGAGAAAATCAAATCTGCCATTTGAGAGGATTGATAAAGGACAATATCGCCTGCCTCATAACCCCAGAAGCAGTCATCCAGGGAAGAAAGTCATCCCCCTTAAGAGTCTGTTTTTTCTCATCCAGGGTATTAGGCAGAATTACCTCTATCACCTCTATCACCCCATCGCTGCCTTCATCCTCTTAACCCTCCCTCCTTTTACTCTTTCTTGTCTGCGAAGAGAAAACCAGTGATCTATGACGTCTGCTGCTATCGAAGGTTACCATGGAGAGGATACACATACACACACACTCACACACACACACACAACCGTAGTGTCAGCAACAATGAGAATGAACATGGATGCTACCGCCCGACTCTATTTAAGCATTTACCCATTATTCCTTGCACCAAATAATTTTGTGAGTAGCAGCATATGAACATGCGAGAGCCGTATGTTTGATTAGGAGAGAGAGGCATTGTGGGAGAACGTAATCGACTAATACAGCCTCTCTCCACTGTGCCCTTGGAGGAAGTAATCGCATCAGTGTTCATGAAGCAGTACTACTCCGCCCCCTCAGTCTTTGCTCACTGTCTTAGCTGTCAATCTGATTTATAGCTTGAATCTGCCAATAAATGATGAGCCCCTTGACTGCATCCAACCTTTGACCTCTGAGATAGGAACTCTTGCGGATTTAACATGCGTCATGTAGTCTCTCTGCTTCAGGTTGCACACGCCAATGGCTTCTTTTACAGAAACGCACACGTCCTCTTCTCTGAGCAGAATGTTAAATTCCCATTGAAGATGATTTGCAGAGTGACCTTTCATGTTAGAGGCAGAATCCTGGAGGAAAGTGGACGCCGTGTGGGTTTAGGGTTGACAGGAACAGCATCGCATGGCCAGTCAAATACTAGACAGCCAAACAGCAATTATCCCTCAACAGATTCTCCACGCAGACTCCACTGCTTTCAATAGCTGCCATGAAAACCCGCGTCCTTGATTTGCCCTTGGTCAGCTGCTCTTCAAACATCCCCCCAGTCTGCATCTCTAATTGATGAGTCACAGCCAAGACAATCTCTGATTGGCTGATGGTTTAATGAGGTCACTGTGATGAGTCATCACCATCAGCAATACTACATTTGATCTCATAATCTGACTCTTTGCGCTGAAGAGGGAAACGAGTGGGTTAACTGATCAGAAGTCAGCTAAAGTGTGAGGACTGTGCTGTAATTTTTAACACTGACCGCATGTGTTTTATTATGTTAGAATCCTAGTGCACAGTGTGACACATACATACGTGTTGGTCAATCTAGGACAGTCAGAGTCCATTTCCCCCCCCTCCAAGTTAAACAGAATTCTTCTTTTTTAATGTATTTTTCTTTGGTATTTAATGCTTTTTAAACATATGACAGTAGAAACATAAGAAATGCAGGAAAGAGAGCGTGAGATGGGGAACGACAGGCAACAAAGGTACTGGATTCACATCAAGGACATTGCAGTTTATCGCCAGAGGCCACCAGGGCACCCCCAGATTTCCTTGTAAGCCGTAAACCGCGTTCCCTCTTCCTGTGGATTCCTGATTTTTATTTCTACATCTAAATCCTCCACCCATTTATACAGATTTATAATGATACTATAATGCTTCCTTATCCTGTCTGACATCACACATCGATGCCAAGACCATTTTCCACTGGGCCATGGCAACACCTTTAGATGACTCTAAAGGTTTGGAAAGGCTTGGAAAGATTTAAATCTCCTTTATTATGATCCAACACTTCTGTAATGCAAATTCCCTCATTGAACAGCTTGTTTCCTTGCAATTAAAGGCATGGTGTGATGCTGCCTATCAAAAAGAAAAGACCTGCAGACACCAACTCTGTCAACATCTATCACAGGCGTGCAATTTAAATAACCAGTTAAAACCAGTCTTTCTCCTGCAGCACTGGATAATTCTAATACAGCCCCATTACTTAGCAGACATGTGGAGATAGGAAACAATCACATTAGACCGCTCAGAAAGCGAGGAACGGAAGAACAGGACGCGAAAGAGATAAGAATATAAAAAATGAGTGGTTAATAAAGTGTGTAGCAGGGCGTGCAATGCCGCTCACTTCTTTCATCGCTTACCTGGCTCTGAAAGTGTATAAGAGCGGACACGGGAAAGAGACGGAGAGAGATGAGAATAACGTGATCACAGCCGCTGCTGCTCGGTTTCTATCTGCGCCTCCTGAGCTACGTCTGCTCGCAAACAAACACTTGTTATATGTATTCTCGTGTATCTCCCACGAACATCATCCAGCATGCATAAACAAATCAGAAGCATTTGTGTGAAAACATTCCTGGCAAATAAACGGTTTCTGATTCTGAAGTCAGAATTCCTAAATCTCTACGGGGGTGTTGCGTGAGCTGCAAGCGTCTCAGCGTGAGCTCAAATATGAAGCACTGGATGGGAGAACCTAGACACACCAACCCAAATACACCCCAAGCGGGAATGTGTCTCATTTTATAACCAAAAAAAAAGCAGGCAGACACCTCTTTTTAGTCTGAACCCAGAGATGGGCTCATTAGTTGCTACGGCGATGAATAAAAGATGATATGTCTGGAGAAGTGGGTACTTCCTAGGGGAGTCGTCTGGGGTCTGAAACGATGAATAAACACTTTTGTCTCCCCTCTGCTAGTTGAGTACCATGCGGCTGTATGTTGAAGTTTCCACTTTGTGATTTGCTTCAAATATTCGTGATGCTGCAGATGGCCGCGTGATGTTTCTCGTGCTCTTTTACCATCGGACACATCCTGGGAGGGTGAAGTCAGATAGTTGATGCCGATACTTGTAGCGCAGCAATGATTCATTCATTTTTCATTAACTCACCAACATTCGGGGCTGCGTCGCTGCCCCAAGCGCTCCCTTTTAAGTCAGACAGATTCAAAGCCGCTGCAATGTAATGTAATACAATCATAAATCTTGATTACATTACTTATTTACTTTTAAAGCCTTTTCTTTGCACCCTTGATACCAAAAGAGGGACGTTTTTGATCGTCTTAGAGTCTATACATAACGAGCAATCGGAGCTTTTTCTGTTGCTGTTATAAACAGCTCAGATCCCCAGACATGTCTGTGTGATGCATAATACATGTCTGTCAGAATCATTTCCTTTATGCTTCACCTGAGAAAGAGAGACAAAGAGAGAGAGAGAGAGACAGAGAGAGAGAAGTAATAACTTTTGAAGACGAGATAAACCGTCAGATGAAGAGGAGGCCAATATGCTTCTATGTTAAATACTGTCCCATTCTACATGAGCCCTGCACCTGATTTCTCCAAACTATATTAATAAGTAGAGTTGGGCTGAACCGATCAGACGATTTATAGATTAGTTGATAAACATTTTCCAATTGTGTTTTTGGCCCGTTGGTTGGACAAAACCGGACATATGAAGACGTCGTCTTGGATTTTTGGCATTTTCTGTCATCTTGTCGATCAAAAGAATCGATACATCGTGAAAATAATTTGCAGATTCATTAATAATTGAAATAATCTTTTCTTAATGCAAAGCCTCAACACTCATTGTGTTAATGGCTGAGATGTAAGAAGCGAGCGCAAAGTGGCATCTTAAATCCTCGACACACCTGTCTTGTCTAAAGCTGACAGTTGATCGTAACTACGGCAGAACTGTAACCACATACAGTAGCATTTCAATGTTGGGTGCTATTTTTATTTTGCTAATGGAGTGGCCATGGAAACAGCATTCAGGCCTATCTATCCCTTCATTTAAATAAATGCATGTACACCCACAGACATCCAAGCGCTCGCAGTACGTCCTGGAATAATACACATTATTAGAGCGTGCATATTTATACAATGTCTGAATTCTGCTGTGTAGATATATAGTTGTAGAAGTGGCTTAACATACATATTAGACTTAAACAAAACAATTTTAATAAGTCATTAGTTGAATGTAAGGATTTGCTGCTTTTCTCCATTTTGTGTGGCTGTAAATTCAACATGTTTGGCTTTCGGTCTGTTAGTTGGACAAAACGGGCAAATTAAAGAAGATTGTTACGGGCATTTTTCACTATTTTTGTAGACTATGTACACTATTTTATAGACTGAAAAATGCATTGAGTCATGTGAAAAATAGTTCCTAAGTTAAACCATAAAGGACCTCAAATCACCTGTGGCATGTCTCATGGCCGTAAATCCATTCCTGCACAGAACGAGGACTGTAGATCGTTTCTCCACCTGTGGAAGTGCCCTCAGAGGGGGTCACGGCCGGTGTGGACAGGAGCAGCAATTACTGCGGCCAATAACAATGGATGGTTTCAATGGACATAGACAGTCTGTGTTATTTTCAAGCAACCGTGAAAAGATATGACCTCATCCTTTAAAAGATTAACGAAGAACTTTTAAAAAATAAACCAAAATATATATATTTTTAAATATCGCCTGAAGGACTGGATGTTTCCACGTCCCAACCTGGGCTCAGTGTGTGTGTGTGTGTGTGTGTGTGTGTGTGTGTGTGTGTGTGTGTGTGTGTGTGTGTGTGTGTGTGTGTGTGTGTGTGTGTGTGTGTGTGTGTGTGTGTGTGTGTGTGTGTGTGTGTGTGTGCTCCCAGCACTTGCACATTCTCTCACAGACACATACTTATACGCCAACCTAGCTCCCATGGGAGACCCTGCCTGTTTGTGTTATTTCAGAGTTCATGGTTAAACAAGACAGCCCGAGGAATCTCTCAGTCTCTCTGTTTTCTTTCATGTCCGTAGTCCTCAGTGAGCTTTGACTGGGCTGAGGGGAACGGGGTGGAGAGTGGGGAGGATCTCTCCAAGGTGCGATTGTTGCCGTTTGATTTTCCAGACTGTGGCGCTCACAAACGGCAACACTGCAGAGGTTTCAAGCTCAGTTAAGAACTAGGAGCCCGTAAATGTGAGATTTATAAATATAAGATGGCCTTTTACCATCTGATGTAAGGAACAATAGGATGCTTTGAATGTTACCCATGCCTCAGGCACAAAATAGATTTAAAGAGTCAGTCAAAAGTAGGCACGTACAGGATTGGATTATTTGTTGTGCACAATATTGTATTGCTCCATATCGTTTTATCTTTACTATTATTTGTCTGTGTTACAGACTGAATGTGACCTGGAAAAAGGTTTGGAGATGAGAAAGTGGGTCCTGTCTGGGATCCTGGCCACCGAGGAAACATACCTCAGTCACCTGGAGGCGCTGCTGCTGGTGAGAACACACACACACACACTACATACAGCCAATACGATACAGGATAATGTACTGCGGCCTGAAGTCCAAATTGAGTATTAAGTATAATTTTGTACTCAATTTAATTTAGTGCCATTAAATGCATCTGCAAAATGTGAAAGGAACAAGAATAGATTACAAATTACAACAATCAAAGTTTTGAAATAGCCATACCAAATATATACCAAATAAATGTATTTATTTTTAGGAAGACATGGAACATTTTAGGGTAAAGTGTAATGAGAGTAGATAAAACATAGTGGAGGATTTGTGCGGCTAAAAAGTCACATGAGGAGAAGACCAAAACAGAGCTAGAGTGAATACTAATACTGTGCTTGCTGTATGTGTAAATAAGCAACTGTTTGCTAACATGTTTCCATAGGAACTTAACTTCTTATACTTTTATTTATTTAAGTTAATGTGACAACTTAGAACCGTTGCACGACTAGAAAAGAGTCATAAAGACAACACACTATTGCAGTAATGTCTGTCTAAAGTTCTCACAGTGAACACAAAGCAACTTTGACATCTCCTCTGTTTGTTCCTCTCAGCCGATGAAGCCTCTGAAGGCCGCAGCTACGACGTCGCAGCCTGTGCTCACGGTGGCCCAGATAGAAACCATCTTCTTCAAAGTGCCTGAGCTCTACGAGATCCACCGGGAGTTCTACGACGGACTTTTCCCTCGCGTTCAGCAGTGGAGCCACCACCAGAGAGTCGGAGACCTCTTCCAGAAACTGGTGAGACAGAGAAGTGATTAGTCAAAGGGTTGGGGCGTTTGTGGTTGTAGTTTGTGTGGCTGGAGCCATGATAGCAGATGTAACCGCCTGACACCTTACTTGTAATCTAAGTGACAACATTGGGCACCAACAAAGGTTCAGGGTGCTACAGCGGCGCTTTCTGACCTTTGGACGCAGACCCAAAGCAAAACCCCATGTGACAGAATTCACAGTAACCTTGTTTCTTGAATTTGGAGGCTTTCAGAAGCAGAATCTGACAGAATAATTCAAAAATAACCCAATAAAATAAATGTAGATTAGATTTTTCTACCGATGCTCTTCTTTATCATTTTAAATTCAGACAAATTGAATCGGGATTGTTCTTTTCTTCTTATTTCCTCCTCAACAGCTGCTCGCTTGCTGTCTCTCTTCCCTCCAGTCGTTTCTGCCAAATATGTCTGGGCCAAAAGTACACTGGGTCTATTTAACCATTTTCACAATGGGTCAATTAACCCACAATGAATCATTTGTTAATTTTCTCCGAAATACTGCTCCTCTCCCACTAGTGTCTCCCTAATTTTCCCTGGGTCTCTCTCTCGCTCGCAGACTCACTCGAATGCTCGAATACACACACACACACACACACACACACACACACACACACACACACACACACACACACACACACACATCATGCACGCACGCACACACAGTGCAGGCGTGTTTCACAATGCCGCCTTTCTGCCTCAGGCAGCTGAGGCCATCACTGCACTGTGTGCTTTCTGTCCCGAAGAAGCTGCTATAAATAGGAGCCTCTCTCTCACTCTCTCACACACACACACACACACACACACACACACACCACACGCTCTTATGAATTTATCTCAGGAAGCTCCTCTTGGGACTTTGCAAAGAAATTAGGATTTCATTTTTATGTTTCACCATCAATGACTCATGCGCCAAAATCCGTTTTTTATAATTGCTTAAATAGCTTGTCTGTATATTTCCCTCCTAAAAACTGCTTCAGTGTCACATTAGCCTTTCCATCAAACAAGACTGCCCCACAAAGAAGTGATGTCATGGTTGTGATATAGGTGAACCGTAAATATCGTTCATAAAAGTCAGGAGGAGAAGGCTCTGAGCCTACAAAAAGGAAAAAAACTGCTTCATGACAGCCGTTCCGTTTGGAGGTGACGAGGGAGGGAAGAAGCGATTAGATGAGTAGAGGAGGTGATAGTCGAGGAATGGGGCGAGGAAGGGTTGAGAGAGGATGAGAGTCGGGTAGGCAAGTAGATTTAGGCTGCTCTGATAGAGCTGTCTCACCCTGATTCAGAAGTCTGTGAGGGGAGCAGACGGGCTTAGGAATCATAAAACATCAGAACAAGGAAGACCAGAGACGCAGAGAAAAGAGGAAGAGGCAAAGCGTCACTGACAGGTTATGAGCATGAGTGTCTGAAGAAGTGTCTGAAGGCTGAAAATAGGGCTAAATCACACGCCTCCTCTTCACAGACACACATGTCATGCACAGTGAAGGTTTTACACCATGAAGGCTGACGAATGAACTGGCTTTGAATGTTGCTCTTCAGAGATGAAGGACTGATTTTGTGAATTTATAGAAGAATGATCCGTTATTTGGCTCAGACACCCAACCTAAAGATTGGTCTTTGCTCTGTTATTTATCAAGCAAACAAACGTTTGATACTTACGCGTTTTGTTCACTAAGGTCATCTTCATAAATTAACACCACTTTTATGATTTTTGAAGAGTGTATGCAATCGGCAGAAGTAAAGATGGCGTCTATAAAAAACAAACAAAAAAAAAACACCTTGACATCACCACCGCTCAGCTAAAGTTGGACCAGTGTTCAACGTCATGTCGTTTAACACGTCATGTCGCCTTTTTAAAGACACGTAAAAGCATTAAAGTTCACGAGTGAGAGTGCGTCAACCACAGACCCTATTTCAGGCATCGAACCAAAAACCTCATTCCTCCAGCACACTATTGGCTAAATCTGCTTTTTTACCATCTTGTGCATGTGGAAAAGATTAATACTTGTATCATGACGAAAGGATCATTTAAGATTTATGTGGGCGTCGGACAATTACTTCAACTGATTGATAACCGCCTTGCTGACGCCTCCTTGATTCCCTCACAGCTGTTCTTGGGTTTTGTCAAATTTAATTGTAACAATCTACCAAATTTAGGGGGTTTGGATAAATCCTAGATGATAAAATAGACCATGCAGTTGTTGAATCATCATAGATCTTTGGATCTTCAACACCTGGTTGCATAGAGCTGCTAGCATAGCTATAACAAATAAAGAGTCTAATATTAATCATTGTCGACTAAACAGCGCTTTACCCCTGTGTAAGAAAATATCTAGTCTGTTAGAACTCCCTTACAACCCCAGTGGCTAAATCCAGCCTTCTCGTATAATGGCCGTAGTCTGTCATGAGGCTGTTTTCTTAATGTTGTTTTCCGCTGTGGATTACACACATATTCTCACACAGGACAAATCCCCGACTGAGAAATCCAAACACCCAAGCAGTTTCTTTCATCGCCCAAAGTCCTCCTGTGCTGTGATACTGTAGCTGCAGCCCCACACTCGATAAGCCTTCATGGCGATGCGGCTCTGTGGATGTGGCTGGCAGACCTTCAGGTTCTCTGCTCTCTCCACAGTCAAACTGTCACGCTCTGAATGGCCTCCGCTGTGGTGCAGATTGTGTGGCCCAGGGCAGGACACAGGATTGCAGGATTGTGAAAATTGCTTTTCTCCTCGCCTTCCTCCACTTTTCTTCTCCCTACTGTCGAGTGAGGATATATGTTCAAGCATTGTAGCTAATTTGCTGCCTGAAATGCATCAATGAGTATTTGAAAAACAAAAATAAGGAAGGTGCGTTCGAATTTTTTAATGGTTGCTCGTTGCTATTTTGTAGACTTTTTTTTTTTTTTTTTTTAAAGATCACTACACTTTTTTTAAAGATCACTACACTACGCATAGTGGCGGCTGTAGCTCATGGGGATGAGTGGTCGTCCTGCAACCACAAGGTAGACGGTTCGATCCCCAGACTCCCCATAGTTCGCATGTTGAACTGAGCAAGACACTGAACCCCAAGTTGCTCCCCGGGCGCCTCACTACCTAAAATATACTAAGGATGGGTCAAATGCAGAGAATACATTTCCTCACTGTGGGACTAATAAGCGATTATTCCTAGACAACATGACAAGTGTAAACTATGTTTTGAAAACTTGTGACTCCACATTCCTGACTGAATTGAATCTCACAACCCCCCCATGACTGCAAAGTTCAGGCCATGTTAGAAAGGTCAGGGTCGGGCCTTAAAATAGGATGTAAGGGGAGTTTGAGACAATAATTTGTATTGTACTAGTTATTTATTTGTAGACTACTTCTAATCTAATTAGAAAGTTATTCACACAAGGCCACAAATTTAAAATCGACAATAAAAGCACTGACTCGGCCAGACTGCTGCAGGTCGCTCCAGTGCCTCACGGCTGTAAAGTCTCTGTGCCCCCTTAGTTTTAAAGGTTCATACTTATTTTTTAACCATCATTCCCATCAGTAATGGGGCCGACAGTCAGACCGGGTGATAAACAACTGTTCATTGTATAGATCCATTATAGTTTACAGACCCACTTCCTGTTTCAGCTTTGACCTACTGTACTTTACCCTGTTCAATGATGGATTATTATCAAATGTTGGGCACCCTCACTTTTGGTTTCACCTCCAAATAAAGTGGTTTAGATAATCTGGCTACACTGCCAGCTTGTTTATTATCTGACTGCTTGTTTCTTACCTTGTTGACTTTGGTCACAGCCGTGTTACTGTGGTCCAGGAGCTCAGCGATGAACACCGTGCCAT
The DNA here is from genome assembly GCA_038501785.1 of Myoxocephalus aenaeus. NCBI lineage: Eukaryota > Metazoa > Chordata > Actinopteri > Perciformes > Cottidae > Myoxocephalus > Myoxocephalus aenaeus. The sequence continues at coordinate 3,488,059 of JBAMJR010000001.1, read as the reverse complement.
CATAACACACATAAATGATGGCCAGAACTCTGAAAGTAAGACCCACATTATAAACCTCAATTTACCTTTGAGCTCTCTCTGAAAAGGACAAAAGTAATTTGCCTAAATTACTGAAGCTCCACACAGGCCTATATGGGGCTAAACGGTCTGAAATATAGCAATACGATAGGTCATAATGAGCTTTGAAGGTAATAATTCATATTTAATGCACTCATGTGTTCAGTAATCTCGTGTGTGTGTGTGTGTGTGTGTGTGTGTGTGTGTGTGTGTGTGTGTGTGTGTGTGTCTCTCTCAACATTACACACACAACCCATCTCCACTGTACTCTCTCCTCCTTTGGCTTTTGTTCGGGAGAATTGATTGTCCTTTTGTTCGGCGTCGAGATGGATCGCAGCGCTGGCAGCCAGCGTTTGGTGGAGTTTTATTCAGCCATCCAGCTTCCTAACTGTGTTTTCATAGCCTCCGTTACACCAATCATTAATTACTCACCCCTGCACAGTGCAGGTTTTTCTGGTTGCCGGGGAAACGGGCCCGGTTGCGAGGTGCACCGTGTTTTGTGTCTTTCTTTTGTCGGTTGTTTTGTTTGATTGTCTGCAAGTCATATGCAGTCTGACTGGACTAAATATCAGATATGACATTTTACAGATTACAATATAGCAGTTACACAGGGAGGCTTAAGGTGGACTCTATAAATCCTTCCTTCCTGCTGCTGTCAGGCTGCACAACCAGCCGAGCTTGCTTGACTTTGGTCACTTTAATTACTTCAACTGGTGCAATATAAATACATTTTAAATACTTGCTATAATTTTTTTTTATTCTGTCTGTGTGTATATATATATAATACTGCTATTATAGATTATTTACTGTTTTACTGTTTATTTGTATTACTTGTTTCTCTTTCTGCTGTAATCCTGCAATTTCCCCACTGCGGGATTTATCTGATCTTTATAATGTATATTGTAAAGATTTGACCATTTGTGACATTTATTTCAAACAAACAAAACTCGAGGAAAGGGACTCACTGGTTCTTTCCAGCGTTTTCATAATTATACTTGTTTCTTATAATGGAGGTTCAGACGATGTGCTGCTGCTCAATTTGTCAGGCGGTTCAATGTTGTGTTTCTCTAATGTGTTTCCTTCATTAGTTTGTTGTGTGTACGTGCCAAAAACACAAACGATCTCTTCCAAGACGACAGTCACTGACAAACATTTCAATATGACTTAATATGTTCATTAAAAACCTCTGTTTCTCTTTCTTTCTCTCCATCAGGCCAGCCAGCTTGGAGTCTACCGAGCGTTTGTGGACAACTACGAGCTGGCTGTGGAGACCGCGGAGAAGTGCTGCCAGGCGAACACACAGTTTGCTGAAATCTCTGAGGTAAGACGGACAGAGGAAAGAATGGATAACGACACCAAGCAGGGATAGAAATAGGTGTTATTTTTATTGAAAGCTATGCTGTAGATGTGTGGGAAAGAATCCGACAAAAAGCAACTCGTTACTGGCTGAGCTCCGACCTCGGAGCTGTTGCAGGAGTTGACTCTGTGATCTGTTATCGGATCGTACAAACCTCCTTTCATACCAGCAAATTATCCAGTTGAGTTTCAAAGTTGTTCCTTTTTTGATATGTGCAGCAATGCTGTATCTAATTTGTGCAGGAGTGATTTTCATCGTGACGTTACACTAAATTGCCTGTTGTAGTCCCATAATTCCTGCCTATAGTATAAGATATCCTCTTTCTGTACACCTTCCTTGTTGATGTGCAACTTTTCTTCGTCCAAATGGCTGATTGAGACATGACTGACAGTGTTCCCTACTAACTACGACAGCACATTTAGTGTGTGATACTGAAATTCAGAGAGCGGTCTGGCAGAGTAGATCTCTAGTGTGGTTTCTGTGGCTAATGCTATTATGTTAACATAAACCACCTGGTCTTGTGTAGCTGTATATTAATTTATTTTTGTTAAACTTGTTGCAGCTGGACAGCTTGTGAGAGAAAGGCAGTGTCATCTGGTCACACACAAAAAATGACAAAGAGGATAACTGACTTGCAGCAGAGTGTTAAATTATGTGTTATTAGGCAAAGGAGCTGTTCTAAAGAGCTGCTTAACAGTTTCGTCCCTGATGCAATGTACTTGCAAAGCACGCTGCCATCATTCACCCACGCAGCTTTTAGCACTTCACTTCATTTCATTTTGCAGGTTCTGCTGTGTGCGTGTGTGTGTGTGTGTGTGTCAGTTAAGGATGGTTGCTTGGTCTCATTCTCATCACTGTTAAAGGAGCTCAGTATCACCTGCCCAGATTGTTTATGAGCAGTGAGAGCATAAACACAAGTTCCAACAGCTTCAAGGCCTCAGAAGGATTTATTTTATCATAGACATATTTGATTTTAAAACACTTATGCTCATGTCTCAAATCTAGTTTTGGAGGCTGATGTTACATAATTGACCCTGACTTTAAACGTATCTACATTCCTAGCAGTGTTATATTCAACCAATCTAATGAGGCTGGGAATTGTGAAAGTCGTATTACAGTAGCAGCAGTTACGGAAATGGGTTCAGATACAGCCATTAAAAATAATGTTTCATCACTTTAATGTTACTCATTGCAGGAGTACATGTTTATCCAAAGTATTTATGAGTTCAAATGCACACCTCTGGCAACATTTTTGAGCGCTTTTTTTTTTTTGGTACATGTTCTGTCTTCATTTTTTCAAGTAATACCATCAGTCTTTGTCCATGTTTTATGAGGCCTACCAGTTAGAGTTGAGGCTGGTGTCTACATGCAGGATGGGGGATTCATCATCGACGGTTGTTAATGGCCTAAGTAATGATGCATGACTCTGAGCAAGATGGTGAGGGGAAATGCTGCTGAGGATGGTATAATTAATTTGGAAATGGATGACCTCAGTGCATGAGCAAGGATAATAACCTCACTATGTTTTCATATGGACGAACTGTACTGAACTGTTTTTTTAAAGGTCTTTTTAAAAGGGGTTTCCTCAACTTCAATCTTTTGTTTTCAAACAGAACCTGAAGGTGAGAAGCCCAAAGGACTCAAAGGACCAGACAGCCAAGAACTCTTTAGAAGGTCAGCCACATCATGCTAGTTTTTACTCGATCCTATCTATTAAATTATGTCCATAAAGCATATTGTAGTAATTCAGTCATTTAAACAATTCAGTCTGGTTTCTCTCCTTTCTCACGTACAGCGTTGCTCTATAAACCAGTGGACCGAGTGACCCGCAGCACATTGGTTCTTCATGTAAGTAAGAGTGAGCGCTGACGCACATCTTATTGATGTCACATCAAAATTGAGGATCTGAAATGTTTTAGTAATTGCTTTTATTGCTAAAAAATTAACCCTGAATCCAACCAAATCAAATTAGGACTAAACATTGCCATAACGTTGTCAGAATATAACATTTTATTATTTTTTAATTTCAGATATTTCTTACAAATCTGCTTTGTCAACATCTTTACAACATTTTCTCCATCAGTACTCAACCAAAGTTGTGTTTATTATATGTGTGTGTGTGTGTGTGTGTGTGTGTGTGTGTTCTTTTAACTGGACAAAATTAATATTTCTACATCTACCACTGTACTCCAGGACTTGCTCAAACACACGCCCACCAGCCACCCGGACCACCCGCTTCTGCAGGATGCCTTGCGGATCTCCCAGAACTTCCTGTCCAGCATCAATGAGGAGACGACGCCCCGACGCCAGTCTATGACTGTCAAGAAGGGAGAGGTGAGATTTACCAAACATCCGATGACTTGAGATGAGCCTCATTCTGCTGTCTAGTTTGACACCTGATGGGCATGCTCTTCTTTAAACAGTGAATAGGCAGTGTGATATTTTACTTGGCTCTAGTGTGTACTAATTTACTGGATTAAAACAAAGTGGTTTCACTAGAAAACCTGACAGGAAAGTTAAGCAGCAGATATACTTTTTTGTACTGTTGTTGTGGCTTACAACAACCTTTATTGCATGTTTTCTTATGTCATAAAACCTTTTAGTTTTAATGCATCTCTGAAATCATGACTATGAAATGGAGCAAATAATAATGGATTAATATCTGATTCATGCGGGCTGTGCCTTTTTTAATCAATTTGATTAACTGTTTTCACAAAAATACGACTCAAAGGTGATACAGACTGCTCCACGGACAGGTAATTGTAAAGATGTAGACAATAGTAATGTTGTATCATCAGTTTTCCAGCTCTGATGTTGAGCATGATGATGTCATAACTCCGCCCTCTATATAATCATGAAGTCTTTGCCGAATGAGCGTACAGGAGCCGCCAATCTGCAGCCTAAAGCAGAGCCCATGTCCTTATTTGGTCATAGCAGGGTTGCCTGTGTTTGAGTCTCTCTCGTGGCTCCCCATCCCTCCATCTCCCCTAACGCAAACATGCGCACACACAACCTACCCCCCACTGTCTGTCATCCGCGGAGATGACTTGACGCACTTGAATGGACGCCTCTTGATTGATAGCTTGCGTGACACTGCCGTACATAATGCCTTGTAATGAGCCATCGGTCCGCTCTGACTGGCAGATTCCAAGTTAATTATTCATAAATGGAGGGTGGGAGCGAACGAGCGAAAAAGCTGTGACGGCTCCTCCCTCTGCGCACAGTGGGGTCATTACCACACACACACACACACACACACACACACACACACACACACACACACACACACACACACACACACACACACATTCCTGCTCTCTGTTCCATTCACTCGCTCTCTTTCTCCTATTTGTCTTTTAACATGCACACACACACACACACACGGACACACACACACTTCCCCTCCCATCCCTGCAGGCTCCAGTTCCATTCCAGTCCGTCCAGACCTCCACACCAGTCATCAAATATTTATTATGGATACATGAAAGCAGCGCATGGAAATCAATGGAGCTCATTATTATTGTACTTTAGAGTATATAATATGCCTGAGGTTTTTCTCTACATTTCCGCAACTGAGCTGCAACATAAAACTAGATTATTGTTACCTGAAAAGGTTGAGAAGAGGATGCCTTGCATTTAATGAAGAGGATGATGCTTAAAACAAGTGATAGCTTCAGCTGAAAATAAAACGTTAATCACTTCTAGAAGAGAAGATGTGTCTGTAATGCTGTTTTTAATATTTGTAATCACATAAAACGATCAAATGATTAGATTTTTCAATTCAGCGCACCTTCACCCTCTTAAACTGTTCTCTGACCTCTCCACGATGTCTGTGAACATCCTTACAGTGTTGATAACAGTTTTTTGTTTTTTTTTATGCCTTCAGATATCCAAAGGGAAACTCAGGCCTTTGATGGCGCTGAGGGGTTTAACTTAGTGAAGGAGTTGCCCTCATAATCTTTTTTACTAATGTTTTGTCGACACAAATTTGATGAGTGCAGGAGTTGTGTAGGCAAAATTACATTTATTTCATTTTTACAGTAGGTTGCTGACCTTAGTTATCGGTAGGAATACTGGGCTCACACATCTTACCGAGTGGTTTGGCTGCACACAGCGCTGTGTACAGTAGTAGCTGCTCAAACAATCACAAATGTCATTAACATGGCGTTGACCGTACGTTCTCAGAGTTAAATTAGCACTGATGGTTTAAGGGTGTGGGCAGCATGACCAACATTTAGTTGCTGCAGCGCTGATTGTAAGCGGCAAAAACGTTCAGAGATCAAACAGGAAGGAGGCCAAAGCGCTCATTAAAATAATCTGACCTGAAATTAAGAGGATTCAGGGAGCGCTGAAGTGTCACTCTTACCATCCATGTGTACACAGTGGTGAGTAACCTGTGGTTTGTTTAGGTTTGTGGAGGCATGCGAGAACAGAACAGTACAAGTGGCCCCCAGAGGCCGTGGCCCAGCCAGAAGAGAGGAGGGGACAAACAGAAGCTGCTTAATTAAAATGCAAATGATGGCGCTGCCTGTGTGTGTGTGTGTGTGTGTGTGTGTGTGTGTGTGTGTGTGTGTGTGTGTGTGTGTGTGTGTGTGTGTGTGTGTGTGTGTGTGTGTGTGTGTGTGTCGAGCAGAAATGCCAACCACTTTCAAGTGTCTGTACGTCTGTCTTTCACTCTATCATAAGACATACACACACATTGTTTTACACACACTGTACACAACAGCAAAACCCACAAGCGCAGAGAAACCCCTTCAAGCGTGTCTTCTAAAAATAAACATGGATCTTTTGTAAATCCATGCCATTACTCGTGCACACGCTCTCAGCAAGGCTCCTCCAAGAGTTGGTCAATATTTAATCTGCGTTCTGTGCTGTCAGCTCGCTCTGCCTCACGTCGCTCTCCTTCCACGTTGGTGCTGCTGATGTTGCGGTCAGCTATTATGAGAAATAGAGATAGTCAGATTTCTGCTACTGGCCGTTTTAATATTGTGAAAATGTCATCTGATGCGCTGAGACAGCCGGTTTGTTAAGGATGTCTTTTACCCCGGTAGCAGAGCAAAGCACATTTTAAAATTCATCAGATTACTGTTATAGGCACTGCAATATGTCTGGATTTGAAGATAAAACTATAAACATTGATTAAACAAGAAGAAAAAAGTATCTGTGGTCATTCAGTGAGTCTTTATTCAGTGTTAAAATAACATAACTCATGAGAACAGCTTCAGCTATTATTGATCAAAAATTGATTTTCATAACCCATTCATCCTGATTTGATGGCGTCAAAACCTTTTGTGAAGGGTTTTCAATGCCATATTTGATTGTGCAGGTTGTGCAGTATTCTAATGGCCAGCCTTCAGCCTTCAAATGATGCATTTACTTCCACAGTTGAAAGCCTGCGCAGCCCTAATCTAGCTGTTATCCCTCCTTTTTTATTTTGTCTCTTAATCGTGAGATGAGCATGAGTCAGCGTTTGTAAATTTGTCAGTTAGGGTGCTTTGTGTATAGTAATCCTTCTTAATCGTTTGTACTTTCTTTTCGATAAACAGAATTTGTGTTTTGTCTTCTCCGATTACCATCCAAAGGAAACATAATAATTTAAGATTAACTACAAACTACCATTTAAAAGGAGGATACACATATCTGCGCTGGCCTCTGGGGGATGAAAGGTGTGTACACTGTAAATCTCTTGAACCTCTTGCCACACCCAACGTCACAGCTCGGTGTGGTCTGACGTAATTGTGACCACAGCCAACTGGTGATGTAGAGTAGCACCATAGTGCCACGCTACAGCAGGGCTGCACAGGGTTCGGAAAGAGCATGTTGCCACCACTAGTGGGCTGGACAAGCAGGATCATTAGGGGCACAGTTACTCTTTGAAAAGTACAGAAATAATGTTAGAAGAGAAGAATACAAACAGGAGAAAGAAGTAATTACACAAATGTGCAAATAAGTAAGTATAAAACACAGAACTGTACAACAAGAGTCTAAGGTGTGGCTGTAGTGCAAGTCTGGTCAAAACCAGCAGAAGATGTAGCCTACTGGCTGGGAAGTCTTTATTTCTATTTATATATTACATATGACAGTATAATCCCTATATATATATATATATATATATATATATATATATATATATATATATATATATATATATATATATATATATATATATATATATATATATATATATATATATACTAAATGTAATTGGCAATGGATTAAATGCCCTTTAAACCTCAAATCTGCGATCATATTACAGCACCCAATTGGATCAGAGTGATGGTACACTGATGGTGACTTGCTTTTCATATTCATGTGTAGCTTCACAGTATAGCATAAACTCCAGTATGCCTCATTCCTAATGTCCTATTCGAGCCAGAACTAAGCAGCACATTGTGGCAAATGTTTCCTTCGAACTACTGTACTGTACTGGACCTAAATATAGATCAACCTGACAGCATGTAGAGGGATAGAAGTGATGCAAGACAAGGCCTTGTTTTATATCTTAGTGAGGCAATATCCTCAGGAGATTACATTGCATGTGAAATCACTTCATAGATGTTCCATTCTTGTGGTATCAAAGTCCCAAAGATGGAGACTGAATGATAAATACCTACCAGAGACTCTTTTTAAAGAGCAATTTCATCATATCTCTGTATCACAACACAAACTGGATCCGGAAATGAGATGTTGTGTGTGGTCGGACAGATCACAGCATCACAGTTGCCATTAGAGAAATATGCCAAATAGACAGAAGCTAAATCATCTATCGCAGGCCGTCATCATTGTGGACTTCATTATCTAGATGGTAATGAATAATTACACCCACCACTGGGAATTGGACTTCTATTAGATCCTTACTTTGGGGATCAGAACATGATTGTAATCTGCTGCAGCATCTTCATGTGTGCTTGCAAGTGCATATGCAGGAAGAAACACCTTAACAATAGATCCCTGCAGTGGGGCTGTCACATGGTTTGGTATCAGTACAGTAAGAAACTGCGGCGTGACATGTATTCCATAGCTGCTCTGTCTCTCTCATTACTTAGTCCTGCTTTCTCCGTCTCGCCACTCTCTTTGAGCCATTTACTTTCCTTTTGATATACTCTCAGGCTCACTCTGTCTTTGTCACCGTCCCTTTTCCCGCTCCATCATGCACAAGCGTTAACACCGACTGACACGGCATCATCCTCTGCCAGCAGATGTCCAGTCAGGGTTTGTAAGCACATAAACCTCTCCCACACAGGCATCAGCTCCACTTCAGTGTGCTCTGCTGCTGTGTGGTCATGATGGAGGGGGGTGGAGGGCACAAAGATGAAGAAAGGGATGTGATTGGTGCTGAACAAGTGTGATGTCAGGCCTTGCATCCAGGGCGGTGATGTGAGGTTGGCTTGGTGGGGTGCTGCTGTGGCCCCTGGAACAACATGTAAGGGGGATAGGAAGTCTGATGTAAAACATGCATTAAAGTGGGAAGCAAACCTCGGTGGACAACTGTGCTTTCTGACTTGCTTGGTTTGTAGCAGCAGATGGACTGTAAAACCCATTTTGTTCTGCATATTGGTATTGTATAGCCCATTAGCTGCCATTTCAAAGTGTTGTCCGCTAGCAGTGCCTACTTTTTTAATGTTTAACGCTGAATTTAAATCTTTGTTATCAAGAACGCTTGGCAAAAGTTTTTTCGAACTATATACATTTGAAATAAAAATACAAAAATCAGCTCAGATAGGTCCAAGTCAACGTGGGTGAAATCCATTTGAGACTTGCAGACTAATCAGAATTGAGCAGATACTTTTTCAAATGTCAAAAACACACAGTTTTGACTTTTGAAAATTGATTTGGTTACACAAATTATCATTTGTGCAATCAAAAGAACAAAAGCAAGGTCAAACATTTACTATATTGTGCATTTACAAAGTCACTTCCCCACAAACATCCTACCTGCTTTGTTTGCCTGCTAAGTTAAAATACAAAATGTTATTGTATTATCAGCTACACCTCTCCTGCCTAATCGTTTATACTCCGCACCACAAGTAAAACCAGGGTTGTGAGCTTGTGAAGGTGGGTCGTTTACTACTGAGTTGTGGTTTGGCATTTCTCTGCTCCATGTTATTGTTCCAAATGTGTTTTTGTATTTGGAAAAAGACATCACTGTCCCCTTTTGGCAAATGACAGTATTACACATCTCATTACATAGTCTGACATCAGCGATTCCCAGTCTGCCTTTACCTCATTGATTCCTCTACAACCTGGATCATCATACCAGAATATGACAAAAGCATTTACCGGGCGATTAGTGAAATGAATGCGAATTAATGCAAGACCCTCCACACTTTTGAGTTAATGATTTGGTTCATATTCAATTAACATTAGTAGGTTGCACATGAGCTTTGTCATGGATGATTAGGGAAAACGGACATTTTTGATGATGGAGCAGCAAGAGGAACTTAAATCTAGTCGCCCTAGAGAGGAGAAGGAATACAGCTTTGGGATTCAGCACCAATATAAAAGCTCTGCAAACTAAACCTGTCCACGAGTTGGAACAGTGTTACTGACCAACCGCTGTCGTTTGTTGTCGTCACAGAGCCGTCAGCTTCTGAGGGACAGTTTCATGGTGGAGCTGGTGGAGGGCGCCAGGAAGTTGCGGCATGTCTTCCTCTTCACTGATCTGCTGCTCTGCGCCAAGCTGAAGAAACAGATCGGAGGGTAAGAAACGTTGCAAGTGACTGTTTTGTGTTTTATAGATTACCAACATAGTTTGGTGGTGCAGAAGATGTTTGGATATCTCAAATTGTATGTCAATACAGTTTAAAATGTCTTTCTTAGTTTAAAATCCCATTATTAATGAGATTTCTAAGACTTGAGTTACACAAGATTTCAAAAAATGTTCTGAAAAGTAAACACACTGACTTCTTGCGATCCATTTCTAGACTGAAAACGCATTGTGCTGGTCTATTTCTGGTTATACAGTATATATTTCTGAAATATGTATGTTAGTATCAGTATATTTTTAAATGCATTATTCTATGAACCTACTTATTTTTTGCACAAAAATAAATACTTTTTGACTTTTTTCATAAACATAGTTACCTTGCTTCTTAATAGTTGTCAAATTAACTTTTCCTCCCCTTTCCACTGTCTCCCTCCTCCCCCCATTCATCCACATCTTTGATCCATCTTCATCAATCCACTCCTCCTTCGCATCCATCTTTGTTACTCACCCTTCACCATTCATCCCCTCTCCTTGTTCCTCTCCTCTTCCCAATGCAGTAAAAACCAACAGTACGACAGTAAGTGGTACATTCCCCTGACTGAGCTGACCTTCCAGGGCCCCGAGGAGACCGAGCCCCTTACCATCCCCCAGGTCCCCGACGAAGAGCTGGACGCCATGAAGGTCAAGATCTCGCACCTCCGCAGTGAGCTTCAGAGAGAGAAGGTAGCGTGGATGAACACTGAAAAATCTGTTCAGGAACTAAGAAAGAAAAGTCTGGTTTAGACATTGACGTTTCCACCTCTGTGATTTCAGAGAGGCAACAAGGGTTCAAAAGTCATCGACCGACTCAAGAAGAAGCTGTCTGAACAGGAGTCTCTGCTCCTGCTAACGTCTCCGAGCTTGCCCATCAGGGTCTACAACAAGAACGGCAAGGTGATAACACTCTCCAACTTCATCCCCATCCTCCTGCTGCTCCCCCAACACTCTCCTTCTCCATATTTCATCTGCTCTTCTCATTTTACTGCATTTTTGTCGTCCTCCGCTTTATTCCCATGAAGCACAATATCCCCTAGCTTATCTTCCTTAAGATTAATTCTCCTTCATCTGTCTCGTACTTGGACTTTCTTGTATCAGTTTCTGTCTGATATCTTCCATCTGGTAAAGCTAGCTGGGCGAGAATTCACGAGTGTAAATGTTGATATTGCATGTTTGCACAGATGACACATATCCTTTTAATCTGCCTCTCCCTCATGAAGATAATAACAGCCATGTTGTGTGTGTGTGTTTGTGTTCAGGGTTACAGTTTCCTGATTTCGTCCGACTATGAACGTGCCGAGTGGAGGGAGATAATGAAGGAACAGCAGAAGAAATGTAGGTGTCCTGTAACATGTCCTGTTTTTATTTGCAAAGAACATCCAAGACACTTCCACTAAATGTGGATACAACTAATAATCCAACAACCTTGAGAGAGAGACCAACATGTCATTTACAGTCTACATGTATTGTCTTCCCTCAAGGTGTGAAAACTTCCTCCTTGACGTCCATGGAGCTGCAAATGTTGACCAACTCCTGTGTCAAGCTGCAGACGGTCCACCACATCCCACTCAGCATCAACAAAGAAGGTAAGGGACCATTTTGTACTTTTGAAAGTTGTGGAAGGACTTTCTATGAAACTCATGTCTATAATGCACTATAAACATACCTGTAATGCGTTATAATCTGCTTATAGCAATGTATAAGCACAATAAGCAACCATCAATATACACATTGCATCATAACACATTATAAAGCATTTTATAATTACTTATAAGTTCAAGTATCATAATACTTCATAATTTCTGGTCACTCATTGACAAGGATCATAGTGTATTATGATTCCCATAGTTGTAGTAGTTGTCTTTTCAAAATACATTACAAGCATATACTATATTCAGTATAATCATGTATTGTATGTTTTAACATGCATTATAGATACTTGCAAAACAAATAATGGCCAATGCCAAAAATTGCCTTGGAAAGATTGATGATGGTTGTGATTCAGATGGGGACAAAAAGTGCACAGAGGTTTAAGCCACATGTGTTATACTGTAGGCTGGTTTATCCCTTCCTTCCATGTCTGATTCTGCTCCAAAACAAACAAGACATCTGCATGCTTTTATAATTCCCTCTCGCTGTCTTTTTTTCTTCTCTGACTATTTTTCCAGAGGATGAATCCCCCGGTCTCCACGGGTTCCTGAATGTAATCGTCCACTCTGCCTCCGGCCTCAAACAGAGCTTGAGTGAGTCACGCACCTTTTAGTCTTCATGCACACAACAGAAAATACATATAATCAGACAAACTGAGTTACTCAGAAAGCTCAACTTTAATTTGACCACAGAGCAGTGGAAAGCTGTGTTTTACAGGTTTTTTTTCGTCTGGAGGCTTTTAGAAGTACGTGTTTCCCTCAGATTTTACTTTCAGTTTGAGGTTCATCTTTTACGTTTCACTGCTTAGATTTAGTTTAATTTGCAGTGATTTGCATTCTTTTAATTGTTGTTTGGTATATTTACTGAACCTCAAAACCCCTGCATTAAAACATTTGGACAAATTAAACTTGACTGATACCTAAATTGCTTTCTGGAGACGATGTCTAACATTTAAACCAGTTCAAATGTGACTGTAATGCATCCACAGAACAATTCAGTAGCCTTATAAATGTCATATGTTTTCAATACTCCCCTGTCTAATAGATCTCTACTGCACATTGGAGGTGGATTCCTTTGGCTTCTTTTCAAATAAAGCCAAGACGAGAGTGTATCGATACACTACTGAACCCAAATGGAACGAGGTAAGAGGCTGGCACAATGTAAGCATGCAACTGTACGTGTCCCAGTTGGAATGAAATGTGCTGGCAGAGATAATATAGGGGTCAGTTGATGAGTCAAGGCTAAAATACACAGTAGTGTCTGCATCGCCTGAAGGCCTTCTAAAGTTAACGATGGAATTTTTACATGCACATTTTCTTCTTGGTACAGTTTGTGCTGCCTGTCATGTATCTGACATCTGGTCCTGTAATCAGTTAGCTGGCTATCTTCGAGTAAGCCCAACTGTGTACGCATACTGTATGCATGCCCGCAGACATGCACAAACACGATTGCATTGATGGCACAGCTGGATGTTGGAGGTTAGCGGTACAGAGGAGAGCTTTGAGACACAATCAGTGTATCGGTTCATCCGTGGCACAATTATTTTTTCCCATCGTGGACCCAAAGACTCTTTGAGGATTTTGCTCAGCAAGGTGGAAATAATATCAGCTAATGAGGAGCTGCTGGTGATGACTCACATCTCTCCAAATGCTAAGTGAACCAACACAGTGTGGGCCTCAGACCGATGTGCAGAACATATGCAGAGTGGCCCCCGTTTTTTCCTCGAGGCATATTGTCATTCTTGTTGTTATTCCGGTCTCCATTGTTGTCATTGTACTACAACCATTTTATTTTTCTTCCCCGAAGGAGTTTGAGATTGAGCTGGAGGGCTCTCAGACCCTGAGGCTGCTCTGCTATGAGAAGTGCTACAACAAGACCAAGCCGAACAAAGACGATGGAGAGAGCACAGACCGCATCATGGGGAAAGGACAGATCCCGGTATGACACGACGTCACCTCTTTCAGCAGACCCAACATGACTCATTACTGATACGCGGTTATGTCACCACCACTGCCACCGAGCATGAAATCCATATTATTGCTCAGTGAGCCACTTAAACTGAGCATGATGTAAAAATGGCTGATTAGATTAATTACCCTAATATGTTATGGATGGGTGGCGATTGGTTATATGGAGAGATATCGCTGTTTAGAGGATGTGCAGAATTTCTGATAAAATAACACAAAGCTATCATTTTCATGCCTTTGAGCGATCACTCACTGTGCTGCCAGGCGAAGCTGTTCACAACATGACTCACGGTCCAGAGTCTACAATGGCTATTGAGTAACAGCAATGCCATCCTGCACGTGCGAAAATGACATCAATACTATCATGTGCTCCGTTGGTAAAAAGTGCCCAAAAATCCTGATAAAACCCCAAAATGAAATAACAAGAGATGCTGTCCTCATCAGCCTGGCAGTGATCGCAGGTTAACAGCAGGTCAAGATAGCCGGTGATAAGGTTGCCAAGACAACGCCAGTCTACAGGGTAATGCCAAGTGTCACTCAGGAAATCAGCAGAGAGAAAGCAAAGATACAAAAGAGAGAGAGCGATGCAGACAGACGGAGAGATTACGTCAAAAACACAAGTCTCGTCTGTGATCACCCCCCCCCCCTCATAAAACCTCATTCTCTTCCTCCTCCAGCCACAGCAGGTGTTTGTCTTTGTGCGTGAAATCATACATCTCTGAACATTGTTTCACCTCACACCCACAAAAACACAAATGGATCTTCTTTCGGGGGCTGAAAGATGTCTTATTTGGTGTTTTTCAAAACAAACAAAAAAGAAAAAGCAAGGAAAAACTGAAGAAAATACAAAGCCATGACAAAAATACAAATGACCGTATACATGTGATATTTAAATTAACCAGTCATAGAAAAATGCAATATCAGCTTCATGTTATATTATCAGTATTCATTTAGAGCAGCCTGTATCCTTTGGACTTTGTTCAAATTGCAGCAGCCTCTCTGCCAACTGTGAATTACAGTCACATGCTCCACCTAGTGGTTCCTTTGGTAATCCTGTGAGAGGGCCACATCTTGACAGATGATGTCATTCAAAACAAACCACCCAGAGTGGTGAGAAAGTTGCTCTGCAGGATTTTCGTAAATCCAGGGCAAGAAACTGCCACTCCCTTCTCCAGTCGAAGCCACATTCACAGTGGCTGCTATTTCCCACAGATTACTGTTCAGTTTTAGTGTTTAACCAACTAAATGAATGTTTAGAATAGATTAAAATAACCCTTCACTTGCCAGAAACATACCATCCAGGTGTTGGGAAGTAAATGACCAACACCTGGATGGTATGTTTGACTAAATGTGTTTCTAATACATGTAAATATGTTGCAATTTAAATATTTATTTCTCTTTTGTTCTCGATGCATTATCAAACACAATGTATTGCATCAATGTACTCTAATATACTGTGGGATCTTAAATCTGTTTCGGTTCAAAATGTAAGCAGACAAACGCTAAGGCACGACAAGAGACGGTTAATTACAACCCACAAAACAGTGCAGTAAAAAAACAGATGTAGGCTGAGATTAATATGAGATTATTTCATACAATGCTATATTTATTCAGTGTCTACAGACACTGAGGTAAAGTTAATATGTCCTCATCATAATATCAACAACTTATATTTTTGATCATACACTTTTATGATCAAAAGCAACATATTTACATGTATTAGAAACACATTTAGTCCAACATACCAGGCAGGTGTTGGTTCATTAACCTAAAAACATACAACATTTTCAGTTTTCTCTCAAACATGCACATTAATCCCAAATAAGATATAGTATTTTGAACTGTGTACATTATAGGCCTAACCAACAACATGTATAAATAGGCCTTTCTCCATCTGAACGTGCTCTAAAAATTGTTGTCTTCTTTCACTTTTTAACGCAGTGTTTCCAAACTGCCTCATCTCATACTGTTTGCTTCACGTCAGCATTAAACACGGTGTAGTTTTACAGATCTGTGATTTATTGGAAATGTTGTTCAACAGCACAGGGCTTGCTAACCTTCGACCAATAAAGGCTGAGGAAGATAAAATCATATTTCTTGGCCAAAAACTTTATCAGGAAGCAAAAAAAAAAAGAGCTTTGCTGTTTTTTCATGGAATGCAATTATTTGTAGATAAACGGCTCAAAAGAGCCCTCTCAGCAGCGAAAGATCTAGTTATGAGAAACATGAGCCAGCTTTACGCACGGCCAGAAGAGGCTTAGGTAAACATTCAACACACAGTATATACTGTGTGTATGTTTATTTCGTTGTGTTAGATCTGTGTGTGTACTCAGATTGTATTGCCCCAGATGGCATGTCTCTTCATGGCATTTGGGTGTAAATGTAGTCTCTTTAAACAAGTTGGATTTGTTTATCATATTTATGGAAATACAATAAAGCAATGTAACATACAACAAAACCACCTTTTGAAAACATTCCACGAAGATAGAGGGAAGATTTGTACTGTCGATGCAATTATTAACAAAGTAAATATACATTACATGTCCATGGCCTATAAACCTCCTTAATTTCCAACAATCACATGGGTAGCAGGGAAAGAAGTGTTCAGATATTTTACTTAAGTAAATGTAGAAAAACTCCATTACAAGTAAAAGTCATGTATTCAAAAATATTAAACATGATCGTAGACCATTTAAATAGTTTCATTTAAAAAAAGAAAATCACTAATGATGATCTCTAAGGATCAACTGTGTGGATTTCATGAAATACCTCTGTAGTTCAAATGAAATGCCCCTTTTAATATATGCTGATGTGTCCTTTTTGTGTTATCTCCTCCAGCTTGACCCTCCGACTCTCCAAGGCAAAGACTGGCAGAGAACAGTTATTTCCATGAACGGGGTGAGTACATTGATTCTACTTTTTCCGGTATTTCCTCCCCACGCATTTAAAAAGTTGGCAACTTTGCGAGCCATCTAGTTTCTCACAATATTCATCATAGGTGTCACTGTCTTGTAACTCCAATGCAGCCGTACATTTATATTAATGGGGCGCACGGCGGTGAGGACTATTTGGGAAAAAATGTCTCCAGGATGTGGTTCCGCAGTTATCTACATCTGGTTTTAACATGGCAGGATTTCCTCAAGATCCTGGCAAGCCGTCGCAGATGGATGGCGGGCTTGTAAAGCGGTTTCAACTTTAAGCCCTTTTTTCCTGTGTCAGATCGAGGTTAAACTGTCCATGAAGTTCACCAGCCGAGAGTTCAGCCTGAAGAGGATGCCCTCACGGAAACCCATGGGTGTGTTTGGTGTCAAGATCTCCACAGTGACCAGGTGAGTCGACGTTCATCTATCAGGTCACGTTTTTGTATTTGTCAATGGCGTTCCTGAGGCCTGCTCTTCTTCTATGCATTCTATGTGCTAATCTTTTTGTTTCTTTCCTCACATCCTACAATGTTATGCTGAGGGTTACATTTTATATACTTTTACTGTAATTTGAGTGACGCAAATGTTAAAGCCCTCACATGTAGCGTGTAGCATGTAGTAGAAGCATCAATGGGTTGTGTTTTTGGCCATAGTTGCTGCGGATGAGTGACGTAAATGAAGATTAGAGATAACAAATGGGTTTCCTTGATTTAACCAGCAAAAATCAATTAGTGCTGCAGATAAATAATTTAAACTGAAACACAAGCAACGAGCCACGGGCATAACTAGCCCCTCAAGTAGTCACAACAATGCAAAACACAGCCGTGTTCATTTTGTCCTTTTTTTTTTTTCTCAACAAACAAAACGCAAATGGCCACATTGTTTATTCAGTATTTATGCTGTGCAGTGTTTCACTTAATATAAACTGCTTGTTGTTGATCGTTAATGTTTGTCTCCATCTAGGAGAGAGCGCTCCAAGGTGCCCTACATTGTCCGGCAGTGCCTAGAGGAAATTGAAAGGAGGGGTATGGAGGAGGTGGGCATCTACAGAGTATCAGGAGTGGCCACTGACATTCAGAACTTGAAGACCGCCTTTGACACCAGTGAGTATACCCTTAAAATAAAAGTAAAAATGTCTTTGATTTAACTCGTACTGCCGTCACTTGTAAACATCATGGTCATAACAGTGTAACTGCTATGCATTTCTAGGAAAGATGGCTGAGAAGATCTATTGATTGTTACCCGAAGGAAACCCTTTTTCTAATCTTTCTGTTTCTGTTGATCAGGTGATCATTGTTGTAGCTCTGCGTGTCTGACTGCGAGTTATCATGAGCCGTTTTCTCTCATGTCAATGATTAACCAGGTGTACAAACTAATTCCGTATGACCTCACATTTTGTGTGTGTGTGTGCTATTTTTGAATGCATCTTGTGTTGAGTGTGTATATTTTACTGTAATTCTGATGAAAACTAAGACGCATGGAGACTGCTGCTAGTGCCGAGGTGTTTCCCCGTCTTATCACCTTCCTTTGGGGGCACGGCCTCCTGTCTTCATGTTGTTCTTGTCTTTCTCCTGCAGATCATAAAGATGTGTCAGTGATGATGAGTGAGATGGACGTCAATGCCATCGCTGGGACCTTGAAGCTGTACTTCAGAGAGCTGCCAGAACCGCTCTTTACTGATGACCTCTACCCCAATTTTGCAGGCGGCATCAGTAAGTCTCGAGGCAATTCTCCAATATGCTGTAGCTACTTAACAGTAGCTGCAACTTCAAGATGTCTACTATGGGTTGTTCAGATAAAAAGTCCTTCATTTGTAGTTCATGTACAATCTCCCTTCCTTCTGTGCAGCCCTGTCTGATAGTGTTGCCAAAGAGAGCTGTATGTTGAACTTACTGCTGTCACTGCCTGAGCCCAACCTCGTCACATTCCTTTTCCTTTTGGATCACATGAAGAGGTAAACACACACACACACACACACACACACACACACACACACACACACACACACACACACACACACACACACACACACTTGCATATTATGTGGATGAAATGCCCAACAACAAGCTGTAAATATACGAGATGGGCAGTCAACTGCACCAAGCACATCCGTTTATATTCCAGATAGATTTTAATGTAATTTTGTGTCCCATTGTTATCTAAATGTTGATATAATATCAAAAATAACTTGCAAATGGGGGAATTAGTGTTACTGTTTTCAAGATGGCGTCCTTTTGTGTGGTTTGGGTTATTTCATTTACACTGTTAAAGCAAATGCAGTCACTACTAGTGATGGCGAGATGAAGCTTCCTGAAGCATTGAAGCTTTCCATCCAATTGGTTCGGTCATGGGCCGAAGCTTCATGGGGCTTCATTTGCTCCACTGCGCCACCAAGTGGACATACATGTAAAACTTGTGTCTATCTTTATGATATAATGGCGGGGTCAAAATCAAAGGTGGAAACAAATTGGGAAAAAAGTTGTGATGTGACTGTGGGTCAGTGGTTAGATTACCCGTCTTTCAGTCAGAGGATCGGTGTTTCGAGCCTCCGCTCCGCTAGTCCATGTTGATGTGTCTAATTTTTTTTTTTTTTAAATAAGAACTTTTCCACAGTGCTGGGCTTTTTGAGACTATTTTGCCTGCTTTATAAAATACCCTTTCACAGGCACAGATGACGCTGGGGTACAGAGAGGAAGGGGGAAATCCATTGAGTTTCGCTGCCCCTTATTTCAAATCGCACCCACGAACCCACGAACCATTTTCTGAATCAGTCACGTGGTACGGCCGGCTCGCGAGGCTTCGAACGTCACCACATACGTCATCGACACGAGCCTCGATACGCGCTTCACCAAAATCTACCTGGATTACTCGACACGCGCATCGAAGCCTCGACACGAAAGGACACATCACTAGTCACTACTGTGGGATATCATTCAACAGCAGAGTGTCTCCTGGTTAGCAAGATGACTTTAAATAACAAGAGGCTCAAACATTACACTATGTGAGCACTAACAATACAGATACAACTTTTTTAAAGTATTGCAAGAGTCTGTTGTGGACGGTGAAAGGTTATAGTTTGAACTTTAAATATATAGTGAAGGAAGGAGGAGATTTGAAGTTGTCGAGTCACAAGGAAACTACCTCTTTTATTGGGAAAACTATGGAAAGTTCAATGTTTGTTTGACCGTAGATGCCAGGGGTCAAATGAATATGTCCATTTTCAATTTATCTGTTTAGTATTTTTTTGATTAATCAATTCATCATTTTAGACAATAAAATGACAGAACGTTTTGAAAACTGTTCAATACAATGTCCCTTTTCAAATATATTTTCATGCGCTCCCGTGATCTCTCCACACCACTAATGGACTTGTCTGTCATTTCCTCCTCAGGGTGGCAGAGAAGGAAAGCATCAACAAGATGTCTCTCCACAACCTGGCAACGGTGTTTGGGCCGACCTTGCTGAGGCCTTCCGAGAAGGACAGCAAGATCCCCACTAACCCCACCCAACCCATCAGTATGGGGGACAGCTGGTCCCTGGAAGTCATGGCGCAGGTGAGCCATACAAATCTTAATCTGGCATTTTATCGAGTAATATTTTGTGAAGCTTTTTGCAGAAAAAAGTTGCTAACTGCACGCTTGAGCAACCACAACCTAATTTGTCTTTCTTCCGTTTTCCTTTTTATCGCAGGTCCAAGTGTTGCTGTATTTCCTCCAGCTTGAGACGATCCCCACCCCAGACAGTAAACGACAGAGCATCCTCTTCTCCACTGAAGTATAGAGCTAACGTTGACTCTACCGAACCTGAGACTTTGACAATGAAGGAGTGAAATAGAAACGGACCGTGGCTCAAAGTGAGCCTGTAGTAGTATGTTTTTGAATTAACTGATCAGATTGCTTTAGGCTCAGGCAGCTGGGAAGGATTGTCTCTGACGTTGCCTGCCTCCCTCAAACACAGGAGGGCGCCATTGGTCTTCGAAGTGCAGAGGATGTGAGGTCCTTGAGGTTCATATCTCCCGTTTCCTGATATTTAATATGATCCTTCTACCTTCAGTGATGACATGGGCACGTCTGCCCTCTACATTTCTCTTCCGTGCTCTTTGTTGGTCTTAACATGTAACCTCTACAGCTTGTAGACATGTGTAGTTCATACAACAAGAAGTTGTCAAAATCAGTCCATGATTGAACAAAATACGTCTTTCTTGATTTATTTTGCCAACGAATCGTAAATTCCATAAACCTTTTTTGTTTGGGCATTATCCTCTATCTGTGTTTATTTTGGACAATCATCAGCTCTCAAGACAACATATGTTGATTCATCTCAAACATTGCTTCATGTCCTGTTGGGGAACATTCATTCATGTCTTACATAACCTCCGCACATTCTTACTGAGAAGACAAGAGGAAACATTTGTGCTGTTTGTAGGAGTTTAAAAATGAACATCCAGAGCTGCCACAAAACTGGCTTTTCTTCTTCGTGGAAGAGAGCCAACACCTGTGTGTTAAAGTGTTTACAACGTAAACAAACCCTCACTGCAGCTTGAAAAGGGACCGTAAGACATTATCAAAGGAAACAGGATAATTAATAATACACTGCAATCTGACTGCCTGCATTTTTCAAGACCATAAAAGCAAATTTCCTGTTTTTGTGTTGTTTGTGTCTCAAGGTAGTCCTCAGCTTGAATATCGAGGAAGCAATATATTTTCTAACATAGGAATTGAATTGTCTGTGTTCATACCTTTGCAGACAAAATGTCCTTGTTATTGTAACATAGAACATCTTGCCAAATTAATATGTTGATCGTTTGTTTCTAGGAGAAAATGAAGCGGTTGTATTTACAGATACATTATGTACATAATCTTAAAGTTGTATTTTTTTTTCTTTCTTTTTGTTAAACAATATAATCATTGTTGCTATTATTGTAATTTATTTTGGGGGGGGGGGGGTTGTATTTTTTTTTTCTATGTGAACTTTTTTCTGTTTGATTAAGAAAGTGGTAGGTCTTAGCCTTGACTTCAAGTCCTGCAGTAAATAAGCAGGATTTAGCCTTGTTCTTATAGAATTTTACTCAGCTGTTCTGTCCAGCCTATCGATTATTCATTTAGATATTATTATAAAGGTAACACACACACAGTGGAGTTACATTACTGTATGCTGCTGTGGAAAAGGCACAAGCTCTTTAACTGCTGGGTGTTCCTCAGCAGAAAGTCTCCCATCCAGAGACCGTCGCCTGTCTAGTGTAGACATTATGCAATGTCATAATCGAGCACACACACTCACACACATATGACAGTGACTTTTTTGTACCATTTTATCTGTGGCTGCAGATGTGCACTCGTGCGATGTTAGAACTACTACTACTACAATTCAAGTAACCTGAGAGCACCATTGAAGAGCATATCTGTTGGTTATAATGAAGGAATATTGTTTTGTTTCATCTTCTCCTGACATCTTTTTTTAATTTATCTCATGCATATGTTCTTTAACTCTTCTGCATCCCGTTAAGCCTGAAGTTGTACAACTCAATGGCCAATTTAAAGGAAAGCTCTAAAGATTTTTTGTTGATTCTAAAATGATCCGTTTCTCATTTTAATTTCGGTGTCCTTGATTTAACATGCAGGCATGTTTTATTGTTGTTGTTTTTTATTTTGGTCTTTGGCTATTGCTGTCTTGTTCACAAATATGTCATCATAGACTTTGGGATGTTGGTTCACCCGTGAGGATCTTGGTTTACATTATTACAGCATGTCCTTTTCTGCCCAATTTAAAGGACAGGTTCACAAAACATGTGAAACTATCCTTGAAGCGCAAACACCAGTTTAACAGATCTGATAAGGGCTTGTGTGTGGTTGTGTCGTATAGGGGCGTATAGGAGTAAGTGTTATTATTAACACATTTAAAGTTTACTTTAAGGAGTCTTTCCTTTTGGACCCATATCAACTCTCTTGATGTTGAGTAATTTACACTCGTCTACATGATAAAATGGACTAAAACGTCATTATTGTATCAACCCCAGAAACAACAATGTCGAGATTTTATTCTGAAAGTCGTTATGCCTTTTTATGTGCTTTCACTAATTTTGGCCTTTGTTAGCATGCACACAATGTTTCATCATCTAATATGTTCGGATGTGAGACGGAGGATGAATCCACCATTCATTCAGTCATTCATTA
Source organism: Myoxocephalus aenaeus (assembly GCA_038501785.1). Classification (NCBI taxonomy): domain Eukaryota; kingdom Metazoa; phylum Chordata; class Actinopteri; order Perciformes; family Cottidae; genus Myoxocephalus; species Myoxocephalus aenaeus. The sequence continues at coordinate 3,465,191 of JBAMJR010000001.1, read as the reverse complement.
ATTCATTTGTCACCTCTATAACAAGTCCCGATTGCCTACACTATTCTACCCTATCGTGCCTCGACACTTTTCTTTTGGTTTCGCGCCTGTGGTATTCTGAAACGTTGTTCAGTCTCCTGTTGCCTTTGCTGAGGACAGCCACACACCTTTCATCTCTTAAAGACTAAGACAGGACCTTAACCTTAAGCACGGTCTTAGCTCATACTGTACATGCCCGTTCTACTTGCCATTTTCATCTTACTGTGATGCTGCAATTCAAACTGTTAAAGTCCGTCTTAATTGGGCAGAAGACCGACGTTCTTGCCCTTCTCCTTGTTTGGCTCTTAAAGTTTCCGCTTAATGCCTTTTTATTCTAATTTATTTATGCTTTGTCCCTGTTCGGTATAAGAAGGTCTACTGCATCTATTTATTTATGATATGATATCATCTAAAGCTAAATTAATGTTTGAGAAATGGTCTGTATATGGTGTGCTTTCTTTGGGGAAATATAAGTCTTATGTAACAGTCTGTTTATGGAACATCTTGTTAAAGTTACAACTGTTTGTCACTATCTTGTCGAAGAATCACAACCACTGTGTACAACAGCAAACACGCTTGAAGTCCCTACTCCTGCAGCGTTGGCTCATCTCTGTAGTTAGACGTGTTGTACAACTGGCCACTGTGATTGTGGAGCTATCTGGTTTAGATAACTGAATGGCCAGATGCAGGTTCCTGTCAATTTCAAAGCTAGATTCTGTGAGGTCACGCAACTCAAACGTTTATCATTTCCCATGGAGTTGTATAATATGTATTATACTAGAGAGTACATTATTTGGTTTCCGTTTTATTTATTGTGGCGTCCACTGACACGTTATCGTCGAGGGTTGAGCCGGTACGCCTCTCGTCTTATTGAAAAGCCAAGCTGTCAGTATGTGGTAGAGGACAAGAGTCTTATATTGCTCTAAAATCTGCATCGTTTTTGGTCTGTTGATTGTCAGTGTAACTGCATGTACCCTCCATAACCTCAGTCCCTCTGTACATGACAAATTAAATCAAGTAGAAAAGGTTACATTTTTCTGTGGAATAGTTTGAAGATATGGAACATATTGCTCTATATGAAAGTTACAAATCTCGTTCATTTATTGTACATGACCCTGGTGATTATTACATGTCCATGCTATAGTTAACACTATCAAATGACCCTCTACTGCCACTTCTACGACATCCAACTGACTAAATCTGACTACTTTAACCTTTGGAAACATGATAGTTTTGTTTCGACACTTAACGTTATAAAGCTGAGGATGAGACTTCCTGACCAACCACTTTTTACCTTCCTCAATTTTTTCAACTCTTGTTCCTGTTCAATATTCAATGTTCTGCTTGTAGAACTGTAAAAAAGAATACCGTATTCTGAGGGCAAACATGTTTGGAAGGCATTTGCAGCCTGTTTGTACACAAAAATGTTAAATAAAATCTCCTTGTAACTACATAGAATGACGTCTTTGGTTTTTATTATTTTATTTGCAGCCTGGTAGCTTGCAGGTAAAAAAAAACTTTATACAACATAAGAAATATTATAACCTGATGGACTCCGCTTGAATGCAATACACTCATATGTAGTGCATTAATGAAACTCTCAGCAGTGACATTTGAAAGACTGAATAATAAAAAAATTACTAATTCAAATTATTCTAAATATATAAAATGCTATTTTTTTTTTAGGTTAACTCCCTGTGTTCCCTGTTTAGGAAATGTGTCACTTAAAATGTAGAAATATTGGTTTTAGATACATGTAAATGGAAAATATATTAATGTTATCAACATAACTGGGAAATGTCTTCTATCATCTTTCTTTCTTGCATGTTTTATATATTAAAGCATGCAGACATTATAGTCTTAATCATGAGGTGTGTAAGAAGCTGTGATGGTTTTATGTGATGCAGCCCAATATCAGCAGGTAGGGCAATGTGGGTAGACATAATTGGAGTCATTACTTATTTTGGAGATGCGCTCAACTCAAAAGGCACTAATTGAGACTTGTATAGAGCCCATCAACAGCAGGGACAAAGAGAAAAAGAGTGACTCCCACTGGTTGATCCCAGGTCTGGCAGGTTATGTTCCAATGCCTATACGCATTAAGAATACCAGAAAAATACTTAGTATGCTGAGAATGTCAAATATAGTATCCCACAATGCCCGAATGCCAGGATGTCCCACTTTCCTAGAGTAGCAGGTAAATGAGTAAGAAGGTCAAAGTTCAAGATGCAATGTCCCAATTGAACCAAATACTGCATGCAACGGTACATACTTTGTAGTGAAAGTAAAAAGAAAGAGCATGTAATTTGGATCGCAGCGCTCATGTTGTGAAGAGCAGGTCTGGATGAGGAGCTGTCTCAGAAGGAGCAGGAAGTGGGGGGGCCTAGCTTGAAATCGGATGTAGCTGTAGATCCTGGAGGCCATCTGACAGGACACGGTGGCTTGGCTGTGTTGACAGATCCGTGGTCACCCTGGGCAAATATGCTTGAGGATGAGTTTGTACTTGACAGGCTGGATAAATGATAAGCTGTGTTAGTGAGCACAACATTTTTATTGGGAATATGATTGTTGTCCACACAGCAAACAGTGTCCAGTTGGAGTACTGCAGTGTTAGTAAGTGGTCCACGATATTTGCGGTTTCTCTTTTGGTGCGGTTTTGTTGATGCCTTAAAATATCTTTGTCTTTGAAGGTTTATACTATTATTTGGAATGGTGTAAGCCATCTCCTTCATGCGCCACTGTCAGTGAAGACATAATAGCTGCCATTATTATGCCACAGTGGTGGTTCAGTCACAATTCAACTTGTTGCCTGATCTTTGCTTCAGACATTTATGTTTCTCCACATTATGTATCTCCACCATCTGTGCCTGAGAGTTTTATTAGTTCCTTTGTCTAATTATACTTAACCTTTAAGTTTACAATCCTCATTTAAATTCACTGCTTTTACGCACATGCCTCGTTTACACAGAACCAAACAAGGTGCGTGGTGGAGGTTGGGCACGTTCTCATAGCTGGCATTTCCATAATGTGAAACTCCGAGTGTATGTATTTTTTGCCGCTCACCCTATTGTCATCGGTTCTTTCCGATCATCATTATACGTCACGCTCTCTCTCTTACGCACACACACACACACACACAAACACACACACACACACACACACACACACACACACACACACACACACACACACACACACACACACACACACACACACATGCACGGAGAGTGAGAGACGGCGTGGGTGCGCTTTATACTGTTGCAGCGTGACATTGCGCACCTTCAAACTTCTCCTGGCAAAGCGAACATGGGCAGCGGTGTTGTATCAGAGGACTTACGCCGGCTTGGTTTTTCGCCAAGTGTCTGGCGTGAACGCATCTACTTGTGTTGTTTTACTCTCTCGTGTGCGCTGCCAGCCAACATCTGAACACGTTGGTGGAAAGACTAATTATTTTCAATCTCACACTAAGGTAGGAACTGTTGTTTCTTTCTCAGTTGATGTTTGGACCGTTTTAAGACGACTTGTAACAGTTTAACAGCTTTTATCCCATAATGAATTATATAACGACTGTGTTTTATCAATTGAACAAAAGCAAACTCAAACTATATCAGTCACTCTGGAACGTTTCAGGAATGTGGAGTTGTTTATGGCAATGAGATGGTTGAAGTAAAATGTAGCCTATATAATGATACAAAAGCTCACGATAATTAAGATAAGTAAGTCGATGTAATTTAGAAAGTGTTTATTGATCTCAGTTTGTCAGGCTGATAAATAGAAATCGACATTGAGACCATCACTCACCATCTATTACATCATCCACATAACTTTCCTTGGTTGTTCAGTATTGGCTCAGCTGATGTTTATCTGTTCCTGTTATCAGCAGTTCACAACATGTCAGTGCCTCCCTCATTAGACATAAAACACAGTATTCGCCAGAAGTAATACAGCAGCTTTTATTTTTGTTTTCCTTTGCCTTTGGTGGAGCTGGGCTGGTGCATTGATTGACAGGGCAGTGACAGATCCTCCTTCAGCAGGATGTGTTTTTTCTTATCACTTCCTCCAAGGCCTATGCACATACAGACACCATCATAATAAAGGGGAGTAGTTTTTGCCAACGCAGCCAACTGGAAGGTTAAACAAGAGGGCTCACCATGTGATAGCTTATGTTGTAGCTTATATATTTCAGCGATGGGGAAAACATAAGGGCTATATGAGTGGATATTAAATTATTTTATTTTTTTATTTCACATTTTAAGAATTACTTTTATTTTGCAGGTTCACAAACATTTGTAGCCTCTTGAAATCGTAAAAAAAACAAAAAAAACTGTAATGGCTGGATGCTGGAAGTTTCCAAAGCCGCTGGATAAAGCCTGGTTTTTAAATTCCTTTGGCCTGTGAGAAGGTTTCAGTGGCGGAACAATAGAGGAAAAGTAGAACTCTGGTCCGATGTGCTGCCAATCAGGATCAATGCTGCAGCTACAGGGCGATGTGTGTATTAATCAGTGGCGGGCCATCGGGGCCTTCTAAGCCTTTTCTGCTGGCCTAAACAGAATCACAAAGTTTAAATTTTAATTTTAATTTTTTATTAATCTTTTGGGGGGGGGGGGGGGGTGCGGGCCGCCCAGCTGTTATATCAGGCGTAGGTACACATATCACAGCCCGCCACTGGTATTAATGAAGGAACAATGTGTGGAAGGGAAGCAAATAGTTGTTTTTGTTCTTCTCTTTATATTTCCATGTATGGAAATTAAATTGCAGGTACAGTCTTTTAACAATCTTCCTTCTTATACAGAACTAAGACCAGTTTAATTGGGAAGTAAAGAGCTGTACAATATCTCATTCTACTCATGCACAAACCTGAACCGCCACAGACAGGAGGGAGCTTTACTCAAGTAAAGAATCTAAAGCAATAGCACACATTTTTCTGGAGTCTGGAATCAGTCTTCTAAGTACATGGGCATCGGTTTGAGTAATGGGAAGACGGTCAGTGATGATCCTTATGGGCACCAAGCATAACTCATATATTATATTATCACATCAGTGTCACATTAATCTATGGATACATGTGTGACACAGTGGGAGAACAACTGGAATAAGAAACAGTGGGATTGACTGAATGATTGGATTGTAAATTTATTTTCTCTGAGAGATGCTGACTGGCTGTAAAGCATCCAGAATGGGTTCGGTATTCCCAGCATCGCTCCTGTAGTGACCCAGTTTCGCCTCCAGAATCATTTGTTGAATCTTATCTGGTCAAATGTTACTCACTGTATGGACCTTGGCAGGAACTAGGTCATATTTACAAATCGTTTGTTTCACTGTCGTCAATAACTTCCACCTTCAACATATGTCAACTCCCCAATTCAGAGGAGAGAAAAGCAGGTTTTTTATGTATGTTTCAACCCACAGGATGACAGGCACCTTCTGGGCTGAGTGAACCTATTTCGTATGTCAATGCTGGTATTATAGGCAGACATACTGTATATTGAGGTTTTAAGAATTAGAATACATGTTAAATGTACTTTGATGGCCCAGTTTTGTTGAGCTAAGCTAAAAGGAACATCTCACTCAAAGCCATAGCAGGCTTCCACTCAAACTTCCATAACTTTACTTCCTAGCTGTTGTTCAAAGATGGTTTTCAATTATTTCTAATTGCGAGGGTGAAAGTTAATAATAATGCAATAACTAATCTACAGTATCACTGCAGCTGTTATTATTCTCTGGAAACCTGTCTTTCTTCCTCTCTTTCCCCAGAGCAGTTGTACTACTGTAATAAAATGCCCTAATCTGCTTACAATATAGAGGAATTTAGCTAAATACCCTGAAGAAACACAGCAAAGATAGCTTAACCAAGGGTTCTAGTGCTGGTACAATGGCTTTGTAATTTATAGGTGGTTTAATGTGTGTAATTATCAGTGATTTTGGAGGAAAACATGAATGATTTGTATGTGGAAGGGTTTCGGGAAACTTTTCCCGAAATAAAAGGTGTATTGTTGGCCTGTTTGCTTTGGCTTTGGTATGGAAAGTGTCTGCCTGTCTTCCGGAGATAGATGTTTTTTTCTGACCTGTGTGGTATCCTGCAATCTGTTTGTACAGGCAAGAGTACTGAGATTGTATTCTCTCTCTTTCTCTCGACAGACCACTACTCTTAATTTGGCAGCCGTCCGGCAAAACTCCCAGAGCCTTCCTCCTCAGTATTCTGCTGCTGTCTGTGGCAAAGTTTACCGAGCTGCACACAAAAGAGGGGAAGACGGTTGCAAAGACAAAGAGGAAGACTGACATACTGTTATAGTGTAATTGACAGTAAAGCGTTGAGTCAGGCAGGTGTTTGTGGTGGGAACTTCCTGCCTTGGCTGTCCTCACGTGACACAATCACTCTTCCCTTAAATTGTACTATGCGGTTTGTCAAGCAGGTATTTTGTCTAAAAACAAGTCAAGCAGCCCAGTCTGTGGGATGACAGCGCAAAGAAAGCAACAAAGAGGAAAAAATAACCATGCTGGATTACCAGATGGTCTATATTGGCCTGGAGCTGGTGATCGCTTTCCTGTCTGTGGCTGGAAACGTCCTGGTCTGCTGGGCCGTCTGCCTCAACTCCAACCTGCAGAGCATCACCAACTTCTTTGTGGTGTCACTGGCAGTGGCTGATATTGCTGTTGGGCTGCTGGCAATTCCTTTTGCTATCACTATTAGGTATCATTACGTTTTTTGTTTTTGTTTTTTTAAACGTTAATCGTATTTTTCATCGGACTAATCTTGAGTAAAAGTGTAATAAATTACACTAACACCCCCTGGGATTGGTTTTGGGGTATACATGTATGGACATTGCTAGATAGATTAGATACGCAATCATTTAATATTGTGTGGGTTTTTAATGTTTTTTTTGGTTGTTTTTTTACCACCTGTGATGTTTTCTTGCTTTCCAACATCAGTACCGGCTTCTGTGCCAACTTCTTCGGCTGCCTGTTCATCGCTTGCTTCGTCCTCATACTCACCCAGAGCTCCATCTTCAGCCTGCTGGCCATCGCTGTAGACCGCTACATCGCTATCAAGAACCCACTCAGGTGAGCGGAAACAAAAAGGTCACATCAGCTGTGCTGGAAACTGAAACCGAGACAGGTTCCCACGCTGTCACTTTAACCAGCATGACTTTTCAGACTGACCAAATCTCTCTGGTTTTGGGAGAGCTGCGTTTCGTTTTGAAAATGATGTTTTGTCCGAATTGTTTTACTTTTGCTGTTGGACGTGAACAGTTATAGTGAATAGTTTCATTTTGAACAAGATGCTCTTTCCACACAGAAGTCTGAGGAGTGTGGGTAAGCCATAACACGTGAGAGGCACAAATGCAGTGTAGCAAAACACAATGAATTATTGAGAGATCTTATTCAATAAGGGTAATCAGGGCAGACGTAGATATGTCTCCTCAGGCTACTGTTTGCGAGGGATTAAATCTCTTGTGCTTTGATCATTTGTATCCACGTAAATCAACACCATTCAAATTCTACTCCTGCCATGAGAGGATATAAACCACAGCAGGTGATTTGCATAAGCAGTTGCATAACGGCTTGTGTGTGTGTGTTTGTGTGCTCACACTGGTGCCACAACCCCTGGCACCAAAGACCGTAAAGCTAATAATTCATCAGAGTTTCAGGAGGCTTAATATAGCCAACTGGCGGCCACTCTGGCCACGAACGATCTCAGTCACATGGGACAATGGCTGTAGGTGAGTTGATGTTTCCGAGAATACTGTAGTTATTCCGGCAGATTTTCTATTTTTATTCCTCCAGCTAAATGTGTGCATTCCTGATGTCTGCATGAAAGCATTGGCACATCAATGCTGCTAACACAGTCTTCAAAAATACCCCCAAACTTGAGGATTAAAATGTATGCAAAGAGGGAATTTAAATGTTGCAAGCAGGATTTTTTAAATGTAAGTCCAGTTATTTGGATATCAATAGATTGTTGTATGTTTTGTTGACATAGCACAAAGAAAACATCCAATTTAAATATCATAACGTAACAATATTGTATAATTAACTAAATTAAATAATTAATTAAGTGATTCCATTGTCAAATTAATGTCATGATAGTCAGTAGATTATGTGATATTAATGTTTGTCATTTTTGTATTTCACTGCATTTCTCAGAAGCTCTTATATAACTTGATTAAATATCAAATTCTTCAGAGCTTTAACGTCAGAACTTAGAGGCAGTAAATTAGGAAGGAAATGCCCTTATTGCTGATGAATATCCCACTCACTCAACTTTTTGCAGAGTCATTCAACACGCACATTTCACACTGTGTGGTTATTCCTCTATTTATCATGGAAGTAAGGAAGAACACATACTGGCATCAATGCCTGTTGTTAACAAACCTTTGCAAAATCAGAATGGATTTAGATATTTGGAACACTTGGTGTGTGGTGTGTCTTTAATCAGCAGACAAAAGTACCGGAGAATATTATTGGAAGTGGCTACAGTGTTTTTAACAGCCAGTAGTGCAACAATAAAAAAAAAGAAAAATTCAACCCATGCTTTGTTTTATTCAATAAATAACACATCTTTTAAATCACCAAATATTGACTTTGCTTCACAGGGATACTATCACACTGAGCTTAGATAAAATAACTAACCCTGAAGTATGATTGTGCTCTGCTCAACTTTCAGGTACAACAGCCTGGTGACGGGGAAGAGGGCGAAGGGTATCATCACATTGTGCTGGGTTCTCTCAGTCGGCATCGGCCTGACACCGATGCTGGGCTGGAACAGAGGTGAGAGATTGATTTTGGCAATGATAAACCCGGCTTACTGAAAGATGCAGAAATCCATAAATATGGCATATGTTATGCTGTTCATAGCTTTCTGAGGAGATGGTTTGATACCTGAGTTTTGTTTTACACTTGTTTCACTGTCAGTTGTAACATATGAATTTGGGAAAAGAGTAAATCAAAGTAAACACATCTCCAAACAAACCCTGTTTTAAGAATAAACATCCAATTACTACAACCATTTTCGGAGAGAATTTGTATTGTATTTGTATAGATAAGTGCTTTAAATTCACTTCAATTCTGACAATTGGAGGAAATGTGTGTGGCCTTTTTACGTTGGCTTCAATCCGGTTAAGTGGTTCTTATTGGTGAGAATCAAGCCATGCATATTAACTGACCATAATTTCTCGAAAAATGTTTTACCATATATCATTATTTTTGTTATGGAAACACATGCATTTGTTTGACACCATTAAAAGATGAAACCGGTCATTAATCGCCCCATAATTCTGTTATACAGGTTGGAACAACACCACCGCAGCCAGCAGCCAAGTCTGCCCTGAAGGCTTGACGAGGTGCCTGTTTGAAGAAGTAGTTACTTTGGACTACATGGTCTATTTCAATTTCTTCGGCTGTGTGCTGGTTCCCCTGTTAGTCATGCTGGTCATCTATACCAATATCTTCGTGGCCGCTCGGCGCCAGCTCCGACTGATGGGCCTCAAAGTTGCTCACACCCCTGCTCTTGGAGAAATTGCCTCACCGTCGAGCTCATCTCGCTCATCTCGCTCAACCCTGCAGAAGGAGGTGCACGCTGCCAAATCGCTGGCCATCATTGTGGGTTTGTTTGCTGTGTGTTGGCTTCCAGTGCACCTCATTAACTGTTTCAACCACCTGTGTCAGGACTGTGACCGCGCACATATCTGGGTGATACACGTTGCAATCATCTTCTCCCATGCTAACTCCGTTGTGAATCCCTTCATCTATGCTTATCACGTGCGGGAGTTCAGACAGACCTTTCGGAGGATTCTGTACCAGCACATCTTAGGGAAGAGGGATGAACAAGGGTTTAGGGTTGGGAGTGGTATTGGCAGAGGTGCTGGGAGCAGCAGCATCATACGGACTACCTCCCGTACCAGTAATGACGGTTCAACGTGTAATACAGTAGTGAATAACTACGCCCTGGACCCCAGTCCTGATAGAACTCCGCCGAAAGCGGCTCACAAAGCCTCTTGCCAATGGACATCAAAGTTAAACGCTGCACCAAGCAGCTTCATACCCAACGGACACCAAGAAAAGGGTAGCACCCTTCCAGCAATGCAGCAGCAGCATCCATGCATCATTGGCTTTGATGCGCAGGATGGAGTCGAGTCGGTCACAGATCTGAGGGGAACAACGACTGCTTTGGAGGTGAACGACAGGGGGAGGTGCATTGCTTTTCTGAATGTTCAGGCTCTCTCCCTTAAACAGACAGACTGCCCATGCTCAACAGAGCTTACAGAAGTCTCATGACAAAAATATATTATATTGCCATAAAACATATGATAGTGTGCCAACATGAAGGATTATTGAAGCCTCATTAAATCAACAGCAAATCTGTTTCTCTTTCTGAAGTCACATAAACTGGTTGCAGGGAATATTTTGGCTTGTTTTATTACTTTTTCTCATCAACCACCTCCGAGTTGAATCAGATTTGCAAGCACACACCAGAATTTGTCAAAAGGGGGTTTAAAGGGGGTTTAAAACGGGCTGCTAATCAGAATCAGAACCATTTATTCACCAGGTATGTTTACACAAACGAGGAATTTTTCATGTTATTGACAATAACATCTATGTGCATTTCAGAAAACAATGCTTTATCAACTATACTGTCTCTTGCGATGCATTTTTAAGAGACATTTACATTCTTAAACTGCTTTTTTGATAATGTTGCATCTACCACGAACCACCTGTATGTACCAGATAAAAATGTGCTTCTAAGAGCTGTTATTAATGGTCTGAATATCATAAACCACAGTCCTCACAGACAGCTGGTGGAAAACAATGACACTGTTCAAAGTCGAGCAATAGGGTATGCACCATCTCTTGTGTGAAGATCTGTCAAAAAGTAAAGTGCTGGATAGATACTTAATATTTGATGTTGCTAGTTTGTAGCTCAGGGGGATGAGTGGTCGTCCCGCAACCACAAGGTAGCCGGTGCGATCCCCAGTCCCCCCATAGCTCACACGTCGAAGTGTCCCTGAGCAAGACACTGAACCCTAAATTGCTCCCCGGGCGCCTCACAGGGCTGCCCACTGCTCCTTAAGACATTAAGGATGGGTTAAATGCAGAGGATACATTTCATGTATGTACTATGACGAATAAAAAGGATTTCTTCTTTTTCTTGATCAGTTGTTTGATAACTGCCAGGCAACACATGAGACACATGTGTCAAAGGCACCCAATATATTACAAGTGAGTTACCAACCAACCAAAACAAGAGCTTGACCTATTCAAATATTACTCCATATGCCTGCAGTGTGGCTAGTTTCAGAGTCAGTCACATAGACAGCATGCAACACACACGTACACACACACACGTAAAGTACATACACATGACCGCAGACTACTCAGCAAGAGGTGTTTACAGAGTGGTCTGGCTGCTGACGCCAGTCAATGAGCCTAATGCAATGGAAATCAAATGAAGGGTCATTTGATGATGTCTTTTATTATGCCATTATGCTTTGTCTTTCCTCATTAAAAACCCCTTCCATTGTGGCCTGCATTAAGTAAGTAAGTAAAGTTTATTTATTTTGCACTTTTCACAGACAAAGGTTACAAAGTGCTGTACAAGAGTCAGGAAAAAAACGTGTTAAAACCAGATTGACAATAACAGGGGCCAAAACATTTCAACAGTTAAGAGAGCATAGTAAAATACACATTAAAAGATGGAGCAGTAAAAAAGCAACATGTACGTGCCTCGAGGCAATCCGAGAGACGTCATGACTCCAGGAATAAACATACATGGGTATGTATCTAGTTCGTTTACTGTATTTTTATTCAGAAACTATGCATATTAATGGTATATTATACTATGTGGTCATGCCCAGGGGTAATAAAATCGATGGAGCCATTTCATTTGAATGCTTTATTTTTTTTTGGTGCTACTTTGATTATCATGAGATAAGTATCACTCCCTCCAGGAAATATACGACGCCTTGTGGTTCTTATGGTACTGATGGATTATTTATTCTTCAACTCGCCTCTGTCAACATCACCGTCATCAATCCACCGTCGAACTGTTTCAAGATATTTTAACATACAAAAACAAGTTGGCGTTCACGTGACACGATAAACTGTATTTACATAAGAATGCGCGACAAACCATTAACATAACGAACATACCTCGCTGGCTGCACACTACTGTGAGAGAAATGAGTCCACTTAGAAAACAATAATACTTGAGAAATTAACACTTTAACTTATAACTTTTAGCGGAGTAAAACCTCTACCGCTGCACGTGTCTTTCAGGCGCTTGTCACATCTAAATGCGTCCCAGCACAAACATAGGACGCAAAAATAGTTCCTCTCACATGTAAATAAAAAACCAAAGTCAATATTCAAGAAAACATTTGTACAAATAATAATAAGTAAACAAACTTATTAAATAATGACAAATAACATTTATGGCAGTTAAAATAAGGGTTATGAAAAGTATGTGGTTATGTACTGAGTCATTTTAGTACAATAAAAGAAACAAAACACCAAATAAACAGGGGACATGTTGCATGCCATAGCAACCGCCAGCTCTACCTCCCAGACAACCAGCTGGGTACAACAATCCAGTACTTTATCGTACGCCATTCAGTAATAAATGTATATATCTAGGAAGCACGACGTTGGCATGCAACATTTCCATGTGCCGTTTTAATAAGTACACGCAGATTAGCATAATAACTCAATAACACACCTTGTTTGTTTTAGGATTCTCTTTGCGGTCTGTCAGGCTGATGCAGTGGAGACATGGACTTTCAACTTTCAAAAGACATTTGGTGTCTAATATGGAGTGGATATACGTTGTTTCAGTGAGAGAGCATGCTGAGGAAAAATAAAAGTTAATGCAAATGTGTACCTGTTCTAATTAAACCCTAAATCTATTCCATATGTGATGTTAGTGTGTGTGCATATTTATGCATGGACTGCATTAACTCTTTTCATTGTATTCCGTTGAGAAACATACAAAACTGTGCTTATGATAATATAAATGACCAACGGTCAGGCAGACACAGCTTCAGCTCTCTGGCTTTTCATTAGCAACTTACACAAATATTAATAAATTGGTACAAGAACTCCATTGACAAATCCCACAATGCACCGCGGGATGACCCAGGAAGCACTTCATTGAACCCCTGTGGCATTGTGGGTAGGCGGAAAAGGCTCCAAAAGGTAACGCTACGCAAAGAAGCGACAGACCCACGTTGCAGAGCAGTCGAAGAAGGAACAACAACAACGATTAAGAAATCAGTTTGTAAGACAGACTCAAGGTAATTGTCGTAACAGTTGGGACGAAACTGAATTGTCATTAATGTGTTTGTGCAACAGTGTTGTTCGTCTGCGTTGTTCATAAATAGCTAACGCTAATTCATTCAGTCGGCTAACACGGTTCCGCCTGTTAGCCGAAATCGCATTCGGTAGATAATCAAAGGTAATGTTCAACTAAGTATTTAAGCTAATCAAAGGTTTCATTTGTAGTAGTCAACGTGACTTCAGAGCATTGTGTGGTCTTAACTCAGTTCGGCGCAACGATAGTGTTGTATTGTTGTAGTTCATGGAGCACTAACGTTGGCTAATGTTGCTAATATAGCTAGCTAGCGGCTAACTGGCTGCTTCTACAAAGAAGGTGAACTCACTTCCTACTGAAGGTTTGTGATTACCAGTCAGTAGTTCGTTGCAATATGTTTTGTGGTGTTTGCTACGTTTCAGACTGCCTAAATAAGACTATAATGTGTCACTAACTGAGCTAAAGGTAATCATTAAGGATAATGATTCGTATAACCAATTTGTAGTTTCCCAGAAGTTACTCTACCTTTCTTGAAGTAAATGTTTATTGTAGAGTAACACAAAGGTTTGTTGCCGCCATTTCTTATGAGACAACCCATTGTAACATTTTCTCCAACGCATGTTTTTCCAGGAAGACTGTTGAAAAATGTCAATCGGAGTACCAATCAAAGTGCTGCATGAGGCAGAGGGCCACATCGTGACCTGTGAGACTAACACTGGAGAGGTGTACAGGGGCAAGCTGATTGAGGCCGAGGACAACATGAACTGCCAGGTTGGTCTTTATTGATAAAAGCTTCTCCTTACAGCCGGATTTCCAGTGGGAAAAAAATATTTCAGCTATTCTCTGCTCCATTATTTGCATGACTTATTGTGGGTGGTGAGCTCTCTGGTTTTAAATAATATGCTTACGTAAATGTCCATGAATGTAATGAGTAACTATACAAAATGACACACGGAATTATTACTGAAATATTTAATAAAAATTTGTACCCGTCCCCACAGATGTCCAACATAACAGTGACTTACCGTGATGGCCGGGTGGCACAGTTGGAGCAAGTTTACATCCGTGGCAGCAAGATCCGCTTCCTGATCTTACCGGATATGTTAAAGAATGCTCCGATGTTAAAGAGTATGAAGAACAAGAACCAGGGCTCCGGTGCAGGAAGGGGCAAGGCGGCTATTCTCAAAGCACAAGGTAAGCAGATGCATTATGGAGCAATATCTTCCAAATTCCCCCCCCTTTTTTATTTTACAAGTCAATGCATCTATTTACTCTAAGCAATTACAGATAAGATTTACCCAACATGTCCCATGAATAACATGGGTTTCACAATTAGACTTGTCTCTATATATGGGACAAAAATATTATCGTTTCACAAATGTATATTTTACTGCATTGTATCATGCATGTGTTTTATATATTTTTTTACCTTGTAGATCATCAATGTGACAAAAGTAGCAAACTGTAATTTTGGTATAATTTTCCCTTTTATTTATCTGCAGTGGCTGCAAGGGGACGGGGCCGTGGTGGAATGGGACGAGGCAACATCTTCCAGAAGAGGCGATAATTGCTTCAGCCGTGTTAAGATTGTGGCATTGTATAGTCTTTTTTTTATTTTGTCGTCTTTCGATTGGATATCTTTGGTGTTTTTTTGCAATCCTGTACGTTGCAGTTTATTGCTTTACTTTCATTTTTTATGAAAATAAACATATTTCAATTTGATGTCTCATGTCCTCTGGTTAACTCAAGTTAGACATTCCTGGCACCGGCCACTGTGTTTTTTTTTTTTCCCGTCGTCATTGAAGGCCAGATTTACCTGGTTTTCAAACTGCTACTCTTTATGTGGTCATCAGATTCCTACCACCCATAGTTGGATTTCATGCACGCATAAATAAATTCAATATTGACATTTGGCAAACTGCACCAGTTACACACCCCAATGTCTGAAAATTGTTTGCCAGTGAAACTAAATTTAAACCGGTTTGTTACAATGGACACGAGTGAAGTATGTCACTGCATGCTGAATAAACTAGCTTCCACTTGGTTGATAAGATATAGTTATTTATTTTAACCTAGGCATCATGCTGTTTTCTTGTCAAACTAAATTTTGAGTAAATTCCCAAGTGCATCTCTCCAGTCCGCCACAGGAGGGAGCCAATCGACCACGAAAGTGTTTGTTGCCACAAAAAACAAAAGAACAACGAAGTATGTTTTATTTTGAGGTGACTTTACACTAAAAGGAGAACAACATGAAACCTGCGACCTCCTCCGTGGGTGTTCGTGAAGCACATTGCTGAAACTACGACCGTTACATTGCCCCGCTGCCAGTTTCTCCACCACTCCTCCGTGAGAAGCACGGGACCTGCGTGCTCAGCGGGATTGGTCCATCTCATTGTCGGGTATCAGTCCGCTAGCTAGCTGTCGAAGTACAGACCCGAAGTACAGAGAAGAAACCTCACTATTCTGCCTTGTACCCCCGAATAACACGTCAAGGTAAGCAGTCATGTGTTTCCACATAGTATTTGGGGTTTGTTGTCGTCATACTCTGGATGGGAATCGGTCGCGCGAGCATCCTTGCCGCGTTGCCTCCTGCCCCACTAACATCTGTATCTTGACAGATGAGGCAGCTGCTAACGTTAGCGGGTGTTTGGAGCTAAGTTTAGCTTCGTAGGACCTCAGGCGACGAGGACACGTTTCCTCCCGTGGATTTGTGATTAATGTTACTCGTGTTAATGTTCGTGGTCGATGTGATGATTCCCAGTTTGTGGGTGTAAAGAAAGCCATTGTTGTCTCTCTCTCTCTCTCTCACACACACACACACACACACTGAACCGTTGTGTGTGTGTGTCTGAAATCGCAAGAAAACGAGACAGCGAGTCTCAGTCCAGTGGTTTGATTTAAGAGTTCATATCTAACGCTCAAAGTAGTAAATGATGTAATGTAAACAGTTGTATAATCATTGGATATATGTGTAGCTATTTAACAATCCAAAGTTGTCATACCATTTATAAAAAAATCAAATATCGGCCCTAATGTTTCTTCATTATTTATTTCTCAGTATTTTGATGCTTTTGGGATGTTTTTAAATCACCCTTCAATCCATTAGCTTACGTATAGCAGCAGTTGCTGACTTTCACATAAGGCTTCTGCACCGTGGTTCATCATGATGACACCCTATTGAAAAGTTATGCTGGTGAATCCTATATTTTTTTTAGCTGGTGAATCCTATATTTTTTTTTTCAGGAAAGGAATGATCAATTAATCAATTTGTCGATCGACAAAACTACTTAGATAATCAAGTAATTATACAACTCGAGCAAAAAGAAAAACATTTGACAGTTTGTACAATTTAAATTGTAAAGGTTGTCAAAGATCTGTTATATATCAATTATATCTATAAAATATATATATATATCAATTATATCTATCTATATATATATAGATATAGATATACATTATATCTATATATATTTATATATATCAATTATATCTATAAATTATATCAGCCCAAAATGATCAAGTTGAAGATGTCACTTTGGCTTCTTGTATGTTGTGTTGCACATTTTTCAATTTTTTTGACGATTTATTGAGAAAACAATATCTTGCGCTAATATCAACAGCGTTTTTCTGGTTGATTCAGAGTTGATACTGATACAGCAGTGACTCATTGTGGTTTATTTTGGAGTTAAATATGTTGACTACCAATTAGATATTTCAGATTCTCAGTAGAAATCGGCTGTGATTGTGTGATAACACTACCGTTAAGTTGGCTGAGGAAGCTCATCCCTCCATTTACAGGAGCTTATCTCTTGCACGGCTCTGCAGATCACTGACGGGGGTGCCCTGTTGATCTTTTAATGAAGCTGGGGATCCTCCTCTGCTCCAGATGGCCCAGTGGTGTACGTCTGTGTGACCGTGTCTGTGTTGTTATTAATGCTGTACATGGCTTGGACCCCCTCAAGCTCGGATAAGTCCTTTCTCCCCCTCCCCGCCTGCCCAGATAGTGAAGGTCAGCTCATGTGACTTTTGTTACGATAAGAGGCGCAGTACGGCATCTGGAGCTCGGCGGCATCTGTTGACGTTTCGCAAGGCTCAAATCTAACTGCTTGTTCTTCGTCTAGCTGTTGTGATCACCAGGGATCAGGGACATTTAGGGCTTTAGCCAGCAGTTCAGTTATCCATGATATAGAGCATCTTTGTCTAGGAACTATAGAGACATATAGAGCTGTGTCGGGCCACCAAGATCAGATTTTGTTTAATCCATGAATGTCTAGTTATGGTAATTTGATATTTCACATTTGGTAGAAAGCTTAGTGTTAATTTGTGTCCAGTCGACCCTAATTTGAGGGGAGAAGTGAGGGACATAACTAAAGCAGATATGTCAAAGCAGCTTTCTCGGCTCCAAGGTAAAGGATTATAATGAGTGCTAGGCTATACAGTAGTTTGTAGTTTTGAGAAACTCACTTCCATAATACTGGCTGTTGACACCGAAACATCGTTTAAAACTCAGTTGTCATTCAGCGGCCTTTTCTTAAAGGCTCAAGCTACTGTGAATCCTGTTGGTCCGACAGCGACTGCAGATAATAAATCACCAAAGACAAAGGGAACCACAGTCTGACGGATATTCATGGCTAATTTCCAAACCCTGCTGGGCAGAGAATGAGATTTGCAGTGATATTCTGTCTCTTGCTATAAATGATGATATCATGCAAAAGACATTTTCCCACCATCAATGTAGAAACCACTGTGAAAGGAAATGGGGCTCGGTGTGAGCCTTACCGCTTATCTGAGATCACAGTAGCTTGGTAAGTTGCCTCTCAGCTGGGAGTTTCATCCAGGGTTGTGTTCCTATATGTTATATATATCCTATATGTCCTATCAGGTTGCTTTAGTGGCAGTAAGACTGCGTGTTTAAAAAGTCAAACTGGATTTCAATAGTTGTAACGTCTCCCGATATTCACAGCTCTACTTTGTAGATAATTTGACACTGGGTATGAAAGGAAAAGGTTCCTGGCAGATATTGTGCGTTTTTGAAAACAATTGTAACATTCGGGATTCACGTAACATCCCATGGTAATGATGATGATGGAGCACTTTTTGTAATGTCATTTTACAGCAAAAGAGACCAGGCAGTCAAGAGGACCAGGAAGTGAGTTCCTGCCATGAAACAGTGAAGCTCAGTATGATATGTGGTGATGCTTTCTTCGATTTCGTGAGCTTACAATGCTAAATATAGGCTGGATATGAAGGTAGAGAGGCCACCTGGAGTGGGTGTCTCTTCCCACACATGGTCCTCATTCTGAACTTGGCTGCAGCTTCCACTGTCTTGCTTTTCGCATGGCTTCCCTTTGTTTTCCTGTGTGTGTGAGATTTGCTCAGCTCCCACACACCGACAGCGCTACAATCCTGTCAAAACCATGACAGAAAGCAGGAGATCCTCTCTCTCTTTCTGTACTTCCACCCCTCCTTTCCTTCTCTCTCCATTCCTCTCACAGATAATGAGCTGAGTGGACATGGAGATGGAAATGGCCCTCTTGAAATTATGCAAAAAAGGCTTTGGTAAGATGCTGTATATATAATAATTAACCATGTTACATAACTGACATCAAAAGCAGACTGAACCGTTGCTTTTATAGACGCGTCAAACCTGTCCATTTGGAGGTGAAGTTTGTGATGCGAGACTTGTTTGCATGCATTAATTAGCACTTCACAGAATGTGTGGAACAAGTCCAGATTCTGCAGAACGAGCTGTATCTCCTTATGTTTCACAGCTAGTGAGCAGCATCTCTGATTGTTTTTTCCACACGCTTTCATTATACCCACAACGTGGTTCATGCTGGCCAGTCAAACACTGTGTGTGCTCCAGCTGTGTGCAAAGGTAATTAAGCCAGGCATGTCGCAGTTAATTTAAGTTCCTGCATAAAACAGAGGGAAATTCACCGGGCATCAGGAAAGTAAAGGCAGTATATAAGCTTGTTGTTTATAAAGAATTGTTCTTCCTACTTGTATAACATTTGTTCATTTGTTTAGACCTCCCTCAGTAATGTGAAGTGTTGGTTTCATGCACTAACGCAGGATGTTGGTGTTGAATATGGTCTTGGGACGACATATTTTTGGAGGCCGACCCCAGAAGTCATCATCGCACTGGTTCCCCTGACAAAAAGCTAATGGGATTTTTCCATTTGGATTTTGGATTAGTGCAGACAATCTGATCTGTGGCAAGCAAACATTTACGATACTTACAGGTTACGGAAACGCAACAATGCGAACTCATTTCCAGGTTTAAGGACAACATCACAAGCTCAATGAGTAACCTTATCGCCAGGTGCACTCTGATCTGTCAGGTGTAAAGAGAGTGTCATTAATCTATATTTGTAATATATGTTTGCAGACACTATAGTTAGCCTGTGTAAATGTGTTACCTTTCAACTTCCTCAAGATGATCAAGATAATTGTTAGTAAACTGCATGCTCTATAACTTTGGACTGGAACGGTAGCAGGTCAGACCGGCCTGCAACAGACAGTTCACCCAAAAATCAAATAAGAAATCCATATTTTTATTGTTGTGAGGACTGCTTACTTCAGCTTGAGTTAACTGGGTCATGATTTCTGGAAAGAGACATAGCTGTTAACATTTTGATATGTATTCTTTTGGCACTTTGAGCACCACAAGCCAAGTGCCAAATACTCCCATTATACTAGAGAGAAGGCAGACATCTTGACAGCCAATATGTCCAAAACTAAGCAACTCGCACCAAAACGTTTGGGGGGAAGTTTCCCTTTTTAAAGGGCTCAGGGGGCAAAGGATCTCGAGAACAAGTGTTACACTCGAGGGCATTAGTTCGAAGACATCTTCCATGGTGAGATGGGTAAATGCTGTTGTGACAGAGGAGAGACACTGTTGTTGGTTCTGTGAGTTGACCTCTGATGACACCAAGAAGGATGCAGAGTCACATGCTGGCGGAGGCAGGGGCTTGTAATATTACTGATATTACTAGGAATTCAAGAGAGTAGTGCTCTCTTTTAGGGTAGCTATTGTGCAATTATTCTCCACATGTATTTTTTTATTCTGCAATCTGCTCTTGTGTCTTAGGCACCAATTCCCCCCGCGGCTCCCGTCTGATGGAGCAGTGGTTTACAGTCTTTGTGAAGAGGCACCATGTTCCCCTGTCATGTAACCCCCTGGCCCACCGCTGAACCGCCAGCCTCCTGTGGTCATGCCGCCCCAGCACAGCCCTCACAACCTCTGCCTGATCTGCTGTGCAGCTGTCCCGCTCCGCCTTTGAACGCCCACCCCGAGACGCCGTCCCCAGACCCCATGGAGTCCCTCATCGTGGTCACGGAGTACGAACCCAGCAGGCCACCTGGAGAGGCTGCGCAGGAGGAGGTGAGATGAAACACTATGTGTGTCAGATGCGGAGCCTAATTGGATATTTGGGCTTCTGCAGAATGAAATAATTGCATGGCACATGATGATACATGGTCATATTTTTTTAAATGAGGTTTTCTGATTTATCAAATCAACATTTTGAAGTTATGTTTTTAAGACCATGTAGGAAGTAAGCATTCTTACTTTAACATGATAGCCCATGCATATTTAAAAAAAAATCAAAATTTAGGGAGCATGATTCTGACAGTCTCAACCAAAAGCTTATTGTATTAATGTTCTCTCTGTTATATTGGATTTTGTTATATTTTACGGGTATGACTGTTAATGTATCGTGTTAAAGAAAACAAAAAAAGGAGGCAATACTGTACTTAATTATAATAATGCCTTGAATTGAAATGTAGAATACCAGCTGGAAAGTAGGAACAAACTACACATCAACCATCATATTAATACCCAAACATCAACAACCGTACATATGTGAACATGCAACGAAGGAAAATAAATATGATTTAAATGCATCACAACTCAGGTAGAAGAGATGGACAGTTCTGAGACGCCCGAGCCAGCTTCCTCTGTGTCGGCAGCTTTCCGGACTCCCTCCTGCGACCTGCTGTCCCACACGGTTGGCCGGTCAGAGGCTCTGCTCCCCGAAAGGGGAAGATTAAACATGTCAGACCGGAAACTATCTCTGCAGGAGCGCTCGCAATCTGCAACATCCCCCTGCAGCTCTCCGGGACTCAACGGGCGTCACATTTACCCGTCACTACCCTACTCTCCCATCACGTCGCCCCACTCCTCTCCACGCTTGCCCCGCCGACCCACTGTGGAATCCCACAGTGTTTCCATCACAGACCTGCAGGTACGGTCACGCCTTGAGGCGAACACGGTTCCTGTGTTAAGAGTTTGAAATTTAAGGGGAAGTTGATATTGCTGCTTAAAATCTGTCCCAGATATTATAATCACAATGAAACCAAGTCGGTCAAGCAATCCCAGGAAGTTAGCTAATTTGAGGCTCCTGCCAGTGTGATACTAATTGTGATTATATAATGCTCTCTGCACCATCTGACCAGTTTATTCCCTGAAGGAGCGTTACACGTGAATGAACAAACTGACCAATGTTCACACAGAGCCAGGCCAGCACTCCTCCTGATCATCTGTTAGTTATCAAAATATCAGCATCAGACTCCACTGAAAGTAAGCAGAACGACATGTGCATTTGTCTTAAAAGCAGCAGCTCACTGGTAAAGACTGAGCTTTGTGGAAGCAACGGTAAGGTCTGACGGTCTCAGTAGATGTAGACGGTAGCTGTGATCCTAGTACCTGTAAATGTAGATAGAATCTCTCTTAGGGGCTGCAGAGGCTGTCCTGTATTTTATTCATAGCCTTGTTTGTCTTTCACTGAATCACCAATTTTAGATATGAATAAAGTGGCATATTTAAAAAAATATCCTCTTATGGTGCCACTTAAATAAATAATAATCCAGTTCAGAGACCAACAATCAAATACATTTCATTTCGACATGTATTTTTAATGAAGAGCTGGTTAATCAGTGCATTGTTCGGTGTTTGCATGAATCATTCTCTGTAGGCCGGGTTCAGTTTGTTCTCACCACTCAATGTGTTCCTTCCGATCACTCATTGTTGCAAGTCCACACTTGCTTTTCACAAGAATAGAATAGAGCTCAGGTTCCCCTAAAGACTACAAAATACACTACAAAGCACATCCCACCTCTCAAATCTCCAACCTGGGACAGTGATTGAACACAGAAAAGGTGACGCCAGATGGAAGACATCAGGCATATCTTGGAAACACTGATGTGCAAAATGCTGCACTTAAAAATGGAAACAGAAAAAGGAAAAATGAATTGAAGGGAAATTTGATGGACAGGATTTGGTATGGCATTTTTAGGGAGAGTAAATTTTGTAAGAATGCTTTTGATGTATCTCTGGTATCTAACTGCTAAAATAGCCGGTGTGATTAAATTAGAAAATAAACCATTTTCTCCTTCTTGCTCTCTCTCTCTCTCTCTCTCTCTCTCTCTCTCTCTCTCTCTCTCTCTCTCTCTCTCTCACTCACTCTCTCTCTCTCTTCAAGGATTGCGTTCAACTCAACCAGTACAAGCTGAAAGATGAGATTGGAAAGGTACCATCAGAGACAGCTCACTGCGTGTACCCTTTCACTGACTCTTGCATTTCCTTCTCCCTTCCGCCTACTGCATGTCTGTCAAGTAACGCCGCACATCATCGAGGACACGCAGTAACTCTCTGCTCTCCCCTCTCCCGGCTGTCCTCATTTTCCAAACTCTGTGTAACCTCCCAGGCCATGGAAGAGTTGGAAGCTGGGCGAGAGGCTGGTATAAATAGCGCTCTCTCAGGGTTGTGCCAGGCTTAGTGGATTCAAGTGTGTGTTTGTGTACTTGTGTGCACGCTTCAGATTGTAAGGGGTCATAAGACAGAAGGTGCATGCCTGCTGTGAGTTTCTGCGTGAAGATAGACATGTTAATGTGTGTGGTTTTGTGTTCAGCTGAGACTATTAGAGCCCTTCAGGACTGCTGGAGAGGCTCCTGTTATCAGATCATCTCGGGGACAGGAGGTTGAGCACTGTGCTGCCTCTCCAATCTGCTCCCCCACAGGAACCGATCCTGCCCCCCTCTCTCTCTCTCTCTGTTTTTGGGCATGAAATTGTACACACAGGCTACTAATTGGGCCTAGTTTTTATCCTGCATTTCCTGTGTGTGTGTGTGTGTGTTTGTGTGTGTGTGTGTGTGTGTGTGTGTGTGCGCGTGCAGGGGAGCTTGATAGCATAAACCAGATCCAGTTTCCTTAATTAGCCTGAAATGAAATATGAAAGAGAGAGGGAGAGATGATTTGAATTTCTCTGTTCTCACTTTGAAGCAGCTGGTACTCTTCCAGTGTACACTGTCAGCCCACGCACGTCCCTTTATGTGTGTATGTTTGTGTATTGTTTCTCGTGTGATTTTTGTATTTATTTAGATCGCTTCGCACATAGTGTGATAATTTATTTTCACATGAAGAATGACAGCTGCTCAAGCTCACTTTATTTGACTTATTCCCGAAACCAGGGCTCCTATGGTGTTGTCAAGCTGGCTTACAACGAGGACGACAACACATACTATGTGAGTTCTTGTTGCACACACAAAATACAGATGTGATTTGCATTTATCCAATACCTCATCATTGTCAAACCCTTTTGTGACATTTAGTGATGTGATTTCATGTGAATCTGAAATGACATGAACATGTCTCCAGTTAATTGTGCTGAGTACTGTGACAACACATCCGCTTGATATTTTTGCTGTTCGAGATTATTGCAGCAATTCCCATCAAGCTGCACGATGTTGACAGGCAATGACATGGGGATTATTTTAATATTCCTCCCAAGTGACAAAGCACCACATGTCACATTCACTGATTATATCATTGCCATAATAACAGATGGCATTAAGGCTATTGAAGTATATTTCCCCAGAAGAGGAAAAATATCTACCGAACAATGTAGCTGTCACACATTGCGCTCTATCTTCAACGCGGCCTCGATGGTTCAGCTTCGGTAATTGTTCAAGACCCACGCGCAGAGACAGACAAATCAAAGGCGGAGCAAGGAACACATGCTTATGTTCTAAGATCTAGCAGTCAAAAATAAGTCGTTCGATGAGATGTTTGAAAGCATCTTTTATTTTGTGTCTATTGCTTTTTTTCCCCACTTCTCCAGTTTAATTGTTAATCTAATTGTTTTTTAAAGGAAAAAAACTGTTTTAGTGAGCTGTTTTATTTATTACGAAGGAATGTACATTACATGCGTGTGTGCATTTAAATGGACTTTTACAAGTCCAGCTTTTAAAATCTTTTGCGCTGATGACGCTGGTCGGTAGTCATAAATACACAAAAGATGCTCACGGTGAGGAGAGACATGTATAGACGCTGGGATATTCATCTGTGGGTGTGTGAGTGGGTTCACTGTCAGATATGCCTCACCTCCCTCTGCTGTGTCTTACTCTTCTCTTTTGTCTACCTTTCTGTTCATATGTTCTCTGGCTCTCTTGCCCACTTGGCTCCTCAACCCCTCTGTCCAAATCCATCTGCCGTTTTCTCCTGTAGGCAATGAAGGTGTTGTCCAAGAAGAGGCTGATGAGGCAGGCAGGCTTCCCACGTAAGTCTGGGCCAGATGGTTGAAACAGCAGAGAGCACAACGCTCCAGTGGTACATAAACACTGTATAACAATTCTGAAACCCTGTCCCTCTCTCCTCCGTCAGGGAGACCCCCCCCTCGTGGAGCCAAGGCAGCCCCTGAGGGCCCCGCTCAGCTCAAAGGGCCCCTGGAGCGGGTCTATCAAGAGATTGCCATCCTGAAAAAGCTGGACCATTCTAATGTGGTGAAACTAGTAGAGGTAGGTGCTGTTAATACATTTTGATTTAGTTTTAACTTAATTGGCTTTAATTTCAGGGAGAACAAGTGCAGGTATTAGATCAAATAATAAAAAAGGGCCATCATATCTGAGTGACAAAAGCAATATGGCCTACTCAAGCTAAAACAATTTGATTGCGCCTCTTCTCTCTAAAGAGCAACAGAGCCATGTTGCCAACTCACTTATGGAACTCACTTATTTCACATTTCATGTTTGCATTTTGCTCATTCAAACACATCCACACAAAGAGGAAGCAATGACTGAAACCTCCCGGCTCTGCCTCAAATACAACAAAACTGTGCGTGTGTATTTATTTTGGCTGCATACAAAAGATGATCTGTGTGTGTGTGTGTGTGTGTGTGTGTGTGTGTGTGTGTGTGTGTGTGTGTGTGTGTGTGTGTGTGTGTGTGTGTGTGTGTTTACACTAATTTCCATTTCTCTGTCATTGGGTGCCAGGTTTTGGATGACCCCAGTGAGGACCATCTGTACATGGGTACGTTGTGGCCAGACAGTCAGCCCTCAGAACAACACACACACACACACACACACACACACACACACACACACACACACACACACACACACACACACACACACAGTCGTGCAATATATTTGAAACCCAACTTAAAAGATGCTTTTTTTTAGTTTGTTTGTGTCCTTGTAACTGAAAAGCTTTCATCAACCTAATCTGTGTTTCTGTCACAGTATTTGAGCTGGTCAAGCAAGGGTAAGCTAAGCCTCTTTTATGTTAATGATTGTGTCACTGGAATGAGCTCCATCTCATTAGTTATGATTGCTAATTGTGTGTGTGTGTTTATGTATTCAGGGCTGTGATGGAGGTGCCGTCAGATAAACCTTTCAGTGAGGACCAGTCACGCTTTTACTTCCAAGATCTGCTCCGGGGAATCGAGTATTGTGAGTCTTCCAAACCTCCTTTTGCACAAGCATATCTATACCTATCATATTTTACTCACCGTGGCCTTGTTTTTCACTACAACATATAAGTCCTGCACCTTTATAGAAACAGCACGGTAATGGCTAGAAGCGGGGAGAATTAAATAATGTATTTTGTGCAGTAAAACACAGTTTGTAATTTCATCAACCATAAAAAAGAAAAAATGCACGATTAATGTCTCTGAAGACGAAGCTTGTTTGTATCTAGATCTGCCCTCATCCCACAATTCTACCACGCCATTTATAGTGCTTCGTCTGTGCTTTTCTTGACTCGA
Source organism: Myoxocephalus aenaeus (assembly GCA_038501785.1). Taxonomy (NCBI): domain Eukaryota; kingdom Metazoa; phylum Chordata; class Actinopteri; order Perciformes; family Cottidae; genus Myoxocephalus; species Myoxocephalus aenaeus. Next base: position 3,438,824 of record JBAMJR010000001.1, on the reverse strand, counting down.
GCCACCCTCAAGGCTCATTTCACATCAGCTCAGGAGCTCTTAATGTATTTCTGCGCAGGAGAAGAGGTTTTGCACAGAGTGTCGTCTAGGAGACTAGAGAGAGAGAGGTAGGCCTCTGCACCAGGGTCACTGAAGCTGTCAGGACCTTCATTTTGATTTCCTTATTAGTAATGGTAAGTGGACAAGGCTGGTTAGTTAGTTTAATAAATACAGTTTGATGGCTGTAATAGCTGAAACGATATCCAACATCTTTTCTAAGTGCACTGCCAGCGTGCCAGAGATTCCTGCACATGGGACCACGCCATTTTTATTTTTCCCAATAAGCCAACAACTGATTTGTTTACAAATGAAAATAAAAATACTGAGAAGGTACATTTTTTTATTTAAACACCTCCCTCTCTCCAGACTCGGTTGCACTGTAAGAGAATATTCACTTAAGCAGAATTCCTCAAATGGTATATTGTTGCTGTAATCTCTTTGAATGATTTGTTTCTATTTCAACAGTACATTACCAGAGGATCATCCACAGAGACGTCAAACCGTCTAACCTGTTAGTGGGAGAAGACGGACACATCAAGATAGCAGACTTCGGAGTCAGTAACCAGTTTGAGGGGGCTGATGCTCTCCTGACCAGCACCGTGGGAACGCCTGCTTTCCTCTCCCCTGAGGCGCTCTCTGAGACCAGAAAGAACTTCTCTGGAAAGGTGAAGGAACAGTCGGCTAACTAGTGCACTCTGGGGTTTTTTGGCTGCTAAATCTATATTAATAATACATTTATCCTAGTCTTCATGTAGAATATACTGTCCTAGTTGTCCTATTCAGAGGACAGAATACATTTTGCTTGCACGGTGGTTGATTTCAACCATCATACACTGAAATAACAATTTTCTAACATAAAATCATGTTGTTTTGTTCTCCATGAAGGCGTTGGATGTGTGGGCCATGGGGGTGACACTTTACTGCTTCGTCTTTGGAGTGGTGAGTGTGCGCTTTGGCAAAAACAGAAACAGTAGATGCTGTGATTTGTGTTTGTTGTCTTGGAGATTCTCCTGAATGACTGCTTGTCTTTCTTTCATTCACAGTGTCCATTTATGGACGAGCGCATCCTTAGCCTTCATCAAAAAATCAAGACACAGCCTGTGGAGTTACCTGAGCGGTCAGTTCTGCTTCTCAAATCTTCGTCAAAATCACTGCCCAGCAGCTGTTTTTGATATGAATAAGAGGCGACTTTACTTCGTCTTTCACTTTGCAAAATGTGATTTAAATGCCACTTAATCTGTAGCTGTGATTCTTTCTGTCTCAACAGTACTGACATCTCAGATGATCTCAAAGATTTGTTGCTGAAAATGCTGGACAAGAATCCAGAGAGCAGAATATCAATCCCACAGATTAAGGTGAGGACTCTTTTTTTTTAGCTGCTGGTTTCCATTACTATGCATTTAAGTACATTTTATAATTCAGTAAACCACCTGACACATAAGTGTCTGAGTAAATGGGCCTGAGTGTGCAGTGTGCAGGATTTAGCGACATCTAGTGGTGAGGTTGCAGATTGCAACCAACTGAAACTTCTCCCGTGTGCCAAATGTGCCATGTACCACTACGGTGGCCCTGTCTAGAGCCAGTGTTTGGTTTGAAAGTCCTTCGATGATGTGAATCTTTGGAATCAAAATGAAAAAGATGAGGAACACCAGTGTTCGCCTCATATTTGCTCTCAGGTGCACCCATGGGTCACGAGGCACGGTGCTGAGCCTCTGCCTCCTGAGGATGACAACTGTTGTATGCTAATTGAGGTGACCGAAGAGGAGGTGGAGAACTCTGTTAAACACATCCCCAGCCTGGCTACAGTGGTGAGTTAATGCACTTGTTAATGAACAACGCAGTCATTTCCACGTCTGATTTGTTCAAGTTAAATATCACCGTGTTTTACATTTAGCGACCTAAAACTGTCAAATTTCACCTATTGAGATATATTTTTTCAGATAAATTGCTAATTAATTCTCTGTACATTTGTATGGTATAAAAGATATTTTTCAAGTTCTTATATTACATTTATTTTCTATGTGTCAGTCACATTGTACCACCCCCACACACCACTAACACCTACTTGATTACCCTCTCTGCACTTTGTGCTCGAGCTGCTGCATGACTCATTTAGTCGCTTTGATTTACTTTCATTAGTTTCCATTAGTTAATGCCAAATGCTGCGAAAGACATGAATGTTTTGAATTAATCTGAAGCCTCTCAGTGCTTTATTTTTTTAATAACTAGCAGTGAAGTGCTTCAGATAAAAGGACAGACACACCATGAATTATCAAAACAAAGTTTAAATGTAGATTCATCCATCTTCCAAATTCGCCACATGTGTTGTCATGCTGTCCTTCACCCAAATGCATGTCCTATGATTTCTAGATGGTTTGAGCTGAGTGCTGTCTGTTATTCTGTCAGACTATATAGATAGACTATAGCTTCTAGTAAAACAATTACGCTCTTTAAGAAGTGTTGATGTTTAATTTCTGAGCATAGTTTTTGTATTAGTGTATTATCGTTCGCTATTCTTCTTCAGATCATGGTGAGAACGATGCTGAGGAAGCGCTCCTTTGGGAACCCCTTCGATTGGGGCCGCAAAGAGGACCGCAGCAGTTTGTGTGCTGCGGGGCCGACGATCAGGTAAGGATGGTTTGGAGACGCACTACAGACTCTAAACTCAGTACTCTTACTACATGTCGCAGTGTGCTGTCACCGCCATATTCTCTCTTAGAGCTGCTGGGTTCTCTTATACTCGTATAAAGTGTAGCCGGCTAATGTTTGTCAAGTATCCTGTTATTATTTCTCTTCTCCCTCTCCTGCCCTGCAGGAAAGGCAGAGCAGGCAATGTGAGGTACTGCTACATTCATTGTAACCAAAGAAGGTAAATAACTTTAGGACATCTCCTGCCTGCTGTAGTACTGTTAAGTAAATAGTAGACTTTAAGACCCATGGCATGATATAAGCAGCTGTTTTTCTCATTATTGTTTTCAATACTCTTGAGTTTGTAAACTAGCCTGTGCTGTTTGAGCCATGTCTGATGGCGCTTTTGATGAAGCATGGGGTGTGTAGTGCAGCAACTCCCATCTGACTTTATCACAAATTATAGTCATTAAAGCCATTTAAATAGCTTAATAAGTTATTAAATGCATAATTGAAAATCTATTGGATGTTCATAATGACAAATGACTATTAGATCATTTGCATTATCTCCAAAAAAGCTAGCTGAAGCAAAATGTGACTACTTTGTATGAGTGAGGCCATGACAGGTGACCAGAACTTATTCAATTCTGAGCACCTGATCTGTGGGAAAATTTTATTTGACACTGTCAGAGAGGCGTTGATGCAATTTTGCAGCAACACTTGAGGCTGCGGTTTGTGGTATTGTGTTGATTGGTGTTTTATTAAGTGTATAAGTGTGAATGTGTAATGCGGCTAAATATAGCAGTGCCACACTTATAACACACCCGTAAACTAAATGAATGCTTGTCTGGCACACTCAAAACAAAAGTAGCGTTTTAAGTAGCAGTCACTCATTCATCATGAGCCCGCAGCATCCTTTTATCTCGATAATCACTTTGCATGAAGCGTCCAAAGGACCTGGAAATGAATAGTTATTCATTTAAATAAGTAACTTCTTTCATAGAACGTTCCCTTCCTCTCCCCATTTGTTTCCCTTTTCTTTATTTGGTTGAGTTTCCCCTTGTGTGTAAACCCAACAGCAATTCCTTCGTGCTGGCTGCTTCGCATTCTGTTCAAATGTAATGGTTGGTTTCAGTTCCTCAACGTAGCTTCACAATATCTAATTCCTTCCTCTGCTCCGTGATACAGGATTGCCGGCAGGCGGAGAGCAGCGCTGTCACTAACGCTGTGTCTCTGGTGTGTTACTTAGGAAACAGGAGAGCGGCGATGGCATGAGGAGTGTGGACCTGCCCTACGTGGGAGAAGACGAGGCTCTTTCCTGATGCAGAGGGTTCATTATGCACGCTGGTATCTGCCTGAAGGAACCACACACAGCACAACACCCCTTTATTCACAGTTTTTATACTGGCAGCCTATACCTGTGTCCATTCCCTGGGAGGTGGACAACAGTGGCGGACGCCAAAAAAAAAAGAAGAAGAGAAATTAAGATCTAAAAGCAACAATTGTATTTATTTTTCTCTTCTAAGGCTCCGTTTGGGGTTGTGGGACTTGTGACTGTCCCATGAGAGAATCCGCCTGAACATTCAACCTCTCTCAGCTCTTATTGCCCGACCCGCTCTCCGCCTCTTATCCTGCATGCATTTATTGTCATTGCATGCTTCGTCTCAGGCTTCAATTGTACAGTTTGGTGTTTTATTGTAGTTAGCCACATGTGTTTATCCTTGTCTTTACGTGACAATTCTTTCAGGTACACAGGGCATGGGAGCCGGCGATGGTGATGGTGATGGTTAAGATGGTTGTCTTGACCATCACGTCGACATTCTCTTTAGGAGAGCAGGTTTCTTGACAATGATTGTCTGGTTCACTCTGCTTCGGAGTAGCAGTGCCCAGTTTTGTAACATATCTTCGGGTGAAGAATCTGTACAGTTTTCCCAAAATCAAAAAAGGGGAGTGAAAAAAAAGTTTACTTCAGTGAATGCATGTGTTTACGTTCCCAATGCAATGACTCTATAAGCTATTTATAAAAAAAATTGCACCCTCATAGACACAGTTGTTTGATGCAATTTTCCCCCTGTATTATGACGGCTCCCATTTACTGCAATCAATAGAAAGCATAACAAACTGGTGATCTAGTGCTTTGTGAACAGCCAAATCCATCATTACTGCATTCTAGATAGCAAAGAGAAATTAGATGTTCTTCTTTTGCAAAGCTAGTGCTTTTAGTAATAATTTTTCAAGGGAATATTGATATGATTTTTCAGTGTTTGCGTTATATATTTTTTTAAATTCATAGAGCTACAACTAAAATATTGAAGGTCCTGATCTACCAAATGCATATGAGAAGAACAGAATGTGTTATTCTGTTTGCAATGGTTCGTTTCGCTCCAATTATTCGGACAAGCAAGGTTGTGTGTTGTAATACTGAGGAACAGTTTCAACTGTGTCATTTATTTATTTCACTAATTTATTTGTTTCACCTCTCAAAGTGGATGTTTGTACGTAGACTGAAAAATTATTATTGAACCTCAAGTTACAATTTGTGAATGTTCTGTTTTGTATTGTAATAATTTCTGGTGTTATTTTAAAAGCAGACATTTTCAGGACACCAAAAAAACGTGCATTATGTCTGATTTTGTAAAGTATAGTACAGTAACTTAAAGAAAACAAACCTTTAAACTATTTGTTCTTCATTGAACTCTGAGCGCTGGCTACCGAAGTAAGTTTTGAGATGGAAGCATAGTGCAGCTGCAGAGCTTTTGTACAAATCTATGCATGAAATATCTGTAGAGGTGTTGACCTTAGAAAGTGTTGTCATCTTTGAAAGGACGAGAAGGCCACTCTGCAAATATTTCAAATTCATTATAAAGTACTTTTCTATGTATTGATGTGTTTCACTTTAGATGATCCCAAAGCATCACATTTGCATTTTCAACTTTTCTTTCCTTTTGTTGATGTTATGTTTTGAGTATAAGTATAGATAAACGACATTTGATGAGTCTCCAACATAGACTATTGACACAATATGAATTATTAACATGTATTGCTTCCACACACTAATTACTTCAGCACTAACGTGTTTAATGTATGAGAAAGGGACTTTTTTAACTTACTACTTGCATGTCACTCAAGTGTCTGTTTTCTAAGACCAGTACTATGCATATAATGTGTCTCACTGTCTGGTGCAGCGGCACATCGTCACGTACAGTGGCGAGGAGAGGAGGGCATATGTGGTTGACTGATTCTAATTTTGTTTTTTGCTTACCCAAAGTGTTTTCCAGAAAGATGTAATTAAGTTGTACTCCTTATTGTGGAGTGCTAAAAATAGAGACAGGCACTCTAGCTTTAAATTTCCATAACATTATTGTACTGTACTTCTAAAGGATGTAACTCGATGATGATGATGATGATGATAGCGAATGATCTTTTAATGGCCACGATTTAGCCCAAGAATTGATTGCAAAAATGTCTCAGTTTGTGTTATACTGTGAAATGTTACCTCTTTTGCTTTCCACACATTTATGAGAGATTTTACATTCTGTCATACTGTAAGTCTCTTTTGTCATCGAAGATAAACGTTGAACCTCGAGGAAAACAACCGAGGTACTTTCCCTTTTGGTGTGAATATGTTGACCTCAACGACCAACAAGAATGAACTGAAGGACAGTTTGGGTGAAGAAAAGCTGTAAGATAAATATTTGCTACATACAATATTTAAACTTGTAGTTTGTTTCAATACAGTCTTTGCTCATTATTGTCATATCATATGGGCCTGGCTAAGTGGTGAACCTTTATTGCTCACATGGTTTTGCATTCAGCAGTGTAAATGTATTTAATTAAGAGCTTTGGGGTCTCTTTCCCCAAAATGCATGCCAACATACTGCACACATACCACTCTATTGTCATAGCATGAGAGGTCCTTGGCAACAAAACGGGACCTTTAAATTAATTATTCTATACATACTGTATCTTCATCTTTGAATAAAATATTATTGCCTTTCTGGGATGTTCTTGGTCTGATTGTTGAGCTTTGTGATAACAGTTCCAGACATACTCCACCAGAGGGTGCTGTGCACCACAACATTTCAGAAGCTGAAAGGCTCTTGAGAGCCTGAATAACACATTTTGTTCCTTTCTTGTATGTGATGACAGCTAATCTTCTACATCTGCTGTATTCTTCCAACTGCCTTAAATGTAATGCATTTTAACATAATCTACCTTCAAACTATGTTTTAATTAGGGCCTATTTAGATTTACTAGATTTAGAATTCCCAGTTATATATATATATATATATATATATATATATATATATATATATATATATATATATATATATATATATACACACACACATATGCATACATATAAATAATGTTTTACCATATTTATGTGCTCGGTATATTTTTGTTGAGTTTACTCAAAAAGGAAACTGCATTTCAGTGTTAATACCTTAGTGACTGAAGTTGTAGTTCCTCCAAATGACACTAGATGCTGACGTTAAGCAAACTGAAAATTGTGTGCAAGAAAACATAAGAAGAGTTTGACCATATCGATAGGTCAGTCAGACTTTAGTACAAATATGGATTTCTCTTTTTTTTTTACTGTCAAATAAAAGAGAAATGCTGTTGAAATGGAGTTCTTCATAAATGCATTTATATTTTCATGGTCAAATAAAAGAGAAATGCTGTTGAAATTAATTTATATTTTCTTATATATAATAGTGCAACATATTTACATTGCCTCTTAGTGTTACCAAAGTCCATTTAGAAAATGTTTCAATATGAAAATAAAATGATTTTGTTTTCAAAAGATTCATTATATGTTAAATAGTAGAAACAGTTGACAAATCCATGATTCATAGACAAATAATGAAAAGACTGACAAACTCCTATCAGCTAAATGATGCCTAAATCTCCAGTTAATGTATGGATGGATACTCAGTAGCTGATATGTGCATTAAAGTTCATAGTAATGATGCTGAGTAGTCCCTAGTGGCCTCTGTGCTGCCTGATGTTCACACTGCACTGGTCAGTTTATGGTGTGAAAAATATGTCAACATGCAAGAATCTGACCTTCAGTCTCCACACTTCAAAGGGTTTCACACATCATGTGAAATACGGTGTGACACTGACCTCTTGTGCTAACTTCATAGCACTGCTGTTCCTGTTGACGTCAAAAGACCGCAAGGACTTCATGGCTATCAGGTTCTCAATTATGTTCCTTTATGAGCTGAGGAGATTGAATGACAAATTTAGCCTCCAGCTGTAGTGTCGAAGGTTTTTGGTTAAAAGTTCGTCCGTGATGCTATTGAGTTTCACGCAAAGATGAATATCGTATTATTATTAAATAATTATAGATTAAACACCCCAAAAAGCAAATGTGATACCGGGTGAAGTTAATTCTGTGCATGACATCCTAAGTGCAAGTTGAAAAAAGCCTCTGGGGCTGAAGCCCTCACAACTTAGGTTGAGAACAATGCAATGTCCGTTCTATAAGAAACAGGGCGAATGCAGTTCAGAGGCCATTTCGAGTCGTGAACTGTGGTGTTATGCCCCCGCTGGGGTACATAAGGGAGCCTAAAACTCCACATCAGCAAATGAGAAGTGCTGATTGTGACAGAATCGGAGCCTTCACTCTTCATGCTCAGTTAATTGTTTACCTGCTGCAGACTGCCAGAGGTAAAATGCACTAAAACAAAACAACAAAAAGCTGGCTCAGCATTCTGTAAAGCTGCACGCTCTTAGGCCTACTTCTGCAGGTGAGATGTTTTGCTTCAGTGGGAACCATTTCTTGCCTTTTCCATGTGTCTGTAGTCTGCTCCAATTAAATCTGATTGCAATCTCTAGCTTCCGAAAAGAAAGATCAACAGTAAAAAGATCATCAAACATCAAAAGTAAAGACGTTAGAAAGGTAGAATAACGAGCAAAATAACCTTTCAATTAGTAGCAAAGTGAAATTAAATCAACTTGCTGCCAGTGCTACACTTGGAAATATTAAAGGAGTATGTGATTTATGCTACATAAAGCCTTTAAAGTGAGAAAGAACTCACATGAGGCACTTGACACCAGTCATGAGAACTAAAGATACGTCTTTATCCCAGTAGCTGCTGAATGGAAATGAAAAATGTGAAGCACCATCTCTTTGTTCACCTCACATTTGAATAACTAAGTCGTTTTTGATAGGAAAGACGTGTGCTGTTTTTTTTTTTTTTTAAGTCTGGTCTGTTCACAAAACAAATTATTTTATAAAAAATATATAATGTAACCTCTCTGACTTTTTATTTGAAGGGAAATGTTCAAACTGATAGTGGACAAAAATCATTACACTTACTTTTCAAAAGTGAAAATGTAAGTGGAGGAAATTACTCACACAAAGCTCAGTTACGTACAGCAGAAATACACACTATCTCTTACTGAACATATTGTTAGCAGATGGTAAATTCCTCAGCCAGTTTGCATAAATCTGAGCCATATTTGAAATATAATCCAAATCTAATCCACTGGAATTTGAGGATGTGAAATGGTATCCTACATGCATTTGATTCTTAGGAACTGCAGCATGAGAGAAACGTCTCAGTGCTTGTTCTGTGTACAGTGTAGTGCCCGCTAACTCTACACAAAGGTCAAATAATCAATGTTTGAATTCAGAACATGAGGAGTTTTCTACACGGTACAATGCTGGTGTATAATATGATTGTTGCATACATATACTTGTACATATATTTTCCACTCCACTGCAGTGAATTATTATGAAACAGTGAAGAAGCAGTTTCAATTAACTTCAATTTGACCAACTACAACGTGCAAGTATGTCAATCCTACCCCATATTGGCTAATAATATGACACTAACATTCTGCATGAGTAGATAGATAGATAGATAGATAGATAGATAGATAGATAGATAGATAGATAGATAGATAGATAGATAGATAGATAGATAGATAGATAGATAGATAGATAGATTGTTACTTTATTAATCCCACAAAGGGAAACATTTTCATAGGCGACCCATCAAAATATAGATAATATAGATGAAGTAGTTAAGTGAATGAGCCCCACCATATTAAAGTGATAGCCTATAACATAGCCTACATTAATACATACAAATTATAATCCAATAATATAAAATAATGTTACATTATACTGAAATGGGCCACTCTGCCTAATGGCCTACTTCCTTATTTTTGTGGTATTTTGATGACAATTGTATCCTCACACTGTGGTGTTGCTACTTTACTGAAGTAGCCTAAATGTTCTGAACACTTCTTCCACTACTACTTCCATCACTGCGGGTGATCCTATAACATTTATCAAACTCACCCTTCATAATTAGGTGGCGTCTTAAATGTCTAAACGTCTGCGTGTCTAAATCGAGGTGTATTTGTGGATTCTTCTGGATCAGGTGAGTTTCCAGTCCTGCTGTGGATCACCTGAGACCGACAACGTCCTTCAACAAGCTCAGTCATCTACTATGTGCTGCTTTCACTAACATCTGAGAAGGTGGCGTATTGCTTCTGTCCAGCTGTTGTTTGTGTGTTTGCTATATTTGTGTTCTACTGGTTGATAATTTCTGCTTTCTGATAACTTAAGGTAACAACAGTATTTTATTTTATTGTTTTTTTAATGTTTGTCTTTCATACTCTGCTGTCAGATTCTCTCTCTCTCTCTCTCTCTCTCTCTCTCTCTCTCTCTCTATATATATATATATATATATATATATATATATATATATATATATATATATATATAATTAGGTAACAGATACATTTGTCTTGGAGTGGCTCAGCTCCTTTCTGTTCTGTTTGTTGTTTGGCATATGACACTTTCATATTGCTGATTTGCATTGAGAAGAAATGTTTATTCATGTGTGAGTTTCTTATTGTTTTGCGCTGCATTGGTTTCTTAGCAACCCGTGTTGCCTTTTTGATTTCGAGGCTCTCGTACAAATGCCTGATGGGAAAACTCATCATGGCCATTGTCACACACATAAGGTGGCTAACTCAATATTTCTTCCTCGTATTCAGCTGAGCATCAGAGGAACATTTCATTTGTCAGCTTGCTTTACTGCTCTTCATGCCATAATATCTATATATCCATAATATACACCTGATCTCCTGTTTTGTGGTTGCTGCTGCTGCTGTCCTGAGCTGCTTTCACCCATGTACTGCTTGCTGGTCACCTGTTGCTATGAGGCCACGAGAGTGTCTGCTCTAAGCTGTGATTCTTATCCAAGGTGATGATTATCTGCTGCTTAGCTGATGTGTCGTAGCAGACCCGTGTGCATCTGCAGCAGTATGACCCCGCAGTTTGGTTGGCCACGCGTCCTCACAGCCTAGAGTCCAGATAATAGCTGGTGTGTGACTCGTGGTTTTGCTTTGGAAGTGTGTTATCGTCGTTCTTCGCTGTGCTGAGCTCTGTGTGTCAGAGCGATGCAAAAATATCAAATGAATTATCTAAATTCTCCTCTTTCTACTCATCAGTAACCCCCTCCCACCAGGAGTCCTGTAACATCTTTATCTCTATGTTAGTGGTGCATATGCTGTACGGAAAGGATTTGAAAGAGTTTAGCAATTCTTTAAACCCTCAATATATTTAGTTTTGTCTCCATGACTTTAATTCAGAGGCATGGTGTGACCTTACAGTACCTTTTTTATTTAAATTTGATTTTGAACGTATTAATGTCTTGCCTGCCATTATTATCAAGACTAAGAAACTTCCTGAAGCTGTAATTTGGTGCTGTGAGCTAAATGCTAATATAGGAGGATTATCATGTTCACATTCTTAGTTTAGCCTGTAAGCATGCCAACATTAGCTAATTAGCACTGAGCAATAAGTAAAGCTAAGGCTGAAATTAGTTTTGTCAGTATTTAGGTCATAAACCAAAAGTATTTGATGAGGGGAACTTTTGACTTGATGACCACAATAATCCAGAACCTCCTTGCCTCAAAGCCAAGTAAAGGATCTGAATACTTGCTCCACCACTGGTAAATGCAGACACAAATACCAATAGTATGACGTAATAATACACGTTCTAATATCATATTCATCAATGCAGGCATGTCCTCTTCATGCACCATGCAGTCTGTCGCCTCAGGAGGTGCCATGCAGAGATGCTTTCTGACCTTGAAACACTCAAGAGAAGAGCTTAAGATAACAGCGTCTTTGAGTGCTGCTCCTGCCATGGGACGCTCACTTCCATAAGCTGTCCGCGTTTACATGAAGTTGAACTCTCGTCTCTTTACACACATGTTTATGCATTTCACTCAACTTTTTCTTCTCCGTATGAATGAAAATAATCTGTCATGTTTGTGTCTGCCACATACAAGAGAGGAAGGAAGGGGAGTTTGTGAAGCTTAGACAATCGATGCAGACTGTGGACAGTTCTGAATGCACTGCAGTTGAATATTAACAAACTGTCTGTGATATTTGCAAACTCAAATGCTAATTCTAATTCGAGTGGAGAAAAGAGAAGGAGAAGGAGGTGGAAAAGCGGTGTACACAAGACGGAGTGCATGAAAGGCAAGTGCATGGAGATTAGGGATCGGGACGTTTCTGGGACGAGGAGATAAGGCTCTGCACTACTTTCTGTGTATCAAGACGGCCTCATCTGCATTTCTGCATACTAAGTTGCACCAAAGACAAAATAATTAAAAATAAGTGTTGTTTTTGTTTACATCTCTCTCTTTCTGTCTCCCTGTGCTTCCAAGTTATTTCTGGCACTGAGTCTGAAGTGAGTTTTATTTCACACAGAAATAAATCTGTGCGTTAAACCGTGATGGAGTTTTTTTTTTTCACCTTTTTTATTATGAACTTCTCTACCACATTTCTCCACTCTGCTACAGCAAGTATAGACAGTATAGACAGCCACTTGGTGAAGGTTGGGCTGTTAACTTCTCTCCAAGCTTTTCATTTGACCTGTGCACTGACCTTGTACTGACTACAGTTCACTTCAAGTTGAAATCTCACCACGCAATACAACCAGTGAGATTCTCTTGTGCAGCACTACAGGGAAATGAACCGTATTCATGTGATTTAAAATTGGACCGGAGCACTTTGTAGCAGTTGATCCAGGTGTAAGAAGTTCACTAAAACATCAAATGGGTTTGCAAAGCAGAACAATGGAGACTTGCCTGTATGTGGGCAGTTATTTGGTTTTATTAGGCTGCAGCCAAAAGGACCTCACAACTATAATCATGTTTGTAATGGGGCGAAGTTATGTAACAAAGAGTGGTGACGACAGTAGAGTTTCATCTGTGTTGTTTTGGATAATTGGTGAAGTGGAGCGTCATTGAAATAAGAAATTAGCTTTTCTTTGCAGTAATCCTATCAAACTGCAGTCTCCCATGTCTTTAAGCTCAAGTCCTTTTTAACACGTTTTAATGAAACAAAAGGTCAGATCTGAGAGACCTTGCTCCTTTTTTGTTTGATTGTTTCCTAGTGAGTGAAATGAAAAGGCAAATAATACAACACAGACTGAGAGAGACAAGTAGACACATTTGTGCATCTTTAATTAGATTTCCGGTAATTCATTTTTTTTTTTTTTGCTGAAGAAGAAAACAAGAAAGCTCTCTCAAACTCCTGAGTCAGAGTGCTCTTCACATCACGGTCAGTTCAGCCCAGTAAATTCAAACGGAGGATTAATTACCAGTAAGTTCTTTATAGACTGGATATGATATATTGTTTTGTGATGTTTTCTATGGCATAAGAAAAACACTTTCTGAATTGATTGAATCCATCACATCACTGCGTTGCTTTAAATTAACTAGTGTCCGTGTTTCTGATCGGAAAATTATACCAGGGTGTAAAGTTCCATTAAACGTAGCAGCTGTTGAGGGCACATCTTTGAGAATTCGGCAGCTTAATGCTTCTGCTGGAATTAAAATGGCTCTATGATATGACAGGTTGTCTGAGTGTTGGATTTTAAATCTGGAGTGAAAACATGTAGTGCGTGACTCAGGCTGAGAGAGCACTTGTCTGTGCCAGACAAACTGTAGGCCAACACTGCAATGTCAGAGAGAGGGCAAAAGCAAATAAAAACCAGAGTTCTGCTCGTAGAGAGATGGAGAGCACTCCAGTGAGACTGGTTGACTTAAACACAAAAAGCCTGCACATAATGCTCCAACTATTAACACATCCACACAAATAATGACGAATGGAAAAGTATTTACCATACACAGGTGAAGAGTATCTTTGCCTATGTGTGTGTGTGTTTTATACGTTTGTGTGTGAAATGTATAACGCAGGGCTGGGGCAACTGAAATCTATTAAAACCTCAAATGTTTTTCCTCGTGCACTCTGCAAACTATCTGCACACAAATCTCCTACGCGAACACTCGATGACTGGTTTTAAAATCACGATCGGCAGCATGTTTCGCTGACATTCAGGGACCGTTGTCATTGTGGGACACTGCTGTGATTGGCCGAGCAGTGAGCCATGGCGTGACTTAGCAACGTCTCCTTGGATTGCTGCCACATTCAAAGTATTACGGCTCAAATGTCAGCATTAAAAAAGAAAAGAAATGTAGAATGTAGCATTAAAAAAAAAGTTGGCTTGAAGAACTCCAAAAGCACAAAAGACTCAATACTCTGGTATCAGCTCATTTCTTAGGTTGACACATTTAAGCAATTATGTCTCAATCAGAACCTTTAGTGGAAACGTGTCAACCTGAGAAATAAAATGCAAAGACTTGTTTGTGCTTTGAGTGTCACTGTCCCAGTTTAGGTGTTGTTACATAAAGCAAATTAAGTTCTTATTAAAAGAGGGTCATGCGATCAGTGGCGTGTGTCAATGTGTCTCTGCGTCTGTGAGTGAGTGAGTGTGCAGCTCTGTGTTTGTCCACAGTTAATCTCACGTGCTGCTGCAGCAAACTGCGTACTATGTTGGGTTGCCAGTGGTCGCTGTGACTATATGTACTGCCAGCTGACTCCTCACTCACTACTCATAACTGGCCTCTACTGAGCTGACCTTTCTAGTTTAGCACTGCAGTTCCCCGACAAAAACCAGAGTCCTACACTTACCATAATACAACGTGATAGCATGTATGGTAAATGTATCAGGCCGAAGCTCAGAGAACCCTGGTTTCAGACTGCTGTCCAGTTGTAGGCTCAGCGCTGCTCTCCACATTTAACCATCCTTAATTTATGTGAGACGGCTCTGGTCACTCAGGTGGTGCGGCTGTCGCGTTCACAGACACACACTCAACGCATATTTCTGTCCTTTTAACTAGCTGACACCTGGCAGGGGCAGCAGATGGCTGTTAACAGTTTGAACTCCTGGCAGATCTGTTTAATTCGGAGAACTCCGGTCCTTTAGACTGGATCACAGCCCGGGGAAGTGAGCGGTGGCGGAAGCTCGTTTGGCTGCCATTAAGAGTGTTTGGCAGAAAGTGAGAGCAGCTGGCGCCCGTGACAGGGGCCAACTAAGTGGCCCGAACCTTCTGCAAAAGAGCAGGCCGGATCAATAGGGCAACTGCTGCACTACAGTGGCAGGAGCACTTGGATGGCTGTTACATCCCTCTTGACATCATTAATCACGCGAGACTGTTTTTGTGTGTATGTGACGGAAAAGGAGAAAATGTGAAGGGTGAAGGTGATAACCATTATTTTTGCTTTAACATAAGAGCAGAAAGAGAAAATACACACATTTGCATTATTATTATACTTTTTTTGACATGGAAAAGACACACACACACTCACACACAAAATCAGCACTTTTCTTTTTTTTACCAAAACATGAAGCTGGATTTCTCAAACCGAAGATACATTTCTGGAGAGATAATACATTCATTCCAAGCGATGGCGATGAAGATTACAATATCTTGATAGAATAGACAAACAGATTATTTACTTCATGGCTAAAACCTGAGTTATTCCAAAGTATTTCCATATGAAACTGCACAACAATGCACATAAAAAATAAATGATGCATCATTATTCTCATGTATTATTTGCATGACTAAAGCTATGCTAATATATTCATGTGATATATACACACATCGACATATGGATTATTTATGTATGTATATATGTATGTCTCCGGGGTCTGAGATCATCTGAGAGGTCCAGTCAAAACACAGAACCACATTATGGCAGAATGAGTTTCAGCGATTTCCCCTGAAGCACATCGGCCTCAAGGTGTGTCTTTGCAACAGAGGTGTGACGGAAATTATATTTGTTTTTTACACATTTTGAATTTTTTATCCTCCTTTTGCTCTCAAACTCAAGAAGCAAAGGGAGTTGGTGACTAAGAAGTAGACAGTCCAGTTGTCTCTGCTTTTTCCTCATTTTTTTCTTTTATGTGTATTTTCTTGGCCCTTTTTTTGTTAGTCTTTGATCCTTACTCTGAAAATGAGGAGGAGCGGAGGCACAGCATAATTTAGTTTGTCTTCAGCCACCTTGTCCTGCCTGCCATCCTTCTTCCTCTCCACCCAGTCCTCTCCAGGATGAACACAGGCATGACTGTTTGTATTGAGTTGGCGGGTTGAGCACTATAGTTGAGCAATGTTCAGTTATTGGATCAGTTTTCTTTTCTTTGTAGCGCTCCGCTGGACCCATTATCCAGGTTCTTTCGTCACAAGAATTCCTCATATTCCAAGAGTTTGGAGTGCTGCCGTGTCTTCCAAAGCCGGTAGAGGCGGAAGTCGAAGTACTTCTCAATCATCTCTTTGCCTTGATTGGTAAATGAGACAGGAAAAGTTGTAATCAAGTATTAAGGAAGCAAAATATACCAAGACCGTGATCTTTCTCTAACCCTTAACCAAAGACTGCGAAGTGGCTAAAAAAACATGAATCATGCTTGAGATACTATAAGCAGATTTTTTTTGCAAGAGCTATAACAACTATGATGTTCAAGTGCATTTGTTAATTATGTTAATAAGAAACATTACTAGATGGCATTGAGGTCGCCTCAAAATATGACGGCAAATTATACGTATACATAATTTCTAGAAGATAGGGTTGATTTGTATGAGACAAAAGTTCAGCGTGGTTTGCTTTCATCGGGGCCGGAGAGGTTTGGATCTCTAATGTGCACAAAGATAACAGGAGGAGAAAACTTTGAATGAAAGTGAAGGGCTAAAGAAGAGGAAGTCTGGGTTTAAAAGACAACATTTTCCAGTTGTTCCTGCAGGAGCAGGCTTTTATAATGCTGACTATTGTGTTAAGTAGAGCGTACTGTACGTCTCTTCTCCCACCTGCAGCTAGAGAGGAGAGTGCAAAGTAAAAATGATTACTCTCTCCTGTGTGGAGGGTGTTGCCTATATGGCTTGGATCAATTGCATAAAAAAAGAAAAAGAAATACACAGCAAAAATTGAAATGCCGTATCAAAACACCACCCAGATATGGTGGATGAGAAGGAAACGGCATGCGACACACTGTTAAAATGCATTATATTGAAAAATTGGGGAACAGCTGTTTGAGTAGATTCCAGATGTTAATACAAGCCGCAACCTTTTTTCCGGGTCATTTCATGCGATGTGTAAATGCATGCGTGAATCAGTACGCGCGCCTATGTGACGATGTATGTTTGTTCCGACTCACCCTGTGCAGACAGCTCCAGCGGCGACTCAAACTCGACAGAATAAGGCCTCATCAGATTCTTCAGTTTCTGGAACAGCTGTTGGGCCGAGATAAGAAAGCAACCACCAATTAATCCTACTGCACTTGGATACACGAGCAGTAGGGGAGCCTGCATCTTCTGACACGGCACACATAGAAACACACCCAAGAACGGCAATGAATCCAGTTTATTACTGCCAAAGAGACATATGGACATTTGTCCTAAGCAGGTAACAAGGAGGGCAGTAAATGAGGTGAGAGTGTAAATTGTAAAGGTGTTCTGCTCCCTGCCTTTCCATGAAACAGCCGATCTTGTAAAAGGTTGAGAGTAGGACCCCATTCCCAGTTATTGTACTAGCGAAGAGTCCCATGTTCAGGAAATTAAAAGAAAGGAGATTACAATCTGTAAATTAGAGGGATTTGAGATTCTAGCTGATAGCTTGCCTTTGTAGTCCTGCGAGTGGTTTTCTCATATCACAATATGAAAGTTAGCACTGATTAGTCGCTTAGAAAATGAATGGATGACACACACAGGGCATCCATGAACCAGGTTTCAGCGTCTCATGGATGTTTTTCTCAGTTTTATATCATTGTAGATGGAACACTTTGTGTTGTCTTTTGTTGAATGGACAAAAAAAAGCACTTTGAAGTAAGGATGTGTTTATTTTCAGGGCCGATTCCGATTATTAGTGATTGTGTAGACGTGATACAAAAACGTTCTTTGATCATGAAGGCGATTGTACCTGTTCTATTCTCTGGTTTATCAGGGAAATGTATGAACTGCAGACTAGATTCTCTAAGGATCACAAACGAGAGGTGGCTGACTCATATGAAAAGGTCCAACGCGGTTTGAAGGTGCATCGGTAAATGTATGAAATGTCTGTATCTTTATAAACTATAATAATCTCACATCTCTCGTCCAGGCTTCCTCTAACTCCCTCTTCCTGTCTTTGCTGATCTCATACTCTCATCCAGTAACTACTATTTTCTTTTGTGTTGTTTTGTTATTTTTGTAGCTGTGACAAAATATAAACACTGGTTGTTTTTGCAACTTCAGCCATATCAGCTTCCCTACGTTGGAAACAGCTTTGACCGTCTGTAGCACAGTAGCCTTCAGTGATGTTGACGCTGTTACTCGTGACATGTAACCAATCTGATGAGGTGGGCGGGGCTACAGAGTGGTGACTACAAACAGAAAAAGAGCCAAAGTAGGACATATGTAAATAATTTTATCAGCAATTGTATAAAATAAAAATAAAAATAAATAATGGTTCCGATAATGGTAAAAATGTTGGTTATCGCAGCCGATAATCGGGCCGGCATCCCTTTGGACTCTGGGATCATGTGATTACCGTTCTTTGTTTTAGACGAAATCATCATTCAATCGGTTGAAAGAAAAAACAATGTCGTAATCGATAGTGAAAATAATAATTCATTGCAGCCCAAAAGACTGTTTAATTTGAGCTTTAAAGCGATTTGAGGTTTTTCAGTCATCTCCTCTGCAGTTTCTTTCTGATGTGGTGCGGTGCACATAAAAAATTGAAGCTCACTGATTTCTCTAGAATTTAGTCATGAGGGATCCCGATACCTCTCTGTCAGAGAAATCAAAGGCCAAATGCGCTTTTGTTTTTCACTTTATGATGTTGAAATGGAGGTGGTGAAGAAAAAGAAGCTTTTAATCCTTGGTTTGCAGTCCTTTTGAAAAAGATAAAAGAAGATGGGGACATGCCAGATGTGGAGGAGAGGGTGTGTTGGGGAGACGCAGACAGCGTGACTTGTCTGTAGTGCAAAGAGAGCTGGAGGCAAATAACAGATCTCAAATAATGTGTCGCAAGTTCCTGTCCTGCGTGGCTCCACATTACACATTGCAGTGTTAGAACTGGGTTTTTCCAGGAATCAAAGAGCAGCAACATTCATATATTACACAAATCAATTAAACAGCACCAGAACAATACAATATTAGAGAGAGAGAACTGTCATAATAAAAAACTGCTTTTATTGTTCTTAACAAGCCCCTTTTGATATTTGTTGAGGGATTTTATTAATCATAAGTTAGCCATTAAGTTTTTACTTTTCATGGGGGGTTAATTTACCTCTCTGTTGAAATCAACCCACTGTCGTGGCTGCAAACTGCATGTCAATATTTATATACATGTCATTACATATCAAGATTGATTACTTTCAACTCTGCAGGAGGCTTAAGCACAACATGTGCTTTAGTAGTTGTAATAACGTCCTGGCTGTTATTAATTTAAGTCTATTCCATTACTGTAATGTGTTTGCAAGATTTTGTTTTACGCTGTCTCGAGTGCAGCATCTGGCAACAATGAAACCTACTGTTTAAAAATGTATTGAGCTGGGACCCGAGCTGACGGCAGGCTTGTGATATGTTCTGTTGACGATGTACTGTCTCCGGGTTATATGATTAAGAAAGTGAACAAAAAAATAAACAGTTGGTGAAATACACTAAATGGCCAAAAGTACGTGGACACAAACTGTTGTTTTGTTCTGGGGTTGTTTTTCACGGTTTGGGCTAAGCCCCTTAGCGCTGATGGGGTCATGCTGTTTCAGGTACCATGAAATAGGATCCAGGAAGGTTACTTTGAGTAGTAGATGGTAGTATTAAAGGCTTATCCGACGCCAAAACCCGTTTTTAAAATACCACGAGACAGGGTTTTATTACTCTGGACCAACCATGTGAACCAACCACTTGCACATATCTGACTGCAGCACCTTGCTGAATGAAAGCATTGCGTTAGAGCAAAAGTTAAGCAAGGTTCAACTTTTTTGCTGGATCACTCTAAATTGGCCACATATTGTCTGTCTAAACACAGCCTCTGTTCCAATTAAGGACAAGCCTATTGCTCCAGCATACAAATATATATATATATATATATATATATATATATATATATATATATATATTTAGACCATAGTGTGCTTCCAGGCCCTTTCCTGTTTTAACATGACAAAACCACTGTGCACAACGTGAGGTCCATAAACAAATAGTTTATCAAGTTTGGTGTGGGAGAACAAACTGGCCTGCAGAGAGCCATGGCCTCCACTCCATAAAACCTTCAGTAAAACATCAGTAGCCGACCACACTAATGCTCCTGTGGATAAACGTCTGCAAACCCCTGCAGCCAGGTTCTAACATTTTGTGGAAAGACATTACAATTAAGAGTGAAGGTTTTTCTAGCAGCAGATAGTATCCTGTGTGTAATGTTCCACAAGTAAGTGTCCACATACTTTTGACCATGTTGTGTTATTTCCAATGGAGAATGGGTTTGAAGAAAAGCATAACAAGGTCACAGCTCGTACAAGCTCTACAAAGTCTGAACTGTACACATTCTTCTGGAGCGGTTAAAGCTAAATCGTATTATTTATATTCTGACTGAAGTAAAGACTACAGTAGACAAGCCACCAGTGTGAAAATATCACTTTGGGATCTTGGGACTAAGCTTGGGAAAAAACAAAAACACCAATTTTGTTGTTTTTAATTCAAGCTTTGTTTAGACAACCACATGTGTCTGTAGTTGTCTGTCGGTTGGAAATATCACTAATGTGCAATCTGATCTGCAGACTGCCAGACTGTCCATCAACCCAGGAGAGATGCACTTTATATAACAAAGCATTTTGGCAGACATAACTGGAACAGACAGTGAGGTCAGACAAACACCGCTGGCTATGGTGTGTGTGTCTGTGTGTGAGTGTGTCTGCCAGCTTGTGTGTGTTTTTTTATTTGTATGTGTATGTTTATCAGTCTCATTATATGTTCTTGCAGCATCACTCAGCATGTGTGCTCTTCAGCTATAACATCACACAGAGTAAGATAATAGTCCCATATGTGGAATAAGAGAAAAGAGACAGGGAGGGACAACTGAGGCAGCCAAGAAGCTAATATGGTGAATATTAGACGCAGTGAGAATACATTAGGAAACAGTGGGCAGAAAATGAGGAAATGAGCCGAGAGAACAAAGAAAGGCAGGAGCAAGCACGAGAGTGTGTTCACCTAAATGATAAGAGACAGGGAACCAAAAGACGTTACCTTTGGCGTCCTATGTTATTAAATCAGTTTGTGTGGTGCATACATTTAACTTTTGAACATGTAACTTAACAGAGACCGTGTAATGAATTAATTGGAGTTGATGAGCTTTCATGTTTTCAGTTGTACGTGTGTGCCTTCTTGCATCAGCGTCTGTGTACCTTCTCTCCGTTGGGGTTGCCCAGGACATAGCATCCCATTATGTGGATCAGGTTGGGTTCTGGGTTGACTTTACTCATGAAGCGACTCAGCCTCCTCCAGAATCTGAACAAAGACAGAGGCTACAGTTACACTGAATCGATTAATCAACCAATCAGTTACCATGAAATTAAAAACACAAAATGTAACTTTAAAAAAGATAAGCACGAGTCAAGTACTTGTCACTACTGTTCTTTTGCTGATTTGATAATATACTGATGGCACAGGCTGTGAGCCTTATGTTTCATATCTCTGAAACAAGTAAACATCACCTCTTCAGAGATGGTCCCTTTGGGAGAGATGCATCACTCAGGAAAGTGGTAGATTGTACTCATAAATAAAAAACAGTGTTGAATCATCCAAGTGGAACATTTTTGATTGAAATCAAGTCGGAGAGCACTCACAGAAATAGTATTCATATTCTGAAAATAGCATAAAGAACATTTACATGATACATTTGTTTCAGAATCTTTTAATCCTTTGACTGCCTAAAAAAACATTAAGATGTCTTTGGGAATGTGCCAGTTTTTTTTGGGTTGAGATATTTGCAAGAGGATATTTTATTTTACTCAGCTGTTCTTCCTATTATTGGTGGAAAGAACAGCCACATTAAGAGCAGCCACATTATCTTAATGATAAAATACTTGTATACTTCTATTTTCACAGCTAGCTGATGGATCTCAGTCATCTCTGTCATGACTTGTAAAGCTTGATCACATTTCGATGCTTTATAAGACGGGGCATGTGAATTGTCATGGTATTCGACATTAGGAGCCTATGGGAGACACACTTACTGGCTCATGTCCTCCTCCTTTTCCACCTTAGCAAAAGTTGCCACTTTATTCTTCAGTAAATACAAGTGGCCGGGGCCTCCCTAAGAAACACATAGAAGAGTAAAACACATTATCACAACTGCTAATTTGCTTCTTCTTAATCTTGAGAGATGGATTAGATCCCAAAGGAAGGTACTGAACACATCCTAAGTAGTTTTATATGCAGTGCATGAATAAGCACATAACCCCATATATCCCAAATAAAATGTAACATTTTACAGGAAATACACTTTTATTCAGTCTCCTTGTTCCTCACCTGACAAAAGATGAGCATCCTCCAGAACTTGCTTCCTCTCCTGTAAGCTGTGAGCTTCTTCTCTATTTCCTCTGTGGGGGACAGAAAAGGGTTGGATTGATGTGATTGATGTGAACTTCAGGGACCGAGAACGAATGTAGGGAGAGAGGGAGAGATGTGAACGATGAACACAAAGAAATACTTTGGAGGTTGAGTTCAAGCACAGGTGTAATAATAAAGAGTAGAGACTTTAATGTCAGGTGTAGTTTGGTTTTAACTTAACATTGTGTACTTGAGGAAATGTCACAGCAAAATAAAACGGGCCAATGAAAGACAGTAAAATGGAAAACTAAACTCTATGAATTATTCATTGGAATCCTCTCGCTAACTCTCTGTGAGCTTTATTCAATGCAGAGTTTATCTTAAGAAGCTCCAGGCTCTGTTTACTGGAAGAGCTTCTCTTTTGAGCAACAGATGATCATTTTCAGAATAACGCAATAAAAAAAAATGCATTTTAGTAATTTTGCAGCATTGCAACTGGTTTTATATGAAATGCATAATTAAGCCAAACCTAAGCTTTTTTTCCTAAGAGATTCAATTGCAGGTACAGTTTAGCTTGTATCTATTTTTCAGACCTTTTAATTCCCACTGTATCACTCAGTCCAGGTTCATGACTAAAGGTGAATGATTTTCGAGATAATATGTCATATAGATGTGGATGTAAATGCATCTGTGGCTGTAGTTCTTTATATGAATGAACTAACTTCCATTAGTTAGACACTGTTAATCAGTTGCAATGGTCACTTTCAGATTTTAGATTTCTATCATCTGTATAGATTTCTATACATTTTATTCACTGTACTCATTTATTAGAATCATTTAATACATCATTCCAAAAGAGGTGTAACTCACCCAAAATATCATCAAAAGTAGCATGTTCATGGTCCTAAGGAAAAATATAACATAATCATGTAAGATTGCAAAAGGCTTTGATATCCATTTCAAACAGCCTTTATCATAGAACATCCTTTAAAGAAGCAACTTGTATGAAGAAGGATTGTCATGCACACTTGTCAATCAATGTTTGACTCACGTAGAGAATGGGGATGATGGAGGGGTCATCCCGGCGAATTATAGTAGGAACGTACTCTGCCTTTGGGACTTTAGAAGAGATCAGCTGAAGGTGAAGGAGAAACAGTAGAAGGAGAGTAATGATGGATTTAATGGGATGTGAGGAAATAAAAAGAGTGGGAGAAATTGGAGCAAAGTGGAGAGAAAAGGAAGAGAACGGCAGAGTTGGAGTGAAATTAGAGGAAAGGGTAAAAGAGTAACTCTATCACACTTTCATGCCTGCAGGGAATGTACAGCTCAATATAATATTCACAGCGAGACGTAGAGAATACATTAGGTGCGTTTATGATACTGTATCTGCATATAAATTTACCTGCAGAGATTAAGCTATTTTAACCGAGATCTGCCATCAGTGTGTAATCCTAAATAACCATTTCTTAAACCAACCATTTTTATTGTGCCTCGTTTATCAGTGATCATATTTAGCTGCAACAAACCCAGAGCCTACAATCTCAAAGGGGCAGTCCACCAATTTTACTTGGGTTTGGACATGTTTTTAGCAGAAAGTCTGCTTTAAAGAAGTCAGGATATTGTCACGAACCGGGCTGCATGGCCATGACAGAAGAAGGGCGATACACACCAATGAGTGGGTTAACAGAAAAAGGGTTTATTGAGCTTGCAAAATTCATCAGACAAACCATGATCATGACTTGGTATACAACTAAAAGTCAGGATATCTTTGCTGCAGCTGCTTTAATTTTGACCACTTAAAACAAAATATATTGTAAACCTGCCAACTTAAAGTTTAATATAAAATTTGACCTACAACACTGATCCCTACCATGATTTTGGGAGGTACAAAGTCATCTCCTTCACAGGCCAGCCTCTCCATCTCTCGCTCCTCCTCCCAGTCTATATTATCATCGAGGCCCCCTTCATCCAAGGTACCACAGGAGGCCTGCAGGTCTCCACCTAGAAGAGAAATATATTACACCGGTGAGAAGAAATGCCTTGTAGGCAGACGTGTTACGTGGGAGGCAAGAAAGGTGACACAGAAGGAGAAACTCTAGGAGTGAAGGAAGGAGGTGTCCAAGGGAGTGAAGAGAGGTGAGTGCAGAGGAGATGAAAAAGGATGAAGTTGTTAATAATGGTGGTGACATAAGAAAAGTGACAGATGGAACAGGGAAAAGAAGCGACAGCTGGCAGAAGAGAAAAATGAGTAGGACTGATGGTGAAAGTTGCAGCACAATTTCTGGCAAGCTAACAAGGAGATAAGAAAATCAGACGGGGATCAGAGGGCCGCTGTTCTAAGAAAGTAAAGTGTACCATCAAATTGTGCTTCTTTGACATGTAATCATAATGTATATTACACATTATATTTGTATTTCAACATGTCCTAAGGATCAACTGATGAAGCCCTAAGTTCTATGCATCGCTCATTTGATGTTAGAAGATGGAGCAATATTGTTTATAGATAGATTATTTCTGTCCTTCCTTGTAGCATTTGAAAGACACCGTTGCCTATAATGGTCTTAAACAGGACACAATTTTCTCTGGATTTTGGAGTTTGGTTTGGGAGATTTCATTTTGGTGTGTTCCTACTCTCATGATTGGTCAATACATCTCAGACTACAATCAGAAACCGGAACGCTTCAGATACCAACATCTGATCCCGTTTCCTACAGATTCGGCATTCATATACAAATATGTCTATAGAGATTAGTTAATATATAGATGTTTTATTGATCTTTACCATTTGACCGACCTAACGGCAGCCCGGTGGGTGTTACTGTAAGTATTTCTCTTGGATAAATGTGATGCAGTTTTTACTTTGACTCTAGAAATGATTAAAACAGTCCACTGAAACATAAGTAACAGAGCTTTCATAGAACATTATGTTATGTTGCTGATAATTGCTAGACCGCTTTCATTGCTGATGCATTAAATTGCCATGTTCCAATACCGTGAGCTCATCGCATACGTGTGTACTGTATTATGTTTGCTACCTACGTGTTGGAGTCCTCGAGTTTCTTATTCATTTATCTGTATTTGTTCACATTTATTTAATTTCCAACAGCAAATTTAAAATAATTATCGGCCGACATGTCATTAGAGGACATTATTTAAATTCAATCAAAAATATCTATGTTGGTATTGGTCTGAAAATCCAGTATCGGTGAAGTTGTTGTTGACAATAGGTTCTGTAAACCATCTTTATAAAGAAAAACTACAGGTGAGTTTGAAAAGAGAAAGAGAACAAAGAGAGTATGCGAAAGGAGAAAATTACGAGCAAGACTGACAATTGATGTCACGCCTCCAGAGAACAATACCTTTCCCCCAGGAAAGGCATCAACCACACCATTAGAGTGTCATCAACAGTTCATTTATCTTTCATCGCACTCTGAAACACAGAAACGCTGAAGATGGAGATGAAGAAAAAACATAAAACCACAGATACTCAGACATCAACATAGACAAACGGCACATGCAAACAAACAAAGTGTGTTGAAACTCGGAATCAAAAGCCTTTTCGAAACATTGAGACACACGTTCCTCGCGTTAACATCGGTACCAGTTGACATACTCGGACTTAGACGCACACTCCATTTTGGAAGACATACTCACAGAAAGAGAGAGCATCACAACGTTGAAGAAAGACCCACGGTCATAGGGAGACAGATGGACAGGGTCAGAGTCAACAGCAGAGACAGTCAGTTTGTACGTGTGTGATGGTGTGCTTTAAGTGCAAATGTCTTTCGATTTGATTGTTTTTTGTGTGTTACTTAATCTGCTGAAACGGAGCTGTAAAAGCGTGATGACAAAATGCCATCTTACTTATGAGTCCTGTTTGGCATGTGTCTATTCTATGTACTTGATGAAAAGTGGCTTTAACTTTTAAGTACACGTGAGTCATATTAGGTGGCCATTTATGAAAGAAGTTAAAGGAGCAATATACAACATTAAGAGCATTAATATACCAGTAAACATGTATTGTCTGTGTAAATATATGGTGGCGTAAATTCTTCCTGAGCGAAGAATTAAAACACTTTCCCTCTGTGTGTTGTCATCCAAGCTTTGATGACATAGCTGAGGCCGAGGTGAGGGCCGTTAATAGGCAATCTCGTATTTCGTACCTTTAAAAAAAAGGTAAATTGGCAATATACTAATCAAAACTGTATCCAGATTTTCAGGATTTCATATCAGCTGGGAGGAAATAAGCTGAAGTGGTAACTAAAAACAACAACCATTATTTATTTAAATGTAGTTAGGATGAAGTACATTATTTCCAACTGTTGTGTTTTTGAATAAATGTAGGTAATTTCTCAAAATGGAAATGCATAAATTGAGTACAAATACCTTGTATAGTATTAATAGTACATTTTACTTACTTGTACAAAGTACTTAGTTGCTGTACTTCAGACTTTTGCAGTTGGCAGTATTTGTAAGTATATTGTGTACTGCACTTTGCATTATTTTTGACTGGTTGACCTTTATTTAAGACTACAGGTGATTCAGCCTCATTCCAGCTGTACTGTAACTCAGTTTGTATATCAAAGTGCTGATTATCAGGCCTTTTGTTTATAGCTCACAAATGCCGCTAAGTGACTTTCAACTCCATACGAGCAACCTGTGTATGAAAAGGAATTAATGACATGGCACCGAGTGAGCGCAAGGCAAATTTAAACTGTAATCATTCTGCCAGTCAAGATGTGAGGGCACACAGGTTCAGATGGGTTATTATTGTTATGCTCTCACAAGTTTTACTGCAGAGCTTTTAGATTATAAATACTAGAGAACAAGAGGACACTTAACAGCTTTAAAAGGTCATGTTTGTATCTGGCAGTTATGGTGATATGACTGCTTTTAACTAGTTTGATTTAAAAGGCGAGGTCTAACATATCCAGGTATTTTTTTAAACTTGTTCTTCTGTCTGACTCCAAACTGACAAACTTACAAACACAATTTACATTACACATACATTTGCACAATGATTTGGTTACCTCAAAGTTAAAGCCTCTTTCCATGTTTTTTTTAATTGCACTATTTGTGTCCTTTACTGTTAGAAAATGTGTGTGTGTGTGTGTGTGTGTGTGTGTGTGTGTGTGTGTGTGTGTGTGTGTGTGTGTGTGTGTGTGTGTGTGTAGATGCGTGTGCGTGAGTCTGTGGTAACTCACTGTCTCTGGGGTCATGAGGAGAGTCAGTCTTGACAGGGGTGGGGTCACTCCAGGAACGGCTGAAACTCTTCGATCTACGTTCAGCGAATGCTAGTGCAGGCGGGGAGAGATAGTCACACACACACACACATACACACAAACGCCACACACACACGCCTGCGAATTGGCCGTTTCCTCCACACACTCGCCACCCAAAACACCAAGGTGAAAAGGCGAGTGCAGCTCACAAATAGTGTTCATACGATGCCATCCCTCCTCTGCACAAACACATGCCTGTATGTACAAACTGTCAAACAAACAAACAAACAAACAAACACGTATGCTGACAATCACATATTTACTCCTTATAAAGGATCCTGCGGCTTACCATCAGTATCGATATATAAAAAGTTTCACAGATTTACTGAGCCTTGATACAATCAGCTCTGCTTTGAAGAGTAATCACTGTTCAACCAGTTTAGACTCCTTGAAAGTATTTGACATGGTTAATCAACAGTGTTCCTCAAGGCGACATTTTTTTGCTGACACCAACTTGTTCCTTTCAAGTACAAACGCTCTTTTATTAGCCAAATCATTCATTTGATTGTTACTCTTGTGATCAAAAGGACATTTTTCAAGGTTTGCTTTTAGAAATACCTTATCATCAAACAAAGCATTTTCTCCTTTTTTGTGAACCCATAACATTGATACTCTGCGATTTTTGACTAGAGTTAAAAATGTTATAGTTGGAGACAGCTTGATCTGTTTTTATAAGATCCCCTTAAAATTGTCTCCAGGAGAAATAGTTCTTCCTCACAGCAGGCAGAGCATGAACGGTGGAAGAACTTTGACATTACAGCTTCAAGAAGATTTGGGGTTTTAGTAAATGTCGAGCAGAAATCTGCTCTGGTGCAATATTTATTCAGTTGCAATGATGGGTGACACATTTGGGTTTTAATTGGGTTCAGTCTTGTCTGCCAAAACACTTTTATTTAAATCACAAAATAATGATTTTTCACACTTGACATAATCGCTATAACCTTGCAGTATCGGACTAGAAACATATTTTTTGCAATATATTCATAAGGCTTTAACATATGCTACCATGATTTGTACATACTGTATAGTTCTAACAAGTATCACCTTTCCAAGCTTCTGCTCACACAACTTCTAAATTTGACACATTTTTAACCAGTTTTAATTCAGATTATTGTTGAGTTTACTTGGTTCATCTCCATTTTCTCTTTCCATTTCAGGTAAAACATACTGGACAAGTTACAGACCAGTTGCATACAAAAAAAAATCTATATAGGAATCTATAGATTATGGTTTTCTTCTCTTATATATTTGCAGTCACACTCACACTCGTCACTCCATCTCTACCAAAACCTGTTCCAAAAAACAAAATATTCTTATGTCTTCAAACTTTACAACCAACCAAAAAAAAAAAAAAACTCTGAACATTCAAAGCGATGCAACAGGAAAAGACCACCTACACACTCGTACATTAACACATGTACAGACTTGCATTGCTGGCTCATCAACACAGACACACACCGATGAACATAATAATCCTCAAAGAAATGCAATAGTGCATTACGAATCCCAATAAAACAGCAGCAGCGTTTGGTGAAACACACACGTGCAGAAAACGCACCAGAAAACATAAAAAAGAACACAGATGATGGTGGGGTGAACTACATCACAGTCAATTTGAGCAAACATATAAACCACACACACATCTCTGACTCACTCTGTGCTTTCATCCTCCTGCTGCCCACCATCCGAAGATGCTTCCGGAAGTTCCTGTGGGTAGAGAAATCAAAGCAGAAGTGGGATAACAGGGGACAGAGGGAGAACCAAAACGTAAAGAAGAGAAGGAGGACAGAGGATGGGGTGGGTGGGAAATAACAAAGCAAGAAAGACAAATAGGAGAGTTTAGTGTCAAGCTTCTATTTCTACTAAAAGAGCTTAAAAAAGGAGAGATAATTATAGGTAAATATACTCATTTCCTCAATGTGAGTGGGACATGCTTTTCCCAGGAGCAGTGTGGGTGTAATGTACCACATTGCCAAAGTACCTCGTCTCATCCTTTTTATAGTGTAGATTATTGAGGCACAGGAGATTCATTCATTTAACAACAGCCAAAAGGGAAACCCTTCTTGAGTATTTTCTAGGTTTTGATGTATCTGCTCTGAGCAGAATGAGGCAATGAGGGTGCATCAGAGGGAGGTTAACCAGCCAAACTGTGTGTTTGTGTATTTCTTTACTTTGTTCCAGGCAGCTGATGTGCTGCGTTGTTGATCTGTGTTGATCTGTTGTGTCTGTGTGTTCAACACGGGGGGGGGGGGAATTTGGACTTTCTTTGAGAGCCTGACCAATACTGGTCACCATATTTATAATAGAACATATTTGACACTTAAAAGGCGATGACAATATATCAACCAATATCTTTTTTGTTCCATTTTTTGTATTTCTTATTGGCACAACTGCGTAACTTAAACTGTTTTGACCAGGCTCTGATTTAGTTCTTAAAGAATTGTGACTAAGGCGTGTGTTAAGCGAGACGTTATGCAATAAATACGTCCAGAAGTTCCTGTATATTGTGCTACATGTTAAAAAGATATAGTCATCGAATGCCATTACATGCCATGAATTTAAGGTTACAATCTTAAAACTTGGATGCCTTTTGTGTTCTGTGCTGTCATCAGCTGCTCCAACAATCGAGCAAAATCCACAAGCCTCTGCTCCATAAAATACATTTCACTGATTCATTTATGTAACCTGCCTACATATGGCCAGTGTTTGCCTCCTATGTATACCCACACTGTGGAGGTCAGACAGGAGCGGTTCACTTTTGTTAATTTTTCCCAAAGCCTGTGTCATAACTAATTTCACACCAGGGCTTTGAGACTGAATAACATCCACCTATAGGATACTCTTAATCTGTCAGAGTCTGCAACTGCCGACCGTAAACAACACAAACTTCCACTGTCAGTGGAAATAATGCTGCAATAAAGGCGGTGTTGCTTGAGAACACAACACATAAATCAGCCGGTGGACTTGTCCATATATCTTTAAAGATATCGGCCGGCTATGTATTGGTCAAGCTATATTTGCGTCTGCTGCTGATTTAAAGTATCAATAACAAATTCCAATTCCCTCATTTCTGTTGTGTCACAGAATATGTCAAACGTTCAAATAAAACGTTGTTATAGCGGACTAGAAACGTCCAACGTGTTGAGGTCGTTTCTCTTTTTCTTTTCAATTTGCAAGGTGTTGCTACTTGTATTAGCCTTCTAAAAGTCTACAAGGTTTTCATGTCTCCTAAGCAACAATAAAACATCCGGAAGACACTATGCATTTGTAGTCTATAAGTAATTTAATATAGAGGCTTTGCATTACCATGTTCCCCTTGAAATCCATTTAGTGTGTTAATGACAACAAAGAAATGGGGCTTGTATGGTCTTCTGTGACTTTCTGCCTGATCCTGGCATGATGTTCTATGCAAGAGCCCCAGATAAACATCCTTTTATCTTCCTGCCTCCCTCCCTCCCATGTCTCATCTACACACAGTTTCTGTACACCAAGCCACGAGTCGACACTCATGATTAATGATCTCAGCATGTGGTTTGTGTGTGTGTGTATGTATATGTGGGTCCATGTTTATCTGGTGGTGGAGAAGCACATAAATATAGAACATAAAAGGAAAAATAAATAGACTGTGGATTCTTTGTCCTTGGTTTACCCCCATAAAAATGTCAGCAAACAACAGTTAACTTGCAACATCAAACAAAGAATTTTAAAAGCAACGCGCATTACATCATGCAAAAACATGGTTTAATATAACGCTGTCCTAATTACAGATGAGAAACCTTGTTGTTGCTTACTTTGTATTTTGAGAAAAATATCTTAAACGAACTACAGAGTCAAACCCTGAATGTCCTGTGCTTAAACCTCCGCTGCCCACAAAGGAGAGGTGTGGACACAGTTTATGAGATTTAGGTAGAAAGAGAGATGTGAGAGAACCATGGCCACCTCCACTTCCAACTAAAGACAATCTGACAGGTCCGCCCTCCTCTCTTCTTCTGCTCTTTCTGTGATGCTCAATAACTCCATAACTCATTTCCATCTCTTTATTTGAATACGAAAGATGATCACACCTGCTCTATTTCACACATTGTTTTCGTTCCGTTGCTACCTTACAAGTGATTCATTCCTCTTTTCTCTCCGCTCACTTCTTACGAGCATCCTTCTCGTCTCCTTCCTCCTCTTTGTTTTGACAAAGTGTGCGCTTTCTCCTAGCCTTAATTGTTTCTTTGATAAAGTATTCTATTACTTCTTGCCCAAGGTTTTCTTGAAGTACAGGATTAGCATACAAATATACTTAACATCTTAAAAGTAAAAGTAGCCAAATCCATATGCGGAATGTCCCATTTCAGAATAATATGTATTATAATATAGGAGTTTGTTTATCGATGCATTAATGTGAACAGGGAAAGGTGGGGCTAATTTAAATTACTACTAACTAATTTAATGCAGGGAGTGTTCTACAACAATATAGAATGTATTTGTTCAATATATTTCGGAATCTGAATTTTCAAAGTAACTGATTTGGTTTATAATTATTGTACCATGAATAAATGATATGCTTAACATACCATTATTCCAAAAAAAGACACAGGAACTAGAGCAAAATACTAAACAAATAAACCATCCTCCCATTTTTTCTAAGCTTTAGAAAAAGGTTTGCCGATTTATGAGCATTAAAATGAACCTAGTAACTTAAGCTCTTAACTAAATGTAGAGAAGTAAAAAGTAAAGTATTTGCCTCTTATAAGTAGTGGAGAAGAGGTATAATTAAAAAATTGTGTACAAAAAAATGTTGTACATAAGTAAAGTCAGACTCCAGAAAATAACTAGGTTAACATGATGAAAAGACAAAAGAAAATATCAAAGAGTAACGGGTAAAAGCTACTTTTCTCAGTGATTAAGAGCAATGATGAAATGGCTCTTTTACTCATTCTTTGTGCATCGCTGATGTTCATGACTGGTTAGAATTGTCGTCTATGTTGGGATGAGGATCTGGTCCTCGACAGATGTACTGCCTGCAAACTGCTGCTGTATGAAATGTAATGATGTCTACTCTGCTTTGTAGCTTAGGACCGATCTATACTAATGCAGATAGACTCAAAAACACTGTCTACGTGTCAGAAGTGTTTCATCCACTCTGGGGTTTTTATTGCCTTTTATAAAGTTTGCCCCCCAGACTGAAATAAAAATAATACAGAAATGCTCTGAATTTGAGCCAGCAGCTATTCACCGCATGTGAAAGAAAATCTTTCTGTTTTCACAGTGTTGTTAGTTACAGAATATTAAGGTTGAAGAACAAAGTGTTCAGGAATGCAACACATATGCCGACTGTGTCAATAGACTCTCAAGTAATTGTCTCTTTATTCTTTGAGCTGGTTTTCCTGTTTGATCTGTTTTTAATGGTCAAATAGTGAGAGTAAAGGCAAGAGTGGAAATAAATAAACATGTATTTTAAAATCGGACTGCCTTAAATGTGATAAATATATATAATAGTCTTTTCAAGGGAACACTTTCCTGTGGATTTTAGTGCAAGGAGGCAAAATGTTCCAAAAACGTTTTGTTCTGCTATATTTTCCTCCTTTTCAAATCACTCATTTTGATGAAATATCACCCAACATGAATGTGCTGACACTGCAGATGGATGACACTGAGACGTCAAAGGAATTGAGATGTACTGCATGCATGGTGTCACATCCACCATCTGGGCCCTGAGTGGGACAGTTTCTGAACTTGTTACTGATGTCATTACTCCGACAACTGTTACAGAATCTGACTCACTATTTCTATAATTGTTTTCCTTTTAGGGAAATACAAATTCACCCTGTTTTGTACAGAAATGTTTGCACCAGAAGGCTGCAGTAACATAACAACTTGTATTGGGGGGGGGGGGGGGGGGGGGGTTGAATACTGAAGTCTGCTGAACAAAATGTTACCAAATCAGTTAATCAATGTGTAGCTGAGTAGAATCCACAATACGAGATTTATCCAATTTCTCTTTCTTTTCAGTTTTGTCTAAGAATAAAAATCTGTTTCAATGTGGGTAGCAGTAAAAATCCGGCCTAGAAATTGGGGCACTGTAGCAGGTCATGCTGAAAGCAGATCCTGTTTTAAAGCTGCTGACGCCCTCACCTTCAAATGCCATGTTGGGACTCTTTGTCTTAGTCAGATTAGACGCGTCTGTAAATAAGCAACAGCGGAGAGTTACTGCAGTGCCAGAAACAAGTGCACAAAAGCAAAGCACACCCTGGTAGGTGCAGCTTCGTACCTCTGGATGACTTCTGCCGAATCCTGCTCCCTCACTCTCCTTTTTATCTGCACAAATCCCCAGAAAGCCCTGCCGGGACGTGGCACAGTATTAAAGGGATGAGGGTAGGACAGTGCAAGGGGGGCTGATTCCAGGGTTTTTAGCTGCAGGGTTTATTTGGCTGTTAAGGGGAGGCTGAGGTAGGTCCGCAGCAGCTAGCTTTGAGTATAAAGACCAGGAAGTCAAATCACATCACCAGCTCAAATCTTATTTTCTATTTATCCCTGTAACAAATGTGCCAGTCTGCATGTGGTATAATCCATCTTGCAAAAGAGACGCTGATCTTGTGACCTTATGTGTCTTTTCAGTAGCTCCACTTCAGATATCATTCTTTTGTTTGTTTTCTGGGAATTTTAGGATTCTTGAAACTTTCCCAGAATCAGTCATGGATACCTGTTACATATTATTATGTGCAGTTCAAAGGAATGTTGAGATTTGAGTGTACTTTTACACCTGCAAGCCATTGGGCTAGAGCAGCAGCATCACTTGAAATAGTGCACATTCTCCAATGCTGTGGCTTAATACTTCCTGTTCACCACCTGGTGTTCATTTTTATGGAATATTTTGAATGTTGGCGCTGTAATTCACAAGCAAGACATTGACTGCAAAGTTGTTGTGGAAGCCTGCCGTTCATTGAAGTCATTGTCTAACTTTTGAGACCATTCTGGCCCGCAGAAAGCGACACCTCTTCATGTGTCAAAGTACAAACATGGTGTGAAATGCCTCACTGTGGATGTGTGATTATGTCTTCAAGAGACTTACTTATTGTTGTTAACCAGGAAAGATGTGACCCAGTAATCCTGTGAATCTGATTAACATTTGTCCGTAGCAGAGACAGAGATGGAGATAGAGCATCTCCACCCCTGCAAAACATAATTGACTGACTCTGAGAAAGTTGTGGAAAGTAGTAAAATCCGTAAAAGAACAAAATGTTCTTTTAAAGGTTACAGCTGGCATTATTCTTAATAAATCTTACTGTCAACCAATCCCATAAAAAGGCCAAAACTAACTGCATTAGTCCATTGCTCAATACTTTCTGCCTTCCGTGCCTGTCTGTGGCTCTGAGCCTCAAGCCCAGTCATGCAAATAGCCATACATCTTGAGGAACTTGTCAAAAAAGATATAGTTTATAGTTTATTTTAATTGACTTCAGCAAACTTAACTCAAACAATAAATCATGCATTTGTAAGGGACAATTTTAATAAGCATTTGGTGCGCTGAGCAACACCAAAATGGCATAAGTGGGCTTTACTCAAAATAAGCTACACTAACTGAGTTCATCGTAATGGAGGAACATGTTACATTAAGGAGCCTCATCGTTGCTCTGGGTGTGTTTAATCATTTTTGGCCATGCTAGGTCTGGTGGTCGTTCCACCACTTTGGTCCAGACTGAAATACCTCACCAATTATTGGATGAATTGCCATTGACTTTGGCACAGACATTCAAAGTCCCCACAAGATGAAGCCTAATTGTTTGCTCTAGTGCCATGACCAGGTAAACATTTCAATTTGTCCAATACTTGACCAAATACCTCAAAGACTAAGGAACTGAGGTAATGAACAAGCTAAACATTAATCCTGCTGAAGATCAGAATGTTACTTTTGCTGCCATCCTGACATTAACATTCAATTTGAAGCACTGCTGTACCTAAGTACAGTATAGCCCATGAAGTTATATTAAGATCAACATTATAAAAAAAATATCCAGCAAGGCTATTGCATATGTACAGTGGGCCGTACAACATAAAAATAATTTTTGGCTTTTGTACTTGGTGAGCTATTCTCATTCAAGTGACTTGGCACCATTTTGGACCCCAGTATCCAGATCTTGTAATACATCTATGGTATAGCTTCATTTAAGCGGTCATATATATATCTGTAGACCTTTAGTCTTGTTGGACAACAAAGAAGGTCTACGGCACTGAGGAATAAATGCTTCGGCTCCACAAATAATACTCGATTTTGGTCTTTTCATGGAATTTGTTGATGATAAGAAAAATATAGAATATCACCAGCTTTATCATTGTATTATTGCAGAGATTTAGAATAAACCCTCACCATTTACTGTAAACTAGCAGCCAGAGGTTAGCTAAGCTGGGTCAACATACAAAGAAATTAATAACGCATATGAGCAGCTTGAGTTAGTTCGGTTTAGTTAGGCGACATGTAGCAGCAGGGGTTGTGCAGTATGAAATGTCAAGACTTGTTCTGGTTCAGGCATAATACATTTCTGTTATCAATGTGAACATGTATCTTAACCTTCCTCTCAATTTGCCTGTACACGCAGGAATTATTTCACAGATGTTTGCATTATACATTGAACATATCCCAAGGTTTTATATGGCTTCATGAATAATACATAGCGGAAAACTGAATGACTTCTTTTTTAACTTTAACCAATAGGACAGTTATACCAGAAGGCACCGGGGATCACATGTTAGCACTATAAATACTTGTTATTAACAAATCTCTCCAGCGCCAATTGCCACAGTCGATTCCAAACACGCTGAGAGTCAGCCAGCACAGATTCTGTGATAATTGGCAACGGCTGTCGAGTCGGATTAGAGCACTTTAACATGACTGCCACAGGAATCTTAAATGACCAAACCACCTATCGCTGTGGCCTTAGTAGGGGCGGTTGAGTGGGCCACACTGACAGAACAGCTGGATGGATGTGAGCGGACAGGGTTTAGGTCAACCAATGCTCAGATGGACATTTTCCTGATTTGAGCTTGGTAGAATGTTCTCAGCTGCAGTGGATTACACTGAACTGTATCCCTGCTGTTGTATGAACATCCTGGAACTCAATTTCCCCTTTTTTATTTTATTTTTACTTTAATTCAAATACATTATTTGTGCGGACTAGGCTTCTAACTGACGATCAATAACTGTCAGATGATGATTGATGTTTCGTAATAAACATATTTTTTTTCCAGGCCAGAACACAAACACAAACCTACTTGTAACATCCCTAGATATTTATTGTACTGGTCAGTTTGTTTTCAGCTGAAACTCAATCACACAAGTTCATCTGCCACAAACTAAACCTATACTCGTGGGTTGCTGCTATAGGCCGCCTAGTGCGGACATGTCATACTTAGATTCTATCTGTGAAATGTTGGACAAATCTGGTGATGATAACCGTGAAGTGTTTTTTGTGGGTGATTTAAATATTGATTGGTTATCTAACTGTCCGTTAAAGAAGAAGCTTCTTGCAGTAGCCAGTGCTTGTAACCTAATGCAAACTATGACTTTACCAAAAAGAACTAAAATCATCTAAATGCATTGATCACTTCTTCACTAATACCCCTGAACAATGCTCTAAAGCAGTGTCAGTAGTTGTTGGTTTCAGCGATCATAACTTAATAGCACTTAAAAGGAAAACTAAAATCCCGAAAGCAGCCTGTAGGATTACACACAAAAGGTTATACAAACACTTCCAAGAGGAATCTTTTATGGAGGATGTAAAGAATGCAAACTGGTCAATAGTGTGTCAAGAGGAGGACCCTGTTTTGCCGCTAAGTATATTCATGAAATTATTTATGAATATTGCTGATAAACATGCACCATTAAAAAAAAAAACTGTAAAGGCAAAATGTGCCCCATGGGTCAGTAGTGATTTAAAAATACTTATGGTGCAACGGAATGAGGCAAAAATAGTGGCTGAAACATCT
This sequence comes from Myoxocephalus aenaeus, assembly GCA_038501785.1. Lineage (NCBI taxonomy): Eukaryota > Metazoa > Chordata > Actinopteri > Perciformes > Cottidae > Myoxocephalus > Myoxocephalus aenaeus. The sequence goes on along the minus strand of JBAMJR010000001.1, from coordinate 3,400,995 downwards.
GGCTTACTGTCTGATAGGAAAATGTACTGTAAATTAAGAAATCACGTAACTAAACTGAACAAAGGGAAAAAGAGAGAGTATTACCTGAGTAAAATTGACGACTCAAAGAATGATGGAAAAAAACTCTGGAGAATTATGAATGATATTATGGGTAGGTCCTCACATCAAGCAATGCCTAACATAATAAATAGTGGTACTTTTCTCACAAGACCAGTAGAGATTGCCAATTACTTCAATAATTACTTCATGAGTAAAGTTGATAATCTCAGAAAGAACTTGACACCCACTGATGGCTCCTCCTCATGCACACTAATTGAGAATTATATGATGAAGGATACAAACTGCCAATTTGATTTTGTGCAGGTTACTTCCCCTGACATTGAGAGAATGTTGTTGTCTCTGCCTACTGATAAAATGGCTGGTATAGATCATCTCGATGGTAAACTGTTGCGATTTGCTTCTGTTTACGTATCTATTCCAATATGTCACATCTTCAACAAGTGCTTAATGTACGATGTATGCCCAAAGGTCTGGAAATTGGCGAAGGTGATTCCTATACCAAAGGACAAGAAATCAGCCTTCACATGTGTAAGTAGTCGTCCAATTAGTATACTCCCCATTTTGAGCAAATTGTTGGAGAAAATTGTTTTCAAACAAATACAGGATTATTTTATTGTGAATAACCTCATTACTAGCTCCCAGCATGCATACAGACCGAATCATTCAACAGCAACTGCCCTTGTCCAGCTTAACTGATGACTGGCTGATACAGATGGACAATAAGAAAATGGTCGGCACAGTCTTGCTTGACTTTAGTGCTGCGTTTGATGTTATAGACCACAAAATTATGATTTCCAAACTTGAAAGTTATGGCTTCAGCATTACTGCACTCTCTTGGATGGTCAGTTATCTTTCCAAGAGATCGCAAAGAGTCTTTTATAATGGTAGTTTATCAGACTGTAGACACGTTAGCTGTGGAGTTCCACAAGGAAGTTGCTTAGGCCCTTTACTCTTTTCCATTTTTACAAATGATCTCCCTTTATCAATTAATAATTCCAACATGGTAATGTATGCGGATGACACAACACTGTACAGCCATGCTTCAAACAAACTAGAACTTGCAAGCATTCTTAATCAGGATCTGGAGAAAGTGTCTGATTGGGTGAAATTGAACAAATTAGCCCTGAACATTTCCAAAACTAAATGTATTGTGTTTGGCTCTAGGAGCACACTTAATGGTGACACACAGCTTCACCTGTCAATGTCAGGTTCAGCAATTGAACAGGTCAGGGAGTCCAAACTACTGGTGTAGTGTTGGATGAACAGTTGTCGTGGTCTGAGCACATTGATTGCATTGTCACTATAATGGGAAGGGGCATAGCTATGACCAGAAAGTGCTTTACTTATTTAACACTCTCTATTGTTTGTCAGGTGTTGCACTCCCTGGTCTTTTGTCACCTGCTATACTGTCCATTCATATGGTCAGTAGCTGCTAAAAAGGACATAAACAAACTACAAATCGTTCAAAACCGAGCTGCCAGATTAGCACTCCAGTGTTCAATTAGAACTAATACAGCATATATGCATCTCCCCTGTCATGGTTCTCAGTAGAAACTCTACTTCACTATAGCCTCCTCACGTTTTTCAGGAAGGTCGTATTTAATCAGACACCTGAATATTTCTTCAATCAATTACAATATACATTTAATAGACATAACCATGTCACAAGGAACGCTATCTTAGGTCACTTAATACCTCCAACCCCAAGAACAAACCTCCTCAAACAAAAATTTTCGTGCAATTACTGCTTGGAATTCACTACCTCCTCATATAACACACACTGGTAATAATCTGTCATGCAAAAAACAATTAAAGGCGCACCTCAGGACATCAATCACTTGACGTTTTCCTTTGCTTTTTAGTCATCTGATTTTCTTGTATAAATCATGGTTGAATTGCACTAGGTATCTGATAGCTGTACTATTTTTATTTTTATTTTTATTCTGTTTGTATTATTTTTAACTGTTTGTTTCACGTTATGTTTTGCACGTTTTTGTATGTATTTTGTCCTTTCTGTGGACCTCAGGAAGATTAGCGGCCGCTAAGGCGTCAGCTAATGGGGATCCAGTAAATAAACTAAACTAAACTAAACACGACCCAAGGATGAAAATTAAATGGTTGTCATCAAAGTTAAGGAACAGCTGTTAAGAACAAGAGGTAAGCAAGCTAGGAAAAAATATGAAGCAGGCAGGGAAGTATACTCACGATATCCTGTTGGAGTGTCCCATGATTAATTAGGAAGCAATAAGAGAGTAGAGGGGGGGAAAAACAACACAGTTTAGGGACCAGTGAGCAATGAGTCCAAACAGCAGAGAGAGAGGACAAACTGGGAGAGGCATAATCAGACGGAGACAAAAGGTGTGTGTCATAATTGACCTCCATGAATAAACTCTAAACTTGCAGAGACACATAATTGCTACTGGTCTGAATGTATTTAATGGGCGGCATGAATTACCACTTTTATATATTGACTGAGTCTGCCTGTATTCTGAACATGGTCAAACAAGTATTGCACAAGGATGCATTTAAATGGATAATTGTATTTTTTAAAGACAGGCATCATCAGGGAGAAACAGACTGCAGGAAGATGCTGGAGATTCTATGTTTTGATGTGATGTGAGTTGAGATATCTCTTACAGCTGCAGGTGATCTTTTGGACATAATCTCAGGTTGCTATCATACTTACCTAGATGCTCACTGGCATTTAGCCCATGAACTTCAAACTGCTTGAATGTTACATTACTGCAATTTAAGTATGATCTTTATTTTAGCCATGATAGCGCCCTGCCTTTTGGGATGGCGGTCCATCAACTACTTTGATCCAGACTAAAATATTTAAACAACTTTTGGATGTATAAATGCTAATAACTTTGGTGGTCCCCTGACTTTCAAGTTAAAATATCTTCCAGTACATCCAATTCACCCAATACTTTAATTCAAAAGCAAATGCCTGCAAAACTAAATGCATTGCTACTGTGACTTGTAAATGTTAGCATGTGAACACACTGAGCTAAGATGAACATGGTAAACATGCTTGCAAAAAAGCCAGATATTTTGGCATTGTCATTGTAGACCATGCAAGCCTCCTTATGGGAATATTCAGCTCAAAGCACCACTGTGCTTAAGTACAGCCTCACACACTGTATGTCTTTTTATGTTCATTTATTAGATTTAAGGCAACCATAGGCGACTTTCAGCACGGTATGAAAATAAACTTTCAACTTTCAACAACCTATTTCCTTTGTTTAAATAATTGTATGATAAAAAAAATTGATAATTAAATCTACAATCAATTACGTTGTGGAAGTGATAATGAGATTGTGGTCACTATCAAATCACAGATGTCAAATGGTCCTCAAGGTACAAGTGCTTTACCATGCATCAATTATTTAACTTTAACAACAAAAAAGAAAAACTGACAAAGTATTCAATATGATGGATTGTCCTCTTTGAGCAAGCTTATAGGGTCTGCAAGCTGTTTTTATAGCTTACTGAAATGAAAATCAATGGCAACCTGGAAGGGTGGAAATCAATCAAAAAATCTATAGCAGGCTTTGGAAAAATGTTTTGTGGTAATGTAAAGTTTGTCGTTAATGGCCTCAGATGTGCAAAAACTCCAGTATGGTCCGTTAACTCACACACCAGCCTGACTTTTCACACACCATCAATGTGACTGTGTGTGCATGCATGTGCGTTTGTGTACATGTAAGATGTTTATGTGTGCTTGAAGGTTGGATACTCACGCCTGCATGGTTGTTGTGGCCGTTTGAAAGCTGAACATATTTTCCTTAGGGAACCAGTTAGTGTCCTCTGCAATTAGAGAGAGAAATGATCATTCCAGGGTTAAGTGAAAAAAAGAGAATAATCTATGTGTCATATTGGCAAACGTCATAATAAATATATTAGAAATATGGAAGCACAAAACCAGCGACAGCACCAGCACTTCACAGTCCACCACTCCACAAATGGAGAGAGGGAGACACACAGAAGGAGACAGCAGAGGAGAGAGACGGGGAGACGAAGAGTCAGATATACAGACCACCATGTCACATCCAACAACAAACCCTCAGAGCTGAGAAGAAATAGATTTAACTCACTTTCAACGGATGTTTCACTTTAATTCATCCAGACTGCTGGCTAAGCTGTGTTGTTTCATTAGACTGATTTTAAATGGTAAACTAACTGCAAAGTTTCTTAGTTATTCCTTACATAATGCTCACTAAATATTAAGTGTGCTTGTTTTCACTCAAGTGATCCTTAAACGTCCATGAAGGCTAGAATTATTACTTGTAAACAAATATAAATAATTAAACTTTCGCACACACTGGACTCACATGGAATTAATTAAGTTTCAAGTGGATCCTTCATTTTCAACAAAAAAATGCATTCAGACAAGTGATTGAAATTAGTCAAATGCTATTTCATCTCTGGTCCAATACCAAACCCGCTAATCCCATTCAAAGGGTTTAATGAACAAACCCTAAACCCCTCTCCCGCCCTCGTTTGGAATTCACCGCCTCTCCCTTGCTCTGTGTCCTCCGCCCTCTCACCTCTCTCCAGCCCAGTCACCCGGTCCACACTCCACATCCGCTCTAGGCGTCGGTGCTGCTTGCCTGCCTCTCGGGTTGCGCTCTCCAGGTCCAGGGAGCCTTGGCTTCGCGACGGGGCGCCCCCGCATGACTCACAGGCCAGCCCGCTGCACTCCGCCTCCCCTTTTCCGCCCTCGCCCCAGCCGCGGATGTTGTGGGCGCTGACGGAGGTCTGCATCGGGGGTTGAGACAGGTGGTGGTGGTGGCCGTGGTGGTGTGTTCCATGATGGGAGTGGGACCCAGCGACGGATAAAGACTGCTGCAGGTTGCTACTGCTGCTTCCACTTGCTCCGCTATTTCCTCCGCTACTGGAGGGTGCATTGGTGCCCGGGACGCCGTGGTGGTGGTGGTTCCCGTGGTGAGTGTCGTGATGGTTCCTGTGATGGTGGCTGGTGCCACGGCCGCTGCTGGCGTGGTGGTGCTGAGTTGGAGACGATGAGTTGGAGGAAGGGGAGGTGGAGGGCTGGATCAAGCCACCTCTGGATCCCGCCCCGCCACTCCCCGACTTCTCCTTCAGGACGTCCAGTTCCAGGCTCTCCTTGCTGCCCCGGCCGCTGTTCATCAGCATACCGCGCTGGGTGGTGATGGTGTACACGCGAGCAGGCTGCAGGGTGCACTCAACGCACTTCTGCTGGTCTTCCTCCGCTGAGAAGCTGCGCTCGAGGGACAGTCGCGATGCTTTGGTAGAGATGGTGATAGAAGGGGGAGGAGGCTGGAGTAAGCCCAGTGGGGGTTTTACCAGGCTGGGCTCCCGTTTGTCCTCACAGCCCTTGGTGGCGTTGGAGCAGGGATGGAGGTGGTTGTTGTTGTTGGGGCTAATCTTGTCACTTGGCGACTCCGGGTCGGGACCCACCAAGGTTTCACACAGAAGATGAGCTAGAATGATGGAAAATAGACAAATATGAGTGGTTAAGAATGAGGGGAGAAAAAAGAGGAGGGAGAAGATAGAGAGAGAGAGAGGGGAGACAAGCTGAGGATGACACAGAGGAAAATATCATCATCTTTCTTCGGTTACCAGCTATTGTGGTGATCCAAACACTAATGATCGCGGCATTTTCACAGAGGATGAGGTGAAGCAGGTGGAGGGAGGATTAAAGACCACAAAGGAACAGGCAGAGCAGGATAGAGGGATGGACAAATGGCAGGATGTCTAAGACGCTGACCTGATCCGTTTCGGTTTTCAGGGTGTGTATGGGACAGGTACTCTCCAAATGCTCGTGCTGCTCTGTGGGGACACATGACACACATAAAGACATTATTCATGGGTGGAAAGAAGGGGTGAGTTGAAAGGAGAGGGAATGGAAGGGTAGAGAAGAGAGAAGGGCAAGAGAATTGTAAATGATCAACCTAATTGCCTTCTTTGTGGGCTTGTGCCACCCACAGATTAAAGATGCAGCTGTTTTATCTCCACTCTTCAGGCAGCCTCAGACTGAAAGAGAAACAGCGTATGAGACGGTCGGAGGAGATACTGGAGAGTGAAGGATTGTTCAACTTCGGTTCTCAGTATGACCTCAGTTTTTGTCAGTGGGTGTAATTGCAGCTGCCAACCGTAAGTGTGTTTGTGTCGTTCTTTCGTACACGCAGGATGTACGTGTGGATGTAAACTGTAGCTTTGTGTCAAGGAAAATACTAAACCTTGTCAACAACTGAAGAAAAATGTCTTGGAGATTTGCTGAAAATAGATGCTGTAGGTTTGATGAGCACAGTACTGCATCCAGTGCTTAGCTCCTTTTTTCTCATGGTCTTTCTTTTACTCACACACAGAAATAAAGATAAATATATACGCTACAGACGTCCATTCAGCCACTTACAACTAAAACTCAATATCATGGAGGGTTTCAGCTTTTAATAGAATAGCCCAAGGTCTCGCAATTGAATGACAGTGACCTCCTAATGTTCCTGTGTGTGACAGGAGCGGAAAATGAGCAAAGAGAGACTGGGTAGATGAAGAAAAAGACAAATCACTCTGAAGATGTGCTTTCAATGTCAATCTGGAACTCAGAGGGAATGAGCCACAGTAATAACTATTAGGAATAACGACATGACGATAATTAGGAATGAGTGGAGGGAGGAGAGGAAAGGAGAAAAATGTGAGTAACTCTAATACCGTATGCTATTAATAAGTTACTCCTGTTGCAAGGATCATGATCATGTGAGGCGTAATGTTTTCAGTCCACTTCTCAGAGGTAATGCTGCAGCTTTTAACCTTTTATTCAACTCGTGCTATTGTTTTAATTACCCAACAGCATATGAAGATGTAAGATGCCTCCAAGACCTACATCAATAAAACACATAACCTGGTGCAAAAAGCATTACGCATCTTCAACTTTATATTGATGTGATCCTAAAAAATAACTTGCTTCGGGTTACAGTATCACCTGTTTGTTTACAGTCGAGCACATTCAGGAAAGTGGCCTCTTTCTCAATGCAGCTAAAGTTGGAGGTGACTGTGCAAAAGAATCCCCTGAATACGGGTGAATCTGTGAGTAAACGCCTCCTTCCTGGCAGCTCTGTCAATTATTAAAGCCGGTCCAACACAGCAGGCACACACAGTAAGAGCAGGAGTGCAGTGACGACAGACCTTTTCCAAACATTTCTCTTTCCTTCTCTCTCGCCCTGAGTTTCTAGTTTAAACTGAGCCACAGATTCAATTTTACCTATGCTACCTTTTAACAGCACAGTTATGATGCTGCATGTTTGACCATAGGATGTCCTATGAATGGAACTATGACGTTATTATTCAAGTTAATGACCCCCATCATCATTTTTTATCACATTATTTATTGTTACAGACTAGGAAGTCTATTTTGGGAAATTCTTGTTCTCCACTGATATTAATCTTTTGTGAATACATATCAGTAATTACAGAGCATAACGTAAGTTTGGACACTATCACCTCCTTCATTATCACTATGTAGGTTGTAGTGGAGACTTTCTGTGAGAGCTCAGGGCTAGTGTGGACCCCCATTAGAAAGACCAAAAAACAGATGTTCTTTATCACAGCATTGCTTAAGATACTGTATGACACATAGCAGCTTCATACTGTAGTTTGCCCGCAGTCCCAGAAACCAACCGGTAGGCTAACATTATTATGCTGTAATACTATAACAGCAGCTTTTCTACAGTTACTCTGGTGTGATTTGATTAAACACACATTGACGTAAGAATATGCACCATGTAAACACAATATGAACTGAATTAAAGATTTAAAAAACAGATTTGACTGTTCAACATATGGCCTCACCACCAACACATAATGCAGGTGTCAGTCTTGAGATTTCTGTGAATACAGCACTCGGCTGTGTGAGTGAGTGAGTCACTCTCCCTACAATATATTCAAAAGCAAAAGAAAGGAAAGGACCGCAAAAAGAGATGCAATGTTTGTTTCTGCGTGTGCGTGTGTCTCTGCATGCAGAAATGTAACAAGCAACCAGCCCAGTTAAGGACAGTTGTGATAAATGTAGTCATACGCTCGAATCAGCAGGTGTTCTTCTGAAGCTCTGAGACATTTTCATTTTGCCCTTCTGTTATATTATTCAACAGGCCGGGCACTCTGATTAGAATCAGCAAACAATGGTGCAAGAGACTCGCATCATCCATTATACATGAGAGGAAACTGAGTCAGAAACGAATAGAGCAAAGCACCTCTCAATCCATCCATCAAACAAACCCTCTCTCTGTGTTGTCTCATATCGCTTATTTGCACCTATGCTCCATATATGATATGTGAGCCCGACACGTCAGGGACACAGGTGCATGAGGCAGCAGGGGAGATAAAACCCTGCGCATGGGAAAAATGAAGGCGGAGACGTTGGAGACGGAGAAAAAGAGGAAGAGCCTGACATGCAGATATGAAATTCGTCCTGCATGCTCTCAGACATGTGACGGGGGTTTGGGGAGAGAAACGAGTCAGGGAGGGGAGGTTCTAAGAGGGAGAGACGGGATTCCAGCAGAGAGGAAGAGGAGTGTACATAAAAATGGGGGCATATTAAATATGAAAGGTGGAGTAAACTTGAGGAAACCAAGGCAGACAGAGAGAGCAGAGGCAGGACAATGAGGAAGAAAGAAATGCAATGGACAACCGAGTCAGTATTTCCTTCCTTAGGACAACTGCAACCTTGGAAAGTGTGTGTCATTTAACCCCTTAAGTGGCTTCTCCATGCCCATTGATACATATTTCATATTTCATAACATACTGCAGTCAAACAGCAGTGACGAGGATGGCACATGTTCAAGTGCAGGGTCCTGGATTCAGATCAAATTGATATTTTTATTATGAGATAAGCTGTGTGAGAGTGAAATCTTTAACCTTAAAGCTAAAGTAGAAGTGTATTTCATAATAGTATGAACATTAACTTGAAGAGACTTAATTATGTGTCATGTTTTCGAAACTGTGCCAGGGTGGCAAGTTTATGAGCTTATGGGAAACGGGAGTTGGAACCAAAGAGTGCATTTTTACACCCATACTCTGCCAAGTCTTGTACCGGTATTATTTTTTATAATAGGGAGATGACCACAATTCTCTGTATGTGTTTCATGTTACTTTGCAAAGCCTGTTCTAGTTTCTACAGTAAATAAAAATTAAAAAAAACATATTACCGTATTCATTTTGGCCATGTGTGCTGTGTTGTTTGTCTCACATGAGTGTCTATACCCTGATAACATCACTGGTGAATGCCATGTTTTAAGCTGCCAACTCAGCTGTCACAATGTCCTTGACATAACCACAACCAGGGCTTTTGGAAACAGTCCTCACCTACCCAACAGGTCCTTAAATTCAATGACAAAATACTGACGCCCCAATCTGTCATGTGACAACACAGTGGTGTAGGCACAAAAACAACTTGATCAGGCTTCGCTCTCTTGTGTGAAATTTTGATATTTATCATTGCTTTTATAGCTTTATCACTAAACGTAAACATATTCTTTTGGTAATTGGCTGAAATGTCCTTCTTGAAAGGACAGTCTCCAACTACAATGTATCACGGTACAATGTCTTGAACAGAGCTACTCTCTAAGAGTAACTGTAAAAAGTATCCTCCAAACAGGACAATACACCTGCGTCATCCATCTATTTTTACTGGATCTAGACAGAACAATATGCATAACTACATACTTGGCAGATGGGGACATTATAGAACCGTAAACATACCTTTTATCTCCAGTCTCTTCAAGTTTGTGCTCACTAATGCAGATACAAATGGTACAGCATTACTCATTACTTATTCCAGTGTTATTTTCTCCTCTTCTTTGACTACTTAGTGCTCATCAATCTAACATTTTCCTGGTTGAGTTTGCTCTGACAAACTATCGTTTACAAAATCAGGGCACTTTGTCTTCCAAGAGGAGACAAATTAAAGTAAACGTAATGTGTGGACTAAAGGTACAGTCAATGCAATTAAACGCAAAATATTGCCCAGTTTCGATAAGATAATTAGATGGGTCATTTGGAACAGAGACAAATATCTTGAATAGGTTAGCATGCAGTGCTTTCTTGCGCCATAATTTAATTAAAACTCTCTCCATGGCTTCAAAATGGACTAACAGTTAATCTGATGAAAGAGCTGACATACAGGTGTATTGAGTCGTGTATTTTGACGCTGCTGCTACATGTAGTATTGCATTCTGTTATTGACCCATATCTAATCTCATTCCTTTTCCCTGTCGATTCGCATGCTGTTTATAGCTATGACCATATATCTTTAGAGGAAAAGCGGCTGGAGGCTACAAACAGGCCATCACTCCCCTGGCAGTGTTCCTTCTGGTCTGAATATCACCAGAGCTGATGTCTCCCCGGGCGTCTCCACTGTAAACAATGGGCTGCCAAGCAAAGAGATTCCTCACTCTTAATGCTCCTTAATCGAATTCTCCTCTCAGATGGCCTAATTGAATTGGGTTTCCTACAAACACACACACACACACACACACACACACACACACACACACACACACACACACACACACACACACACACACACACACACACACACACACACACACACACACACACACACACACAAATACATAGCTGGGGTGATGAGAACCTGTTGAGAGGCTTGCTCCCTGCGTGTGCTGAGGGCCAAAGGGACTTGGGAACGTTAATTGGGAGTCTTGAAAGTGTGGTGCATTATGGGACATGTTGAAACAGAGCACCTGATCTGGGACCTAATTTAAAATGTCAGTACGCTACCACATACAGCGCTGGGTGCTGCAACTGATTCACACACTGGCCTATACACATGTAACATGAAATATTTGTTTTAGAATATTCTCGGCAAGTGAAACAATGACATTAAGTAAAGCATATTTTGTAAAAAAGAAAAAAGTCAAAATACATAAATAGTGTGAACGGTACAGTTTGACCTTCTAAGTTGACAAAACAAACTTCACTCAAGGTCCACGTACTTGCTTCTTTTTTTTAAGCTTTTGACCATACACAAGGTCTTCATTGGCAAATTAAACTTGCTTAGTTGTCACTGAACTATAGAGAAAGTGCTCAGAATAGTGGAAAGCTTGAACATCTACCTTTCAACCTGGGCTGAGATTGTTTTGTCAAAGAGTAAATAAGAAAAAGAAGGAATATGCGCTATTGCAGACAGACAATCACACAACACAGCTGGAGACCTAATCATTCTTCAGACTGTAATCAATACAATCTGCCTCGTTCTGCATATTTATGGAAAAGACTTACACTGTCTGATTGAACAGAAGAGGGGGAGATGGATGTAATAAAAATGCTCAAATGTGGATGTTACTAAAAATCAGAAATACACAGTGTGTATATATTGATATACACTAAATACATGAACAAAATGGAAATAAGGCAGGATTTTAGCTTCAGAGGAAACACCGTCTCCCTTTGTTGCGTTTGAGTGAATCTGAAAAACTGTTATTTAAAAAAACAATTACATAACAGCCCTCGACCCGCATGAACAGAGTGACTGCAGGTCTGCCACAGTGACAGTCGCACCTGTCGATTGGCCTGAATAAACTAAGACACGATATTTCATCTTCATCCGTCCATAAAAAAGAATCCTTTCATCTTCCATATCTTTCACACCCCCACAGCTCTGTGGACGCTGTTGTCCGACGCCCTTTCCCCCAAACCACAGCACAGCCCTCCGCTCTGGCCGATATTAAGATCAAAGCATTCGCTCTTTCACTCAATGTCGCAGAATTCTGGTGTGTAAATTTGAATTAATCTCATCCTCTCTCTTCCCCCCCTCGCTCTCAGTCGCTCGCTACTTCTCATGAGCTGCTGGAGGGGAAAGTGTGACCTGTTTCATAACCAGCAATCCACAAACATGCATATGATGACAGGGGCACAGACAAGAAGAGTCTCTTTAGTGTTTCCTGTGTGTATTGTTTGTATGTATTCTTATGAATGTGGTCATCCACTCTTGGGTGATGTCCGCTAACAAAGCCTCATACCTCGATGACTAAATGGGTCATCTGTCAGAGCTTTACACAATGTCTCTTAAGAGTGTTTTCTGATCTGGCACACCTCTCCGTATAGGAATGACTAATTTCCCAAGTCATGCCAGCAGCATGGCTCAAGGGTTTGCAATGTTACCATTAAATGTGGTACAGACATTAGTTGTTCCCTGAGGGTGACTACTGACTTTGGTGACTTTACCTTCGCCACCACCAGGTTGACATGTTCATGTTTTTAGTGACATGTCTTGATAACTATGGTAGTGCCAGGAAATTTGGTAAAGATATTTGTGGTCCCCAGAGGATGAATCCTATTGACTTCGGTGACTTTTGTAGCCCCAAACGAGGAGAGAAAGAGAGAGATTGTGTGTGTGTGTGTGTGTGTGTGTGTGTGTGTGTGTGTGTGTGTGTGTGTGTGTGTGTGTGTGTGTGTTGTTTTTAAGCTACTTGAATGAACTGGCTAGTTTGTATGTGTACAGTTTATGCAAAAGAGAGAAGGAAAGATGGAGGATGAATTTGCAGACAGGCGTGTGTGTGTGTGATCACCTGAGTCTAGCTACTCAAACAGCAGTGATTTTATATTATGGTATGTCCTCTAATATGATTTGAGAGCTAAGGTGACACTGTATAATGACGCCAACAGGACACTAGCTGCAGCTGCAGATAATAAATTGATGAGTCAGAATGAGCTTAAAAATGAAATTGTCAAATAAATTGTGTTTCTGAGGTAAATTCCTTTTAATATTAATGTACTTTGCTATAAATGGATGCATGTAATACGTCCATAGATCTGACACTGCAGATGGAGCTCTAGCACTTAAAATCGGTAGAGATTTAAAGATTCCGAGTCCAACCCTTCAGAGGGACTGAAGAAGAGAAGCGAGTAGATAGGTGAAATGAAGAGAGCAGTGCATGCACACAGGCCTGACACGTAGACATGTTTATGTGTGAGGTGGAGAGATGCAGAGAAACAACTTTGGTATGCTTGCTTCCACATCCATGTGGTTGTGTGCAGGTGAAGGGTTAATTAATATTGGATGTGATTCAGCTGCATTTCCCATCTAAGGAAGCCATGATTCATACTGCCATTAACTCCAAAGAGATTTTACTCTGAATTATGAGTGTTTGTGCTTCTGTCTGTGAGTGTGTGTGTGAGAGAGCGAGAGACAGAGAGGGGGAGTATAAATAACCCCAAAAGTGCATGAGTGTGTTTGTGTGTTTGTGCGTGTGTGTAGTAATAATCCTCAATACTATTTGTATTTCAGAAGTTCCAATGAAGACATGAAGATGAAAGACTCAGCTTTGAGATTGAGTCTCTCACTTTCTCTCCCTCCCTCCCTCACACACACTTACAGTAGCTATACGTGCCTGGGACACCCTCTGTAGTCACTTGCAATTGTGTATGAGCATCACATTCTCATCTCAAGGTGGCACACACACACACACACACACACACACACACACACACACACACACCCCCACACACACACACACACACACACACACACACACACACACACACACACACACTCCCGCACACTGCGATGCATGCAAAGGAGGATCTTGTACGGGCTGTGCATTGTAAGGAAGACACATACACATTTGAGATAATGACGTAATAGCACGTCAGCCCTCATCTGTGGACGATGGACGACGTTGCTCAAGTCAAGGTCAATCATTGATTGATTTTAAATCGCAAAGCAGGGCCCGCTGTGAGGCCACTGCTGAAGCACACGAGCACATTTTCTATTCTGATCTCAGTCGGGATCGCAGCCCACCGTCCGCACTCCATAGTGTGGACACATGAGCACAGTTGCACGTGCTTTTCTGCAAACTGCAGCTTCAGCTCAACCCCAGTCAAGCAGGATGGAGATAGGGAAGCTATTACTTTGGCTGCATTGTGCTAGAACAGCTGGATGCGGACTTGGCCATAAAAAAAAATCCATAGAGAACGAATGAGTCGTTAACAGCTTTTAACGACTTGGACTCGTGCCAAACAGTCTGAGTCCCACTGCTTCTTTTTTTTTTGTCTTCTTCCAGGCTGAATAAATTAACACGCCGCTTACCGGCGCTGCCCTCTGTGACCGGTTCCATAACTGATCGTGATCTGTGATCACTGCAAACGACCGAATCGATTGCGGTGATTGATTAATTTACGGCTGGATCATTTTCACGCCATGGGTGTGAAGTCGGCAGCCTCGGCCAGACAGAAAGACATTGTCTTTTGTTTAAATCCCCATAAAGATAATACATATGTTACAACAACATGATTGATCACCATGATGATATATTTTAGCCCAAAATCAGAGAATGTTATCCGATGTGAGTCACAGCAGACCTCGCTTTGCCTCTGCATGACTTTCATTACACAATGATGCTTCATTCACAACATCAGTAAAAGCTCCGACGCTGCATGGGCGAATGGCTTAGCTAATTTAGTCCAAATAAAACACAGTCTCGTGGAATTAAAGGACCACCTTCTCTATTGACTTGTATTGCTCACCACAGGTGCTGTTCGGAGGGACTAAAGGCTAATTTAAGCGCACATTTGCACAGATGCACCCCGGGCTAGACGGGACAGTCGGCAGACGTGCGAAAAGCTCAAAGAGCCTCTCTGCGCATTACAAACCAGGACTAGCTGTACCCAGGAAAGCGCAGTGGTAATTCAACTGTCACACATGGCAACTTCGCTTGGGTCGCACGTCGCACCTGAAGGCTGTCGAGTCCCCCCCCCCCCCCCGGCTGCCATTGAATGGGTTGGAAAGGCGGAGAGCCTCCGGGTGATACTCACCTAACTTTTGCTGCCACAGAGGATATCGCATCGTTTCTTAAATTCTTCCTTTTGGACACGGCAGCTCCCATGCTGACATGGAAACGACGCAGACGGGGAAACGGTTCATTCCAAAGACTCTGCGGACGGAGGGAGGGAATGCGACAATGAAAACAGAGTAAAAACCGCAAAAAAAGTTGACGGAAAATCCGGGAGCAGCCAGCATGTCACGCACGCGTCTGCAGACAGAGCAAAAGGATGCACAAAGAGATGTCTCTCTCTCTCTCTCTCTCTCTCTCTCTCTCTCTCTCTCTCTCTCTCTCTCTCTCTCTCTCTCTCTCTCTCTCTCCCTCTCTCTCTCTCTCTGTCTCTCTCTCTCTCTCCGGATATGAGCACGTACGTGGGGTGGCTGCACAGCTGTCAGCGTGTGGCTGAAAATACACGGTCCTCTTTGCCTCTCTCATTGATCAGAAAATGAAATGGAAAGAGGGTTGGGGTGATGATATCACCACACCATCATCATCTCGGGGGCGTGCAGGTCTACTGTGCAATGGACACATGGTGCCATCCAAGCATATAGCCTCTGCCTTTCATCTCATCCAGTTTTGGATCATTATGCGTATCTTTTATGTAAACGGTCATTTTGGCAAAAAGGTCTCTCTCTCTCTCTCTCTCTCTCTCTCTCTCTCTCTCTCTCTCTCTCTCTCTCTCTCTCACACACACACACACACACACACACACACGTCGAAATGGTTCTCATCCACAGCCAAGGACAGAGGGAGCAGTGAGGTTGAGGCTCTGCAGTACTCTGTACAAAAAGTATGATAACAATAGCTTTAGACTGTTTTTTTCTTCTTCTTTTTTTCTAGCAAATGTGATCAGTATTCAAAAGAGTGCAGGAGATGGAGAGATCATAAAGGGCAGCGCCTTGCATCTGTAGAGCAGAAATTCCTTGCAGGTATAGGAGGACTCCTAGGTTTCTCTCCTCAGTCAGGGAACCACAATGCTCCCATTTTGTATTTACTTTATATTGCAAATGTGGCTGCAAAAGTTGCATACACTTGATGTCCTTATCTGGTGATCATGATTTGCCTTGTCTGAAAAATATATTTTATGAAAACAATTTCAAATACCTCAATTTGTATTCAGAAGAGTATTAGTGGTTTGTAATCTGGTGTTGTGGACCTCACCAAGCAGTCACACAATAAGTGGTTGTTATTATTAATAGGATAGAAAGAAAGAAAAAACATGATTGAATATATGATTGATCTCCCTTTGTCTCAGACCTCTGAAATGGCTTAAATGAAATGAGTCTGAGAAGCAATATTTTGTTGGACTGCTCACGTATACATGCAACCTGTAATGAGACGGTCAGTAAACTCTGCTTTCTTTTAAGAGGTCACAAACCAGAAAAGGTTTGTCAACAAGGCTAAAAAAAACTACAACAATGGTTGTGTTGGCTGGTGGCACATCTGACGTGGGATAAATACAATTATAAGGCTGAAATGTAACTAACAAATATGCTCTGTTTAGCGCTGAATGGTTTGGAGGAAAAAGGCCTCAAGGGAGATGTTTTATATCGTCCTGGTCTTTGTTAAAGTCTACTTAGGGAGTTGGAAAGTCTGGAGACTTAAGGATTTAACAAGTGCTTTAAGAGTTAGTCTTTAGTAACAAAGTGTCAAAATCTATACAGTTTTTTTATCGATTGCTGAACTATCAGTTGAGATTGTCTTCATTCTTATTTTGTGTAATAAGACCTAAAGACTTGCATCATCAGCAATAACACTACAAGCCAGAAAACCATACAGAGTGTATTAAACCAATACTGTATGCAGAGGTTTTAATTATGTAATGACACACTATACAGCTTTATTTCTTTCTTTTATTTTTAGAAATCTATGTTGGCAAAAGCCCCAACAGTATAGAAACTCACACTGCTCAGAGATAACTAGTCAGTGAAAGAAGATGTTAAGGGGTGATCCCTGAGGTGTTTGCACACACACACACACACACACACACACACACACACACACACACACACACACACACATACACATGCCATCGCACATATGGCCGCATGCACACTTTATATAAACAGATAGAATCACGGGTTGCAGAGAGTAACGGTCGATTAGCCTTCAAACAACCGATCAGTCAATCTTTCAACCCACAGGTCATTTCACAAGCAGCCCTGAATGTGCACGACGTCCTTGAGCTTTCTATCTTTTAAGAAGTGCTTTCACCTGCACACGCACGTACGCACAGAAGAACACACACACACACACACACACACACACACACACACACACACACACACACACACACACACACACACACACACACACACACACACACAAAATGAACGAAAACCCATAAATAAAGCAAAGCTGCTGTTGGCCATTAAGCAGTAAATAATTTGAGGCAGTTCTGAGGAGACTGAGGGAATGTGTGTGAGTACTGTAGATGAGCACAAGAGAAGGAGGGATGAATGAATGGAGAGAGGACGGGATGATGGAGCTCCTCACGCAAGCCAGAAAAAAAGAAGAGAAGGATGATTGAAAGTGGAGGGATGAATGAATGGATGCATGAATGGACAGCAGAAATCCCAAACAGGGAGGAGAGCATAGGGGGCGGCAGAATGCAAAGTAATGACAGCGAGAGAGAGAGAGAGAGAAAGAGAGACACACAAGGATGAATGAAAGAAGCGATTCATGTTTTTCATAAAAGGAGTGCCGTGATGTGTCTGCCATCACACAGTGGGATAGCACTGTGCCGTATGCTGAAAAGGGATGAGGAAAGGAACGACAAGATGAAAGGCAGTGAGAATGGGAGGACAAGAAAGACATATGCAGCAATAAATCCACATCTGCCCAAGATATTAGTGGCTCCTCTGACCATGACAAGCACTTTCCATTTGATGGATTGCAAAGCAGATCGATATTTGAGTCTATAACGGCAACAGCAACACTCTTTTTTTCTCTTAGAAAGTAAATCTGTATTAATGAACAACAAAAGCAAGTTGTCACTTTATATGTTAAGTGTAATTTAATATTACTAATAAGCAATTGTCCCACTGATGAAGACACACACTTTTTTTCTATATACCTGTGTATTTAGGGGCTGCATTTGTCAATCACATATATTCAAGTGCACATTCCTGATGGATTACTTACATGAACAGCTAATTTTTATTGTTTACCTTGTGATCATTGTAACGAAAGACAAAATATTTGCCACTTTGATAATTTTTGTAATCTTCATCAAATTAATACATGAAACCAACATAAATACCATATTTACATTTGTACAAAAAAAAAAGTTCCCCACCGTTTGGGTTTGATTGGCACTCCTCTAATGAAGTAATCTTGTTGCATCTTCTTCTGAAATTACATAATTGTCCCTGACTCGCGAGTCAGCGCTACCCTCTGCTTATCCTGATGAACCAATGAGGGGATGGAAACACACATACATTCATTAAAATGCAGGTTGGATGCCTGGGTAAAGTGAGCATTCTGGCATGCTTATTGTAGCATTTAGCACAAATGCTACACATTTAGCACAAATGCTACACATTTAGCACAAATGCTACACCTTGCTCTGTGTCAAAGTGCAGTCTCACAGAGCTGCCAGAAATTGTCTTGTTGTTTTGTTGGATCACAGTGATCCAATCCAGCTCTACTCTATTTCAGCATTCTCAAACCTGTACAGTCTCGAACACATTGCTCTCGCGTACAATCAGCCCTTTTATCTGAGACTTAATCGGTCCATCTGACAGTGGGAAAATGCGTGCAAACCAGCTGATTAAAAATTACCATCAAAGGAAGAACTTGGGTGACGGTGCTAAAGAATGAGTGAAAATGTGAGTGTGCCTCTTGGGCCAGATATTTTATCTGTACGTGTAAAGGCAAACATGAAACAAAACCATGAAGCGTGGCCTACTTTTAGAGACTTTGAGGACATTTTAGGATAATGTGTGTGTATTGGGGGGTAGTAAAGCTTAAGAGTGTATTAAGACTCTTAAAGCTCAGAAAGGCTTTAAGAGAGACAATATTAAACTTTGATAACGACTCAAGGGGATGTTAATAGCACTGAACTCTTCTATCTTCAAATGCACTGTTTAATTTAAGGATGATGATTTAAATGGTTGAACCCACATTAAAGAATGATGCTTCACATTGGTGATGGACTTTGATAGTACATTATGATTTAATTTGCTACATTTGACCGCTTAATCAAGTCTCATGACTATTAGAGAAGACAGTTGCACACAGCTTCATTGTTAAGTGCTTCATGACCTTATTTAATTAACGTTGTCTGTTACAATAGACAATATGAAGACTTTTAACTATTAACTGTTGAGAAATGTCACGTAAAACATTTTTTAGGTTTTAATGATACAGTCGCTGTCTCTTGTGCTGGGAAGTGATTTCCTAGTGGTAGAAAGATTGCTAAGCTTTCAGCACGTATGTTGTTTTTCTGGCTCTTACATCCTCCTGCTGTAACGCACATCGTAATACACGCATTACAAACACCAAACTTAGAGCATTTTCCCCTATCCAACAAGGTAGGTCAGTCTATCTGTTTGGATTAGTGGGGTGTTAACCTAATATTTCAGGATGTATTCGAACGATTGCCATAAAAGTTTGTACATACATTCATGGTCTCCTGAAGATGATCCCCAACGACTTTGGTAATCCTCTGATGTATCCTCCAGTGCTAATATGAGGTAAACAGTTTTGGGTTTGAGTGAGATATCTCAACAACTGTCAGATTTGGTACAGATATTTAAGATCCTCAGATGATGAATCCTAATGACTTTGACAATTCTTTGACTTTGCAACCAACATTGCCAGCTAGTCAACATTCTTGTGGATTGGCACAACATTCTTTTATAGATATTCATGGTCCTGAGATGATGTATCCTTTGTACTTCGGTCATCGCTGACATTTTCACCCAGCACCATCATTGGGTCTTAATTTCAATAGCGCCGTGCTTAGTGTATCCAACAGCCTCAGCTTTACTTTGTGTTTAGTGCAAATTAGCACATGCTAGCATGCTAATAGGCTAATATAGGATCATAAACATTACAGCTGCTAAAGAACAGCATTTTAGCATTGTCATTGTGAGTATGTTAGTTTGCTGACTATAGCATTAAGCTCACAGCACCACTGTTCCTCAGTACAGCCTCACAGAGCTGCTAGCATGGCTGCAGACTCGTAGTCTTCTTTGAATAATAACTAAGTATGATACCGAAGAGAGGAAAGGACACAAAAATCTGACGCTTTCCTGGCTCTTTACGCAAATAGATTAATGATGTGTGCAGCAATCTGTACAGCACATTTGTTAAACAAGTTTATATCTCAGTCCTTAAAACCATCAAGGACTTTTGCAGTAAACCATATTCTCTTGAGGCAGGCTGTCTGAATATGAGGGAGAAGAAAGACAGTGATGAGAAGAAAGCAAAGGGGAATGCAGCTTGAGGGTTAAAAAGATGGCAAGATGAGATCAAATAAAGTTTCACGAATATTAAAATGGACAGAAGAAAAGGTTGACATCTACATCCATGTGTTTGGTAATTTGCCAAGAATCATCGTTTCTGTTAAAAAAAGGGGGCATCAAAAAGCTACGGCATATCTGAGTGTAAGTGATGACCCAGCTCACCTGACAGGGCAGAGAGGGGCGAGAGGAGATGGATGGCAGCAGTAAAGTGACAGAAAGCGAGGCACAGAAATGTGTGCTGGTGAGGAGAGATTTTCATGGGCAGATGATGGATAGTGCAATCCGTGGGCTGGTATGAGAGAGAAGGTGGGTTTAGTGTGTGTGTGTGTGTGTGTGTGTGTGTGTGTGTGTGTGTGTGTGTGTGTGTGTGTGTGTGTGTGTGTGTGTGTGTGTGTGTGTGTGTGTGTGTGTGTGTGTTTAGATTAACTACCAGAACATGTCACTAAAACAAAACATGTTATGTCCCATTACTGCAGCTTCTAAAAACCAATTAGATCTGAAGGGAGAACACTTTATTTAAATCTGTTAGTGTGGTTGTATTTCACCCAGTTTGCCAAAGCCAAACAAAGTTTATGTCAGGACTTGTCGTTGTAAATACCTACTAAAATGCAGGGATGGCTATTCTTGATCTAACTCTGATATATTGCTCCTCCACAAAATAAGGATTAAAAAAGCCAAACCACAAATCCTTTTTGTTGCAGTAATTCTGTTTTTGCTGCTCCTCCACTTTTTCTTCTGAGCCAACTGAGCTTGTGGCAAATAAACCAAAGAACAAGGTCGTCCAAGAGACATTCATTCCCTTTTGCATACATGGACTAGTCACCACATCAATCTCACCCTAAGAAGCCTGTGTGAATACAATTAAAATGGCACTCGCTTTCACTGTAGCTGATAAACGAACCATGAGCACTTCCAAAGGCAGGCCGACTGTGCATGGAATAAGCTGCCATACAAGCAGATCCCTATCGAGGGCTGTGACTGTAGCATGCACCACAATTTGTACTAAATGTCAGCGCCCCGCACTTGTCCGCTAAATGGAGGAGACAAGCTGCCAGCAGCAGCTTAAATGAGCTGTTTGGTCTGTCTAAATAAGTTACTGGGAATTATGTTAATGTTGCTTTTGACAAATTGTTCAATTTAAAATTACATTGTAATTTTTACATTATTTAATAGTCACTATCAGTGAGAGGAGGTATGGAGTTAATTTTTATAGGAATTGCTTGGTTTTGGGCATAAAAGTCACTAAACTAACAAAAGGCTTGCAATTAGAAACATGTAAAAATGGACTTTATCTTGTTGACAGAGTTTGTTTGGCTGTTGTCATTGTCACAGATTTTTAAATTGGAGTATCAAATCATTCGGTCTCTTTTGAGCGCCATCATTGTCGTTGTTGCTTCTTTGAAAACTACTTACTGTATGAAAGCAGTGATTGATGTTCTTCTTTTATAGTTTAGACAATCTGCAGTTTACATAATTTTGTTTCTATTTTCTTCATGCGTAAATCCCCATTTCACCTGCACAGCCCTATGCCTCATCTAATCTGTTCTCTAAAATGGAAAAGACACAAGTAGAGAAGACAATTGCAAACTCTGAGTTAGAATTACAGTTTGAGGATTACATGTAATCTCCAAAAGGAGTGCAGGTGTGGTGCTGGTATCTTCATGTGGCATCTTCAGACTTAGAAGCCTGTTTAGCAATGCTGTGACACCATTAGGTAAGTGACTGAAATGTTCTCAGAACTCCAATGAATGATCACCAAAGTTACAAAAACAAGGTTGTATAAATCCTGTGGAAGTAAAAGTCTGCAGAGCTCTCCATGGTGCTGAAACCAGACACTCTCCAGAACTGGAAGGAGAACCACTCAGGCAAAGAACTCCTGTGAATACTAATGTTGACAATGACCTAGAAAGAGCATTTGGCAGAGTCTTGGCAAAAGATGGCTGACCCTAAATTTGCTCAAGGGGAAACACAGAAAGGAGAGAAGAGATACGTCAAAATAGAGGACAGTAAGTGGGCAGATGGGAAACACGAACTTAATAGCAGAGGTAGAGAGAGCCGGAGGGAAATGAAACCGACTAATGAAGTAAAATGTTAGACACAGAGAGATAGAGAGTATAACTATTCCAGACAAAGGGGGTGTCTGTGTCCGTCTGTGTTTTAAAAAGTGAACCTGCATCACTCAGCGTGCTTACCTTCACTTCCTCTTCATCCCCCCAGAGACTTAGGGCAGCCCTCATTATTTATCACCAGTGGACATGAGCTTCATCAGAGGGTGGTTCCTCTGGTGACTCATCCGCCATCGCTCCATGTCTGTTCTCATCCCTGCTGGACAAAGGTGTCTGGATGGTAATTGTCAACGGGAATCCCCTCGGTCACGTAATCCACCCACGTACCTTTGACATTCAGACAGCAGTGTTATAAATGAGCCATCGAACCATGTAGATGATGTGGAGGATTAAAGGTCTCAATTCATTTGCATGACGTTGGAATGTCACTACACAGGAAATGGCGAAGCTTAGATATCGCTGTGCCCGCTCCGCCATCACATCCATCATGGTGTTCATCCTTCTTTCTCTTGTGTGTCTGTTCAGTCCTCATCCTCTGCTGCTCTGGACTGCTCATCTGACACTTGGAATCATTTAGTCTTTATCAAACAAATGTTTAAACTGAATCTGTTTGTCGGAATAAGCATTTTGCTCCAATTGTCCCACTAATAGTAAACTCAATTATTATTTTTCATTAATTTTTGGAGAAAGCTCTAGATGCCACGTACTCAACCCTTGACATTGGCTGCATACAACGAGATTTCCTCCCTAGTGTGTTCACTGAGTTGCTTCAGCGGCACTGCAAGTACTTCATACTCTGTGGGGTGTTGACAGAGCTGACAGAGATATAGCTGCCTTTGTAGAGCAAAGGGCCATCTCATCACTGTCATCTGTACACTACTGAACAAAGGCAGGCTCTTTTTTTTTCGTACAGTGAGGCAGAGAAGAGGAGAAGAGCCAGGCTAACGCTCCTTCAGCTATAAGGTCAAACAGTCACCTCCTCCTCCGCAGGTCTCTTTGACAGAAGAAGCTGTTAATTCAGACACGTAGCACTTTGCATAAACTCACATGCAACTACACTTCACAATGACTTTAATCTGGTATAATGTTCAAATTGGACCAATACATATAACATGCAAGGCTTGTAAAACTGATTAATGTATTGTTCAGTTGCTAAATAGGAAAAAAATAGCCTTATCATAGAGAAATTACATAGTACAAGTATAATATGTACGTACATATACGTCATACAATTACTATTATTATTTTTATTATTATTATTATTATTATTATTATTATTATTATTATTATTATTATTATACTATCTTAATTTGGGTCTGCTGAACATTAATGTGAAGCTATGGATTGCAAATATTCAGCGTCCCACTTTACACATTTCAGAACGAGAGGATATAATTGATTCTGTAAATGGTTATGATATATCATTTGACAGAATAATCTCTGCTTTTCTTGGTGCTCCCCTGCTGGTTTTATCTGCAGCGCAGCATGTAAAAGGCATGAGATGCCATAACCAAGTACATTAGTAATGAAAACATGGGGAGCTGGTGTGTGTGAGGAGAGTGAAAGCTGAGAAATGTGCCACAGTATCTGGCCTACCTACGGCAATTTAAACATTAGCTGATGTTTTAAATTCAACATCATAGCGGCAGACAAATCCTTCATGTGAAATATCAATACTAAAAACAGAAATGAATCTAACTCTGGTAGAACATTCTAAATGTAGGATCTCATTGCTCACAGTATGAAGCTGCTTGGGGAAAAAACGGTTAAAAAAGTAAATACAAAACGTGTGTCTATTTTAACTAGATGTACTGTAAATTGCCTCTTTTAAAGAATTACATTACAAGACCCTTTAAAGGGAGAAATTATCTGAAATGTTATTACTTTCACTCGCAGTAAACAATTTTGGGTGGGTGAAGTTGGTATGCGTCTCATAGACCCATTATAATCAGGCCATGATTAAATAACTTCTATAAATCAATTACAGATAATAAGTAAATGAACACAATCTTCATATTAATTAAAATGCCCAATTTTGAACTTATCACAATTTATGACCTCAAATGTATATTGTAATGAAAAAAAGCAAACTAATTCATATCTATAGCTGTACTAATGCAGTAACACACAGTCTCCTCTAATGTACTCGGCCTAGATGTACTATATTTGAGTTTATATTGTACTTTTGAAGTGTTAGAAGAAGTGTTTCAATCAAAACTGTATATAAGTCAACATGGTGTTTCCAAATCTTTGTTCTTGTCAACAGAATGACAACTCAACACTTTGATTCAGTGGTTCTACATGATATGAACCAGCCAGTGCAAAACAATACAAATATAGTGTAAGGAAATTGGAAAAAATTCAACATGTCATGTATATCTGTCCACTGCAGTGTAAGCAGGTGAATTTACGATGTTGTTAAGGGTAATATAACTTTAACAGGGTAGTCCTCCAATCTCATTACTGGTCCAGAATCACCTCTGAGACTAATGCCATTTGTGTGTGTGTGTGTGTGTGTGTGTGTGTGTGTGTGTGTGTGTGTGTGTGTGTGTGTGTGTGTGTGTGTGTGTGTGTGTGTGTGTGTGTGTGTGTGTGTGTGGGAGTAGAGGGAAGGCCTTCGCCGTACGTGACACCCATGTCTATCCCCACCTTGTCTCACCTTGGTACTGCAGCACACCTCCCTTCATCCATTGCTCCTCTTCTCCACCCTTCCCTCCATACTAAATCGCTCGTAACATCGGCTCCCAGGTGACATATTTCCACTATGGTGCTTAATGGATTCCTGCGCTCTCTGGTTGGCTGAGGAGCAGTGGTTTGATTCTCTGAGAGGTGAAGGAGAGACTCGTTAAAGAGCTGATGGAAAGGGAGAATGTGTAGAATGAGGAGAGATGGAGAAGGGGAAATGGAATAGATGAGAATAAATGGGAATAAAAGTGTAGAAAGAGAAACAGAAACAGAAATAGCTAATGTGTAATGGAGGAAATGTACACAGGTTTATAGGCCATCTGCAGGAGCAGATAAGATTCGTGGTCACGGAGGGATTGAACTCTGTTATAAGCATTTTTTTTAAGCATAAACCATACATTTTTCATGGTATCAACCCTATATTTGGTACTATTCATGTTCACCATATTTCACAAATAACCATTTAATGTATTTATATTTTGTAATTATTTCATTATACAGTACTTTTCATTGTTAGTGGAAGAGTTCGCCATTCCTCCATCATATTTTCATGATTAGTTTGTCAAATTGTCCTCAAATTGACATCTGACATTTCAGAGTGAGCCACCGAAAACACTGGCATAATGAGGAAACACATTTTTTTGGGATATCAAACTCCAAAAATATTAACATGGAGGCTGTGAAAAGGATAATGTGAATTTGTTTCTCTCAGTAAAAAGGTTACTGTTTGGCAGCTAAATCTAAAATCCTTGTTCTTGAGTGCACCGACAGGATTTTTCTTTTTTTTTAAATGGTC
This sequence comes from Myoxocephalus aenaeus, assembly GCA_038501785.1. Taxonomy (NCBI): domain Eukaryota; kingdom Metazoa; phylum Chordata; class Actinopteri; order Perciformes; family Cottidae; genus Myoxocephalus; species Myoxocephalus aenaeus. Next base: position 3,375,095 of record JBAMJR010000001.1, on the reverse strand, counting down.
ACTGCTCAATGGCATTACCTCAAGACAATAACGGGGCACTTGAAGGGTACTTACAACCTCAGTAAGGTGTAAAAAAGGGAATAGGTCCACCTCTGCCAAGGAGTGATTATGATGTTCTGGCTGTGTGTTTGCATCATATAAAACTGCAAAACAATCTTAGACAACGTAAAAAGGCTTATTATTTTGTCAATATTGATGACTGCACCAGCATGAATATGTTATTTGCAGATCCAGCGGGACTTATTGTAACTCCTGCAGCGTTAGCAGGTAGAATGTAAACACATTTTAGTGGTTCCTTGGGGCGTGTCCACTGGGTGAATTTAAGGCTTGCCCAGAGTGAATGGTGCTTCAGTGCAGTGGTGTTACACTGCAGATGAATGGAGAGGCTGAGGCCAGGGCTGGCTGTCCTCCCAGAGGCTGAATTATGAATTATGGAGGCCTGTTTGACTTGATTCACCCAAGTCAAAAGGAAAAGGATGTCAATTCCAAGCTCAATGATGTCACCATCAGCTGATAATAGATTTCCTTCACAAACACACTGCTCTTTTATTCTGAGAACTCTGTTTGCGCATAACAAAAACCATCAGGAACAACGTGTCCGTCGTAGGGAGGCTAGTGATTTACTATGGCTCCAGGGGCATCAACGATGAAGCTGAATGTGAAGCCAAAGTGTCTTTCTGTTCTGTGCTCTCCTCCCTGCACAAACAAACATGATCAGAGGGCGATACAGGCAGATAAACAGAAATGTGTAGTGACAAAGAACAGCTGACAAACCACAAACAACATGGAAATGGGCACGTATACAGACTGTGATGTATGAGATATATGGATGGAAAACCAGATAAAACCCACAGAAAAACACATATAACATGAACGTATACCGCTTGACACTGTGTGTATCACTTCTTGTTGACTTTAATACATTTGTAGTGGATAGATAGCTTTCACGGTCAATTTCAGAGAAGCATTTGAACTCAACCAAGAAAAAAATAGCTGCTAAATGCTTAAAGAAGGTCTCTGACTCCCAGTTTACCTAAAATAATGAACGTTGCATGACACTTTCAACTATAATAAAACCTTTATAGTTTTTAGCCATGGTTGACTGGCTCAAGGGGATGACAGTTAGTCAGTCAGTTGGTTAACTTTGGTCCAGATTGTACACAATTTGGAGGCAATCCATTTAATAGTTGCCGTTAAATTGATCTCCTGAATTTTCCTCGAGCGCCATCTGCAGATCAGTTTTTACTTTATCACGTGAAATACCTCAACATCTGCCGGATGGCTCGGTACAACATTTGGTAAACACATTCATGGTTGATGGAGATGTTGGTGATCCCCTGACTTATTTTCTAGCACCACCAGGAAGTAGATCATTTTTATTTTAGGTGAAAAGTTTGAATTGTACTCATGTTCCCCTCAGGAAATATTTTAACAACTCCCTGAACTTATGTAGCGCCATCATTAGGTCAAAAATAGTACTTTGTTTGTACTTTATGTTTAGTAAGGACAGCCTTACATTCAAGGATTCAAGGATAATTGATTGGCATTATTCAACACAGGGATGGACAACAAAATCCTGTTGTAGTCAGTTTGTAACACAACAAACACATGACAAACAAAACAAAAACAGTAGTGCATTCCTGCAGTGCAAACATGTAAACTGCAGCAACAAAAACAATTCTCTGGGAAGATAATATGGCCGACATCTTCACATTAAAAATTCAACATGAGGAAAACATTGTCCATCAAGCTCCTCTCGTCCCTCCGGAGTCCTGCGCTCTGTCCTGCTGTCCGCCCGTCAAGTGCAGCTTGATCCGGGATGAACGATGGAGCCGGGTCTCTGTGTCGGCTCAATAGTCACCGACTTCCCGCTGCTTTCATCCATCTTATTCTTCTGGAGGCGGGTATCAGCCAGCCAGCAGTAGGCTGGGTGGTGGAGTCGCCTTCGGTCCTAACTGGGTTAGCTTGGCTTCCATCACAGCTCTCCACCCTCTCCTCCCTCTCTTCCTCTCCTCCCTGTCCTCCTTCGTACCTCTCCTCCCTCTCTTCCTCTCCTCCCTGTCCTCCTTCCTCTCCTACCTCTCTTCCTCTCCTCCCTGTCCTCCTTCCTACCTCTCCTCCCTCTCTTCCCTCTCTTCCTCTCCTCCCTCTCTTCCTCTCCTCCCTGTCCTCCTTCCAACCTCTCCTACCTCTCCTACCTCTCCTACCTCTCCTCCCTCTCCTCCCTCTCTTCCCTCTCCTCCCTGTCCTCCCTCCTCCCTCTCCTTCTGCTCCTCCATTTCCTCCCTCTCCTCCCTCCTCCCTCTCTTCCCTCTCCTCCCTTTCCTCCCTCCTCCCTATCCTACCTCTCCTTCCTCTCTTCCATTTCCTCCCTCTCCTCCCTCTCTTCCCTCTCCTCCCTTTCCTACCTCCTCCCTCTCCTCCCTCTCCTTCCTCTCTTCCCTTTCCTCCCTCTCCTCCCTCTCCTCCCTCTTCTTCCTCTCCCCCTCTCCACCCTGTCCTCCCTGTCCTCCCTCTCCTCCCTCCTCCCTCTCCTCCTCCCTCCTCCCTCTCCTACCTCCTACCTCCTACCTCTCCTCCCTCCTCCCTCCTCCCTCCTCCCTCCTCCTTCTCCTCCTTCTCCTCTCTCTTCTCCCCTCTCCTCCCTCTCCCCTCTCTCCCCTCTCCTCCCTCTCCTCCCTCTCCCCCCTCCTCCCTCTCCTCCCTCTCCCCCCTCCTCCCTCTCCTCCCTCTCCCCTCTCCTCCCTTTCCTCCCTCTCCCCTCTCCTCCCCCTCCTCCCTCTCCTCCCTGGGGCAGGTCGGTGGGGCTTGCTCCGGCAGGTCTGGCTTGTTGGTCGGCCGTGAGCGGTGATTGTCTCAAAGTCTGCTGCACTTAATCCAATTCCAACGCTTCCTTTTCAGATGTTGATGAATGTATTCTGTCATAGGCCATTAGTGATAAACACGCACACACAAAAAACGGAATGCATGGGTGCTACTGTCTGCAGTATGTACATGCACATATATAACTGTTTGTGTGGCGGCTGTCTTTCAGTTTTGTTAAATGCAACTTGCTTAAATCTTTATTGTTACTTTGGACAATACAATAAATATTGTTACACTAATGTAGAAATAGTGCTGTTCCACAAAAGATCCCCCATGTGTTTACGTTAAAAATAAATAGAATGGCACAAAGAAAATAGATCCTGAGGAACAATCGGGGAACAAATAATCCGATAGATGCACAGACTGACAGGGCAGACAGTGAGATGATACTGATCTGATTTAAACCTTTTGCTTCCCAGCTCTCTGCTGGGATGGGAAAAGGTAATTTCTTTCCGACTTGGTTTCTCACTCACTGTGGCCTAACGCCTCTGAAAGCAGCCCTGCCAAAACGCCTCAGACCTCTGTGGGTTGGCAAACAATGAGAGAAAATGCACTGTAGAAAGTAGGCTTTTCCTGCAATGAAAACAGAAATCAGAGAAAGCCGTGCTCAGTGAGTGAAATGGAAAAGGGGAGAGAGAAGAAAGTCCAGGATTAGTAAGCTATGAATGAACCTATGAATGAGTTTTTGGACAGCAGAGAGGGGACAAATAAAGGGGAGGAGAGTGAATACATACAGAAATGAAACATGGATGTAAGCGGGCTGTAGCTGAGAGCCCATCTAGTACAGGATCACATGGACAGGCGGGCAAAGTGATAAACGAGCGGTCCCCAGAAAGCTGGGTGGGTGAGCTATGGGAGACCCGAGTGCTGACAGACTGTGCACTCCCTTAGACCCTAACACACCCTAACACCTGTTTGCCTGTCTGCAAATTCATCCTCCATCTTTCCTTCTCTCTTTTGCATAAACTGTACACATACAAACTAGCCAGTTCATTCAAGTAGCTTAAAAACAACACACACACACACACACACACACACACACACACACACACACACACACACACACACACACACACACACACACACACACACACACACACACTGAAACATATTTTAAATGGTCTGTAGAAACACATGGACCTAAAGGTGACATTTAGAATTTTAGAGTTGGTATTGCTGTCTTTTTATATTTAACAAAATTGTCACCAAAATACACATTGGAAGAAGTTATACTAAAGCCTCTGATGGAAAACTATAAACTTTGCTTTTAAACCAGAATGCTTCTAGCGAACTGCATCTCAATATATTTTTGCATACAAGTTTCTGCTTCTTTTCAAATATGCTCTTTTTAATTTAGTTCCTTTTCTCCTCTCTTCCCTCACTTTCCATAGTGAGGGAAAATGTTCTAGTTAAACATTGTCCAGTCGCAGAAACGACAGACTGAATTCTGATTGTTTCATATACTGATATATAAAAATACGCGGTGGCATGTTGCCATGTTTCTGAGGGTTTAGACACTCCACATCGATCTAGATTGGAGACTCTAAACGTTTGTCAGACTAGAAATCTGGCTTTTCTTTGCCTTCAATGCAAGTTTGGAGAGAATCCAACTTCCCATGGCTCAAAATAAGTGAGCTAACTGAACTGTCAAACAAGAAATGTACTGTAAAAAAACCCCCCACAAAAATAGAAAATGACGACACAGGATTTTAAGGCCTGGAGCCACCCAACCAACTTAACAATACGGTTAAAGTGTGTTTCTAAAAACTTGCATTTCCCCCTCTTCAGCTGTTTGCTGATACACAAAAGTAAGTTTATCATTTATTTAAAGCCTACCTCAAATATACGTCAGACCAAACCTAAAGAAGCCTGGTGTAAAAATATATGACTAATATCATTGTAGTCTGTATATGCTCTCCATAGGCTCTATCAACTATGTGGGAGTATTTGTGTTGTGCATATTCAAAAACCCATGACCCTGTTTCATTTTTAGCAGCTGCAAACACCGGTGATGTACTTGGGCAGCGAGGTGCTCTCACCTCGTGTTCCCAATCCTCAGCGTTAGCAGGATATTATTAGCCTGGCAGAGTGCTGGAGGAGGCAGCAGCTCTGCCCAAATCTTATGCTGGATCCACCAGCAGCAGCTGTGACTCCCTCTTTGTGTTTCATCCTGACCTCCGATGCTAAGTGTCTGTGAGCGTATTACAGAGTACACAGCGCACTCCCACACACAAATATGTAGCCATATTCTTACTGGGTTTCCTCAGACTCATATCCACACCCACATACGCTGTCAGTTTAGGACATGCTTTTATTTTAGCTGGCAACATACTCATATGTGCTTTCTTTTCCTTTTCTTTTTGTTGTATTCCTCCAGGGAAAGTTGATTTGTTTAAGTGAGGCTTTAAAGCTCAAAAGAGCGAGTCCGTTACGGATGTGACATGGAGATAAACAAAATAAATGTCATCCAAAATCGGTTATCAGGGCTCTCATAGTGGATTTTATGTTAAGAAGTGGTTTCAATAGATACAATTGTTTTTCTTCTCTTGTGTGAATTGTATTTGACCGTAGAGATAACAGTATCTCAGTCTTGGTATGGCCAGACAAATGTGTGAATGGGCCTTTTTTTCTCCACTTGTTTCTGGATCCAGAAAAGTGAACCAGTATAATATATCAGACGGAACAGAAATCACTGTAACTATATATATATATATATATATATATATATATATATATATATATATATATATATATATATATACGTTTAAGCTAAATTCTTTAATTAAAGTGTTACTATTGTGATTTTGACCTCTGTTCAGTTGACATTTTATTCCCTTCTAGCTTCAGACAGTATATTCATTCTTCCGTCTTGGTCCGATGATGCAGACACCTGCATGGTGGGCGAAGGTTTTCTTCTTATTCCTCCACCCTCTTGTCCTGTTTCCCTGGTTGCATATTAACTGATTTCATCTCAGACAGCAGCACTTGTGAGGGAGAGAAATATTCTCTCCCTCACAACAATGAAATGCTCAGAGGTTCATCTATATGTCCGCATGTTGTCATTGGAAACCAGGTAATCAGTGGTAATTGACTAAATGAGTGTTTAATGTGAAGATGTTTAAGTGGTGTACAGTAAATGAGAGTAGTTCAGTCGTGAACAGATTTAATTCTGTGATATGTGCGTCACTTGTGGGTGCAGGGGCAACAGCTGCATGTTGATAGTGTTACTGGAACAACAGACACTCTCATTTGTCTTCTTATCGCTCCATCGTGTACAGACCTGAGGCGGCAGTGATCAACTGACTCACGGCGAGACAGATTGAAATGGAGACAAAAAAAGGGAAAAAATCTAGAGATAACGGACAACCTTAAATTACTTCAGAGCCCAGAGCGGATGGAGCAAGCTGTATGATGTTTTTTTGAGGGGAAAAATGACTACTATCCTTTTATTAGAGTTTGAAACTCTGACACAAATCAAATTGGCATTTAGTTTCTGTCCATGACACAATACAACCTGAAGTTAGTAATGTGTGGTTCTATTTTATTATTATTATTATTATTATTATTATTATTATTATTATTATTAATAATATTATTTATTCGGTGCTCTGGTCATTGCTTTGCCACCAACAGTAAGATTCAAGCTTCATTCTGCTTTTGCACACTGTCATTCTTTTAATTAAGATGAACTCAAAGGTAGTGTAATTTTTTGTTATATTTAAATATTTATTGGAACCAGGTTTGCGAGTGATGGTTAATTTAATTATTTATTCATAATTTAGTCTGTAAAACAAACAGTGGCTGGTAATAGCCTTTTTTTTATAGTCCAAGGTGCATGCCGTCTTCAAATTGCTTTTTGTCTGACCAACACTTGCAAAAGCTAAAAATGTTTTAATTATTTTTTTGCTAATGAGCCTTTGATATCTACTTTATGGACATACCGTATTTAGTGTATTTCTGTAGCATTATTTTGTTGTAGTTATAGCCATCTGATTAATCTGGTTTGCTCTCTTTGCATTTTTACTTGCAGTGTTTTGACAGAGGTAAGAGAAACCAGAAGGTAAATTAAATCAATTACGCAACCCACTTTAAAATACTTGCTGCACCTTTTGGTCCACCCCCAGCAGGAATTATCTCCAAAATAGTTTTTTTAACATTCAGAGGAAATCTTGTGCTTAAGTCCTTCAGTAGTGCTCTTTTAATGCTCCCATTTGAAGCAACTGTTTTCAAGTGAATAGCAATTCAAATTCTCCTCCACTATTCTACACAGCACTGACAAGAACTGGTTTACCTCAAATGACACCTGGTGCTACAGTTTTTAAATTCTCATCTATCGAGAGCCTTTTTCACGAAGAGGGGAGCATGTTAGCAGGCTGCTGCTGCTTCTGGCCTGGAACAAAGTGTCACATGTTATGGATGGCAGAGACCTACTGAGAGGGAAAGGTTGACACAAGTGGTAGCTGCGGGCTGACGGACAGAAGAAGCGACCGCAGCAGAATGACTCCGAGGCCTCAAAATCAGTCGAAATGGTTCCCGTGCTTTAGTGGGGAATCCTACTTGGACCCACATCCAAGTTTTATTTTGTTAGGACTGCATCTGTCTCAAAATATACTCTCACACGGCTATCGTCCTCAAATTCTTCTTCAGTGTGCAGGTATTTTTTCTCTTATGTGTGTATGAAATTGCTACTCAGTGCCTGCCAATAAATAATGGATATGTGTGGCTCCTGATGGGTGCATCATCCGTCCCAGCATGGCGATAACTGACCAGCTGCTGTGGGACACAATGAAAATGAAATGTATTGCAATTAGTTGATGGAGATCAATAATTAATGCATCATCTTTTGTCTACAGAGTGGTTGGTGGATGACTCCAAGTCATTGTTTTTATTAGATTTTTTTGTTATGAGTAATTGTTAAATTTATAAAAAATGTGTCCAAGGCAGAGAGCCTACAGCTCACCTCCATGTAAGTAATTTAGGTTCTGTAATTATGCTTATACATTTTGGCGTGGGGACCTTTCTGTATGTGGTAACTCTAATTGTGTATTCACACATCAAAGAGAAGTTTTTTTGTTTCACTACAGCAACAAAAAGTGTGACCCACTTACCTGTTTCAAGTCCTTTTTGTCCCCATTGTCCAAAAGTCTGTCTGCAGGGTGAGAAGAATGAGAGGCGATAAAACGAGAGGGAGGAAAAAGAGCGGCGCTGTATGGAGAGAGATATACAGTATGTGCCTGTGGACCGTTACATATGACCTTCGATGAATCAAAGTCTGTCTGTTTGAGGGCAGAAACTTCTTGTCGCCGCTCTTCCCCTGCCTCATTTCTCCATAAATGGTTTTCCAAATCCCTGGCTGCCTGTCGCGGTAATTCAGTCCAGAATGGGGTCATTGTCCGCCAGCAACGTGGTACCGCTTGTACAATGTCAACCTTGCATGACTGTCAAAAGACTCTAATATCCTGGGAGCCTGGACTCATTCACCCTGTTTTTCGGCTCTTTGCTTTCTTCCCTGTGATGTATTGATCGAGGCGAGTGCCACTTATTCCCTTCTCGTTCTCTTCTCCCTGCGTGTGACCTAAATTCCCTCCTGCATGCTCATTAATTAGCTGATGCAAGTCTAAGTTCCCCAGGGAGAGTGGGGATAGAAAAAAGCTCATTATAGGACACATCAATAAATTGGGATTAATCATCCATTTTTGTGTGTGTTTGTGCATGCGCGTGCAGGTGTGATACCTCTTCATTTATTCATGATAATCTTGGTTTTCTTTAGCACTCATCCAGTCTGCATCTCGGATTAAAAAAGCCTAGCTGGTTGCATCCATCCATGGTCTACCATGACATTTAAGTATAACATTGACTTTTGCATGACATTTTATTTCATGATTTTTTTATGACACACTGTTCTAAAACTGTTTCTAACATAGTATACTACCACCTTTTATAACATGCTTTTTTAAGACATACATGACTTCTATCCATTATGACATACTATACCATTCATTATTATGACTTTATGCGACTGTTTTTATGAAATACAAGGCAACAACTTTTATTAAATTACCTCTTTGATATACTTTTCCTTTTTTTAATGACATACTAAACTCTGACTTATGACTTTTTATCACATACTGTGACATACTATAGTGTTACTTTTTAAATCACATTTTTATGACATACTATACTCAAACTTTAATGACTTTTTAGAATTTGATATAATGAAAATAGGATTTATTTCAGGGTTTTGTTAAATTAGACTGCATTAGTTTCAGCTAGACACAGACAGGACCAGACATGAAATTCAAACCCAGATTCTTGCTATGAAGAGACAGCACAAACCACTGGTCCTCTCTAGGAAAATTAGTTTTGTGCGTCTATCTCTGCAGGAAAAAGAGCTTTATAAAACTTTGAAGCTGTTAAAGATTCAGGTTGCAGTCTAAATGCCAATGTCTAATCTCAATTAAGAACAGCACGAAGCAGATTTATGTATTCTTGTTTTGGCTGAAGTACAACATGCATAACATTTTCCTCTGAATCTGTCACTTATCTACCAGGGCACTGTGAGGAATTAATCAAAGTTGAAAAGAATAGTTTTCATACAAAGCCAGGAAATTGAAAAATGAAAGACACAGAATACAACAACAAACAGTTTATTAGTAACAATTGATTATCAAAAAACATATTTATCAAGTAACTGATGTCATACAGTACAGGCTTAGTGGTAAACATTCATCATTGTACAAAGTGTTTTTTCCCCTGTACGGGTCGTCTAAGGCTTCTTAACATCAACTTTATGGCACAGTTCCACACATTACATCAGCATGTCATCCATTACCATGTCTCATTTAATAAAGTAGTGAAACATTAATTATGCCAGACAGCATCAATTCATTGTGCTTGGTTTTTGGAAACCACCCAAAAGTACAACAAAACACCAGTGCAAACGCCATTACCTCATTGGTCAAGTACTAACATCTGCTTTCTATCTTTCACCAACGCCATATGGGATCCCATATTGTGTATCACAGGGTGTCTCTACTGTTACACATGTAAGGCTGCAGGCACTGTAGCACCCGTGTTAGCCGCGATCACAGCTTCATATGGTGAGGCTCACAGGGTGCTAGATCAAGTGGGAAGAAAATGTAATCAAAAATTTGTATTGATATTCTTATGATTAGAGCCCGGCTGATATATTTGTATTTCAACATGCGTTGGCCGCTAAGTAACAATACATTGCAGTACAATCCCTAATACATAGTTTATCGACCAGATTATTGTGCAACAAAAAATTGTTGCACAATACATATTTTTATCTGTGGTATATTTTTTTTATCTCTGGCAATAAAGTGATTAGGGCTGAAACAGTGAATCAACATAAAAATATTAACTATTATTATCAATTAATTGTTTAAGCCATTCATGAAGCAAAAATGGCAAACATTGGATGTTTCCAGTTCCTTATATGTGAGGCTTTGTTGCGAAACTTTGAGTAAACTACATATCTTTGGGTATTTGACTGTTGGTTAGACTAAAAACTATTTAAAGATGTCAGCTTGGGATCTAATAAATTTTTTTCACTATTTTCTGACATAAGAGATTAATCTTTTGACCTATATTAATAAAATATCACACTAATCAATAATGAAAATAATCGTTAGTTGCAGCCCTAGCTGTGATTGAGGTTAAGGTAAGGAAGTTAACTCTATAAAATCATTAAAGTGACACAGAGAGGCTACATAACTTTTTGTTGGTGTATTTTTGCATTGAGTTGCATTTTTGGAGTGATTGTCCAGCTGGTGTGACATGTGCATAAAATCATCTAGGGCTTAGCTTGTATACATTCTTGCCTTAAATATGAAAATAAGTATTTATTAGCTTTTTTTAATATAATATGCAAGCATCTGATGATCTTAATGGCAGTTTCAAAAGATGCAAATCAAAGAACAAACAAACAAACATGTACAAGCTAAATAACTTATGTTACAGCATGTTCCTGTGAGGTCCTGCTGCTGCAAACAGACGCGGTGCATACACTGGAGTGATGCAAGAGGCGCTGCAGAGTTCGCCCAACACATCCATGCCAGAAAACAGATGGGTGGGGGGGTCCCTTGCCGGCTGAGCGGGTAACCAGTGCTTTGAAGTGGATTGCAATCATTACTTCCCTCCATGTCCCTGGCACACTGGGCAGGACAAAGCTGTGCTGACAGCCATGGCCACAGTGTGTGCTCCTTGTTTTGCTCTCTGTTTTTCAATTAATGTAGATCATGCGAACATAAGACATCAGAAACTATCCTTTAGTGTTTTGTACATTCAGTCTATCTTAACATAATGCAATATTGCACGCCACTTCATTAGGTACAATCTAATGCAATCCAACACAACTGTTCTTCCATAATGCAAACAATATTTGTTTACCTCATGTGTCATGAGGTGTTGGCTAAATTAGATATTTTAGCACCGAGCTCAAACTTAGTGGTGAGTACTGGACTGCATTATATTGAGAAACACCTCGCAATATAATGCAGTCCAGCACAACACCTTTGTGACCTCGGTAATAAACACATCATTTAATTCACACATGTCCATGTCACCAAAAACTGAATATGATGAGCTTCTTAAAGATGGACTGGAGGCAGATCTGCTGTATTGGATGGGATGAGACTGTACAGGTGTACCTGTTGAAGTGGCCACTGCATGCGTTTAGAGACCACTAGACGAAAGTAAGATATTCAGGGAGATAGTTCTGGTGTTATTGATCCATGTTTTTGAGATTGTGAAGCGTTGTGTTCACAAAGGGTTCAAATTAGCACAGTCAGAAACATTTTTTTTCTTTTTTCTTCTTCCTTTCTTGTCCCTTGAAATAGTATCGGCAACCTTCTATCTTCCACCGGACTGTTGTGATTCATGTAAAAGATACAGAAAATGCTCTTGACTGTCAATGTGAGAAAGTATTAGACTTGCAGCTGCTCTTGGATAATAGGAATGCATAGGATTTGCAGCTGAGGGAATGTGATACTAGCTGCCTGTATTGCCATTTGTTGTGTCAGCCACAAAGCTAACAAGGCCAGGTTACAGAGGGCAACATGGTAAATGCAGTCATTTTGATTCATCTGGGACGGGCTGATTGGGCAGAGTTCACGAGACTGGTCTTCACTTAATGGACTATGTAGAGAGGACTTCCTGGTTTGATGGACTGTCAGAGGTGGTGGGAGTTTGGGGGTGGCTGCTGGAGAGTGAGGTGCTGTAGTGTGCACGTCTCCCTTCAAGCTCTTCATCCTGAGAATCAGAAGTAAAGTTATGTTTCAGTGGAGAAATTAAGAGCTCAAATATCATTCCATTTGAATAATGATCAAATTTGATTGATGACTGAATGATTAGAAATCCGTAAGAGTCCACTGAATGGGCCACTATTAAATACCATGGCTACTATGATACATGAGCCTTGTCCAATGCGTCGGCTTGATATTGGTAAAATAATTTGGTTCCCTTTGTTCTGTTTATTTTATATAAAGTATCATCGGCCACATTGCTTGAAATTTTAAAAGAATGTGTTACCTATTCTCTTAGTGGTGAGTATAAATAATTACCCAAACCTGAACCTATCCTTTGACAGATTTGAACTGTTCATCTTGCCTGATTGTAGAAGTGAAATACTTTTACTTTTTTTTCTTCTTTTTTTTATCTCTGCCCTTCTTTACTGGCATGGGCTGGACACCCAAACTCAGATTCCAGTAGACCTGCGTCTTGTCTGGACTGGAAAGTGCAATAAAAAATGTTTTCTCTGATTTGGAAAACATTATTCAAGTCTTGGCCTAATCTTCTTATTTGGCACTTAAATTAAAATAATGTGCTTTAGTTAAATTAGGTCTTCCAATTAACTTCAGGATATGTTTTATGTTATTATTGATCACATTTTGAAGCACAAACTGGCCTGGCTCCAGAATAACCTTTATTCTCTTAATGACCAACAGAACATTTTTGACTTTTCCAAAATGTATTAAAAATGAGCTGTGTAGAGAAGAAGAAAAAAATCTACTTATATTAGATATGACTAAAATGCAATAGCTGTAAAGTGCTGTACTTAACAAAACAAAACCCCCTTCCTGTCCACCCTAAAAAGCAGCGGTTCATGCAGTGGTTCACACCGTGTCAGCAGTCTCCTCCCCTTCAGTGTGCTCTCCATAGCGATTGTGTTGCTCCATGTCAGACAGAGCGCTCTCCACTGCCTCCTCTTCATAGTCAGTGTGGTAGTCTGACTCCTCTGATGAAGGGAAGGAGTGGAAAACAGGAAGCAAAGGAGCACATTGTGGGTAAATAAGTTGGAATACGTGGTGTAGAAGTGGTGACAATGAATGAGGGTGTGTAGGTGAATAGTTCAGAAAAGAAAAAATAACAGGGCAGTGTGACAAGTGAAGGAATACAAATAGGTTATACATAGAAAAGAAGACTATGGATGGAAATAGCTGAGAACCATTGGTTGCTGTATTATTTAAAGATGGTTTCTAAGTAAGACTTAAATGTGGAAATTGTTTCCATTTTATTGCAAAGCTTAATTAAATATTTGCAGAAGTCCTACTTTACGTCAGCATGTTGGGAATATAAAGGAATCCTGATGTTAAATTGATTTCTTTTTAAGAGCCCTTAACATACATGTTAAGCCACTTTGAGTTCCATGTCATAAAAACGTATACGACATCAAAAAGTAATAAAAAAAAAAAAACATAGTATAGTTATGTTCTGACCTCAGGGTTCTATGCTCTAAGACCTACTACAGTATGTTAAATGAAGTCATAGTGTTACCGACGATCGTTATCCTCTAATATTCAGTAAAATATGCAATCAGGTCCTCTGCATTTACGATTTTCTGGTCGCTGATTAGTTTAATATTGTGAAAGCCGAGACTTTGCTAAATTAAAATCAGACAAAGTCCCACTCCAGAGCATGCCCTTGTTACTATTCAGAATTTTAGGGAGATGTAGCGGGAGGAGGGGGCGTGGCGCTGCTTAAAGGATCAGAGTCCGGTAGACCGGTTCGCTGCAAGCTTGTCATCATGCCTTTACAAAGACTTTGTTAAATAAGAAATCAATCAAAAAACCCAAATTACCAAAAAAATGGGATGTTGACATAAATCAACATTTATCTCGATGCGACTGATTTCGACACAACTATTTAAATGTAAATGGTTGTTTTAAGGGTCTTTCTACATTCATAGCCACCTGTGGGAGTGGAAACTTGTTCATGTGCACCCAGCTCCACAATGATGTGTTAAACAAAAGCAGGCGCCCGCGTCTTTATAAATGTGACAAAAGGAATGTTTATGCATATTTTTGTGGTTTAGCAGACACACAGTTTGAGTTGTGAATCTACACAGAGTTTTAACACGTATCCCATAGTGGCTTTGTGACTAGCACATGGGACCAATCTGCGTGTACAGTTAAACAAATAATTGATAGAAATGTTTTCAGGAACCTATTTCCATGCTTTCTAGTGTGACAGGAAAACAAAACCCATCTAAAAACTAATTAGTGGGAGCACAGGAAAGACAGTGGCAGAATGCACGGCATTACCGTTTCTCCTGCACGTCTGCGTGAATGCGTTTAAAAAAAAAATATGATCATGGCTGAACGTGAAAGCGTGCGAGGAGTTTTACCGTCGACCAGAGCAGGTTTGACGGGCTCGATGCGGGACACAATTTCTGCCAGGTCAGTAAAGGAAGCATTGGGACATGACACCACCTGAAAGACACAGAAACACATTAATATCCATGAAAGTAATACTAAAATAGACTTAGCTATCAAACAGTCAGGCACTGGGTCTCGATAATCTGGTAAAAGATAACTAACCAGTTGTGCTTTAACTATTTCAGCTGCCAGGCATCAACAACTTAATAAAAAGCAACCAGCAGATTCACAACGAAGAAGGGAAGCTGATATGAATTTAGTCTTGGCTCCATATAATGTGCAGTCATATACATTTTGGTGAGGCCCAAATCAGGCTATTGCCTTGTTTTTGTTCTTCAGTGACCCATGCTCATTTAACAATTTAATCATGTTTTTTTTTTTTTTCTTGGAATCATAAGATGCTTATTCTAGATCTTAACTACTTTATTTTTATCATTAGATTTAGCAGAAAACTACTTTTTTGTTTTCAAATCTGTGCCACCTGTTTTGTTTGTTCAGCATTTTGTGAAACATTACTGAACACACTGTGTAGAGTGTATATATTCCCCTGAAAATTGCAATGCAAGCTACTAAATAATGAAAATTGGAATCCATCTAAGACCGTTTTAAGCATTACAGTTTCAAAACTGCATCCATGACTATAGCTCTATCCCTATCTTCACAATTAGTCAGGTTCATTTGTTAGTTTCTTGCTTTGGGGCTTTTGTCAAAACTCATTTCAATATCAACCGTGCTATTTTTCTCCTCATCCTCCCCATGTTGTCGTTGTTGTTCAGATTAGGGGTAAATATCGCATCTTTTTTCGTCATTCTGTCTCCGTCCTTGTTAAATTGTTTCTTTTTTTGTGTGCCATTGCTGTGGGACAAATCGGTTTCCTCTGTACTTTAAGAGCAGATGGATGCATCATTTCAATATTATTACTTTAACAGCAGTGTAGCCCACGGCCTAACATGAGTCAGTTGACAACAGAATACAGCTGAAAATTATAATGTAAAATTGAGAAAACAATGAGAGAAAATATAGTACACCCATGGTGATGATAAACATACATGGACTGCAAATGAGATTACAGATATCGACCAAACTCAAGAGGATGTGATGTTGCTTTGTTTTTGCCCAGATGGGTACAAATGCAGAACAGTTACTGAGATAATGTGTTCGTGACCCAATCAGTTTGATTGCATTGAAGACAAACTATTTCCTTCCAGCTTGGTAGTTATACGTTTTTTAAATAGCTTTCATTAAACCATGAATGCGAGAGACATTTGAGTTAAAAATGTCTCGCGTCAGCTGCTTCACTGTAGACAAGAATCGAAAATGTGATAACAATCGGTGGTAATAGTAACATTTTGCGGTTGCTCTGCATTGAACTGTGCCTAATGGCTCTCTCGTCATGTATTCTACAGCATTCCTTAATGTTTTTCCCTCCCTCTGTCCTTACATTGTTCTTGCTTTGGGTGTTGTGGAACTCCTCCTGGTGTCGGTCCTTCAACATTTTGTCCACCACGCCACTGCGAGTCCACACGTCAAACACAGTCTTTCCGTGCTGGTATCCCACCTCCTACATTACACAAACGCTCACAAGTCACTATTACTTTTTCTACTGCAAAATCATTAAAAGATACACCAGAAATCCTTGGAGACATTTGGCCGATTATTGTTACTCAAACTTACGGCAATCTCGTCAAACTTGCCGAACTCCAGTGTCCGGTATCTGTCGATTGGAGGTCTGATGTACTCACAGTAGTCGCTGCTCTTCACAGACTCCAGCTGCCTCACGCAACACACGTAGGCCAGCCGAGTCTGAATCTCTGCCATGTTTAACACCTAAGACCACACAGAGTAATGTACCATTAGAAAACACGGACAAAAATATCCTCATTATTCATAGAACACATTTATTTTTTTAAACTTATCCCTGCACAGTCTGTTGTCTGTGTCTTTATTTTTAAATCAATCCATTACCTTTACTTTCTCAGCTAAGGGGTTGAGGCGTTTCCATAGCAGCCACCAGCCTGAGAGTGAGTCGCCGTAATTAGTGAGGTTGGTTTCATCCCGGCTGCCCACGTCAATAGCTATCACCACTTTGGCCCCCATGGAGCGTGCCACATCAGCTGGGAAAGAGGAGGAAACGGAAACAATGGTGGGCCAGGAGAACGAGAGAGAGAGAGAGAGAGAGAGAGAAATAATCAAATGGTCAACGACATGGTCAAGGCTTTGAGAGAAAGAATGTCCCGGGAGGAATGAAGTAAACTGAAAAGTCTGAGCATAACACACCGGGCAGGTTGTTGATGTAGCCTCCATCCATGAGCAGGTGTCCATCTTTGGGGTCGCAGAGAGGAGGCAGATACCCAGACAGAGACATGCTGGCACGAACATACCGCCACAGAGAACCTCAAACAGCAAACAAGGAATGCCTATTTAGCACTATGCATTTCATTAAAAGCAACAAACCTGAACCGACACTAATTAAAAAGGGTCAGTTCACCAGTGGTAGAAATCTCAGAGGCAGATAAAACAGAAATGATCTACTACCATGGCCACACAATACTTTAAGCAAAAAAGAAGAGAGTTTTCTTACCTAAAGTGTCAAATGACAAAACAAAAGGATAAAAAACACACAACACAGTACTTACCATCAGTGTGTACTCTCATGGCAGAGGCAGTAATGTCAGTTGTGATATTGAAATACGGGATCCGAAGGTCCTGCATAAACAAAATGTTCCATCCAAACAGATAAACATAATAAGTTCACTTGATGCATTTGCTTATCCTACAGCATCTTAATCAGCTGAAACTAATTCATTGTTATCTCGATGTCCTCTTTTATAGTTATTTGGGAACTCACCTCAATCTGTTTGCTCTTGAAGACATTGCTAATGCTGGAGTTGAAGGCAGCGCCGGAGAACATGGAGGTGATTGGGTACGTCAAATCCAGAACCTTCTTAAACACAGATGTCATTTCCTGCACATCAGACGGAGAAATATAAAAAAGGTAAAAATGGCTTCTATTCTCCACACAACAATATGTTTTCTTCATCACAAAGCAGAATTAATTCCTGAAAATTAAAGTTAAACTTGATCTAAAGAAAATCTTCTGTATTTTGATGATAGTGTATATGAAGGTTCTTCTTCTTCATGCTTTATTTCGTAAAAAGGGTCAATTCACTCCTCGTAAAAAAAGGCCTCCAAATTTTAAACAGCCTACTGTCGGGTTCTGACTTTGCTAAGGACAAACGTTTTATTACAACAGTGGTTGTTTTAGTTTGATACTAAGGAGCAGCCACACAGATGATTCAGAACCAAGGACAGAGCCTGAAAAGGAGCAGCTGGAAACACTGTGGGAAGACGAATCATGCCACATGTTCAGCCTGCAGACCTAGAGACTGAGCAGGTGTCTCAAATCAGCCGTCATGGGCGGTCACGGGGTTAAACACACAAGGATGAACTTCATATTACATTAAAAAAAGTGCTGTCCATGAGCTAAATGTACCAACCATTCAGGGCTGCGTGCAACACCGATCCATTACTTTTAATGGTTAATCAGCACAGCGTGGTTAATTTAATAAAAAGGTAGAATAGAGGTCTAAACTGTATTTTAAAAAACGCTGTTAGAAACAGTCACCTTCCCAAGGACAGACTTACAAGCAGAACATTTAAATGACTTGAAAAATATTCCTTTACAAACTGGAGTCGCTGTTGAACTCAGCTTCTTTTTCCACAAAACACGTCTACTAAATCCCACTAAAACCATTTGTTTGTCACAATTACTTGGCTTAAATCTAGATGCAATTACAAATACCCTATCTAGATCGTCTCTATAAACTCTGCAGTCAGCAGATGCTCAATGTTCATGTTTAAGTAAATTCAACAGGGGTGTCCTGGTGACCTAAAACGCAGGTCCAAATCCATCTTTCTATAATAATGTACCTCCATAGTATCTCCTGTCTAATAAATAACAGTATGGAAACAGGGCTTGAATTGATCTTTTGATGATAAGAGAGATCCAATTTGATCCGTTTCATATCAAGACTAGTGTCATTGCTGCATTGACTCTCACCATCGCCCATTCTTTAGCCCTCATCCTCATGCGGCTGTGGCTACGGTCCTCGGCATATATTGCCCCCATCAGGGAACCGATAGAGGTGCCACCAATAAGGTCCACTGGGATGCCGGCCTCGCAGAGAGCTCGCATTATCCCCACCTGGGAACAGCCCCTGAACAGGAGGTTCGAGAAAGAAACAGAAAAACATGGAGAGAAATGTGATAAAAAAAAGAGACACATATACCCAGCCAGCAGAGAGAAAGCTTTGTAATTATAGTCTGAGCCTCTGACAATTATAAAATCCATTAAGCCCAGAGGAGGAGTCATATTTAAATTGTTATATTTAATAGTGTATGTCCTAGATTACAGTATATTATGACAAGAACATTTAGAACAACTGTTTGGTAAGACAGACAATGGGGTGGCATTACCTGGCCCCTCCTCCTCCCAGAATAAGAGCAATCGCATTGCCTGTAAGGACTCGAGCCAGGCGTGAGAAGTCCGAGTGACGGTCTGCCGGCTTCTCAAACACACGTTGATACAGCTCCAACTGAAAAACAGGTAAATTACTGTAACAAAAGTAGAGAGGATGGAGGGAGATGGTGCAAGGATTGAATTGATCAGAGAAAATATAATGTTAAATAAAAAATAAGATATTATGAGAAAGAGTGGGACAAACGACTCATCTGACGATGAGAAATGAGAGAAAAACAATGACATCCTACCAGTTTGGGCAGGCTCCTCTTAGAGAAGACCCTTCGGGGACAAGAGAGGTGGAGATGTCTGGAGATCCAGCTTCGCATGTTGAGCCAGTCCACAGTTCCTTTGGGTGGGGGGCCGTCTTCTCTATGCAAAAGCACCAGCTGCTTCTGGGCACGCACTGCACTGCCTTCCAACATACGCTCCAGCTAAAGGGAAGACGGCAAGCACAGATGTTTGAGAACATTTCTTACTTCAGAGTGGCTCCTGTGGAGCGCGTGGACAGAATTTTTAATGCTAGCCCAGAAATAAACGGCAAACTCGTGACTTCTAGAGACTACACTGGGTTTAAGTGAGCACAATACCAGCATGTGTACAGGTATGAGATTGCACTTCCATGTTTGAGAATAATTTCAGATGAGTTTAAAAAAATCTCTTATTATTAAATGTACTATTATGTAAAGAGCTACATTTTCATTTTGGGTAGCAGGAAGACCCAGAACAGAATCTGAGATTATTTGAGAAGTTTATTTTTATGACATTTTGTGATTCATTTCATTCACATTTTTTCCATGTGCAATTTTTGAAAGCTGAATAGTCAGGAGGAAGATCTGATCTCTTACTCCTTCAACAGGCCCACTGCTAAAGGTTTAGTCAGTGTATGTGCAAGGTGTGTGTGTGTGTGTGTGTGTGTGTGTGTGTGTGTGTGTGTGTGTGTGTGTGTGTGTGTGTGTGTGTGTGTGTGTGTGTGTGTGTGTGTGTGTGCTGAAAGATAAAACCCAGAGCCATGACTCATTCTGAGCAAATATTGATTAATCTTTCCATTTCTCCCACCATCTCCTGTTAAACAGGGACACATTCCTTACTATTCTCTGTGCCCATTTTTATCTTGGAAGGCAATTACCTCCCCTTAATTAGCTGGACGGCACTTCCTTTCTCTTGCACCCCACCTCTCTTTCACAACATCCATCCTTTGCTCATTTCGCCAATATGCCCAATGGTCAGATACAACCCTTTCAAAGCCGGTGTGACTATTAAGTTGTTTAACCCCTGGATAAAAGCATAATGATCAGCACTCACATGCGCACTGTTCTACTGCAGTAAATAGTTATTAGCTCACCAAATCTGCCACTGAAAATAGTCCAGAAGAGATACAACTATAACTTCTTTTTGACAGTTGGGAACTGTTGTTTTAAGCAATGTTAAAGAAAATTAAATGGAAAAGAATGTATATCTTTAACTTTTAGACTGTTGATTGGACACAAAAAGCAATCTAAAGATGTCACCTTGGACTTTAAAACCTTGTGATGGGCATTTTTCACAATTTCTTTACGGTTTACAGAACAAGCCAATGATCAAACTGATGTTAAGCAACCCTAGAACTATCAAACAAAAACTAAATTCCTAGAGCTACCTTTGCCACCGATTCTCCTCTCACCTTTCTCCACCCGTCACCCAGCCCTAACACCTCACCTCCCCAACGGCAGGGTCCTGCTCTCCTAGTCCCACAATAATGATGCAGTCAGCCTGACGAATGCACCGCTGTGTCCACGGAGTCAGTGTGTAGTCCGTCTGGTAAAGAACTATGCGATGGAGGTCTTCTTGTTGGCCCAGCCAGCTGGACAGACGATACTCATGGACACTGAGGAGGATAGGAGTCCATTAAATGACAGCCAATACTGCCTAGCTAGCAGCACACAGTAGATCCCTTTTGTGCCAATAAAGCATACTGAATTTAATGAGGGAATCAGAAAGATGAAGACCACAAGGAAAAAATTAAATATACTACTACTCATACTACTTGTTGGCATAAGTATTTGGGGGGAGCTGAAGAGAACGCAATATTCAGTCAGCCACCAAACATACCTGTCTAGTGCTGCAGCTCCAAGTCGCTGTTTGATAACTTCACTGGTCAACAGAAGAATCGGACCTGTATGTGAAAGATCACAGCAGTTACATTCAATAAGTCTGGTCAGTCCTTAAGTGGTCCACCACTTTAGACAGGTGGCACGAGTTGATGAAGAGTTTTTAAATCAAAAATATTACAAGAAAACAAGCGAGAAGAGAGCAAGAGAGCTGCACAAGGAGTGTAATATACTGTCACCCCTCTCATGGTCACTCTTTAGGTAAGAGTAAATGCTCTCGTAATAAAACCCAATTCCTTAGTTCAATATGGACTGGTTCTGGTTATCTTACTTGACCCAAAGTACACACATAGCAGAGGAAAGGCGCTGTCCTATGGAGTAAACAGGTCCTCTACAATTTGGCTACAGCTAGACCGTAGCAGGGAGTATAGCTTTAATACAAGATGACCAGACACATCAGACAGGCTGTGTGTGTCTAAGACAGCAGCAGTAGTGTGACCAGATGTTACAAAGACCATCCAGGACCTTAAGTGTCCTCAACCCCATGCTCTGAGCTCTCTGATGACGATGGCAGTGAAACATACAAATTAAAAACATTTTCAGCTCCTGTATTTCTTTTTCTTACCTATTGCCATGAGTGCATGCTGCAGCTCCAGAGTAAAGGCAGTGAGAGGTACTTCTTCTGATACAGGCAGGACTGTCACAGTGGAAAGGTTGGAGGCCTGGTTCCCTGCATCCCACTTACTGCCAGGAGTGTGGAGGGCCAAACTGCGAGCTGTGGACATGCATCCATACTGGTAAACTCCCCCTTCGTCAGCGAGTTGAGATTAACACAAGTACACATGTAGATGCACAAACCTGTCAGAGGACCATTGACCTGCTGGAGGATCTTCTGTCCCAGTAAGTGGATCAACCTGGTGACAACCTGAGCAGCACATTTTAGAAAAGAGGCATCAGACTGTCAGCTGCAGTTTCCTCACCATGTATGCTTAAAATTTGTAGTTTTTTTTTTTAAATTAAGAAAAAAACGTTTTGGAACCTTTTACCACATCACTTGCCAGTTGATGAATTCATCAAATTCTCATTATCAAAGGTTTAATCAACATATTTTAAAGCAATTAACTCTCCATTTACAGAAAATTAAGTGTTTTCACATTAGCTGAAATTTATTTCAACAATTGAGGTTCACCCTACCTGTGGGAACTTTCTCTTGATGGAGCTGAGAGCTCCTTCTGGTAACTTGGCCAGCTCTGAGTCTCGTACAGCATGCACTGTGGTGGCTCTGTTCTGATAGGTCAGGGTCTCCACCTGCAGAGAAACAAAAGGACACATCACATTGTTTTCTTGGTCAGAAAAGAAAAAGGTCCGATCAGTTTTAATGTACGTTAGTCCATGACTGTTTGTTTCACGAGTTCCAAAGTTAAAAAAAGATAAGCTATAAATAAGATCTCTCCAAACACAGCAGTGCTAAATACGTCTCAGAATGTTAGCCACCTTCAGAACAATCTCATTCCCACCATCGCAGGAGCTGCGAACAGCTTCCCTCCTCCAGGTAACAGTAACCATAGCCTCCATTAACCCGGGTATTATTAGAAGCATCGCAGCAGAGAGCAGCCAATCGGAAAGTGTGACAAAGTGACTGCTTTACATAGTTTATCAAAACGAAAAACACAAAACAGTCCTCATTTATAAAACAGTGCAAAGGAGCAACACTAAATGTTTGAGTACAATGAATGCACGTACACCAAAAAAAATATGCTTTTGTACGCCTGCCAGTGCTCAATTTCCGTTTTAAATGTGTGCAGCTGGTTCAGCCTCACATTCAGACCTTCATTCAACCATAAAAGGTCAATGAAAAAGCACCTTATGAATATTAACGCAAAGACATTAGACATGAGCCTGCCGAGAGGAACCATATTTTTATTTTGCAACAGAAATCAAAGTGCTTGTGGTTGAAGGGACCTACTCAACACATCACGAGTGTCACCGCAGTATTTATGTTTTCAGGAATCTGACAAAATGATTGCGACCATCAGTGGCATCCTGCCCTGGATATAATTTTATTTATTTTTTTAAAAGAGTGCGATACGTTTCATATATTCATTTACTCATGTTTTCAAATGGTATTATGATTGTGCCCGATAGCGAGAATATGGAGTGATTGTGCGAGAACGGTCTATGGCTTTATTTGCTAATTTACACAAAATGTGCAGGTGGTGATGATGATTCTCCAGGTGAGGTAACTGTACACAAACAAACTGTAAACATTTATCTGATTCAGCTCTCCCTATGAAACATAAATTAATAAATAAAGTTGTGTTCACTGCAGCAATTATATTCACAAACACTTTATGAAAACTAAGATAGACTTGGACTTGCACAGTATTAAAGGATTATTGAAAACTATTCTATTCTTCTTTTCTGCAGTTCTTTAACGGCATTTATTCTTACAGCTAGTACACGCACAAATAACACTACTGGTTCGACTGTTCATGATAAAGTGCATCTATAAGTGCAAAGTAACGTGAGATATGAAGAGAAATTGAATAGTAGTGATGTGTCCTGGTTCGTGGGTTTGCCGTGCGATTTGAAATATAAGGGGCAGCGAAACTCAATGGATTTTCACCCTTCCTCTCTGTACCCAGCTTCATCTGTGCCTGTGAAAGGGTATTTTAGAAAGCAGGCGAAATAGTCTAATAAAAAGCTTTTTTTAAATGAATAAAATGGACACATCAACATGCACTAGCGGAACTGAGGCTTGAACCACTGTATGCTAACCACTGACCCACAGTCATATCACAACCCTGCCCCCGATTTGTTTCCATTTTCACTTTTGACTCCGCCATTATATCATAAAGACAGACACAATATTAATAAGTTAATAATTGATGTATTGGCGTCACAAACATCATTCATTCAAAGCTTCACACACCAAAGCCATGGTGTCGTTATGATCACACTGCCTGTTTTAACTTTATTGTCCACTTGGTGGCGCAGTAGAGCAAATGAAGCCCCATGAGCGAACCAATTGGATGGAAAGCTTCAATGCTTCAGGACAGTTTTCCTGATGCATATTTAAATCTGCACATTTTTGATCTACTATGTTTCTGAAGAAAAACTCAGAAATGTTCCTCTTGATATGCAGTCATTAATATTTCTGAAGATACTAAAATGAAAAACAGATATTTATAGTTTTACAACTACGACCCACCATCTGTCTTTCACCCCCACCATCATGGTCCTTACCACGCCAATCAGGTCGCCGCGTCCGTACTCTCCAATGAGCTCCTTCTTTCCATCTTCCTTCATGATTACAGAGCGCAGTCGACCACTCAGCACTATGAAAGTACTGTCTGACTTCTCTCCTTGCCTGAAAAATATACCGGTACACAAAACTTCAAAATCACTGCAAATATGCATGTGAACCAAAACCTCCACTTTTGAATTGTTTGTTGACATTAATACATTCATGCGAGAGATGTCAATACATTTTAGATGAATTCCAAAGTTGTTGTTTTTAGGCTTATGATTAGGGTACCTGTAGACCGCTCTGCCAGCTTCCACAGCCATCCAGTCGAGAGCGAAGTCTATCTGTCTGACAAAGGACGACATCCTTCTCACCACTGTGTGAGCAACGTTCAGCACAACCTTGGGCTCCACGCGCATTATCCTGAGGACGACACAAAAACAACAGACTATTGACATTTTACTTGATGCAAGTATGGTTTTTTAAGTCTACGTTTACACTGCACTACAAAGCCCAAACACATAAACTATATTTTTGGTCTAGAATCAGAATCTTTAAATGTCTTATTTTACCATTAAAATATTATACTATAAAAATGTGTCATTTCAACGAGAAAACAGGGGTTAAACTCAAACTTCATTAACTGGTGAGCAAGTTTTAAAACATTTCACATGATACAAGTTTTTGTTTCACATGATTTTATGTTGTAAACTACCTTTTATATCACATATTTTAATGTATTTAATTCCTAATTTATTTATTAAACAAGCTCTTTATTAAAATTAACAAGACAGCTGAAGTAGAAAACAAAGAACACATTTGGTTTGTAGATACTGTGCTTTCCTTGCGCCCTTTAGATGGCCCAAACATACTGCGGTTTATCTAAATGTTTAGATTTTAGATAAGGTCTGTGATTATTATTAATTATCAAAATAAAAAGGTTTTACAAATTTAGAAATCAAACTTCACCATCTACAGTTACTGCTCTCTGCCTTTGAAATGCAAGACTACACATCTTGAGAACACATTTCTGCTTGTAGGGGTGTGTGCAGATGTGTGTGACTGACTCGTAGAAGTGGGTTTTGGAAATGGAGAGGAAGATGCAGTCTCGCTGGGCTCGAACAGTGAATATGAGCGGCTCTCCGGTCAGGACAGCAAGTTGACCGACGAGCTCTCCGGGGTGCGTCACAAACAGACGCGTCTCTTCTTCACGGTCAATCATCCGTTGGTAAACATGGAGGAGGCCAGAGATCACAAACTGGATGCTCACCTCCTAAAGCACCGTGAGGAGAGGAGAGCACAAATCTAACATTCTGAAGGTGAATGCCAAGATTCAGGTGTGCCGATGGGACACACCGATTTGTGAGTTCTTAGTTCATTAGAGTTGGAGCATTAGTTTATTACTGTAATGAATAAGACTTATGCATTTCAAACAATACAGCTGATATTTTTTAATAAGAACATTTTCTTAGATATTCAATGTTTCATGCTGTTCCCAAATCTTACATGACATTACAATTCCTCAGAAAGGCATGTGCAGCTAAGTGTCTTAAGTGACGCCGGCTTAAAGAGAAAAGATTAAAAACTTAAATTTATTTGTGTGGCCTCAGATCAGGCCTTTGCCCTACATGAGTGTGTTTACAACACATTTGTGGAAAAGGCTGCCAAATCAAGTTTAACAGGAGAATACTTCAATACAATAAAGTTTTTTGTTGATGGGATCACAAAGCAAGTTTCTCACATTAAAAGAAACAAGGACCTGAAATGCATCTACAGCCTCCATTGGTAAAAAAAAAAAAAAAAAGAGATAAGGGTAGAAATGGAAAAACCCAAAAATGTAATTAATCTTAGGTGTCAGAAACAGAAAGGAAGATATAACTGCTTTTGAAGTTGTGTTCTTCTAACCTGGTCTCCCTGACGGGCCACAACAGAACCAGCTTTGACTTGATGGAGGGTCACTCTGCCCTCAAGTAGACTGGGGTCCTGCAACAATAAAAGGTTTGACCAAAACAATATACAGAATAAGTGATACGTTTTTGTTCATTTTCTGTGATCAACCAGTCACCTGCAGCTGGATGATTCCCAGCAGGTCCTTCTTAGCAGCCTGGAGGATTGTGCAACTCTTACTGAGGTGAAAGGCATCAGAGTGCCCCCCACTGTCCGTGTAGTGAAACACTTCGGAGGGTGTGTGCTGCATTGTCACGCTCTTCTTCAGACTGGACTACAAGGACAGACATAAAACAGGGATTTATGAGGATGAACGAGACGACAGCAGCATAATATGCAGTGAATGCTGGGATATGGTTTTAAATCTATACGGCCAAACTGTGACTCAATGTGAAGAGGTGACGTGGCAGGACAGTCTTACTTTGGGAGTGACAGGACTGGGTGGGGCCTCATCTATAGTGACTCGAGCCCGTTCACAAGCCATGTTCAGGTCATTACCTGCAACTCAGGACAAAGGAGGACGATTTTAGGTATGTTGGCATCAGTGTCTGTCTGTGTGTGTGTGTGTGTGTGTGTGTGTGTGTGTGTGTGTGTGTGTGTGTGTGTGTGTGTGTGTGTGTGTGTGTGTGTGTGTGTGTCCTTCCTGTCAGATCAGTGAGTACAGACATATGCCATCACGTCCAAGTCAGTGACCCACCTGCGCAGTCGGTGGGCATCGAGGTGGATCGCAGCTTCCTGTAGCTGCTTGAAGGACTGTCCTTTACACCATCTGCGTATTGCACAGTGCCAGCACAGGGTCAGTCTCAACACAACACAAAGCACTTTTTCAAATGCGTGTTCAGTGTATGTTGAGAATATTAGTTTAACCTGTCTCTGTGGAGCTCTCCGTGGCCCCAGTGGGCAACTCGTCCTGGAAGTACAAACGACGAGTCGGCTTCCCAGATGTCGCATCTCCCATCACACCGTTTATGTTGGACAAGGGCACCGCCCGACTCTCCTGTCAATTAAGCAACAAAACAAATAATAACCGTCCACATTTCAGTTAGTTAGGACTACAGTAACACTGAGGTGAGGACAAAATTATACATAAAAACATAAAACCATTTACGTAGTATTTGGGGTCATCATCATAAAGTCTGAGGCGAGCCAGGTTTACTCGCCTCCCTGTTTACTGTGGAGGGGTTGTAATCATTTTTACTCCTTTTCACTGAGATTTATGAAGGACCAAGTTGTGATACTATGCTTAATGGTGTGTGAAATTAACTTGCATGTGTGACAGAGTGTGTATGTGCATTTCAGTGCTTGTTTATGTACACATTCAGATACATTGGTTTAGGTATTCAATGGGAGCCTCTCTGTGTGTGTGTACACACAGTCATGTGAGAACTAATTAATTTCCCTCCTACCGGA
This sequence comes from Myoxocephalus aenaeus, assembly GCA_038501785.1. Classification (NCBI taxonomy): domain Eukaryota; kingdom Metazoa; phylum Chordata; class Actinopteri; order Perciformes; family Cottidae; genus Myoxocephalus; species Myoxocephalus aenaeus. The sequence goes on along the minus strand of JBAMJR010000001.1, from coordinate 3,347,339 downwards.
TTGAAGAGCTCAGTTGTTAGGCCCAGATAGTTATGCAATGCCAAGAAGGTGACTCTTTGGAGGCGCACCATGATTATCTGTAACACACACACACAAAATCAAACACAGCGGTAAACAGAGCAGAACATATAATACATTAGATTGTAATTACATTAAAATGTGATCATGTTTTATTTTATAATGATGTGTTCCAGGAAATAGGAACAAAGGAGCAAAACAAACAGTACACACTTTGTGTGTGTCCACACAAACACAATCTTAAACAATCTGTTACCTGAATGACGCGAACAAGCGTCTCTGGATATTTCTTAAACACAGACTCAAAGGCTGATGCAGGTAAACGTAAGATGGTTGCACGAGTTGCAGCCCGTGCACATACAGTCTTATATGGAGCTGGATAACCCTGGAAAAGGAAGCACAAAACAGGAAGAGAGAAATTAAGAAAAAGGGGGCAGTCACTAGAGCCTCATATACATATTTGATTGCAGTGTTGATAGCAATCTAATTAGAACTGTCCGTGGAATAATGAATTGGACGAAGCACTTTTTACTTGTACATGCATTATTAAAACCTTTAGCATTATTACTTGTTAAAATAAACTTAGTATAATACAGGTTTGGATCACTATTTTCTTTGATTAGTGACACCATTTTTTATTTTCCAAGTTGTTCCAAACTCTGTCTTGAATTTTCAGTGTTTGTACGAAACACTAACCGATTAATTGAATCCAACCTAACCAATCGCATTATGTAAATGAGTGTATTTTTCCAGATTTTTCAATCAAATTAATGAAGAAATTGACTAACCAAATACAACCATCATAGAAACCCTAAAAAGTGTTATCTGAATGGAGAAAATACAGAAATAAAAGTACTTGACACAGGGATATAAGGTGTAATGGATAAACTGATTCAGTTGAACAGGAAGTACAAAAATATTTGCCTCTAAACAAGATAAGAATGAGTGGAAATATGAACAGTGGAGAGGGGATAGAGAACTGAGACACAAACAGATCAGAGAGCAAAAGAGGACAGAAGCAGAGAAGTTAGTCTGATGTGCAGATGCAGGAAGAAGAAGAAAAAAGGAGCTCACAGTGATGATGTCCAGAATACTGAGCAAGCTGTGGACGCTGTCTCCTGGGAGCACGTCTTTCACCACTGGTTCAGTACCATCCTGGAAAACAGGAAAACTAAAATACAGGCAATGACACCAACAACAGAGTCTTTATTTAAACTGTACAGTGAAGCCACGTATATATTGCACCTGTCAAACAAATCTGCAGGATTCCAGTGAGATTGGAGAAATAATACTACCCACAGTGGTGAGATTAAACTATGGGATGGGATGCTCCTCCTGACTTGTACATATTGACAGAAGCAAGTTGCAGCAGAAAAACACATTTAAATACAAAAACAGAAGGTGTGGAGAGCAATACTTTTGCTTCTGCTTGTTGAGCTTTAGACAGCAGACTGCATCTAGATAAATGTATTACTGCCCTCTGGTGTTCATATGTGTTCATGGGGATTGTGAGGTTGAGGAGGCCATTGTAACAGTTTTAACAGTGTAAAGTGTGCATGTGCCTTTGCTTCACACTTAATTAAGACAAAATGCCCCATGTGTTATTGATCAGAGGCACCATGGTGGATGACCTGTCCCTGTTTTAGCATTATGTATTAAAAAAAAAAAAAAAAAAAACAGTACAAGATTGAAGCGCTGTATAGATATAATTTGAAGGCTTCTCATTTTTATATTTTTGCATAGTAAAAATGTATTAAACATCCACACGTAATATGATAAATAAGTAAGTATCAAAGAAACACTACAAAACAAAGTTTCTTCTGAAAAGAAAACTGCTGAAAATGTAACATGATCCACATACGTTCTCGTGGATGCAGAGCTCGAGTCGTCCATCCTGGACCACGTAAATGCTATCGTCATCGTCTCCCGGCCTGAAAAGACTTTCACCCTCCTGCAGTTCGATAAACACCATGTGGCGACACAGCTCTAGGAACAGGGGCTTCTCAAAATGGCCCAAGACTCTACAACAAGTTGCAGAACACAAACATTATGAAAACTAATGGCAGAATGGGAAAAGTCAAATCTGTAGGAAAAGTTGTATATTTTTCAACCTGACATTCTTCAGCATATAGAGGACCTCGGAGGGCATGTTTGAGCTCTGCACATCAAACTCTGTAAGGTCAGCCTCCAACAGGGAGGGCGGAGGTTCCTTCGGCTGCAGAGTGGGAGGATCTTTGCGGATCCTCAGGATTCTAATGACGGGTACAACAACAAAATATTTAACAAATTCAGGCTTCCCAGTCCCATTTAGAGATTCCTTTCAAAGACTAGGCTATTTTCAGCCATGATCAAGCAGGTATGAAAGCTAGGTTGCGTCCATACACTAATATGTTCCTCATGTTGTGGTCCATTTGATGTAAACAATGCAGCATTGCGCTTAAAATGACAACGCTAGCAAAGTAAAAAATGATGTTAGCCAGTAACCCCAATCATCGTTTTGACCCCAGCTTCCAATTCATTATTATCCAACTCTCTCAGCAATGCCTAACACACATTTGAAACCATTGCTCCTAGCTATAGTTGAATCACAAGCCTTACACCTTTGCAAGCAAAACAAGCTAGAAAGCATGTCAACTTTAGCAACTGAACCAAACATGCTAACAAATCTAACATTATTCGACAGTTTTAAACAAGTTGGGAAGACAACAATGTAATGTCGTCCAACCTGCACATGCTGCCATGTGATGTGACTCGAGGTGTCACAAAAAATGTGATCCTGAACATAACTTAGCCCTTTCAAATGTTAACCGTTTTGGGAAGCTCTGATAGATAGCCTCGTAGTTCATTCTCAGCTAAAGGAAAATATTTAAATGATTTTCCAGGACAACACAAGAGTTACCAGGAATTCCATTGTCCATGTGTTTTCAACAGGTGGAAAATTGGTCAACTGTTTTTCAGGATTTCCCTTTATCAATCGACTAAACAAGACTAAAATAAATCTGAACAACTGTTTCAAGGTTTCAATTGCACACTCACAAAATAAAATAAATAAATAAATTAAGCATACTTGCGCGCTATGCTGAGAACTTTGGTTCGTTTGCGTATGCGCTGCGGTTGCTTCGTCACTGAGGCAGAGTTGGGAGGAGGAATCGCTGACAGCGTCTGGACCTTAGAAAGACAAACACATGCAAGATTTTCATGTTTGCAGTTTGTTTACTGCAGACAGAAACATGCATTTATATTTATATGACATAAGTGTAGAACTAATAAATAGAGACAGATGGAACAAAAAATAAGAAAGTGATTAAATATAGGGAGCCAATATTGAGGACCTGCATTCATAACTAAGCTAAATGCAAAAGTAATTTTCAGTCTTATTCTTTCAGTGTATTACAATAAGCTACTGGAGCCTTAGCATTTATATTGCCAGTGGCGTGGGTTTCATGTAGTAGTGCAACAAGATAGGAACACTCAAAGGAGAACATTTAGTTTCATACAGGGAAAATGTACAAATAAGAAATTTGCATGAGTCCATCCACCTCACTGTAGATGTATGAGTGCGAGACAAATGGAAATAGAGAAAACCTTTCGCATTATCTTCCTTCCATAGAAGAGCACTTTATCTCGTTTTCTGAAGCGATACTGTGGTACACCGGGCTGTTTTTCACCTTGACACAGAATCAAAAAACAAAACGCAGATAAAGTCATGTTAAGATCACATTCTGAAGAAAACTGTAAAGAAAACATTGGATTTTCTGAAGAGCCAGACCAAAAAAAATCTTAAATATGCATTATAGCATTAGAATAAGTATGAAGTTCTGGAGGACTTTTGGGTGTCGGGTGACTCACGAGCAAGCTTGAATCTCCTGTAAAGGAAAAGGACCACAATCCCAATCAGTGAGACGGCGACTGCAGCTCCAATCAGCACACCTGTGAGCTAGAAGACAGACAAGAGTATTGTAACAACAGCACAGACACGTGAGAAGGTTTTGTAATGTAGTTTCCCACAGAATGTTTATTTATCTGCTGGTTTAGTAACATTATCTGTCAAAGTCCAAAGCTGTGCCCCAGTTAAATATCACATACTAATTTTAGTTTTGAGTATGTAATGCATTCACACTGGAAAATAGACTAAATAAAAGTATGCAGTATTGCCTAAGCAGTATGTATACTAAAACTGAGTAATTGAGTCTACTGTTTACAAACAAAATATTGTCCCACAATGGAAATCCCAAAAATAAACAGGAGGACCTGCTAACTGCTGGAAAAATTGTGGATAGTTGTGAAACAACACCGATAAGAACCTTCCATTGTCATGGTTTGTTAGTACAATGCAGTATAGTATTGATTTATTGTATATTACTTGGAATTAACTGTATACTATAGATTGTTTGGTCTTGGGACACAGCAGTCCTTTGCTTTTGATGTCATGATACATGCACCCACGCTTTATGCAGACAGTGTTGCCAGATTTGACTGAAACTCAAAACTATGATTAATATACACTTATAACATATCTAATGTTTTACATATCTTTTATCTCTGAGCTATGAAAAGAATAATAATGTGAATAGGGAAACAATTATTATCGCAATTATGCAAATCAGAAGAGAGGTGGGGCCAATACATTTGGAATATATTAAATTGGTGGAAATATGACCAAAAAAAACAATCTAGATTATCACAACCGACCCAAAACTATTATTAACTGCCCAATTAATTAAAAAGTATCCCAATCTGGCATCACTGTGTGCAGGGAGGGCCGTGCTCTGCTTGCTGTCACAATGAACTGTTGTTTCATACCATGGTGGTCTGCATCCTTTCCTCCACAAACTGTTGCAGTCGTGCGCTGATTTCATTTTTGCTGTTCATCAGCAGCTAAAACATAAACAAGATTAGCACAATTTCTTAAATCCCCCAAAACTGTGGCTCAAAGGAAAATGTACAAATATTAGTGTCGCTTACTAAACTCGCCCTCGCCAATCTGCAGAATTCTCCATCATCTCCTGAGCAGTCCATCCTGTAGTCAGAATTGGAGACAGGTTTAAAGCCAAGCAGGTTTTCACCCACAAGGGATTTGCCCTGATGTTTGGTACATAATGAGCATAGCAGAGAAAATACAACAAAAGCAAGTAAATTCATGAAACAGGCAAGAAGCATTGATTAAAAAATGTTTTTTTAAAGAGAAGACCGCTAATTTACATTACGCCTGTATACGGTGAAATGTGGGTATGATCGCAACATGCAATAACTGTATGTGAGGATGATATCTTTCATGGAAAGCTCATAAATTCTTCGGGAGGGAAAAGGGAAACTATGTAAAGAGGAAGATGGATTTGTGAACTAGCAGTATGCTCCACCAGCCGCTCATCAGTTGGCTTCGTGTCCTCATTTAAACATGACTTCATGACATGATCAAGAAGCTACACGATGAGCTAACAGCTAACTAGTACGATGAGCTTGGGACGATGTCATTAATGGCTGTTGTTGTTTCATTTATGTGCAGTTTATGGTTGTATTTGTAGCTGTAGCTTGACGTTAGCTAAAACAACACTAGCTAGCAGCTGGCTGACTTAGGTAACCCGTCTTGCCAGTGATTATAAACAACCGAAGTCAACGTCACATCTCAGCATTATCCAATTATCGGTGGACAGAAAACACTAGACTTACTTTTCGAGCGTTTCTGGCGTGCTGCGTTAAGCTAGTGACATCGCCTCACAGACGATGGAGGAAAGTTAGCAGGTAGCTCAAAGTTTTCTGTATGCTGCATGTCACTTGCTTAGCCCCGCCTATGTTTGTCCGTCCACCAATAGCGTTTCTGATATCTGCTGTTGTCTCTATTCCTGGTCCAATCAGGAACGGGCCAGGCACATGATTCTGTACCATTTGTATCGTTACACAACAAACAATTTCAACTAAAGGAGTAAGGATTTAATAAATCAAATGGTGGAAAGTAGTAAAGTATATTTATTCAACTACTGTTCTTAAGTACAATGCTGAAGTGTTGTACTTTACTTAAGTATCCCCACTATATGCTACATAATACTTATTTTCTACTACATTTACGAGGCAAATTATAGTATGTTTTACTCCACTTCAATTATTTAGCAGCTGTAGCTAATAGTTACTGTGTAGATTACAATTTTTTTTTCAACATACTTGATGCATAGTTGTACAGAAAATAAATTACCACCTTGAACAGTTACAACATTTAAATGCTGCACTATATATATATAATAATAATAATAATAATATATATATATATATATCACGAGATTATATATATATATATATATATATATATATATATATATATATATATATATACACATAATAGTAACATTTACATGTACATTGTTTTCACATTGCAAACCCACTACATATTCATACAACCAACACATAACTTTTACACAGTCTTTAATATATACCATGTCAAAATATACATTTCTTCACCCTGTCCTCATTCAATTAGATTACATTTATGTCAAAGTTAAACATCACTGAGTTCCTACTGAGATACATGAAGTCATTTACATGCACAAAACAAATAAACGGGACGGAGTGTGAATTATTAACATTAAGGATTGTTAACTCATTTTCATCAAGCGAAACAGTGTTCTTTTTTAGCTTAAAACCCTACCATTAAAAGACACTTTGATAGCAAATAATATTTGTGGAATCTGCCTTGTCTACAGCCAAGGCTGTTTTCTTTTTTTTACGCTAGTTCTAAACATGATATTTGATCTAAAATTGCATCTGATTTAATGTCAACATGTCATTAATAAATTGCAATCAACATAATGTATTAGCTTAGACACAATATATGCATGCAAAACAAGACATAATATAAATATTTTCTGGGATTTACAGCACTTATGTACTCTTACTGGGGTTAAATAAGAAATATACATCAGTACAACCAGAGTATGCAACAGTACATATATACAAATCCAAACTGTAAGCAAATTTAAAGTAACAGCTGGCAAAGTAATACCCAATTGATGAAAACAATAATATATGTTTTTTAAAGCCAATTGTTGTACATGCCATAACAAACCATTTTCATTATCCAAACTCTAATTTTAACACAAATAAAACATAAATGTCAAGTTTTCAGACATTTGGCATTTTTTTCTGTTGTTCTCCACATTACTCTCCCTCCATTCTTCTTTGTTCTCACTTATGCAGCTTCATTTCTCCGTCTTGATTTGTTATTCGGTCAGGTACTTTGCCACAGACTGGTAGGCAATGAGGATCTCTGAGTCTTTTGGGCATGTGTAACTAAACTCATCTTGTTTGTAGGAATTGTCCAGGTAACGTGTCAGACCTTTCAGCTCTGTAGGGATGTCAAAGTTGCGGTACTTCTTGCACACCACCTGTGGGAAGACGGGTTTTAGGATTGTATTATTCTCAAAAAAACATCAGCAGAATGTAAAGTCCTGGAACAGCTCCTTATCACTTAAAACTAATCTGTATCCATAAGACAACAAAATGTATATTTCTGTCCAAATGATTGAAAGGTAGTTTTTAATACTGCTAAAATCTGCCTACCTTGACAATATGAAGTTTGGGAAGCAAGTTGCAGTCTGCCAAGGTGAGAGTGTCACCATCCAGGTAGGGACGCGAATACTCAGTGGCATTCGGGTTCTGGTCCAGCTCATGGGGGAGAGGAGTCTCTAGGTACATGTTCAGCTTCACCAGAGTTGACAGAAATTTTTTCTCTAGCCCTGAAAAAGTGTAAAAGGCTTTTCTTATCCTTCAGGTCTCCAGCATGTAAAATTATTGTACATTTATGTTTGAGTCATCCGTCTAATGCCCTTACGGTCATTCAATCTAGGATTAGGATTTTTTATATATCCTGAGAAATTTCGGAAGATGTCTTCTCCAGCACAGTTGGCCTCTTTGTATCGGCAGCACATCTTTCTATACCTGCCATTGGTTGAATGAAGGTGTGTCAGTGCAATAATGTATGTGTTTCAAGACAAATACGTGACATAAAACATTCTATAATCTACTCACTGTGGTGGGGCTAAATTCTCCTCCAGGAACTCCTCAATTTTGTTAATGTCGGTTTTGACATCATCGTTGTAGAGAAGGAACGGAGGCTGAGAGCCTGGAGCCAGAGCCTTCAGTACATCAGGAGCCCTGCAACAGAACAGCAAACCACAAAAAAAGTTAAGCTCACCGAAGATGGTCAAATGATAAAACTGACAAAGGAGTATAAAAGGGATAATGAGCTCACTTTTACAGGTTAATTTCCTTTACAGTTTCATCAAAGTTCCTCAAGATACATTTCCCTATTAGATCTTATTGTTTCATTCTTACTCTCTCGATACTAATTGTACTATTATATGTTTAATTCCTATTGATTATTAGTAGTAGTTGTTGTAGTAGTATTCTTTTTCAATATTGTTGGTCTCACACGGTTGGAAGAAACTAGCAAGAGTATGCTAGATACAATTTAAAAAATCCAACTAAAAGTGTTGCCAACTCTGTCCAGTTAAAGTAGCTTAGCAGCACTAGCTCTAAATGTCAAGCTGCAAACTGTGAGTACTAAGTAGGCATATGTTTACGTTCATAATTATACATTTGGGAAGATTGACACGCAATGAGTGCATGCACAAAGTGCTCGCCGATTGGCAGGTAGGTAGACATGCAAGTCAGCCGTTCAACAGGTTTATTATGAATCTGCCACAGCCTCAGATACCGGATTTCTTTCTCTCTCTTTTTTGTTAGAGCATTTCATTTATTGATTGGTGTTGGGGTGTTCAGACAATATCAACAAACATGAAATAATGTTTTCGATTAAGATTACCAACCCTAGCTTTAAAGTGAATTGATGTTGGACAGTCGGTAGGTCGCGGGTTTGATCCCTTAGGCCAGTTGGGCCATTTTTGCCTGTGGTTTTTATGTTCCCTCATGTGAGTGGGTGTTCTCAAGGTATGTTCATTTCTCAAAAGAAACTGCTGATTCTTGTTGTATTTCATCACATTATATTGTGAGTTGTAAATACTAATAAAAACAAGACCAATACATTTTACTTCGGGAAAAAGAAAAAAAAGACATGTTCTCACCTCTTCATGTCCACAGTGGTGAGGGTGAAGTTGGCCCCTTTCAACCAAAGAATCATGAAGAGTCTCTGAGAGAAAGGGCAGTTCCCCACACTCTCACCATCAACACTGGCCTGACAGACAAACACACATAACATTATGAACACATGCACGTCTCATTGCTTGCAAGTGATCTTGTTTTTTAAATAGGACACCAATAAGTTCGTTCCAGCATCAGGGTGGTAATCTACCTGACCACATCATGAATACCTGCACAGGTATTCTTGTCGAGCCTGCTCCGCTCCGACAGTTTAAACCAACCGCTGAGGAATTTCAACTAGTGAGTTGAGGATGCTTTACACCCAGATTAAACAACCCAGTATTCATTATTCATACATTTTCTACTACAGCCTGATATTGTTGAGTCACAGGCATTCGTGTAGCCAAATATTTTTTTAAAGGGCAGGATACAGGTTTACAAACTGGACCGGCCTCTTTTTAGTTTCTACTGTTCGCCATAAGTATCCACTTTGACACTTTCCATGAATAACAAGAGATGGTTATAGTGACATTAAACATGAACGCAATGAATGAAAAACAATATTAAAGCAGACACTTCGATCTCTTTGTTTTCATCTGTTTTTGTCCGCTTTTTTGAGATGTACATATGTTTACTCGAGTTATATATTAGTTTAAATAACTGCAAGCTTGCTGGATGTTTGCTGTTCAACATATATAAAAATAACAAATAGATGTACTGCATTTGTATTGTTTTATTCACATCTGTAGAGTTTAAACAGGATTTTTTTTAAAGTAAGTCTTACCTTAACAAAGAGTTCGATCTTGGGGGGCTCTGACATCTTTATTTCTCTCGGTTTCGTCTTGTATCTTGTAGCTTCAGTCCCTGTCAATGTGAAAACAAGACAACAAGAAATCTGACTGTGAATTTTACATTCCTTTGTAATTATGATTATTTAGCAATCTCCTTATTTCACTCTTTCCCAGTTTTAATGAAACTGGTAGAAAGATACTGAAGCCTATACTCACAGTCAGCACTGAACCAAGAACATCTTTACCGTTTTTATTCCAGTATTTCACCTCTTCCTCTCTTCTCTCTCTTCTCTTCTTTGCGTCTCTTTCTGTTTTTTGTTTGTCTATCACCACACCTGCCATGCTATGGGAGGCAGGCCACACCCCCTCTGGCCTTTCCAGTCAGACCAGTAAATCTGGATCTCTCCTGTCAACCTTCCAGCATGTTCTCTGAAAGAAATCTTCAACTCAATCTGTGACTGTCTCAGTCAGTCTACATTGGTTTTTATCTATCTCTGTTTTCCCCGTTTACTTTCTTTCACTTTCTCTCTTTTACTGTAATAAGTCAGTGCATTATTAGCTTATCATTGAGGCTTTTTTTTAAGACAAATGAGAGTAAAGCCATAGAATTTGATTGATTTAAGGCTTTGTGCTGCTAGAATAATGTATAGTTAAAATGTTGATTTACAATGATTGTATAACACAACTAATTGTATTTACTTTAAGTGCTTCATTAAATCCCTGTGTACCCTATATGGCATATGTGTAAACATTACACATATATGTGACTGGACATTCTAAAAGCATTAAAATGCTGCAATAAAAGCCACCGCCCTTAGGATTTAGGCTGTCTACAAGATTTTTGGAACCTGACTTCAAGGATTTGCTTACATTCAACCTCATGGCATCATTAAGGCAATGAAGTTGGGCAATGAAGCCTGTCTCGCAGATGGCACTCTAATTCATCCCCACAGGTGTTGGATGGGGTTGAGGTCTGAGCTATGTAAGCCAGTCAGTTCCTAAAATGTGTTTTGAAGTCTACAGTTTCACAAGAAAAGATACACTTTCATGAAATAAAATACCTGCCTCAGATGTATCAATTGTGTCTTTGTAGTTTGGTGTCTCTTGCTTGTTCCCTGTCTTCCTCTTAGTTTGATATGTTTGTTTTGCCTTCATCCTGCAGCCTACTTTCAGTTGTCGATCCGCATTCATGACTGACAGAAAATGCTCTCATGTCAAGCAGGTATTCACAAGGTTTCAGTGATTGGAGAGAGGAAGCAGATACACCTCTCAAGCAAGGGAAACAACAATGTAGCAAGCTGAGAGAAGTGAGATAAAGCTCCCATAACAGAATAACACAGATTGGTGGCGCTATGTCATGTCATATGTCATTACATAAGCGTGGATGCACGGAGGAAATCATGAGGGCGTGATGGCAGTCACTATGACTCTGTGCAGTGGAATCCATAAATCAGAGTCGTATTGTACAAGGTCAATTAAAGTAATTTGCTCCATGTTAAAGATCTCATTGACAAGTTTTCTCCTTTGACCTCAATTGTCCCTGTTAACACGAGAAAGGAACATCACAAGTTTTGTGACGCAAGAGTAAAAGGTTATGTTGTAACCGTGCAATGCTGAAAATGTGGTGGAAACAGCTGACAAAACCAAGACTGGCCTATCTTAGCAATTAAAGATGACCAGTCTCCTATAATAGAGAGAAAGTCACAGAGTACATCCCAATTATCTTAATTGGATCAGCTGACCACAACTGGATCAGCTGTCATTCTGATTTAACAGCTGGAGAGACTTTTGATGGCGTTTGTGTCTGCACACATGCACTGTACTTATACTAATAAAGACACCGGTATCACCGCTGCCAGTTGTTTTCTCTCTGTAGTCTGTTACCGGTTTAACAAACTGCATTGAGTATTTATAGTGTTCTGTGTCCTGCTTATAAGCACATGACCCAGTTCTACTGGCATAATGCGTTTATATTATTTATAAATTATTTAACAAATACAATATTATAGCTTGAGTTTAATCTGTGATCTGTCTTCACTCTGGTAAGAAACCCCAGTGATGTTGAGAACAATCAGTTCAGTCCGTCTGATGAACAATGAGGGGGGCGAGTCGACCGTTAAAACACTTCCTGGAAGCCTGCGCTCGTGCCTCCTTGATCGTGCCTCCTTGATCATGGCTCCTCAGAGATCCCGACTCCTCGAACCTCGATCTTCACTCCTCAGAACAGAAATAAGAGCTTTGGAACAGCCGTCAATATGGCCCTGCAGAATAACTACCGGTTCAAGCGAGGAAATAAAGATACTTGGGATGTACCTGAAGTCTCAAAACCCAGGAACATACATAGGCCTATGGCGCGTTCACATGAAGAGTATCCACGAGCAGGGAGACTTCTGCTTTGCATGCACAAATGCAGTCCAACAACTTGCAACAGCTCACCACTTGCTCGCTCTTCAAGTTGACTTTTGAGACTCTTTTTTTGAGCCCATGATGACAGTGGCTGATGTTTCAGCTCCTTACACCACCCACACACAAGAGACAGACAGCTCTCCCCTGTCTGTCTCTTTTTGTGGGTGTGGCTGTGGGTGTGGCCTCCATAACTCACTCTCCCGACTCCCCGATTTCTGCCAAGTTGTTTCACCTGCTCCAAACCACATCAGCCCTGCAGTACATCAACCCTGGCTTTCCTCCAAGTCCTTGTTAAATTGTTCGATCAAGTAGTCCTAGATTTCTTACTACACCTTATTTTCCTCATGCCTCAGTGTCATTCGCCTTCCTTCCTGCCAGCCTACTTCTCGCTGCCTGATGCACCCATTTAACCTCAGCCCTGCCCACCTTGCTCAGCCAGGCTGCCTTTCCTCTTTGCCCCAATGCCCTCATCTGAGTCATTTCTATTCTTTTTTTCTTCTTCTTTTTTTTCTTCTATTTCTATCTTTGCCACACCTTTTAAATACATCTGTTAAACTGCATCTGTCTCCTAGTTGTGTTCTGCTCCCGGGTCCACCTTTTGCACCAAATCTTAACAAATCAACAACAGAAAATAATCAAAGTAGTATAAAACATGAAGCAAACATGTGCACAGTCAACACAACAAGAAGCATAGAGCATTATCCCATTCAGTGCCTTTTGCAATGATTACATTTTTGCACTGCACATGAATGTACATATTTCTAACTTAAAAAAACACAACTTTGATTTGTGTGGCCTATAAATACCACATTACATACTGCACTTTATTCTCCGCAACATATAGTTACATATGACTCACTGGTGTGTGTGTGTGTGTGTGCTCACTCTCGGGCAACCCCCATCTTAATTCTGGTCATGCTTCCTCTTTCCCTGCCAGTGCATGTATCAGAAACGTTCTGCTCTTTTAGAGAGTCGCCAAAGAGACAAGGGAGCAGAACAGCATTATATTGACTGGCTTGAAGCAAGACGCTGAGCTCAAATCATATTCAACCATCTTTCAGGGAGCCACACCTCTGCTTCCTTGAAAGGGGCTTTTTTTTGGGTTCATAAGCGCTTTAAAATCACTATCATGTTTCTACCAGCAGCGACCAAAAATAGTATCAGTGGTGACTGAGGACTGGCTGCTCATCTGGTGATCAGGTTAGTGGAGGAAGTTTGGGGTTCTCTTGGACATGAATCACAATGGTCCATGCATGGTCTGACCTCTCAAATCTCTGGTTTTCACATATTCTTGTGTGTTGTCTATTGCATGAAGTACAATGTCAAAGCTGGCAGTATACAACTAGTCCACTAGGTGAATATATACATTCTGGGTTGAAAGTAAATTGGTGTGCCCGTTGCGGCTTCTGACACTGAGCAACTGCCAGTAAGTTGGAAGAGTGCCACTGCCATCATTCATCTTGCACCACATCCTGTTCACAAATTGTCCTGAAGTCTCAACTATAGAGGCTCACTTAAAAAATAATGATTGTAAGAATAACCCATCATATTCTTATTATATGACAAATTGCCACTCTCTTGTTCTTGTAAGTTTAATTTTTAGTCTTCAAAGTAAGGGAATAAGCTTTAACTGAGCAGGATGTTTTATTGTACCAGATGCAAGCATCAACTTTTACATTCTCAAATCAAATGCTTGAGAAATCCCATTTTAATAAACACCCACAAGTTGTGGGACTAAAAACAGAGGATTTTTTTGTGGTAGTTTCCACAGGTTGGAAAATACATTTGTATATAATTATGAACAGTATTTGTGTTTTAGTGTTGTTGTTTTTAGATTTGTTTGGTGTTTTTTGCCTTTTAGTTTTTTTTCCTGTTCAGTCGGGTGTGATTTTTCTGGTTTTACCAGATATTCTGTGATCTTTTGTGATTTCACAGAGGAAACGCTCTGCATAGCATGCCCGCTAGAAAAAGAGACGTTTTCAGTTGGCTGAACTATTTCATCATGATTGCCAAACAATGTCTTTAATTGCAGTCTTTCCTTAGGCATTACAGAAAATATTTTCATGGTAACAGCATTAAATGTTTGTACAGAAGTGCTAACTGATTATGAGATGATGTGAATTAATGGATGTGTTTTGGTTTCGGCTACAGCACTTACAACTTTTCTCCTAATGGTGATTTGTCCATATAGAAAAAAGGAAGCTCATGTTTCTCCTGAGTCATGGTTGAGCAGAAACCCGTCATGGTCTCTGATTTCCGTGGGTGGTGGCGAGTCTTCTTCATTCTTGGAGTCAGACTGCTGAGTTGAAGTATCTGATGGTGAGTTCTCTTTACAATCATCATTTATGTTGCTCAATTAGAGACAGATCTGATATTGACACAGACTGGGACAAAACCTGCATGACTTGTACAAAAAGGTATTTTCACCTTGGAACATAATTTGGTGCACTGTATTTGCTTCAGTCATGCCACATCCTGACAATCTCCCTTTGAGATAGTAGCCTAATGTTCAGTGCCAGGTCATGCAAGTGCTGTGTTACTGTCTGTGGGCCTCCATTAGTAACCTTTAGTAGATTTTGAATGAAAACCTGATGTAGTACTTAATACAATGTGTTCCTGATGCTGTGGTTACTTTTCATGTATTCATCAAGCCGATTCCTCTATCCAAGGGTGACTCTAATTCTCAACTGTTAGAGGTTAGAGGAATAGTGAAATATGTTTATTAGAGTAGATACAATGATTATTTTAAAGATCTTAAAGAGCTCTGGTACCATTTGCACAACATCATATTTACTAAGGAAGCCCAGGAGAGCCTAATTGGGGGTTAGCGACAAAACTACTGGTCAGTCTCAGGATTCAGATAGATTAAGGAATGTGTTTGAATGTATTTTAACTCATTGCAAAATACTACAATACTATAAAAGATGTGCTAAATTCTGAATTGGTCATGGTGTCCATATATACTGGTGCAAAATGTAATTTTGGGGGCAATTTATGCTTCTGGTTGACAGTATAGAGATGACAGGAAATGATAGAGATGGGGAATGACATGTAATCCCCAGCTGGGCTCAATTTGGGGACTTTGTGGTTCATCATCATTGCTTTATACCCCCAATACCACCAGGGCATCCAAACATTGATTTAAAAAGTCTGCACTGCAATAACGTACTGCAATTATTATTTTTTATCATATGGAAATAAATGGAAACTGATGAATGCATGAAACAGTAAGAAAAGTACATCAACATTTCTAAAGCTAAATCATTGAATGTGATGTTAAGTGATTTGTAATA
Organism: Myoxocephalus aenaeus; assembly: GCA_038501785.1. Classification (NCBI taxonomy): domain Eukaryota; kingdom Metazoa; phylum Chordata; class Actinopteri; order Perciformes; family Cottidae; genus Myoxocephalus; species Myoxocephalus aenaeus. Next base: position 3,331,741 of record JBAMJR010000001.1, on the reverse strand, counting down.
AGTAGGTTTTAAATTGCATCACTGATGTCACTGATTTAAAATCCCTAATATGGGGATTTTACATCTGCTTAAACAAAAAGGTAAAGCCACAAAATCTCATCGCTCCTTTATGATCCCATTTCTTAATTCTTTTTGCGACAGGGGTGTGTTAACATTAAGAGGACCATGCTCAGCTCAAGGAAGAAGCGCCTCCTCCTCCTCCTCCTCTCCTTTCTCTGTGTTTTACCACTGTGTCTTTTCAATGGATGGCCGAGAGGATTCCGGACACTGAAAGCCATAAAGCCCTCCACCTTCCGTAACAGGAGCGGCAGTAGAAACGTCACCATCCTGCTGTGGTACTGGCCCTTCAGAAGGCCATTTAGCTTGAGGGGTGACGTGTGCTGGGACCTCTATCGCATCCCTCGCTGTAGACTGGTGGACCAGCGCTCCTTGTTCCCCTCGGCTGATGTGGTCGTGTTCCACAACAGAGAGCTGGTAATGGGACAACAGAAGCTGCCCCTTAACCTCTCACGGCCACAGGGACAGATGTGGGCCTGGATGTCCCTGGAAGCCCCTGTTTACAATGGAAACTTGTGGAAGTATGCTAATATCTTCAACATGACCATTACCTACAGGAGAGATGCTGATATCACAATACCCTATGGTGAGCTGCTACCAGAGGAGGCTGAAGGACATCTGGTTGACGAAGTTCCTCTGAATAAGAGCTTCCTGGTCTGTTGGGTGGTCAGCAACTACAGGAGCCATCACAGGAGAAGCAAAGTGTACAAAGAGCTCAATGCCATAGTTCCTGTAAAGGTTTACGGTCGCTGGACAAAGAGTCCCCTCTCCTCTAAAGCCCTCTTACCTACAATATCTCACTGCTACTTTTATTTGGCTCTTGAGAACTCAGTCACCAAAGATTATGTCACAGAGAAGCTGTGGCGGAATGCTTTCCAAGGTGGGGCAGTACCTGTCGTCCTGGGACCGCCATTAGCCGACTACAAAGCTGTGGCTCCACCTAATTCTTTCATCCATGTTGATGAGTTTGCATCAGTTAAAGACTTAGGGAAGTATCTACAAGAGCTTGCAGGGGACAATAAACGCTACAATGAATACTTTACCTGGAAACATCACTGGAAAGTGAAGTTGTACACAGACTGGCGGGAGAGACTTTGTAAGATCTGCTCACAATACAACAATTTACCTCAGAAGAAGGTTTACGCCAACCTAGAGGCCTGGGTCAATGCTAATAATAATGCTAATAAATCGAGCTCACTTACCACAGACCAATAGCAGCCTTGGGATTTAGGAAACCTCAGCCAAGGACACTCTGTAAACATGTATATGTACAGAAAGCGAACATGCTTTAACTGCTGACCTCACTAGGGTTAAAAGAATAGTCTAACAATCTTATGAGAATGGCTATTCCTTTAAATTTATCGCAGGTAATACATGTATGATTTGATGATGTTTATTTCATGCCCATCTTCCCTTGCAAGTAAAAACAATGGTTTACATAAATAATGTGTCCGTTTCATTGCAGGAGACGCTCAACTTCCTCAAAACAAACGTAGGTATTTTCAGTTAGTGTTTTTTTAGATGTTTCGTTGACCAAAGACTCGCTATTCAGTTCCTTCGATGGTTATAAGTTAAGACGTTGGACTCTAAGCATTAGGCCAGTTATTAAACTGTAAGTGCACAACCAACCATGAGCATGAACTTTACTGGAGTAAAAAAGCAATACTTTCTTTGGACATGCGTCTCAAGACATGGACAGTTAGTCAGTTTTACTTGATTACTAGATGCAGATATGCATTTAAGGTTATATTTTGATTGAAAACATCTCAGTTTAGCTATCTTAAAATATAATCCATTTACAATCTGTTGAGAAAATGTGTCCAATAGTTATGATTGCACAAGTCTAAAATAAGGCAAGATTGTTAGAATACTTAAATACTTTTAAAGGGTTGTTTCAATGTTTTGATATGCAGAGGCATCTTAAGTCAGTTGAGGTATAGGCAAAGAGTGAATAAATGACATTTAATGTCTAAACATGACAGTCATCCAAGTAAAACATATCTTAATACAAGACCAGACGAGAGAAACACTCCACTAAGCACACAAACTTGTCTCAAGTATTTGGTGTTATTCAACATTTCATAAACATAAAAATCCTTTACAATAAAACAAAACTAGTATTGAAAAACAGTTCGACAGCATACTTGATCCGGGTCAGATTCGACCTAATTTCATAATTCACCTGAGACGTTGAGAAAAATATCGATTGTGTGCAAATGGCAGATTAGCAGCTAAAACACATGTGAGTAACAAGTTATTAATTATTACTTAGAATCTCACAACCCCCCCCCCCACCCCTTAAAATGATGCTAAAGACTGATAAACAACTGTTAGGCCAAAATCTGTGTTCAGTATACAAGCGGGGCATTTTCTTTTACAGATAAAAAATAAAATTAAAAAAGATAATATTCAACAATACAAAAGCAACTTTGTGCAAAAACGTGGGGAAATGGGAGAATTTCATTTCATTGAGGCAGATCAGACAAATACAGCAGCTGCTCTATTCAGATGAAACAAAGAAAGTATTGCACAAACATTGACAAACTGTCGATGGCGGTTTTGGTTTAAATCCCCTGACATTGTGATCCCATTGACAACCAAGATCTTTCCTCACCTGCACCACAGAAAACCTGCCCAGGATTTGACAAAAGTGGAAGGAATTCCCCGGCTCTTTATCCCAGCTCACATTTACAACCACATTCTCATCCAACAATTGGACCATGTATTGTAGCAAGTTAACATCTGTACCAAATCTCACTTTAACATTGTTCTAAACCTGCAATGATAAACAAAGCCTGTTGAATAACTTACTATGCATTATCCAAGAAAACAAAAAAAAGGCATATTCAGTTTAAATTTCTCTTATTTTGAAGTTGAAGCAGTTGTTGAGTTGCAGGTAATGCTGGAGTTGCAGGCAACATCCTCTTACAATGGTAAGCGGATGTTGCCCATGGCAGTTTGATAAATTTCCCCACTTGGAATGTTTCTATCCCACGATCTGACGTGATAAATCTTAGCGGCTCGGCTCCAGCTTTAGTTGAGATGAGACAGAGAGGCGTGGGAAGGCAATCTGTGGTTCTGGCCTACCTGAGGACCTGAGTTTATCCAGTCAGGTGACTAACTAGTCCGGGGTGCAGGGCTTGTTTCAGGAGGTCAGGCCGATGAAGCGGGGGCATGTAGAGTGTAGGAGGGGCACCGTGGTAGCTGGAAGCAGGGTAGCCCTGGCTGGGAATGGAGGAGGTGACCATGTTCAGTGGGGAAGAACTCTGCTCGTAGTATTGGCCGTCGCACTCCTCGTCTAGAGGCAAGGCCAGGCGCTTTCCTTTCTGTCTTCGGTTGCAAAACCATACACGAACAACCTGCCAGGAACGACATTCGCCTTTTAAAATGTGACCAATTACACAGATGCTTCTTTATAACATTTTTAAAAGCAAAGGGGGACCCTTTTAGACTTTGTACTTACATCTCTCTCCAGACCCAGGTCATCAGAGATGTGTGTGATTTCTTGGGTGTTGGGCTTGGGGCACTTGATAAAGTAAGACTCTAGAGCAGAGCGCACAGCTCCCTCCAGACTGGTCCTTCTCTTCCTCTTTCTGGTGTCAACAAATACTCTCTCAATCTTGTACATCTGACAAATAAGAAACATTTTAGTCATGCAGTGTTGAGTAGAGGCTTATTTATAAAGATGTGTATTGTATACATTGGTGTGTGCCACAAATCGAGGTCATAGGTCAAATCATGTTTCTTGTGGCCACTAGGTGGCATATTACACTTCACAAGAGTAGGGGGGTCTTGATCCAGGCTTGCTTGAAAGTTAGCCAGGCCTGAAAAGACCCATGAAGCTTGGGGATCATCTGTTGTCTTGTAAACTAGTCGGCAGATGCCGGAGAAGCAGACTTACATCCTGGGGATTGTCCGAGGTCTCTGCCTCATTCAGCCATCTCTGGAGAAGGGGCTTCAGCTTGCACATGTTCTTAAAGCTTAGCTGCAGAGCCTCAAAGCGGCAAATGGTCGTCTGGCTGAACATCTTACCTACGAGCACATACACACATCAAATCACAATAAACTAAGGGTCATTGACTTTATAGCCCAGACAGCGATGCAAGATTATTTTATGCCTCACTGCGAATCACCTTACGGAATTTTGTTTTCTTATACAAGATCAGTTGCTCCTTTTATTAGGGCGTTTGGTCCCAATTAACTGATCTACCTCCCAAACTAGGTCTACCTGGACTTCCATACAGTGTTTACAGAGCAGCTCCCAGATGGACCATAAAGACTGGAGTCTCAGTTATGACATGACAATTTATCATCAGCTTTGCATCGTCTGACGCTGACCCTTTGTTATTTAAAAATCACCTGGGTTTAACAACTCCTACTCCTTCATTTAAAAATAATAATAAAACAAACATGATATACACCAGTATCCCCATCTGGTAACCAAACTCACCATAAAGGTTACCCAGGGCAAGGCCAACATCAGCTTGAGTGAAACCCAAGGTAATGCGCTTGTGCTTCAGCTCCTTGGCGAACAGCTCCAATTCTTCTGTGGAAAGATTCTCCTGAACAGGAAAAAATGTAAAATAAACATCAAGATGGCAGAAAACATCAAGATTTGACAGAAATTAGACATTTATGCGATTCAAGTTGCATTGGTAATCACAATAAGACAATTGGAGCACTGATTAATGGCTGGTCTTACCTCCTCCGAGTCGCTGCACCCGCCGCTGGAGGACCCGCTGCTCCGCGTGGAGGAGGCCGGGTTCTGCGTCTGGGGGCCGGCGGCAGTCTGGGTAGTGTTCACGCTAAAAAATGCGTTCCCTGGTAGCCCGTTGCTTGGGGGAGAGGGGGACATAGACGGTGAAGATGCAGATGATGTTGAGGGGTTTTGGTTACTGCTACCCGGGGGTGTAATGTGGCTGATCCCGGGCCAGAAGGACGGGTTCCAGGCCGGAGAGTAGAAGACTCCATGGGACATGGCGGCGGAGGCTGGCGCCGTCGGGTACTGCTGCACCTTAATCTCCGTGGAGTAGTCATTGCTGGTGTCCTTCTCAGTCTTTATTTCGGTCAGTTTGATTTGCTCCCGGGTCTCGGCTATGGGGGGACTCAGGTTTAGAGGCTGGGTAGCTGCTGTTACGCCGGGTACCTGGCCGGTGTACTCGTGCGCAGCGAATGGATACCAGTGCTTGGGTTGCCCAAACTCCCCAGCCTGAAGATCGGATCCCCTGTAGTCACTGGTGACGGGTGGGAAAGGGAAGAAGGTCTGCGCGGATGCTGGTGTGATGCCACCATAAGCGGCCTTGTTGTAGAAGAGGCCCGGGTCTGGCAGGACGCCGTGGGGAAGCTGGAATGACGCAGAGCTCCCCGAACCCTCATGACCCAAAACATGGGTGCAAGGGTTGGTCCGACTGAAGTCATACGGCCGGATTTGGCACTCCGGACTCTGCGATCTTTCAGACATTTTCCAAACTGCGTGAGAACTAGTCAACAAGTCCGAAATTAAAAGTTGAGAGGATGATAGAAGAAGCAGCTCTCCAAAAAGAACCCAGCACCTCACCACAAAAAGTCCGTTTTCTTGAGGATGGGGGATATTATGCAAAAATGTAGACCTGAGCAGTTGTCGTTATGGTGAATAACCACCAATACGCCTACGGCTTAGTCCATGAAGTTCTTACTTTAACTCTAATCACCTCACCTTCAAGCTCAAATGCTCCTCTCCGGCCTCAGCTCCCACAAGTTTTGCTAATCACAGCTGCGGGTATTGGCGATCGCCCGAACTCTTCACCCATTGGCTGGCGAAGACAATTGCGCACAGCTGATGGTGCATTTGCTGATGACCTTGATTCTCCCCAAAGTAGTGGGCGTGTTTTCACACACACTTTAAACCATTCTGCTGCAGACCAACTATGTGTTTAGCTTTTCTCAAGTGATTTTGGAAATTTATCGTAACCATTATACAGAAACATATCAATAATTCAACAGTGTTAAGTCAACTTAAAAACAGGTATATTTACATTGCTAAATAGGCACGAGTCACTGCTCCTGTAAATACATATTGTAACACTATAACGTGCTCACCTCATACATTAATTATAATGCTCGGTTTGTTTAAGTTATTCCTCTTTAAGGACATGGCTTTGATATTAAAATCCCTGGCATTTAGACCTGATTTAATGTAATCACTAACGTTTCAACTGAAATAGATTGGTATCTGTAATAAAGACAAATTAAGTTAATGAATCGAGTCGCATTTACTTTGAAACAATCAGATATGAGACTAACTAACTAATGTTTTGAGAATATTTGGGGGACATATAAGGAAGTAAAAATGTATACTGGAAATTACCTCAAAGTATTGTTTGGAAAGCATGAGATAAGCAGAATTGCATGATAAGCCACACTAAGCCTTGATGCACTTTTTAAAAGAAGTTAAAGAGTTATGTCTCAATACTGCTGTGTCAAGATGAATAGCTATGTATTTGAGGTTGCCAGTAAACGCTGCAAAACACTGAGAAATAGGGGCTACTTCTGATTCCGCATTTCTTGCCAAACTATGAATGGAAAAAAACTGAGAACTAAATCATAAAACCACCCAACAGCATTCAGGTGAACGTCTCCCATTCACCCTTGATCGATGGTCGTTCAAAAGCCTGGATGGCCGGAGCACTGGTACAGATGCGCTCCCCCAATGCGAGTCGTTGGCTGCAGATTGCGGCAGGAAGACACACTGCGGGAAGGGAGAGGGGGTGCCATTGTACGACCTGGCCCCGGGGCACCCCGTGGATTTCAGATCCCGAGTTGCGATGGTCGACCATTAGCTCCTTTTCAGATTGGAACAATAAGTCTCAACCCTTTGATTCAACAAGATTCCGCCCCACACCCACCTCCTCCTGTCTCACCCCCCTCCCGTGCTCTGAAACAAACACCAGGCTGGAGTTTCCCCCTGGTCTGCAGGTCCGGGGTTCATTGAGGAAACATACATTGGCTTTCAGTTTGATATGGCCTAAAGGTCCAAAACTGGTCTGAGGACTGAGGTGCTGTGGTCAAATGCAATAATCCAGCTGAGTTTGAATATATCTTCCATTTTAATACGAATGTGTATCAGATTCATCTTTGTTGACGCTTGTGTAGCAGTTATCTGTTTTATTGCATTGGCCTCTTACAATTAAGTGATACTCATAGTGAAACATTTGATTATACAATGATGCTATTTTTTCACCCAAAAAAAGTGTGGGATGGAATAACACCAGAATAATACAACAGCCTAGTCTCGAAGTATAGCAGAAATATATTGTTTTGCTACACCTCATTTATCTCTCGTGGCCACAGCTTGCAAACAGCAAGTTATTAAAATAGAGACACCATTTCTTCTTCCGAGTTTGACGAATGAACTCACACTATAAATAAGCGGTCAGAGGGACTCTGCCCTCCCAGATATAAAGTTGCATAGGTCCAGGAACAGGGAACCTGAGGGGGAATAGCTTAAAAGACATCAAACCCCAACCATACAAGCATTGTTCTGGGCCATGGACTTGGGGGAATAATTGTCATGCAAAAGACAGACAGCAAGAGAGATAGCAGACTACAGGCAGGGCTTCAGAGAGAAAGGGACAGCAGAGCACAGAGCTCTCAGGGTGTCCAAAGGAGGGAGGGGAGGGGGGATTGTGTTGAATAGCTCAGTACAGTGAGGAGGAGATGTGTGAGGGGAGTATCTGGGTATCCCCCCCCCCCCCCCCCCCCCCCCCCGCCCCCCACCCAGTTGTCTCAGATCTTGTCTTTAGTTCTTTTTAAGTGGCCTCTTCAAGACACCTCAGAGATCTGCTCGCAGGGCAAGTCCAGTCAAACAGAGAAAGGGAGAAAGTTTCAGATAAAAGAAAGCCTGTTGATGTAGCAGCAGTGTGAATGTGTTGCACACCTCAACCAATCACACCACTGGAGACACTACTTCTACCATAAGCAATGTAACCAAACCAACCCCCAAATAATCAGACCGCCTATTGCTCTTTACAATGATTTGATGATGATCTTTATTTCTCCTCCTTCACACCTACTGTGGGCTGTGTGCATTGAAAGTAACGTTTGTGCATTCGTGTGTGTGTGTGTGTGTGTACGTGTGTGATAACAGACTCAGAGGGCCTGTGTGGTCCAGCAGTAAGGAACTTGTGAGACGATCTCTGAGCTGGTTACAGCTTTGTGTGTAAATGTTTTTTTTATTGACAAATACCGCTGTCCTTCATTTTAGGATGTATGTTTTTTTTTCATGTCAAGACATGTAGCTACACTTGTCATCTCAAGAGATGATGTGTGAGTTTCATTTAGGGGGCTGATGTGGTTACTAAATAAACACTTCAGAGAAGTGCTGTTGATTAGAAATGCTCCAAATACTGGTGTCAGTTTTTAAGATTCCTAGAAACGAGGGGAAGGTCTAAATATCTGCCTGAATAATGACACTACAATCTAGACAACTAAAATGTAATTCAAGTGCTTTATTGTGATGCGTTTTAATAAAATAAATATGGACATAAGAAGCAGTCTCAGTAAAAAGTTACTGATTTAACAAAGAAATAACCCTGGAATGTAAATACTGCCCATCCTGTTGAGCAGCTCAAACGTCCCCCTCAAACAAGTCTGATGGCTTTTTGATTTTCTTCGGCCCTGCCTTTGATAGCCACCTTTACAGACCCTCCACCCACCCAGGTTTTTATCCGAGGGCCAATGGCTGCCTTCCTTCCAGTGTCCACCGGCACAAAGGGCTTTTAATGGCCCTCGGCATGCGGCTCAATGGGGACAGGAGACTGACCCATCCCCTCCCCAACACACACCGACATACAACCACATACACAAAACCCACATGGAGGTATATGCATGATTTCTCTCTGCCCCTACCCCCAACACACACACACACACACACTAGACAGAAAGTCAGGGCTTGTGGCAGAGAGGCAACACTAAATGTGTCACACTGCGAGGTGAAATGTGTGTGTGATGGCAGAGCTCATCTGAACAGGAAATGCTGACAGCGCCCCTTATTTCATCAACATGTTTTTTACTTAATTGCTCACTAAAGTGGTCTAGGGGCTTGTTTTTTGTGTGTGTTTTTATGGGGAAGTGGATCTTTCAGATAAATGTGTGGGACTCACAATGGTCCGGTCTTGGTCTCGGCTCCGTCTCAACACCTCAAAGTGTTGGCCAGGTCTCGGCCTTGATAAACTCTCAATATGGTCATGAATTGGTTTCGGTGGTCTGGTCTAAAACACTGCCGACACTATCACATACTGTTATGGATCAGCTTCTTTCAGGTGTTAATTGAAGTTATATGATGTTTAAACTGAGTGCCTATAGGTTTTTTATGGCAGAATATTAAAAAAAATGTCTTGGGAATTTTATACCTAAAAGTCAGTCTGAAATATTTGGTATGAAAGTTCGGGATCCCAACTACAATCTAAAAGTAAGTTGTGTTTGACAGCACATAATTAGGTTGTATTGAATGTCCTGAAATAATAATTTCTCACATCATTTGTGTATTTCACTCAACACCAGAGAATGTGATCAAAGTTGCCAACATTCTTTGCATTACGTTTAGACCTTTGTTGCAGCTCTTTCCCTCATATATATATATATATATATATCATATATATATATATATATGTTTAATAAAACATTTCCAATGAGTGTATGTCAAGCACAAAAAAAAGAAGTATTTCCACATGTGGTAAAAACTTTAATTCCAATCCTTGGTCTGCATGTACAAATATCTATAAAAAGTGAACACATTCACTCTTTGTATGTACATTTTGCAGCAAGAAGTTAACTTGGGCCCGACAAGAAGACAGAGAGGAAAGAGGGACGATACAAGATAGTGATACTTACCACCTACACATCCATCAGTATAGTCAATCACCAACATTTCATTCAAGTGCTCATAAGTCACTTTTACTGAATGTTCCTCCTCCAGCAACAAGATGCATACATACAGGAGGCAGAGTAGTTCAGCAAAGCATTGCCATTATTCAAACACAGTAAGTCAAACCATGCAAACAGACATCATCAAGTACTTCATTTTCATATATATTTATATACTATAATCTTAAAATCTTTATGTGCAGCTTATATGACAAGGAATAAAATCGGCAACACCACCGGTAACCACCTTGTGTTGTGTTCGGGAGTTTTTACAGAGGTATCACAGAGATCTGATCTGAGGAATGTGGTTCAGACACTTGCTATGCATGACAAAACAAGGAGAGGGCACCTGTTTCTCAGCTTATGTATGTGTGTGTGTGTGTCTGTCTGTCTGTTGTACACGTCTGCTATTGTATCACATTCTTTGGAAATAGCTGCAGAAATTAAGGAAAGTAACAACGGTGGAGGAACAATCTTAATTCAGAGACAAAACACAGGGACATATCTGGGAGAACTCTGATAACATTATGTTGAAAGACAGGAATGACACAATCAGTGGCAGAAATAAATTAACAAAGAATCCAACATACATTTGTAGTAAAAGCTGTACTGGGGGCAGATATAGTAAAGGGGCAACAAGAAAACAATCATTTTTTTAAATCACCTCTGCCAGGATCCTCCATTTCTATATGCATGCAATGTGAGATCTAGTGGTTTCCTCCAGAGAAGTGGCATGTATACCTGTGTGTAAATGTGTGTGCGTGTGAAGTGTCCAAGATTTACTTGTGATTCCCCATATAATGTAAAGTGGAGTCATCAAACAGCGGGTTCTTCACTTCCATCTCTCCAGTCTGTAAAGGAGGGAAGAAAATGAGTTTTCAGTCATATAACATCCACACGTGTGTGTGCGTGTGTGTGTGTGTGTGTGTGTGTGTGTGTGTGTGTGTGTGTGTGTGTGTGTGTGTGTGTGTGTGTGTGTGTGTGTGTGTGTGTGCCCACCGGTGCAAGTCCGGGGCACTCGTATACAGTGAAGTCTCCGCCCACTTCCTCCTCATCTGATGTGACCTCGGAGTCGAGGACTTTCTGTTCAGGTTTGTTACTGAGAAAGGGAAGGAAAAAAAAAGACAGCGGAGTTAAGGTGAACAGGTGACACGGTCAGAGGAAGTGGTTGAACTCTGCATTAAGACATGAGAAGAGAAAAACATAGAGTGTAGCCAAAAAAGAAAAGAAAACGTACTTTCCCATGGAGAGCATCTGCTGTTTTTGATGTTGGTAGTGATACATTTGAGCGCTTTGGGCCAGAGTCTTATCTCCCATCTGAGGATACAACAGAAGAAGGAAGTGTGGATGACACGTTGAAAAACATATCTCCGGTGCACAATCACATCTTGTTGTTTTCACAGAAGAAGAAGTGATAAATGGAAACAAAGCAAGCTCTAACAATAGCAGTTAGGTGAAGAAAAAGCTGTGAGCTTACAGAGGGAACGTTTGTGGTGGCGGTGGGTACGCCGGCCCCTTTGAACGCAGGGTAGTCCACCTTCTGAGCCAGACGTGTGTCTTTCTGCAACCTGTGGGGGACATTATGAATCTGAGTTTCCTGCAATCCTGTGTTTGGCATTACAAAAAAAACTTTAACGAAGCTCACAGATCTGATGGTACACAAACCTCAAGTGGAAGTCGGCTTTTAAGGGTGATCAATAGGTGTAAATGATCACGATGCGTTGAAACAACCAACATAAAGTGAAACAAATTATCACTGGTCACAAAATGAAAAAAAACTAAACAAAACAAATGTAGTTTAATCAGAGTTATTTACTCTTTCTGTGAAGTGTTATTAAACCAACCAGCAAAGCTTGAGGAGATACTTTGTTCTTCATGACTTTTAGCTGAAAACACATTGATAGTTGAATTAATCTTAAACAGCTGGAGGGGAAGGCTGACCCTTCAATAAAATGTGGAAAAGTGTAGTTGATGTAGTTTTCTTGCTTGCATTGAAAAATGTGCTGCATACTTCAATTTTAATATCATAAAGCCAGATTAAATTAGTTTTCTCTAAATGTATTTTTATTTTTTTTAAGATCTCCAAGAGTGTAAATTATGCACAATTGTGTACATCATAAATACTCTCCACCTAATTGATGACATTCATTTGTATTAATCTATAAGTATTAACAATTGACGTCATGTGGTTCATTATGCAATTAAATCTCAAACCCAGATTGGTCTTTCTAGTGTATTTAATTTGGTTTTGAGAAATTACTCGACAACTAAAAGATCAAATCAAGTGTTCCCTGACGTTAATTGTGCATTCAGGTGTTCAGACTTACTTGATGTAACAGACGGTTGCCAGGATCACTGCCACAGTGCCCACCACCACACACAGAGAGATCATAACTGCAGGTTGATACAAAAGAAAGAGGAAAACAAAGTGGAGCAGAGCGTGTTAGGAGTAAACCATGAGTGATTGAGCGGGAGGCTGATTACTTCCCTGCTGAGACATCTTTTTTTAATGGGTGATAAATATAATTATATCTTCGCCCATTCGCTCATTATGGGTTGTTATGATCATCTTGGGTAAAATGATATGCAACGCATATAAACATACTGGGATGAATAGAATCAAATGTTCAGTTGAGACAAATGAAGATCAGAAGTGATACAATCTTGCTGGCAAACATCCTGACAGCAAGCACTAAACTGCTTAACAAGAGACGAGACTGACAAATTGACCCACATCTTAACAATGTGTCATTTGTTAAATTGAAGTTTTTATCCACCATCTGCTTGTATCATTATCTCGTACCAGCACTGAGTTTCATACCATCCGGCGTTCACTTCCTGGGTGCAGTTAAGCCTTCTAGTCTGTGTTGAGGACATAAGATCATACTCACTGACAATAATGTTGTCCCTTTTGGATGCTGGCACAGCTATAGGACCAACTCGGCCCCGAACTCCAGTGGCCCTGGGCTGGGGGGTCGGTGTGTTGGGGAGCGCAGACACTGCAGGGGCTGGAGTGGTGGCGTTGAGGGTCTCAGTGGAGACACGATCCTGGCTTGCCTGTTGGAGTCTGAGGGAATCTGTCCTGCTTTTATTATCATCTGCTTTGGCCACTGGAGAAAGTCAGGAAGACACGAATAGAGTCATGAGGGGAAACCACAATAACATATAAAAGAGCATTTGGGGATAATATGAATCACTGAATCACTTAAAAATACTCTGTATACTAGAAGAACTTGAAGTAAACCCCACACATCCAAAAAACAAACTGTTTCTTTTTAAAATTGCGCTCAAGGCTCTTACCAGGATGTTTGGATTGTCTTTGTGGTTTGATCTCTGTCACTTCCTGTTTTTCAATGATGGCGTGAAGATAATCGATCTCTTCATCCAGGTCAGGGTAGAATACCGGTTTACCTACAGACAAGATTTAAAGTTACACTGATCAACTTCTACCTTAATTAACTCAAGTATAAGTATAAGTTAAAATAAAATAAGAAAGGCAACAGGAAATACAGATTGCACGTAATGTTGTACCACTTGTGGTGACACAAAAGGCTTCTTAATATAGACAAAGTACCACACACATAACACATAACATAGAAATCAGTTACTAACTTCTGATAGTGACTCCATATGCATCACAGGGCAAAACACCAATGACCAAAGTTCCCATATTAACAAATATTTAGCCATAATATAATTAATAACGTCCAAATCTTCAAACAGAAGAATTTTATTCAGGGGGTGTATTTCATTATTCTTTTCACGATCTTATTCTGTTAATTAATCTGCAGATTTCTTTCTTCTTCGATTAATCATTTGGTCTATAAAATCGGTGGAAAATAATATCAAAAATTATGAATATTATTATTAAGAAAAGCCCTTTGGCTTGAAAATAATATTTTAACTTTTAAACTTGTATCAACATAGTTTCACTAAATAAGTAATCAGCTCTAATTTTCTTAGTTGTTGTACCAACTAATTTCCCAGAAGCTTGAGGTTCGTCTTTTCTGTCTGAATTTTTCAGCGTGGCCACTTTCATGATAACTATTGAGTGCAAGAAAGGGAGCACATGCACGCGGTTTAGCCTCATATCAAGGTGTTTTTCAGGGTCTTGCCTCTGCAGTGATGAACAGGGAGTGTGCCCATGTGTGTTGTTTGTTTGTGGACTGATAAAAAAAAGGAGACAATACTAAACCGTTGTTAACAGCCCTTAAGGCCAGACAGTGAGCCGCATTCCTGCAGTACTGCCGAGGTGTCCAGGGCGACCAGGGCCGAGAGTGTGTGTGTGTGTGTGTGTGTGTGTGTGTGTGTGTGTGTGTGTGTGTGTGTGTGTGTGTGTGTGTGTGTGTGTGTGTGTGTGGCCGGGGGAGGAAGCACCATGGGGGGCCGGAGCAATCAGCCCAACTTTGGCTTCACTGAGTCTCAGTAGCTACATTCACAATAGATCCCATAGCTCACCGCTAATGGCGGTGATCAAAGTGCTATTTCCCTTCATAAAAGTTACCCTGCAATATATCAAATACAAAATCATAGGTATTTGAACGCGAAGCTGGAGAGCCAGCAAGTCATGTGAAAAGAAGAATACAAAAAATAAGAAATGGCAAAAAGCTGAAGTTGCTTGCATTGCTTGCTAAAGTTGATGACCCATTCAGCATCATTTACCAAAACTTGTTTTGATTGCTGTAGAAGCCAGCGCAGATAAATAAATGATCAGTGCGGAGGAATCTATCGGCCCATTTTGACACCACCTACATTACATTAATGATTACATTGTCGCGTTCGCTCCAGAAGGCCAGCCATCTGGCTGAGCTAATGTGTATGATATGACATGCCAGCACTTTCACTGCCTGCTTTGTTATTTTCTTACCCCCCTCCTCTAATGGCCATTTAGTGCACTCCATGGCAGGTGTCTGTGGAGGCGGGATGCACCATCTGTATTTTGCAGGTGGTTGAGAGCTCCAACTGTGCCCGCGTGCTCACCAGGAGCATGTTGTAATACAGGATTACATTTTAGGAGAAAAAAAAAAGATGAGCTGTTTATCGTGTGTTTCTTAAGGGTGGATTTATTTGAAATCAGCAAGGAGATGGTTAAAAATGGGCGAGCAGTGTTTATTGATATGGAAATCCTCAGGACCCTACCGAGGTCGAAGTTGATAATTCACAAAAGAAAGGCGGTGATGTTCTGTATGCGTGTGGTTTGTCACACGCCGACTAAGCACGCATACCTCTCCTTGTGTAAGAGAGTTTTGTCACCGGCTTGATAATGACCCATAACCTCTTGAGAGGCACCCAGGGGGCAGTTGGGTACAACAAACAAACAAACAAACAATAAACAGCTCAACAGGGATCGAGGATCACACACACACACACACACACACACATCTGTGCTGTTCTATTTTCCCTCTTAAAAAACATTCACCTTTCTTCCTCCCCCCAAACCACAAGCACGAACGTGTCTCTCGCCTCCTGCCCCCTTGTGCTTGTTTAACAATTCTAAAATACAAGTACGGGTCCATTTACCATTTAAATCAGACACTTTTTGATCGACATTAATGTGGAGATTTGACTGCAATCTAAACTCACTAGATTTTGTCGACTAATCGTTTATTTTATTTTAAAATCGATAGATCTGGAAGAGTTTCCCTACAAAAGCACCATTTTAAATCTTGTGTTTACCAGAGTCGAGTTCTTAGAAGTAGAAGGGCCAGTTGTAAGTGATCACCGGGCCTCTCCCTCACAATGAGCATGTCATCATCAGTCCTTTCCAAAGATTATGGATCTATACTCGGTGTGTCCTGCTGCCCTCTAGTGGGAAATGCAATATGTGGCGTACTTAGAAGGTTGAGAGAGACAGCCAGAGAGACTTCAGGTCTGACTGACATCATTCTCAAAGTCTCTGAAACCAGAATCTTGACCGACTCCACAGATAACAAAATATAAAACAGGGCCGGCCTCTTTCAGATCTGTCTAATTCCTGTGCTCCTTCCACAGTGTTTGGAGGAGAGGCCCGATAGGCGAATTAACGAAAACAGATCGACAAGGTCACAGTTTAAACATAAACTCGTATCGACTTTGTTAGTCAGCCTGTTTCGAATGAGGGAGTGGAGCACAGTTAAAATGTAATTTTGCCCATAAAATCTAAAGTTGATAAGTTAGTGCAGTGGCGCTGCCTCCACCTGCTATACAAACTTAGTCACAGATGAAGTAAAAACAGGAAATCTGTTCCAATGTTCTCACCTTCAGTAAACAGTCCCGCCTGTCTTTCATCCATCGTTTAAAATAAATAAATTCAGAGTCATCTATTTAAGTCAGAACTTCAGTTGCCATTGCCAGTATCTGCTCGTAAACCTGCCATGGCCTCTTAATTTCTACAATACTTTCAAAATCAAGGGACAATGTTGAAAATATAAAATTAATTCGTTTTTCAAAGAACATATTTGTAATATCTGAAAGTTTTTTCTTCTTCTAAGAACTCATTTTGTTTTTCAAAGTAATCTAAAAAATAAAAATAAAGTATAAGTATAAAGCATTTCATATATATATATTTCATGTATTTAAATGTATTACAAAAAGGTACATTTTATTCTAAAAACAAAAATAACTTAATGAAAAAAGCAGCCATTTACTGCAGGTGTTGTCCCCATCTATACACGACCACATGAGCAGGTCTTAGCTGCTGTAACTGCGGTTACTTCTCTTACTGAAAGGTGGTGAAGGTTGAACTGAAAGCGTACGAACTGCAGTTGTGGAACTGGTGGCTGCTTTCTACTCAAACAAGACGGAAGTGTTTTCCGACAAGATATTTTGATCCTGTGGCGAGGCACCTGAGCGGCTCCCTCGTAAGAACATTTTGCACATTTTAAATGCATCAATCTGGTGCACTGTGACAGCAAGAGTAAGAGGCTAAAAGTATGGAGAAGTAGCTGCACGCCGCTGAGGAGGAAATGCACAAAGAGAGTCAGCCAGCCATGAGAAGTGTAAACATTATGGAACTATGGTGGAGTAAAATATACTATATTAATAATAATATAATTAATGGGAAACACTGAGGAAAGTGTTAGCTTCAACATTCTAAACGTTCAAATTGTTTGTTGTGAACATGACACTGGGCAGTTACAACCTGTGACTGTTTACAATTGTAAAAAGCCACAAAAATGTCACGTTGGAGCTATTTGACAGAATGATTGTGCAAAGTGGAAAAGCATTATGTGTAGAAATGATGGCTACAACATCAACAACCATGAATCTGTATGTGACATGTTTTACTTTGAGATAAAACCAAGTGATATCAGAGGGTGATGCCAATCATGTCACAGGTTAAAAGCAGTATATATATATATATATATATATATATATATATATATATATATATATATATATATATATATATATATGTACCAAGTGATACTGTATGTTTACCAATGGCAGCACACGCCTCCATGTCAATATATATATATATATAAAATGCATGCACAAAAATAGTCTGTAAAAAGGGTGACATGGAGACAGCCCTGCCTTTAGCACATACACAATTTCCCTGCATATAAAAGAAAACATACAAGTCGCATACTTCGTGCGGCGGCTGAACAAAGCACACGGCTTCGAGGCATACTGTATGTTTACCAATGGCAGCACACGCCTCCATGTCAAATACAAGCAGCTCCTACTTTCAATAGAAAGTGCTGCCGGCCTCAACCATGTTCATCCTCTTTGAGTTCATTTATGTAATGTTGACATTTTAGATTCCTTACAGAGGGGTTTCCAGTGATGAAAATAACTTTGAATTCCTGCAATTTACAAGCAGTCAAAGTGACCGACAAGCACAAGACCACAGACATACAACAATGTGCGACACAGAGAAGCATTGATGCAGTCATTTTGATTGTAAGACATAAGTGTGGTTTAGAGGAGAGGACGTTGGGAAAAAGGACGAGCATCGGTTCACATTTCAGTGAAAGATGTGGTGTTACTGCAAGGACTGGAATGGGCTCAAAGGATAAGAGCCGTGACATTACAGGGAAGAGAGAACGCTAAACAGAGAAGGAAGGAAAACCAGGAGGAGAGTGATGAGGTAGAATCCTGGGTGCTGCGAAACAAGGATGACGTACTGATAGTTCCTGCCCTCTAGTACAAAAATTAAATGATGTATTCCTTTCTGGCCCTCATAAACATGTCAGCATCCAATTCTCTCAAAATGTGTTGTGTTTGTGATATTTCTGTGGTTATTCTATAGAACAGTAGAAACGCTGAAAATTCCACCTGACGCATTTTCTGACGCGAGCTGTGCTTGCTGACAAAACAATGTCGAGCGTATATGTGCGTGAGTGGGACAAGTAAAAGAAAAAGAGAGAGAATGAACCGACTTCTATTACGAGTGGGGGTGCAGGAAAATACTGCGTCAGAATCAACAGTTTTGATAATGTGTATTTTCCATGCTTTAGCAAGTGCACGAACATTTGAGATAATCAGTTGTTTAGTCCTGAAAACACAGCCATTAAATTGTTATTTGCAGCGTTTGTTGCTGCCAAACAACCCAGGCAGCAGCTGGACTGCAGAGTCGGGTTTTGATGCATTCTGACAAACCAAATAAACCAAATGTGATTTCATCTGTTCATTTCAACATTGTGCGTGTGCCCGCGTACATGTGTGAAAAAGAGTCAGAGTTGGTCTCCCATGCGGATCACAGTGTGCTGTGGTCTCTCCGGGGTTTATGTAACCACTCGGGAGCTTAGCTGAGGCTTATGATGTGCTGGATTCACAACACCACGCAAACAAAAGCGTCACACATGAGGTACAATCCCAAGTCTGAATGACTGATCAGGTTCTATCGTCATAAAATAAACCCTCCTCTCTACTTCTGCATGATGTGACCTTTCTCTCCAATACATCCTCACACTGATCTCCTTCTCCTGTTTTTCTTCTCTCTCTGATGCCGCCGCCAATAATCTGTTGTCCCAAATTTGTATCCTCTCCTGACGCAGACCCATCTAAATTATTAATCCTACACGTGCCCACCGACAGACATGCCAGTGCACTCAAATATACACAAGATGTTTAAATTTCTCTTTCTATTTCCGCAGCGCCACAGAAACACGGTGAGCGTGCCAGCAGTGCGATGTCATGCCATGGGAATCAGAAAAATATGATTTATTGTTTTTGCCGCTTGGCTCTTTCGTTGAATTAAATTAGATTCGGGGATGGAGATGAAGGGCAAGAGAGAGAGAGAGAGAGAGAGAGAGAGAGAGAGAGAGAGAGAGAGAGAGAGAGAGAGAGAGAGAGAGAGAGAGAGAGAGAGATGGGGTATGTCGTCTAAGTGATTAAAGCCGGTGCGGGGGCGGTGTGTGTGTGTGTGTGTGTGTGTGTGTGTGTGTGTGTGTGTGTGTGTGTGTGTGTGTGTGTGCGCGTGTGCGTGTGTGTGTGTGTGTTGCAGACGCAGCAGGGGCGGATAAAAAAAAAAAAAAAAAAAAAAAAAACACAGGATCAGACCGTACCATAGTTGTCAGAGATATAGATGGAGGGAGAGCGAGGACCACAACAAGGACATAGAGACAAGATAATTGGACAAGAACAGAGCAAATTAGAGGAGCTACATGAGATATGGGAAAGGAGGAGAAACAAGGAAGCTAAGATTGACGGGGGAGGAGAAGGAAGGCACAGCAACTGAGAAAAAGAGGTGGAGTGGAAGAGAGATGTGGAGGATGCGGAGATCGACTGAAAATAAAAGAGGCAGTGACAGAGACTGGATGTGCAGCGAAGATGTGAAGGAAAGAACGGCAGCAAATCAGTCAGTGCATTTACATGCACGCTTGTTGGAACTTAAGCAGGTCGTCTCTGTTGAATTGAGGTCGCAATTTGTCAGTATTAGTCAATCTTCAATTTACTCTCGTCAAGCTTAATCTTTTCTGTGTTTTCATTCAGAAATCAAACTAGTCATCAAGAGCACAAATGATGTTTTCTCAATTAACTGCTTTGTCTACAAAAGGCGACGTTCATTCCTTGTTTCGTCCGAAACAAAAGTCCAAAAATACAAAGATACTCACTTTGCAATGATATTAGACAAAGAAAAGCATCAAATCCTCACAAGCCGGACCCAGACAACATTTGACATATTTGCTTGAAAAAATGAACTTAAACGATTAGTTGATGATTAAAATGGGAGCTGTCATTTCAGCTCTAATCCGAACAGAAGTAATGCTTGTGTTAAGTGTGTCAACTGACTGCATGCACAGTAAAATCAAAGAAATAAAGATTGAAATATACAAAACATTTTATTCTATTTCTTGATAGTATTTTCAAATGTTAACCTGCAGGCTACCAGACAGCATTGTAAATGTAAAACAATGACCTTATCTTACCATAACAAGGTATTTATGCGCATATAAAAACACTGAATGAGGTAGCCGGTCAGTGTGAGTATAAGAAAATCTGGGGAAGGGCGTCCTCTGTGACTTCCCTTCTTTCTGCGTCAGTTCAGTTCACCAATAATGTGATCAAATGAAAACCAGCTTGTGTGTGTGTGTGTGTGTGTGTGTGTGTGTGTGTGTGTGTGTGTGTGTGTGTGTGTGTGTGTGTGTGTGTGTGTGTGTGTGTGTGTGTGTGTGTGTGTGTGTGTAGTGATTGCAAACCTGCATGAGTGTGTTTGTGTGTGTGAAATGCTTAGACCGTATAGTTCATACCATGCTGATGGTGCCTCTTCCTCACCATGCAGCGACCTTCCTTGTTCTCCTCCAATGGGGAGAGGCAGGGGCCACATCGGGAGGAGCCAGGCCTGCAGAAGTGGCGTCCATCTTTAGCACAGTCTATATGGTGAGGGCACGTACTGCCAGCTGGGAGAGAGAGAGAGAGAGAGAGAACACACAACAGTTTCATTAGTATCCCAACAACAATAATGTGATGCAGAAATGGTGCTTTTAATGAGGCATGCTATAAAAGAGAGAAGTGCTATAAAAGCGCTCTCAATAAGAGATGCTTCAACTTTACAACAAACGCTTACATCAGTGAATGTATCAGCTCTTCTGCCTCATTCTGCGATGAAATATCTGCCCTTGAATAGAGCCACTGCTTATGTCAGAGTTACGTCACAGCATCACTGAGTTTTTTTTAAAAATCGTAGTTTTTACTGTAACCTCATCAAGGCTTCCATATGGCCAAGGTTAGCCAGAAGGTTTGGACAGTAATAAATTTACATTTTGAATCGTTTTACTGCACGACGCAATGTGGTAAGCACCACTCGTTTGACAATCTGAGTCAGGTTCAACCAGTAAAGGAAAGACTGATCTTACAGAACTGCCCACAATCAAGTTAGATAAATAGACTTTTGATACACACACACACACACACACACACACACACACACACACACACACAAGAAGAAGTGGGTCGCAGATCCACAGTGTTTGGCAGCAGAGGGCAAGAGGAGCACTGGAGTGCAGAGCGGATAATGAGCCCGGCAGAGCTGCACAGCAGGCTGGATAAAAGGTGAACAGCACAGTGGGTGTTTATGCTGACATAACAGACAGGAGGTATATGGAGGAAGAACCAGGTATTTCTGGAGGATAATGGGTCTCAAAGGTCAGGGTTGTTCAAGTCTATAGGTGACTGAACAGTGTAAAAAAAGGGTTATGCTTGGTGGGTATTTAAAGGATCTAATGAAGAGGTCAAACGGGTCTACTGTATAGTTCATATTTTCATAAATGTGTTAATTGACTGTCCGCTGTTGCTGTGATAAATGAGGTGTTATAGATACAATATTGCATCTTCGTCCGAGTGCAGTCACGCCTCCTTTGTAAACCAGATTGTTTCTCCCAATTGCTCCATAAGAGGAGAGTTACACATTCATAACACATGACAGGAAATCGCTGAGGGGGATATCGCAATGACCGCCATGGCAACAAGGCCTGGAACATCAGGAAAGGCGTGTTTTTTTTGTGCAGAAAGGGAGGGTTGCAGCGATGAAGAGCAGATAAAAGAGTTTTCTAAATATGCACGCATCCATTCATCGATTCCTTTTTTCAAAAATAATTTCTTCATCTAAATAAAACTAGACCAACGGTATTTCAAGATTTGATATTTACTGTTGTCTGTCTCTCAGTGTTTAAATGTGCTCATTACTTTGCACTTGTGTGGATTGACTACATATGTCTGACTACACGGATGTACATTGCCCCTTTTCCACATACAGTACTACTGCTGCTGCTGCTGCTGCTTTGTCATATGGGATGATAAACGTAAGTCATTGCACTAAATGCACAACCCTCTTCTTCTGTCACTCACAAACTAACATTTATCTGTTTGCTCTGGCGGGAGGAGTAGTCGACATCAACACCGCACTGAAGGGAGGCTCAGGAGAACCAGAACCCGGACCCCACAAGGCAGACTGTCACTGCTACAGTAAAATAAGAGGTTTATAAAAAAGGATCCGTTTTTGTCTTCAGGGGCCGGCAAAAAAAAACAAACACACAAAATCAAAGTTCCTCGTAGTAGCTTTACGATGCACTAAAAAAGGGAATGTGACAACATTATGAGAGGATTTACCGATTACATTTTTGTTCACAATACCCGTTTCTAAAGATAGACATAAACATCTGTTTTGAACTTTCATCTAATCAAATCCTAAACGTAAATCTTAAAGCTATATGAACTAAAAGCTAAAAAAAAAGAAGAAGTGCTAATCCACGCTACTGGAAACTAAAACATTCAAGAAATATGAAGGAAAATCGCAATCTTTCAACGACGTCACAAATGTGAATGGCAACACCCCCAGACAGTAAAATAAAACCGAAGCCATGCTCATTACACACGGCCATGCGAGCACACACACACCTTGACTCGTCTACACATCGCAACACCGCCAGGGAGATGGGCACACACACACACACACACACACACACACACACACACGGTCAGCCTCAGGGAGGGAGCGGTGGAGTGATGCATGTGTAATCTGAGAAGCGTTGTTTTCTGTTTGTGTCAAAGACGCAGGAGGAGCAGGAGGATGGGGATGTTTGTGTGACATCTACGAGGCCAGTGATGTATTCAGCGCCGCAAAACCAACACGCAGATATATAGACAACTCCTGGAGCGCTTTCGGTCGTTGCTTAAAGTCTTTTTTCTTCTCACCAACAACTTGGCAAAACAACTGTCACTTCGATGTTTAATTGCTGCCTCACCTGCCCGATGCCAAGTTACTCATGTGCTCATTGCTCACTCTGTTAATTGTTTTCTCTCCTCTTCCTCCCACAGTTGTCGTGGCGTCTATTTTTACATGGCACGTGGCTTCCTTTTAATTTCCCTCCAGATATCTATTTCCCATGTTCTTATTGATTTTCTCTAACCCCCATGACCTTATGGAAGACATTAATGTCACTGTAAATAGATTTTAGGGGCGTGTGCCCCTAAAACTTCGTCTTAGTCAGTCGAAATATGACTGAATCTGTTTTTACTCCTTCTGTAAACTACCGTGGTAAGTAAAATAAAAAAATATGTTTGTGATCGAGAGTAAGAATAAACGTTATCAGGTAGGAACCCGATAACTTTTATTCCTACTCTCGATCACAGACATATTTTTTTTTTGCCTTTTTTATTTTTAGAATCCCTTATTAGTCCCACAAGGGGAAATGTATTCTCTACCTTGTGGTTTCAGGACGACCACTCTCCCCATGAGCTACAGCTGCCCCAGAGTAACTGCAGAGTCTGCTATATTCTAAATATTGTTATTTTATGTCTTTGTTGCGTTGAATTCTGCACAGCTGTGATTAGTTCAACGCTGCCCAAATAGATGGCGTAAGCAAGGGAATTAGTACATCGTCTCTGCTGGTATCTTTGAAAACATGCTGCCCAGGCAACACGTCTCTCTCCCTCTTCTTCTTCTTGGCACCCCCTCGAGTCCTGTCGCCAAATTATTCCACCGACCATTGTTTTACGACTCTTTGATCCGACCGGTGACTGTCGGAGGATCAAGGGCTGGCCCCAGATCAGGTGCAGATGGCAGCATTCACGTCAGAGATCAAACAACCCATCCCTGTGTAAAACTCCTTGACCGGTCTTCGTTGTGAGGATTAGACCATTTCAAATAAATTGGTCAAATATGTGACTCACTGATATGTGCGTTTGTATGATTGCATGTTGTTAGGGTTGGAAATCACAGGCTCACTCACAATGTTTCCTACTTCTGGACAAAAGAGACAAACAAGGCTTTAGTCTCTGACTCGAGAGTGAAAGTGTCTGTAGTAAAGCAAGATGCACATCCGACTCCGTATCACAGGAGAGCGTGTTGAGATATTGTTGCAATAATGTCGGTATAATGCATCGCAAGAGACTGTATTTCAGTGGATAGCTGAATCATTCGCTGTATTTGTCCAGACCCCACATATCATCATAAACAAAAAAGACAATTTGTAAATCCTGGCACATAAATGAGTCCCGGGTGTCAAAGACCAAAAAAAAGGAAGAGGCATTAAAACTCCGTTATGAAAGCGAGAAAACAATGTCCTCTATATTTTAGAAATCTGCCGTCTTTATGATAATGGAGCCGGCATCTCAGCACCTCTAGCCAGCACTTGATCTGTTATTCATCACGTTAGATGTTAATATTGTGGAACCAACTGCGGTCACATGAATGCAGATGATTCTTCTTCTCACACACACACGTAACCATATATACACAAACACACACCCGGACACAAACGACTCGATGCGTGCTTCATTATGAATGTGTGACTCACGGTAACGTGAGAAAAAGAAGGGTGGAAAAAGCAAAGCAAGTTTGAAAATTAGGAAAGAGCTGCAGCCCAATCCATCAAAAACTGCATTTATTACTATTCACCAACAGTCGCATGAAAACCTTTTTGTTCCAACTTCATTGTGATACTTTAGTGCACCACATAATGGGGTTGTACCAAATGTCATTTTTCATCACCCTAAATAAAAATAGATGTTATTGTAGTTATATAAATGCAAATCATGGTGCTGTTAGATTATCGTGTTAATAGCCTGGTAGTTCTTTCAGTGTGCCTGCCTCCTTTTGTGTGTATCAAGAAGGAAAGAAGAGAGTTTTTTGTTTTTAATAGACTAAATACCAACAAATATGGATTGAAGCAGAATACATGTTAGATACATTTTGGAAATGATACTTCCATCTCTTTTGAATAAATGTGGACTTTACCTGGCTCTGGTGAAATGTTAGGAGAATTATGAATAATATTAGTGTAGCCAAACTGTATCTGCAACTGTGCAGACATATTGTGTTTACACAGAATAAATTATCATGCAAAAAAAAAAAAGAAGGCATGTCAACATTGTAAATTATGCTTCAAAGCTGCAAACTTGTTGGTACAGCCCTAGAGCTTGCGCAAGTAGATTTAAATATTATTATTTTACCAAACTCAGAAATACTAAATGTAACTTTTTCTAAACACAGCTGAACCCATGAAGATGCTCGTCGTGATAATTATATGACAACGCAGCTCAAATCTAGCGGCGTAACAAAGGAGCCACACGAGAGAATGCCAAGTTGCCTCAGGAGGGCGGCCCTGCACCAACAAGCCTCCCACGCGGTGCCAGTGCTAATTCGAAAGCTCAATCAAGGAGGAAAATAAATACAAAACAAGAGACAGACAGGGAGATGGAGATGGAACAGACACGTTCCTGCAGCATATCGGGTCGTTTTGGTATCGGCGAAGACAGCGGAGGTGTGAGAAAACAGTATGCAACTCAGAGACGCAGAAAGTAGTCCTTGGAATGAATGAAAAATGACTCTCTTAAACCATCTGCTGCTGCTGTTGCCAGGCTGTGTGCTCGGCAGCAGCTCTGCCAGAGAGAAGAGCTGAGAGGCAAACAGAGGCCTTGTCACAGCCTGGTAAACAGCCACACACACACACACTTTTTCATGTCGCCATTAACTTGTGCTCCTTCAAGCTGTTCTACAGCTACAGTACAATAAAATGTCACCCAATCTGGAATCGTGCGTGCGCGTGCACGTGCATGTGCGAGTGTGTGTGAGGGAGACTTGGAGGAGACGGGTAGGCCGGGAGGGTCATACACTCCCATTGTGTGCGTTTCCTGACCCTCTGATAGCAGGCAGGAAGTTAGACAAACACTCCAAATCAAGTGGAAACATTTAAGAGCTCTTGCTTGGTGCTCTACACTTGATATATTACCACTCTGTTTATTTCCACATGGATAACTTGTGTGTGTATGTGTGCTCATGTGTCGCTTTTTGTGTAACCATGCTGCTATGCTCCTGTTTATCCAACAGGCCTCACTCCAAAAATGACAAAAACAAACAAATGCCAAGCAGCCCGTTTCTAGTGCTTTGTTTTAATGGGCATCGTTTGGGAAAGGCGCTGATATTGTATGCTGTGAGTCAGGATTAGGCAACATGGCGCTATGCCGTGTGAGCCATAAAACAATATACATTTGTCAGTCAGATATTTTGCCATCCTGATTAAAACAGTTGTAGCTATGCTTTTATCCATCCATGGGCACAAATATGGGATTTGCTGGACAGAAACGCAGTTATACGTTTTTTTTTATGATAAAGTGACAGATTGTTTAAGGATCCATTCTAATAGTTTTAATAAGGGATTAGAAAAACAAACACACTGTTCTGTGTATTCATCTTCTCTAAAGATTTAAATATCATATTAAATACTCATATTGTCTCATAAAATGACATCTGACAGTAGATTTTTCCATATTGCCCACTACTATCGAGCAGACAGAACAACAGAACAATTGTGTGATCAGAAAATCACTTCCGATGAGAAAATTGCTCAGTCAGCTCTGAGTCTTTAGCAAAATAGCGTAAAACGCTGCCACGTAAACTTACATAGCCTCACTTCTTGAAAAAACTGTGTCAGAAAGCCATGAGCCCACATCAAATGACTAAATGTGTGGAAACTGTCTGCCTTATCACTTTCAGTACCAGTGCAATGTAGGTGTTGGGTTCCCACCATAATCAGATTGATTCAGTGACTCATGCAACATTTTCGCCATGCTTCGTGGAAAAATGGGGCATGACTTAGCACCTGCTCAACACAGCCTCATTGTAATGCTGAGGAAGGAAATAGCCGTAGAGGTGGTTAGATGACATGAAGGTGAAAAGGAAGTGAATAGAAAAAAAATAAGTCAAAGAATGTCCTCGTCAAGTTTGTAGAAGGTGGAACAAGTCTTTGTTTCCCCGTCATGTGGAGCCGTCATGTCTCTCCTACGTTATCTCTCCCCGCGTTGGTCCTTTTTTCCCCTTTTCTTTTGCAGCATCTTATGTCATGTCACACATCGACGAGTCCAAATCATTACACGGCGGATAATTACGGTGTCATTATCATGAGCGCGGTGGTAGAGCGGAATACCCCGCAGCAAACAGAACAAAGGTTGAAAGGGACTATACAATGGCAGCAATGTCGGTAAAAGCTTCAGAAAAGACTCTTTTGATATTTTCCAAGGCTCTGGCTTGTCCAGTTGTTGGAATAGTCCGTTATGAACCAATTCCATTATTGAGAGCTGAGTATGCAATAAGTGGATTGACCAATGCAAACTAAAACCCCCAAATTGATTGGGCTGATTTGACTCACAATGACCTCGAACTTAGTTTCTCAATAGCAAACCTGTTGTATTTTTGAACCCGGTGTCATGATGACAAAATAACTTGTTACGGTATCTAGGACAGACAGATTTCTGAGTATGAGCACTACGGAAGAAGTGTCAGACTCTGACATTCCTGGTAAGGATGTGGCGACACACACATGCTAACCTACGCATGCAAAAATCACTGACATAGTAAAATGTCTCCTTTCTGATTTAAAAATCTGAAAATTAATGCATTTTGATTGCAGGATTGGGTTGAAAAATAAAGAAGAAGACAACTGTCGTTACCACGATGAAGATTAAGGGTAGTACTGAAACTAAAAGGAGAATAGTGCCTTTCATTCCAGCTAAACCGTGCTGACTCTGGCTTGATCCGATGTCTGGAAGCGCTCTGTAAGTTGATTAATTGTGGCCCTCTCATTTCCTGGAGAGGTCTGGTCGCCGACGGTGCGCTCTCAAATGAAGGTCGGGGAGAGATAGAAAGAAAGAAAGGAACAGAGAGCGAGAGAGAGCGGTGGTTTGAAGAAGCCACAGCAAAGCCTTGACCGACCACTTATTCTTCAGACCTCCAAATTGAGACAACGAGGACCACAATGGGGAAGATCAATAATATCTTTGCTGACTGTTGCAATTGATGGTTACCAACGTATAATCGGGTGATCATTTATCCTTCCTCTCACTGAAGAATGCTGGTAATGTCAAATCCCCTCAAAGACCAGACAAGCTGCAAAACAGATCCATTTGGAAGCAGAGGAAACACTTGTTAGCTTTAAACTATATGTGACTTCCTGGCAGCACTTAGTTCAATATAAATCTAATGTGTGAGGCAGATTTAGTGATTTGCCATCAAAACCTTTTAGATATGGTATCATTATTATTGGCTAATCTGACAAATAAAAATGTCACGTAACCTTTACAGTCTTTTAATTGCATACTAACATAGATCCACTAAATCTCCAGTGACGATACAAATGCTTACATATAAACCCTCATCTTCTTTGTGCTCTTTATACCGCATGCAATGTGCGCCTGTCATTTCTCTTGACTTTCCATAGCTCTCAATCCCATCTACAACGCACGCAGATGACTAATTATGCTGCAGGGCAACAAAAAAGGTGATTGGAAAACACTGCAGCCAGTTGCTGTGTGTGTGAGTGGGTGACTGTGTGTGTGTGTGTGTGTGTGTGTGTGTGTGTCTGTGTGTGTGTGTGTGTGTGTGTGTGTGTGTGTGTGTCACCGAAGATCTTAAATCGTTAAAGGCTAATCCTGGTGGAAGGAAAGGCCGGAGGCAGAGGGTCTCTGAATAATCATCACACCAGCTCAACATGGGTTTGGTGAATGACACGCCTGGCATTTAAACGTGGCAGCACAACAATGATCCGGATGAATTTGAATACTGAGAATTTACGTTGATACAGGGAAACGCTAAAATTAGAACAAGAACATTCATATACAGTAAATTAGTCAAAAAGGGGACTATTCTGCTGCTGATTCGACAGGCACCAATGAGCCTGAATTATACAACATATTCTGCATGTTATGGAAATTCATTCTGTATCTTGGCAAGCAGACGAGGCATCAATTGGGTTTATGGAGATTTTAGACAACTTCAATCCCAAGAACCAAATGTTCCGAGAAAGCTTTCTGGCATATTTACAGATGATGATGCGTTGACGTTTGCTGAATCAACCGACCTGATTGCTATGCATTTCAGGCTGTTGTCACACTCCAGCAAAATCACCCTGAAACCTGACTCACTGGTAATACTGAATGTGCTTTTGGGTGGTTCTGCAGATGCCTTTAATATATTCAACGATATATAAAAGTACCATTTACTTTTTTGAAATCACTTTACTTCACTTGGGAGTGAGAAAACGTGTTGTTTAAACTCAACAAAGTCAAGCAACAGCCCACATACTGACACCAACAACACAACACACTAGCCCGTTCTTTGTGAAACAAGAGGAGTCAACAGTGTGTCTCCATCTTGTACAAAATCGTGATTTCATTCTGACACTGGAAAACTTCTCTATGTCACCAACCCCCCACCCAGATGTGTTTTTCAGCACCGGAGAGGGGAAAGCATGATATTTGGATTGGTTACATTTGGATGAAAAGCATAAAATTGCCAGACTTCACAAATTTACTCTCCAGAAGAACAATAACACCGACACTGCGACACAGCCTCTCTCTCGCCGTCGTGCTTAAGCAAAATTAAGCTGCACCCCCTTATGTGATATTACGCACAGCCTTCAGTGAGCTGGAGTGGAACACGACGACTGCATGGATGGGTTTATGTTTTGCTAGGAAATAGTCCATAAATGCACAAGTCTTTGTCCAGGTCACAGCAATAAATGTCCAGTGGGAGTGTGCGAGTGTGTGACTGTGTGTGTCCTCAGATAAAGGCGAAAGATTACATGTGAAAACCCAGCTGTTGGTTCTCCCACATGGTTTCTGTGTTAAAAGCTCAGAAGCAGATTATCTCCTCAGCCATCATCACCGTGCGGAGACCCATGACACACTCACACAGACTCAAAGACTGCACTCAAATATATTTCCAATATCTAAAACAGTAGTCAGACCATCTTCCAGATTTACTGATGGTCATGCATGTTACAAACAGTTGTCATTTTTCCAAATGTGGAGCAAATTATTAGTTTTTTTGTGTGGCTGCTGCTCAGATTAAGTGAGAAGTAGGCTGTTGTTTTTAAAATGACACTCAGGTAGAGGTATTACATACTGGTTAATCAGCGAATCAAAGCAATACTGAACCAAACCATAAATAATTTACATAACAATCTATATCACAGTATAATAATATGATTTGGTATATTTCCATGGATGTTCTATTGAATTGGACCTACAAATGTACGTGTAATATTAACAGAATACAAATCGGTGAGAACACAAGGAAATACACTGAGTTACCTAAGAAGGAAGGGAATTATCATTTTCTTTGTGCTCTGGTGTCACTAAGACGTACACATACCTGTCTAACCTGTCCACAATTCATGGGTTATCCCATAACTTCATCAGCAGCTAAACTAACACCATAAACAACGATTAAATACATACAAATCCCACGTGTCTCCTTTAAAAATAAAAAATAAAGCATCTCTTGATGCCTTAGTCACGGGTATTCAGGGTCATTTCTTCGTGTTGTTGTGTCTTTACCTGGAAGGCGCGCACTGACGGGGACGACGCAGAGGAGCACCGCGGCGAGCAGCAGCATCGAGGCCCGGCGCAGGCGTCCGCTCAGCGGGCTGCACAGCAGCAGCATCCTGGGGGTCTTCTCGGTGACGGAGAACCGCAGACGGAGTTCGTCGTCATTCCCCCATCACGTCTGGTTTATGCTTCTTATTTTGGTTGTTTCGGTTGTATGCGACAGAGCTTCAGGAGGTAAAGTGAGGCGACACACAGCGATGCACCTGGCTGGCAGAAACGCGACGCAGTCTGTGACACACTGCGCACTGTAATCCGTGGCGGTGCTAAAGATAGCGGAGCTTCAGGGTAGGTGGGGAGGTGAGCTCGTGCGTGCGTGCGTGTGTTTGACATGCTGCCTTCAGTGTCTCCTCGTAAACGCTCAAATATAAATAGGATTTATTACCTAAAAGACAGCAGACTTGTTTTCCAGAGTATTATTATCATTATATTTCCATGTGGACCGTCAGACTGACAATCCATGATCAACCTGATCAAATTTATGAATTGTTCTACTGAAGTCAAACATGACAATTAAACAGCTAACGGAGTAAAACCTGAAGAGAAAATTGTCCAATCACTGACAACTAAATTATGCTTATTGATTTTGAACGTCAGTTTTGGACATGCACCTTTTAAATTATTTGTTTTTATGCCTTTATCATAAGATTAACAATGCTTCTGCAAATTCTTACAATCGAGATGTCATCGTTTCCCACAGTACCTGAAGGCAGCAGTTTACCGAGAGATTACATACAGGACCCAGGAGGTACGTGAGACGTGATGACGTGTAAATCGGTTTATTGGTTTAAATAACATTAGATTATTATGTTTGGTTACATGGTTTACACACCGCTAGAAATGTGCTGATAAAAAGGGATAATCATATTTACATGCTGTTGAGTTTCCACTTTATCAACCAAATATTTATTTATATCAATGTATTCATTAAACAACACAGATTGGCTAATAATGGCCTGATGATGATAGTGTTTGAGGGAGAAAGTTGATTAGCAAGTAGTGTTTGTTTGCCAATTCATCAGGATGTAGCAGGTGCAGTAAAATAATGACACAATACATATTTTATGAATGAACACAATTAAAACAAAATTTAGATTTTCCTTCTATGATATCTTACCATTGGTCTTGTTATTGTTTTCCATACACGTATGTTAACATATGTTAAATGACAGCTGGTGATAGTGTGTTTGCTTAGAGCTGAAAGACCAAACCAAGCAAAGGCCATAATGCATTGACCAGGGCAGAAACAAAAACCTTGAGGCGGCCACCATCACTTGACAGCAGCTGTTTCTGTCAGTTATCAAATATACACTACCACCGGTAGAATATATCAATGTATCTACAATGAATAGTAACAGTATACATGTTTGTAAAACCTCATCTAAAACATACTACCGGGAACGTCATGCATGTCATTTCATGATACAACATGTGTGACTCATTTGCTTTTGTAAGCTCACCACTGTCATTATCAATGACGTCATCTTGAATTAAAACGTGACTGCTGAAGTTCCAGCTATTCCAGATTTGATTACTTCAATAGAAAAAAAAATCATTCCCAAAAGGATATAATCCACAGCTGCTGAAAATGCAGAGTAATTTAAATCTACAATGCAGGAAAACATAGGTAAAAGCTTTGATAATTGTGATTTCAAATTTATTGACAGGAATGCCTCGGCTCACAGTTGGAAAATAAATACAGAGAAGATGCAAAACAGAAACTGGAGTCACGTCATGCATCTTTTTTGGCACTTGACTTTCAGCCACTAAACAACAGAAATTGTAGAGAACTTTTAAAAAAAAGATTCCCATACTTCTTTTCCATGGTGCGTTTCTCTGTGTGAACTGTAAAACACACAGTCCTGAGGTATATACAGGTTGGCAAAACCTCATACAGGTAATGTTACAGTAATCTAACAGTAACGTTAGATTAATATGAAAAATTAACTCAGCAGCATCAAAAACATGTCCACGGTAAAGACATAAAAGAAAATGTACTCTGGCATGAAAAGTGTTTTCCCCCCACACAAACATAGGCTGACATTTAATGTACCACAAAAAAAATTATAATCATGCAACTAATTATCAGTGAGAATGAAGTGAATATGAGGTGATAAAACAAACAGTTCTGCATATATTGAATTGTTACATGAAGTGAATCCTCATAATATATAGTTCAGTTTGTGTAGACAATATACAGGATTCAATAGGCCTTTTCTAGTTTGACTGTTATCATTTTAGATGATGCAAAAACATTGCTGTACTCCAGCAATCTAAATGGACGACTCACTAAATATTAGAATGTTTTTTTTTTTTTTTCAAACCATCCTTGTAGAGTTGTCCGTTTAGGTGGCTTAAAACATTGCATCAGTGCACAATGTAAATTGGACGATAAGTTACTTATTGCAACACACACAAACAATTGCCATAGACGATCATCATACCCGTGTTTCAAAGTGCATAGCAGTCCGGGAGCCTGAAAAATCCAAACTTAATTTCTTAAAATTCATGGTGGTTGATCCTACAGACTTTTTATTACTTGCATGACTTAGTAAAAAGAAAAGAAAAAAAAGGAAGGGTTTCATCAAATAGCAATGTTTTAGCTGAGACTCTTTCTTAGGTGTTTTAGTTATTAAAACACATTGTACACACACACGCACACACACGCACACACACGCACACACACGCACACACACGCACACACACACACACACACACACACACACACACACACACACACACACACACACACACACACACACACAAATGAGTCAACCTAGCAAACTGCATCCACTCTTGAAATTCCCTGAAGATATTTACTAGTACAAAAGAAAAGATAAAGTCCAAATTGGCCCCAGCTCATTTCCTTCATCTTCTACCGTGATACCATTGAGAGCTACGGCAGCTCGCACCACCTGCTGGCCAGGTGATATTCCATTACCCATCACTAAATACTTAACAGTAGCTGTTGAAGTGAAAAGGTGCACTCCACAGTAAAAAACCAACAGCATTGCATAAAAACCTAGCTGAGTACATGTTTGCCTTATCTATGTTTTCCTCTAAAGGTGAGGTAATTTTAAATTCTAGTCAGTGATCTATGTCATTATCACCACGAACACTTGTATGTGCCTAGCAACACTACAGGCTGGGTGTGGGCAGCACCAGCCCAGCCATCTTAACCTACAGCTTTTGGCCTCTAACTACCTAGTTTAGTCTCATGCCATCCCTCAGTTCAGTAAAAGCCCCACTTTGATTCTTTGTCTAATAAATGTAGTACCATCTTTAGGTTTAGGAGTCAAAACAGGATGTGAATGTGGCCATCACACTGCTTTCCTCTCCTCCATCGGTTGTAAACGTGCAGGCTGGGTCAGTTTGGGCTCCATGTAGGCAGTGAGGGGCTCTGAGGCACATGCCATTCAGAAACTGACGAGAAATCAGTGTTAGGAAACTTGACTGCTTCAGGATCAGCAGTGGTCAAGGGTTTGCGGCGGGTCTACTGTTAAAGTTTGCGGTTTTAGAGGAATCTGCTGAACAAGGTTCAGTTCTTTCCTTCTCTGCTGCCTTTGAGCAGAACTGCCGCTGCTGTGGCTGTTGTTGTCCTCTCAGCTCTTCTTCTTCCTCTTCCTGAAGAAACACCTCCTGTTTCTCCAAGACGAACTCCAAGGTGGGCCCTCTGGCTGATCCGTCCTCCAGCTCCCCCTCCTCTGCCAGACGGAGTTTGATATTCATGCCGAGATGTTTTTCTGTCTTATCTGTACAATCAGGATGGCCAATGATTTGCACAATTAGAACAAGAACAGAGAGAGGAATTTCAATTTGATCAAAGAGATCTTTTCAGACTATCACCAGCCTTATCCTTTAATCTTCCACCTCCTGCTCCTCACCATGTCCCAGCTGCCTCTCCTTGGGCAGCAGCAGCACATCCACATTGTGATGTTCCTCCAGAGCCGCTGTGAGCACGGCACCCTCGTGGCTGAACAGGAAGACCAAAGGCAGGGTGATGTCTTCAGTGGAGTCGCCATCTCCAACCATCTGGAAGAGGGGAGTGTCCTCGCTGTTACTTCCCTCGCGGTGGTCTGAGAAAAAGAATAAGGGAGTCATTTGAATTATTTATTTTCCATGGAGGTCCAGCCTTCAGTATTTGAGAGTCATTGAGCTTTAAAGGTGGACTTTAAGAAGAAAAAAAAAGGGGTTTCAGTTCCTCTGGTAATCATCCTCACCTATAAAGATGACTCCTATGGCCCCTGCTTCCTGCAGCCAACGGGCCTTTACAGCAAACATGCATTCACCACGCAGTGCCAGAGCGATATGCCCTTTAAGTGCCACTGCGCTGTCTATTGGCTCACATGCAGTGTATGGAGAGGCTCTCACTAGGCTGCCCTTCACCTGCGGCACAAGAGTTTGAGTGTGTTATTGCAAGTTATTGTGTTGAGACAGAGAGAAGTGAAGGCAAAACAAAACAGGTAGCATTTGCATGGATCAGAAAAGATCTGGAATGTAATTGTTGGAGTGAATGCTTTGGCCTTGTTAAGATCCATCATTTCGCTGAAAAGTTATTGATTTTATAACATTCTATTATTTCGGCACGTTATCATCATCAAACACCTGTTTCTTTTAAAAGCTACTCTACAGGACTTGTTGGGAGCTTTGATGTTGACACTGTATACTGTATTATGGTCACATTGGAAGCTCACCCCGTGCTCCTGCTTGGTGAGGTCCATCCCAAACTTGGCAGGTCCCGCTGTGAGGACTGTCCTACCCAGAAATGGGGGGGATATGAGCTGAACAACATGGGGCAACACTTCCTCCTCCTCCTCCATGCTGTGGCTCACCTCTGCCACAAGTTTTACCCGGTACACTGCTGTATGCTCCTAAAGGGATTCATATATAAAGAAAATCTGTCATTTAAATTCAATGTTTTCCCACGATGTCAAGTGACATGTTTTAGGTAAGAAAAGGACGTTCAGTGACAATGTTATGCTACAACCAGTTACATTTTTATCCCGGTTTATCAGGGCATTTGTGGACATTGGGATAGTGTAAAGATTAGTAACCAACATTTCAGGCATTATTTACAGCCATGCGTGTATTCATTACCGTGACCCAATGTTCACTCCATAAAAGTTGCTCTCGTCCCAATGCTTATAAACCATTTTAAAAAAGCAAAATGAAATGGTTAATCCATTTACTGGGATTGAATGATTTCCTTTCCCACCCTAACTGTTGGGACACCTCATGATACAAGATGATATTTACTGAGCATAGCATTGCTGTTAAGATGATGAAGTAATATGTAAAGCACAGCTTACAACCTTTGTACATTCACGCTGCTCAGTTATTTGGTTCAAAAGCAGGTCATACAATTAACTTGTTTTGACAGCTCCATTGAAGCATGCGCACAACATGAAAATGCATCCGTTTGAGTGCATCATTGGAACCAAAAAAATCAGGTCTTGAATCGGGAACTGAAAACATGTTTTTCATGCTTGTAAAAATTACTGTTTTAAAGGAAATCAAAAAGGGACAACATTTTCTGTTTAGGAGGTCATTGGGACAATGTTGGGGCCTAGAGCAAACCATTAACTGACCGGCAGATCTTAATGTCATGAGGTGAGTACAAAGTAACTAAAATACCTTCCGACTTCCGATTTGTCCAAAGACCTCATTCAGTGGGGTGAGAGAAATACCAATGCTTTTCAAGAACTCTACTGGCTCCATCCCATTATCATGGAGCGGTAGTTCAATTTCCCTGTAAAGTACAAACACACCCAAGTTAAAACTCAAAGTAATCAAGGCAAACTCGTTTCACCAGTGAATTCGCTCTAAAACTGGAGATCCCCTGGAGACCGTGCACATCTTCAAACTTGACCTTCACTTTAATCTCAACTACACACCTGTAAAGTTGTGTGACTGCATCTTACTCGGTTTTGATGCAATTGCAGTGACACAATCTGTCCACAGACAGACAGAAATATAATCACCTCTCAAAGTACTCTTCTGTAGTACTCCTCTGTGGTCGTTCCTACCATAGTAGGTTTTAACCATGATGACTCACAAGGTGAAAAAAATAAGAGCGGTGTGGTCTCATTTAGCCACTCGTTAGCGACCGCCTTTTTCAAGACATGTAAAAGCCTTCACGAGAGGGTTATTTACTGACATTTTTTTTATATTGTAGAAAAAATATTTGAAATCTCTTCAGCTTGTGTTAACCACAGACCTTAGTTCAGGTTTCTAACCAAAAATCCAGTCAAAAAACAAATTGACTTCGAGACGAGGGAACTGGAAGTGCAACAATGCTAACTAATTTCAGGGTTTTAAAACTCTTTCATGCAGCACTATACCTGACAGGTAAGGGGTGGAAGGCGCGTCCCACTCCAGTGAGATACTTGTAGCTGTCCCGTATGGTTTTGGCATATGAGGGGTTGTTGGGAAACAACGTCTCCATGCTGGGACAGGAGTGTGTGAACAGATCTTCTTTAGAAACAGGAACAGTCTCCTGAAGCACAGAAACAACAATTGAACAGACAACACTTTTAGCTCATGCAGTAAAATGTCAATTCACATACAATAAACAGTATAAATTATGGCAATAAATAAACTGAATAAAATACCTATTCATACTAACTAACTACTGTCATTAACTACATTGTCTACAAATAATGTTGTTTGGAGTTAAAATATCAGAATAAAAAAATGGCAATATAATAATATGAATATATAATGTTTGTAACTGTGTTAGTGATAAAGTGAGAGCTCTCACCGTTTTGTTGCCTTGACAGGGCGGCTGGGTGGTGGAGAGAGAAACCGGGAGGAGGTGAGCCTCCGTGGTGAAGATGTAGTCGTCAATATCGATGGGCAGCTCACTCTTATCCGTAAACAGCAGGTACAGGTATTTAAACATCTCAGCCAGAAAGAATGAGTCCATCCTACACACACAGAAACATCCACATGCACAGAGACAAAAGATGTTATCACATATTCATAAGAGATATTTTGTGTTTTCATAACAACAGTTATTTCATCACCTGACCTTCTGAGGTTGCTTATCCAAATGAAACGTGACATTGTAAACATGTGTCATGGCATTTGTATACCTGTCTTCATGCATCCCGGTGCGGACATCTTGCACAGCAGCAAACCCGCAAGGCACCCTGGCGTAGGCATTGAGCTTTTCCACGATGGACTGTCCCACTCTGAGGTAGTAAGGGTCGCCAGTGGCCTGCAGAAAGCAAAATATAATCTCAACCACACACCTAATAAAAACGCTTTGTGTATATAGTACAAGAGTGGAGAAGTTTCGTTAATTAGCCTACTTATAACGGAGTTGACTTTTCTAATTATTAGTAGTAGTATGTTTGAATAGTATTATAGTTATAGTGTATGTGTTTACCTTATAGAGGTAGTAGGTGCTTTCCGCAAACTCTGGTCTCAGTAGGTGTTGGCCCCAATGAACTCTAAACTCTGTAGTGAACGCCTGCAGGGAGATTAAGCACAGAAAGCCAAATGCATAAGTGACACTGGCTTCTTTTAAGTGTTTTTTTCTTCTTCATATTAACGAACAGATTTCATGAACAATAGGACAAAGAGGCTTAGCAACAAGACATTTCCATTTAGTATTCCTTTACTTGGTGTAATGTAACGACTAATAGTATATGCCATAGCATAGAATCATACATCTTAAACCGTGATGATTTGCTACAGCTGCTGCACACCTATTCATTGATACTTTTCCCATCACCTTTAGTATGTCGTACAGTAACCTTTCATACTGGGTGATATAACGATATAAATTCAGTGATAGAAACTATTAGTTAAACTATTTATACTGAGGTTGTTATCCCTTCAATACTAGGTTCCATCAGGTTATTGCAGGCAGTGTTGTAATTAGAAAGACTGTTTAATGGCAGTACTGAATTTTCAGGATGTTTGTATCATCATGATGAAGTATCTTTATTTGTCCTATTCAACTCAATGAATAATAGGTAGGCAGTAGCCGACATTTCCATTTGATTACTGTTTTGAGTTTTCATTTGAATTTCCAGAAAACTCACTATAATGCAATGTATAATTATATTGTGATACACAATTATGTAAACTGAGACATACAATTGTATCTATATTGCCCAACCCAAATGAGCGTTATATTTTCTATATCTTGCCTATATATGCCCAGTACCGTATATGTCCTTAAATAAACAAAAACAGCAAAGATGATTTACCTCTGGAAGGAACTTGTGCTGTTTGGTGACTTGATAAAGCATTTCATGAGTCTCAATAGCTGGTTTCAGGTCTCCTCTCAAAACCTGTATGAACAATAAATGTCACTTGACTCCAGAGACACGTGTGCAACAATTTCTACGCCTTCTACAATGTTTAATGGTAGTAAATGTGATTAATCGAGGATCCCTGACCTGTAAGCCAGGGAAGAATGCCAGGAGAGAGTCCATCCAACTGCGCACGCTCACAGTGGGGTTGTGCATGTGAACATTAAGCAGCAAGGGAGGCTGACTGATGTACTTCATAATGGCACTATAGTGCTGTTAAAGAAAAGCATGAAACGTATATTAGCAATCACTTCAAAATAGCGTCAACCCACAATCACAATATGAACAAAATGGCCAATTATGTTGCAACAATACAGCATATATATTTCTATGCAGGCGTACAGTGACGGATGACTTACAATGTTGAACCTGTCCAGAAAAACATTGTCTCCGAGAAGAATGTAGGCCTTCATCAAATATTCATAGTATGAGTCAATACCAGCACCAACTCCACTCTCTGCAAACACAGAAGTGAGAAGATTAGTATAATATGGTTAATGGAAAAAGCTGTGGAATATGTTTGTACTGTACATGTCATTATGAATTATCAGTGTGCTATGTTCAGTTTTAATCTCTTGTCTTTATCAACATTTTGCCTCACCTCTCCGGACCCATTCTTCATTATGGATATTGATGACGGTCCCTACCAAGTCACTTCCCTTCTGTCTCCTCTGCCAGAGGACATCCAGAGCCTTCCTTGCATGTTCCTATAAAACAGTAACAAGTATTATATCCTTAAGATGTTTCTGGAAAAACAGTTAGATCATCCTTACATGATTTCATCTTTCAGCAACAGGCATCAGTTTTAGCCAGCTATAATTTCTTCGAAAATGACTGTACTCTACTCTTATAGTTCAGTAATTTCACAATAAGGCTGTGTTGAAAAGAGTGGAGATAATACCTCAAAAACAGAATCTCCTGACAGTCTGCTGAGAGCGGCAAACTCCAGGATCATTGTTCCAGCACATGCTGTGCAGGTGTCCGATTCAGTGCCTGTGCGTGAAAGTGGGTTTAGAACTCCATACCGCAGATTCACCTGGAAAACCAAAAAAGAAAAGATACATTTATCTTATCTACTTTAAGTTCTTGAAATAAACTCAGCTCAAATAATTTATAGTTATTTACTCAAATAAATACTATATTGTTCCTCTGTGGTGCACTGACTGTGGAGGAACTATTCTCTATCAATGCATTGAGTTCAATTCCAGGGCCATCCTTGATAAGATGTCAGTCGGCTGTCTGTTCCTTCTGCATATTATACATCTAAAATAGACCCTGTGGTATTTAACAATAAAATAAGAAATACCTTAGGGTAGGGAAGGCCACTTGTGGTGTTAAAGGCAGGCAGTAATCGATGGCCCAGGTCTTTGGCCATGTGTAAGAGTTCATCCCGATACCACAGCATCCTCTCCCCGCGCTGCCGTAGCAGGTCGGCCATCACGTGGCCTCCCAAAAGCCCCCTGGGGAGAAGTAAATGAAGGAAGATTTTCTTTTAAACATACAAAATTATAAACAGAAAGGTCAAGGTTGAATGTTTGAAATACTTAGATCTAGTATTAGCAATACGCTGTGATGATATGGAATAATTCTACATTCAGAAAAAAAATTGATTTAAATGATTCAACATTAATCTATTAAAACCAGCAGAAGTTTAAAACACAGTGCAAAAGCAAATAAATCAGAGAGATGTTTCATACCCTAAAACTCTGATGTTGGTCTCAAACACAGACACCACCACATCGTTGTCAAGGCGTACATCTGTCACGGCCTTCCTCACTGCGTCCTCAAACTCATCAAGCTTGTTTAACACCTGCGCACACACACACACACACACACACACACAGGGATGAATACCGGTACATCTACTTTAAAAAAGGGTGGGAAAAAAAATGGAAAAACAAAAGCTGATCAAACTACTGTTATTCTTGTAAACAGAGGAAGAACTCACCACCAGGGTATCAAGGGTGTCAATCAGTGTGAGGGAAAACCTACAGAAAAGATGGACAACACGTTATGAAGCGCCTCTGGCACAGCAGGGTGGAGCTTATGTCCCACTTCATCACGGATCCAGTTTCATATTAATGAACCACAGACTATTAAATGTCAAATATGTTGCATTTGCAATAAATTACATTATGCTGCATGGTGCATACATTATGTATTACACTGCACGTCTGTGACTTATTGCCTTCTTGTAAATTAAATTGACCTACACTTGCATTTAATGAATGTATTCCTA
This sequence comes from Myoxocephalus aenaeus, assembly GCA_038501785.1. Classification (NCBI taxonomy): domain Eukaryota; kingdom Metazoa; phylum Chordata; class Actinopteri; order Perciformes; family Cottidae; genus Myoxocephalus; species Myoxocephalus aenaeus. The sequence goes on along the minus strand of JBAMJR010000001.1, from coordinate 3,290,410 downwards.
TAAAACTGGAGCATCTACTCTATGTTGTATTCAGTATGTTTGGAGCAGCACAGTATTATAAAAAAACATAATCCTTGTCTTCTTTTAAAATGCAAAAATACATTTAAAAAAAAAAAAAGATCACAATACATAAATGTCCCATTGTGTTTTAAATCTACATTCACTTGCATATTCGCTCCATTACACGTTGATTTAGTTATTCATCACAAAATAGAAAAACCTGCAAACAAATATAAATGTAATGCTTTATTTTATAGTATAGTGTGGATAGTGATATAAGACTACGACCCACAACATACTTTTAGATGAGCAGTTTAAATTAGAATATCCTAACTTTTTTAACATAAAAAGATGGATATAAAATTGCAGCAAATGCTAGGTGTATTTTTCTTCTCGGATTATATCTTTTAACATTCTCAGTGAAGAGGGAATCTTGAAGGCAGGCAAAAGATATACAGTATAAAACAACTGGACAGAATCAAGAAAATGTTTATACAAATGTAGTTTCATTTTTACACTCTCAGTTAGGAGTTTAAAAAGCAACTGTGGCACAACTCTATGAAGCAATGCTCTTAAGACACAAAGCACTCCAAGCCAGTTACTGTAAATATTAGACTTTTAAAAAAGTGTGGGACAACTCTGGTTTCAACTGGGAAATAAAAAATATATGACTTGTTTGTTTGAGGAAATTTAACTGAACTTACTTGCCCAAGGAGTCATCTATGTCCCCTCTATTGGGCTCCTGGCCACGGACTCTCCCCCTGCAGCTTAGAGGCATGAGCTCGTCTGCTGGATAGGCATATTTCTGCAACACAAACAACAGTTACGGTCTTCAAGCTTCATTTAGCAGTCTACAGAAAAGGTGTCATTAAGGAAAGGTGCAGGCTTGAAAATTCTCTAGGAGGGAAATTAAACTAGCAGCCTGAAGCTGAATACCTCACACAACCGATGGATCACTATAGGAACTGTTTGTTTTTTTCACAAGAAATGTTCTTAAATCAGATTCCAATTAGATTCCCTGAATTAATTATAGAGCTGAGGCCTGAAGACTACAGCCCAACCAAGAAATTAGCCAGTCGAATACAACAAATTACAGTTAAGAAATGCCAAAGTTTTTTTTTGAGTAGTTAAAAGGAAAATGCATTTGCATTGCATAGTTTGTACACCTAGGAACACTAAGCAGCTTATTGCTTTTTTTTTTTTAATATCTTTGTCTTAATTATTTTGAAAACTAATTCCAGAGATCCTTATTAAAAACGTGCATTTATGTTAAAAACAATTTTGCCCAAAATTTAAGATGCAGCTTAAATTTAAAACGCTGAGCCACTGAATGAGTCTAGCTACGTACGACCCAATCATCTCTTGCTGTTCACTGTCATTGCTTGCTTTCCGAAAGGGAGAATCATGACTCCTGGAAGAGATCTCATCACTGACAAGAGTTGAATCAATATTATTAGGACCACCATAATGTTCTGCTGGTATCTGTTACACCAGTCGGACACTGCAACTAAATCCTGCTAGTTCACTTTCTGCAGAACCCCACTAAATCAAATCCAACTGCCCTGAGGACTCTGTCCAGCCACTGATTCAAGCTTTTCTTGATAAATGCCAACATGTGTTAGTCTCACAATAAAGTTATTTTATATTTCAAGTCTTGCCAGAGTTTTGACCTATTCAGCTTTTCATAACTTCCCTCTTACAAATACAATGTATTTAAATGTACATCAAAGTGAACCCCTTACCATGTAACTGCCGTAAGCATGGTCAAACATTTCAATAATCTGGTCCCTGCAAAAAAAGGAAAAATATAAATGAATCAAAAGTGAAAATGGCAAATACACTGTAAAAGGTTATTACAAACACATGTAACCCGCATTGTATATTTCGGTCTCTAGATTTTGTTTTACCTGATAACAGTCTTCTCTTCTGGTGTCATGCTCTGGCTCTCTTGACATTTCCCCCAGCCAAGAAGACTGGTGATCAGTAAGGTCCTCAGCAACATCCCAGTGCCAGAAGTGTGGATCAGATCCCAACACAGATTCTCTTTTCTCCTCATGTAGTCTTGTTTTAGTTTAAGCTGCAATATGGACAAACAAACTCCTGTCCTTAGTCCAACGCCCACACAGAGTCAAACAGTCCAGCAGGCACAGCTGTCCTCCAAAGCCCCGATCATCCTCATTCAGGTATGAGTCGGCTGCAGAGTTCTTGTTAGCTTCCCTCCAGCCCCATTTCCATATGTTCACTGTAGTTGTTGTGTAGCTGATCCAGTACTGTTAAGACCACCACATGCCCACAGTGCACTTCAGCTGACCGTATCCGTGTCAACAATAGAGGCAGCTGGCTACCGCTGAACCTCGATAAACAATAACTCTTATCCTGATGAGATAAACAAGACTGACCACGAAACACTGACTAGATTTAACTGCACGCGTCTTCTTAAATTAATAAAAGTGTAGAAATATTACGACCAATATTGAGGTAGCTGCACAATTGAAAGACAGTGTAGCTAACGCTTGCTAGCCACAACAGTGTTGGGAGGGTCCATGTTGCTAGCTAACGTTAACAAGTTGCTAGTTTGCCCTTTTAGCTAACTAGCATTAGCATTGGCTAAATACAGAAATAAAGCAAACATATTTTTGGCTAAAAATAAATGTTTGACTTGAACTTTCAACTGTCTGTCATACAGTTAAATGGGCAATGACACGTCGTCAAGTATCACTGCTGCCATACAGTACCCTGACGTCGAGTACCGAGCTGTCAAAGACCGGACAGGCGATTTTGCTACCCGGCTGATCAGCTAGATGGGGTTTCTTTGCCCTGAGTTTACAATTTAAGGAAAGTTGTTTTCCCACGTAGGCTAACGTGAACTCTCCCCTTCAGCAAGTGACACGCTTCCGGTGGTTGACTATATAATGTTTAGATTTGGTTTATGCTTAAGGTTGAAGTTGGACAGGTAATGTATGTCGGGTTATTGTCCAGACAAAAGAAAGATCCCCTGGCAAACCTCGCTCAGGGCATACTTTCCATTAAATACATGACAAGACACGCGTTCAAAGTGGGTGGAGTCAAATGGGGATAGTTTGTGTACATTTGTGTATAGTAAGTATACCCCCATTTCATTTTCATCTTATTTTTTTCTTTTCTCGGTCAGAAATGGGCAAAATAAGATGGTAAAAATAAATATGAGTGCTAAGAGCAACAACTCTGCACACAAAATGATTAAACTATATTACGAAAAATGTGTTGCATTAAACAATGCAACGATTAATCGAAATTAATTAAGTATTGCTGTGTACATAAATATTAAACCGCCTGGAGGAAACTGTTGCTAACATGCTCCCATCGGCCCATGTTTATTTATTTATATTGATTAATTTATTTTCTTCTAATGTTACCTTGGTATGCGTTTGCATCATACACTGTAAATAAACATTTCTTGCCTACAATTCTTATATTGCCTTGGCTTTTATTTAAATAAGAAAATAACAAAAAGAAGGATTTGGAAAACCCGCTTTCGTATTTTCGTTTTTGGATTCAGACGAATACGAAAAAAACATTTAGTTACACAATATTTTCGTTTTTTCAACTAAACTGTTAAACAATAAAAACGTACACGAATCTAATGGCTTCTGGAGATGAAGTGGGTATATTGTTGCGTAAGGGAGTCGCGTTACAGAGAGCATGGCACAGTTTCCCCAACCTCCACCTCAGTAGAGTACGTGACGGTTTATGAAAAAAAGTATCCGTGATTCAACTTCCTCCAGATAATAAAGGGCGTGCCAATGTTCAACTTTTCTGAAAGGTGTGGCGATCTTCTCGGGACACTGTGAAATTCCTCCTCTGACATCCATCTAGTCCCCTTCCTAAGGTAAGAATTATTTTAATGCTTTGCTTATCGAGAAAACGGCATTTCAGACTGCAGCGGTCGACATTACAATGTTGTGGTTTTCCTTTTCTGCAGTTCTAGTCACGTGTCCACACGAGTATGAAGGCTTGGTCGATCATAAACTGTCAAGGGCACGTAGTTAACACGGATTCATACGACCATATTTAGAAGAATGCTTTAGTGGATGTGTTTACTGTACTCGACGTGGATGCCAAACGCGCAGGCAGTGAAAGTCAGGATGAGAGTGAATCAGAAGCAGAACTGTAGTGTTGAGGAAATGCATGATACTGATACTGTGAGCTTTTACATCTCCCTAGTTTGAGACTTCAACCACAACAATGGCTGACTGGGTGAGTAGTTGTATTTAAATGAGATTATAGGCCTTTAACAGAAAATGCAGTTGATAATGAAAGCATATTTGTTGACTTGTGTTGTAGGGCGACTTGGACCTACTCTTAGACTCCCCCTCCTCTTTCACTGTGACTGTAAGCCACTCCTACCTTTTAGTTCCTAAGATGATGATGATGATGATGATTACATGATGTAATTGGCTTGAATGGATAATGACAAATCCTTTAGGAAAGCTTAGAATATTAAATCAAACAATACATACACCTGCAGATAGATGTTTTACATTTTCCAACATGCTTACTAGTGTGTGTGTGTGTGTTTGTGTTCTTCAGTCCAGTTCAAGAGGAACTGTGAAGGACAAGGCAAACTTCAAAGTGGAAGAAGATGTGTCTGCACTAAGGAAAGCCATAGAAGGCGTTGGTAAGTTAATGAGTCACCACTATCAGTACTCTGCTATATCAGACCAACATGTAAAGCACTTGTATCATATTTTACTGCATGTGCACATACGTCTGCTAGTGGAACACGTTTTATATACATGTTTGCATAGTGCAGTGTCGGTGGTAAGCCCGTGTTGTGTCTCTTCTCTATAGGTACGACAGAAAAGACACTAATTGAGGTGTTGACCCAGAGAAGCAATGCTCAGCGTCAGCTTATTGCCAAGGCCTACGAGAAAGCCACAGGCAGGGTATATACATTTACTTTTAAATAACAATTATGAGTGTTGTGACAGAGAAAAATGTGGGGCATCAACTTTCCTCCATCAGAAATTAGCAGCTGACCTGGAGGGCGACACCCACGGAGACTTTGAGGATGTGTTGGTCGCCCTGGTAACCCCTCCTGCCGTCTATGACTGTCACGAAGTCATCAAAGCCATCAAGGTGAGACGGCGTCGGATTGAACATGAACCTGCTTCAAAACAGAGTGTGTATTGGCCTGCTGGTGCGTCAGTGTTCAAAGAAACCGAAGAAAGGGTTTCATTGGGAGCAGAGACACCAGTACTTCACGTTTCATTTGTTTAAACAGACTTGATTTTCTTCAGATTTGTTTGGATTCAGAAAATATCCCTGCACTCACATTGGGGTGTAAGAAGCGCTGAAAAGCGATCGCGTTTCACTCTGATATCATTCACTTGTGCATATAACATTTTGTGTGATTTGCATACAGGGAGCAGGGACCACCGAGAGTACGCTGACAGAAATCTTTGCCTCGAGATCCAACAGGCAGATCAAGGCCCTGTCTGAAGCGTACCTCGCAGGTTAGTGTTTGTAATTTCACAGATTATTGTGAAACAGTTGGCAAATGTTCACAATGTTTCTAGATTGTTGTGAAATCGGCTGTTTTGTGCCATTTCATTCAAGAAACTGGAAAAGCGCTGATTCATGATCTGAAGTCAGAGGTATCGGGAGATTACGGCAAAGCACTGCTCATCTTGGCTGAGGTACCGTACATTACATTAAAACAGTGTCCGCATTCACAACTCATGAGAATCAGCATTCGATTTATTGTAGCTAGACGGGTGTACACGTTTCTATCCCATCTTCAAAAAATGTAATGCAAAAAAAGTCAACCTACACCCACAATATGAATTGTAGACAAAAATAAATAGTAATAATAATGGATTACATCTATGTATTACAAACGTCATGTTTTTCTGGTTCTCCTCACAGGGGAAGAGAGACGAGAGCACCAATGTGGATATTGCCAAAGCTAAAGCAGATGCTAAGGTATATTCACTACTTGGAAAAACACGACAGAGCAGTTTACTTACTTTCTCTGACAGATCTGTAAGCGCGGTGTTGGCATACTTCTGTTATTTTGACATTCTTAGCTTGACTTCATGGGGCCTGAAGGCACCGCACAGCCTAATGCAAACCCTCTTGCCGTTTTTTCTATCCTCAATATGAAATGAATACTTTATACGATACGATGCACTGTTTCTTAACTATCGACATGTGTAGTCTAAAGCTATGTATTTCCACACTCCCCCTTATTCCCTTCCAGGCCCTGTATGAAGCAGGGGAGAAGAAGTGGGGAACTGACGAGGAGAAGTTTATTGACGTCTTGTGTCACAGGAGTATTCCCCAGCTCCGACAGAGTGGGTTCACCCCTTACATGTTTGTTCTGTGGATGCTAATGTAATAAAACGGACACGTCGCTGAGGTGGTACAATGGTGGTTTGAGCTAAATGCTAACGTCAGCATGCTTACATGGTCACACAGACAATTCTGACATACCGATGTTTAGCAGGTACAATGTTGACCGTGCTCACCATCTTACCTTTTAGTTTCTAGATAGTTCACTAAAATAAAAATGTCTACCTCATGGTGGCGCTAGATAAAGAGTGGATCACCAAAGTCGATAGAATTCATTCTCTGGGGAACACACATTTTCATGACACAGCTGAAAATCTAAATTCATAATAAATCTGTGTTTGCCTACATCTGATCTTCAACTGATTGTTGTGTTTCTGCAGCTCTGGTAGAGTACAAGAATATTAGCAAGAAGACTCTACAGGAAAGCATTGAAAGTGAGATGTCTGGAAACATGGAGAGTCTACTGGTGGCTGTTGGTGAGAATAATGCGTCATACCGTCTGCCTATTTATAATACATTATCATTTATAATGCATCATACTGTCTGCCTATTTCTGACCCTCACGTCGAATAGTAATCCATTATTTGTATTTTGCCTAGTTAAGTGTGTGAAGACTGTTCCTGCATACCTGGCTGAGATGCTTTTCAAAAGCATGAAGGTAAACTGTCCATGTGTATCATAAGGGCTCTTTATACCCCAAAGCCATTGGCTTAAAAAAACAAAGGCCACATATTGTTTGGTTGCATCCCGTCCTTTTTAGCCACAGCAGACATTTGTATTAGTCTCCAGTGGTGGGGAAAGGAATGCTAAGCCACTGTTTTTATTGTGGCCTCTTTGACTAAACGTGCACCGCTGGTTGAACTGTTAACAGGCTCGAACGCAGCTGACCAAAAAACACCTGACAGCAGACACAGAAGCAGCAGTTACTGCAGGATAATGTATGTACACACATGGTCCAATTTGTGCCTTTTGCTTCTTTCCCAAATGTTCCTTTGTCCAGGGTGCGGGGACCACAGAGTCCACTCTGACCAGGATACTAGTCAGTCGCTCAGAGATAGACCTGCTGGACATCAGAGCCGAGTATAAGAAGCTGTTTGGGTCGTCCCTCTACTCCCAGTTAGAGGTCAGTGCACACGGCCAGAGACATGAAATGACATACACCTCGACAGAAATCTTTAAATTTCATAGTATCTTGTTTTTAAAAAGTTGGCCAATCTTTTTGTTGGGTTATCAGAAGAGACGTCTTCTTAAAACACAATTTCCTGTTTCCCCCTCCTCTTTATGTTTGTGTAGTCTGAAGTGGGGAGCAGTTATGGCGACACCCTCAAGCGTCTATGTGGCCAAGACTAACGGCTTCCAACTCCAGTGACGACAACATGCGGTGGGAAGAACCGCAGCAAAAGAGGAGGACGGCCAGTCACTTTCCGATAGTGTCCTACATACATTTGACCTAACCTTAGTTGGAGCCAACCTTCTAGAAATGCTTTTGAATATGGAATTCCAGTAATGTTCAAATCAGACTGTGCAGACTGATTATTAACACACACACCGATTTCAGAAGTGAAGATTCTGTTGAATGTCTTTGAATTTATAAAAATGTTTGTATTCCAAGGGACTGATACCCGTCAAATCCACATTTATCCTCTAGCATATCGTAACACAAATAATGTAACAATGTCATAACTTTCACATTAAAACAATTAATACATACTGTATTCTATCATTTGATGTTAGTGAACTAAGACAAGACATTATTTTAAAGAAATATATTTTATTTCAGGGTTTTGTTTATGTTGCTATAACCGATTCCTACACCGGTCATCAGGACCTTGTCTCCTCCTTTCCTTTCGTCTTCTGAAGGCTTCTGAACCTCGATCTTGAACATGATCTGGAAGAAATCTTTAATGTGTCGGAGGAACTCGATTCTGTAGAGACAGTGGGGGAAGAAAGACAAATGGGAGATCGGATTTCAGTTTCATGAAGGAGAGGCGTTCACCCCAAATTGGAGGAAATAGTCCAACTGTCAACACATTACTCACTGGGAGTTTCACAACATAGTGTCCTCTGTCTACTGCATGCTGTGCGCTTCAAATGACGTAGGTTAACGTCAAAGGGCATCAGCCCGTTCTTATCTCATGAACCTTACCTTCAATTCTTAAAGCTTGAATGTCTAAAATGTAAAGATTCCAATTTATAGGAACAAAAACAATGAAAAACATGTAAACTGGATTTCATTGGTCTTCAGAAAAAGAAAAAAAACAGCATTACCCGAGTAATGAGGAGCGCATTGTGATGGCACTGCCAATCTTCAGTTATCATAGTACTGTACTTGAGAGGGACACAGCACCGGTACCATGATAACTGAAAATGGACAGTTCATAGATCTCTCCACATTCGTGATGATAAAGATGTCTGAAATCAACTTTGTATTCAGTTGCTTTTCTATTAGTTTGCACACACAAAAATTCTAGTTCAAATGTATTATAATATATGAATTCATCATACATTCAACAAGTGCACACTCCATGAGGACACTAGCCATGGGAGCACAGCTGGCCAAGTCCCATGATAATACAGGAATGCAAACGCACGTCAACAATTTGTGAGAAAAAAAAAGAGCAATCCAAAGTACATCGAATGTAACGGAGTCTAGTTATTCTTCTGCCTGTTAAAGAAATAAATGGATTTTATTTATTGTGTATCACGAACAAATTCTAATGCATGAACTTGCATTTGCTCTCTGTTCTCTTACCCTTGTACAAGCAGAATACTTTGAGCTGTACTCATTGCAAGAGCATATTGTGTATGTGAACTGCAGAGCCCAGTGTGTGTTTGCAGCGAGAAACAACAACTTTTGGGAGCATGGAAGATTAAATTTAGCGAATTGTGGTATTTTTCAGTGAAAATCCATAAAAAACAAACGATGAGTAAATGAAGAGTGTATTTTTTGCCTCTGTTAATTTGTCCAGTATTTCATGCTCTACAGCGGGACGAGAACTTTGGAATAGTCACTTGCCAAGATTGGACAAGTAGAAGAATAACAAAGTGCATCGGTGTAGTAACTTATAAATAAACCACGGCTGTGTGTCTATTATTGAGTGAGGATGACTTACGTGTATGGGGAGAGGGGTCCGAGCAGAACCTTAGAGACGTCCTGTTGGCCAAGGGTCATCAAGAGCAGCGTCAGGCTTTGATTGGATGAATCCACGTAGCCACCCTAAAACACAGAGAGAGCGAGAGAGAGAGAGAGAGAAGGGGCGATTTGTTTCAACAACACAGAAATATATACGTCATGGAGGCGGAAATGTTTGAAAAGGACTCAACGACCCCATGACAGGGAATTGATTATCTCAGGTCCAACACTGATAGCCATCTACACTTGCATAACATAGTACGGGTTAGGTTTGTAGGCCAGATGTTTTTTAGCTCTGACACAAATTCCAGATGATAATGTCTGAAAAACAATTAAAACTGTATGTAGCATATGTATTTACAGTTTTGTTGGGTTTTTGTGATCATTTTCTAAAATTGCATATGCATTTCAATCTCCTGAAGTAGTTTGTAAAAAAAAAAATCCTTAATGACAGCGGATATATTTATTGTTATCTCTCTACAATATGTTTTTCTCTTTTTCTTTAATAATGCTGCTTTGTCCTGCCCGTGACCTTCTAGTCTGTTGCCATAGACACCCCCCTTTCTTTCGACATTTAGAGGACAGAGGATCCACTCTGTATCCAAGTGATCACATGTCGTCGTGATTACTTGACAGCAGCTCTGTGCTATTCCCCAGCCGGTAAGAAGAGACTACCAGACACCCAGGGAGCCATTTATAAGCCCAAATGAACATTAAACTGGATGCCCATTCTGTGAATGTTGTCAGTTTATAGTAATCTAAACAAAATGTGTTTCTTGTAGTGTGCATTCATTCTAACCAAGTATGCAAGTAGCCCAGTATTATGGCATTGGGACAGCTGGTCAGTAGGAATATGATTCAATTACATAATCATATCACCCAAACCATGGAGACATTGTTTTTATTGTCTTTACTGGTAATGAGGCAGAGATTTTGCCCACTGCAATCCATAGTGAATACGTTTTTAATCAAATTTAGTATGCTGTAAAAATAATTTAAAACAAATACTTCATGACTTTAACTAGACAATCTTACAAATACCTCACATGTTATTTCTTCCATTTTACTCGATAAACAAGCATTGAAAGTATGACGGATTGATAGGTTTTCCAAATTCTGTCAAGCACGTCCATCTGGATACAAGAGGGAATTTTTCATATTTCTACGTCCAAGACATTTTACCAATCACAATTTGCCTCCAGTAAAAAGTCAACGGTGTATATGATGCATTATACACAAGAAACATTACCAACTTTAAAGTGTACAAAATGTGAAAGAAGTGTCATTGTAGAGGAATAAAATCTCCTTGGAGAACACATTTAGTTGACTATTGAAAGTGTCGTGTCTGAGCAACTTTACCTTTTTGTGCTGTTGTTCTGGGCTACGGAAGTTACTTGTATTTCCCCTGAAGTTTCTGGTTTCCCACTTTTTGTTAGACATATCCTTTTAAATAAGCAGCTTCATTTCAGTAAAGCATGAGAAATAAAACGCATCAACACCATCTCTGATAGATTCAGGCCCTTCCTTCGAGACAAAACACCAGACAGTTAAAGTCTCCCAAGAGGCCAGCAGCCACAACCGGCCCTCATGGAAAAGTCCCTTGAATCCTTCGAGCAACTGGCAACCCCCCTTTCAAACCAAAAAACGAGGTGCAGACGAAAGCAAGCATTATTATAACCTGTAAAACCTAATGAAATCCAACTGACTGGATGTCAACAGGGTGAAATAAACTAATTAAAAGAGATATCCACGTTTTGTATTTGTTAGTTTAACATTGAACAACAGAATTTACATTAGAAAAAACATCCTGAGATGTTCTGAGTATATTGAGATTGGATTACATAACAAAACCCTCAACACAAGCTACACACAGCCAAGTTAGTAAACTCTTAAAGATCACATCATATCAAAAACTCAACAAAATTGGAACCACTTACATCAGCTCCTGTCCTGTGTTGTTGTTGCTTCCAAAAACAAAATGTCCATCAGGTAGCTTTGGTTTACTACAAGAAGACGGTACTGATTAACCATTAAGCAAACAAGACGCACGATACAGAGGGCACATGCCCTTCAATGCGAATCCAGCTAATCTCCTTTACTTTCTCGGTTTTCAAAAATTAACTATTCCAGCACAAGACTCACACTCCCATTTTTACTCTTCTCAGCTCTCGAAATCACCCTGTCCTCCCGCTGCAGTTAAGGTATTAAAAGCAGTTATTCAAATGCTGTGCAGTCACTGAATCTACCTTTTCTATCAGCAGCTGTATATAAAAAAAAAAAAATTAACGAACAAAACTCTTTCAGTCCACCAACCTCTGCAGCTGCTCGAGAGAAACGTTAGCTACCCACTCTGTTAAGTGTTAAGAGGATGTGTCCAACAATATTCCTGTTTCAGAGTTAATCAGCACTACCCTGACCAGCTAACTGGACTCACATGGCTCCTATGAGAGGGGGCTGAGAGGAAGCACACAAATCACTGGATCTAATTGTACAAATTCTGATGAGGTGGGCTCTTTCCCCCCCCGACTATGTGAAACAATGTTTTGCCTGTATATGTTTTTACTCGCAGCCAACTTAGGTTTACAGCCAGCAGGACTAACTAGACTAACAAGTGTGTCTTGTAGTGTTTCCCTAAAACACACTTGGGGAAACACTACACGGGCAGAAACATATGGAGACTTTTTTGAGGCCACAAACATAACCGTAAATCACTTGTCATGGAATCCTCTCATTCATCAAGCTTGTTCGGACGATCACTCTTCAGCTGACACGCCCCTTAACTGCTGAAACGATCACTGACCTTTGACCTCTGCACAGACATATCTGTGACTTAAATTCACAAATGTCAGTTTTTAAGTTCTTAACGGCATTTTCCTCAACAACAGACAGACACTTTCATTCTTTTTATTTTATAATGAAATTGTTCATGTGTGGGTTGTCAAAGGCCTCTTCTGGCTCAGCACACATTGTGAAAAACTATGAAAATGTGGCATGAAACCAAAGTGTCACTGGGAACAATACATCAGAAGTTGCAAGTCCTGACGGGACAAGGAACCTCTTCTAAAGCAAGGCTACCTTTTCCAGCATTTATTAAACAGGCTATAGCATGGAACAGATGGAAGTGAGAAAATGCGTGACCAAAACATTTGATTGGAATTTAAATTTACATTGAGGTTCTGCCCATAAACTGTTTTTCAGTTGAATTCCAGACTGGGGTCATTACCGGAGAATGCAGGCAAACAAGGGCAGCAAGTGTCAGTATAGCATGCTCGGACTCTAATGTGTCCTGTCTGTCTATGTCAGGTATTCCAAGAATTTCGATTTGTCCAAAGAAACGAGAGGCAACAGATAAAGTTTCACTAGGAAATGTGTGTACCACATGGAAGTGGCTGCCCAGCATTTGAAGAAAATGCATCCCTTCAAAAGTATCCAATAATAAATATCCAATACGTCGGCTTCAATTATGCAAATAAAACAGGACAGGCGTGGTATTTTGAATGGCAGTTGCGTTGTAGATCAGTTAGGTGAAGAAAGAGCTGTCAGTTGTTGCCTGACGTTTCAGAGCAACTGACACACAAACACACACTATGAACAAAAATGTTGCAATGCCTTATGTTTGCAAATCCTCACTGGTCTGCCTCTCTACATATAACCTTTATTTTACTAGAAAGGCACTTTGAGATTAAGTGAGTCCAGACAGGGGCAATACAAATCTGGTAACATCAGCATCAGATTGTTCCGGTGTTTGTTTTGCCGGCCTCTGTACTAATAGATGGCGTTTTACACTGAAGCCGTTTAACTAAGACTATGATTGCGCTGCAAAAACTAAAAATGTTGGTCTTAAGAGTTGGCCTGTTTTGAAGCGGGTTTGTACAAGTTACTTATCCATAGTTTGTTACCTGCACTAGATGGCGGTCTCTCCAAACTAGGGGCATGCTGACCACCACCTACTGCAGGTAGGATGAGAACTTCATACAACCTCACTTCAAAAAAGCCAAACTATCTCTTTAAGTAAGGAGGAACTTTGCCTGAGATAATCTTACAGACTAAAATGAACCAATGTTGTAACCCTACACAAATCGAGGGTTGACCATCCAACCATCCTGTCAGCTAAAAGGTAGTGAGCCACTAACCCTCACCACTTACATTTAGTTTCACTTACAGACCACAATACGTTTGAATGGACAACCCCCCAAAAGCACTAACATGATTAGTGTGTGTGGAAAGTACTGTATGGGTTTTTTCTTACCCGATGCACCTCCTCCAAAAGCAGTTTGGCACAGCTCCTGCCGAGGTCCTCTGGTAGCATGGGGTCTCCCTGCCCCTGCGGCGTGGAGGACATCTCAGCACTGAGGAAGGAGCCATTCAGCGTCTCGGCTACCAGGGTGAGACCGAAACCTGGAGACCTGCAGTCACCCAACATGAATTACTTTGTGTCTATCTCTGAATATGCTGGGATAATTGGCACATTGCTAATAAATGCAGCGTGTTGTTCCCAGGCTATGTTTACATATAACCAGTATGCTACGGTACTGGTGTGGTGTGTTAGTATGAATTTTACTTAATGATGGTGTGAGGACTGAACTCATGAATAAAGTGACTACAACTTAAAAACTGAATTTCTTTTAGCAACAAGTGATGGCTCGTTTGAAAAATGTATATTGAGGTACTCACTTGCCAGAGTTGGCTCCTTTCATGTGGTCGGTGTGGATGTAGATGTCTGGAATGAACTGGTTGAGGACGGCCCTGGTTGAATCCACTATCCTGTTGGCCATCTGAGGAGAAACTCGAACTGAATATCTGGGTTCAGAAGGTCAAGGACCGTTGAAAACTCATACGACAGTCATATGTCAGTTCAACTTAAAACTGAAGGAGCACAAACTTAAGAAAACACTAAGTTTAGTTTGACATTCATGATGGGATAGATATGTCAATTAGTCAACAACAACTTATTCAGCAACTGAAATGTGAGGATTTGCTTTGAGAAGATCTTTGGCTTCTTGACAAAACATCTGAAGCCATCACATTGGGCTTAAGGATATTATGAGAGGAATTTTTTTTTATTTTCCACAATACCCTTTTATAAACATGAATAATCAGTAGACTAAACAAAATACAACAGGATTGAAAAGGCTTATAATTGACAGTTTGTATCACATCAGTCATGAGTACAGGTGAATAAAAGGCCATGACTGAGCCTGAGAAGGATACGCCACTCCTCTGATCCTCTTGATCTTTCCTGGGTCAGTCAGCTGCACCGGCCTGATGGTCCTGCGGACAGGACATGAGAAAAATACTTCTCCTCCCCCACCAGGCGCCATACCCCTCTTCACCACCTGAGGGAGCAGCAACAGAGAGAGAGAGTGAGACAAGAGAAAGGATTGTCTAAAGTTGCAGCACTATATTTTAATGTATAACATGACACCATGCTTATCAACAGACCACCATTATGTCCTCACCTTGATATCAAAGCCCTCTCCATCAATGCCAAACTTCTTCATCAGAGGGAGGGCTGTGGACTTGAGCATGTCGACCTGCAAGAGACAGAGCGTTAACATCCTTAAAACATGCTTCTACGTCTTCAGTAGTACGTTGCAGAAATGTACAATTTCCCATCACAGCAGCAATCTTTTTTGTGACATCCCCTTCTCCAGAATCCCCACATACTTCTTTCTTGTCTGCTTTGTTGATATTATACACTTGTAATACACACAAACATAATGACGCAGTGGCTGAGACTAGACCGCTATAACCTGTTAAAACATGCAAACAAACTCCGGGGCAAAAATGGGTGGCGCTCACAACAAAGAGATCAAACTGCATTTGTAAATATAATGTCTCAACCATCTGATTTATTTAAAAACCTGAATGCGCCTCTGACCTATTAACCATTATGTTATGCTAAAAAAACTCTACCTCAGACGAACAGCCTGTGAAGACACCAACATTGTTGATCTGAGCGGCCATAATTGCATGAAAGGATGTGTGTAGTAGAGAGCAGTGATCATTTGGGGAGGTACCCATAAATTCAAGGGTTAGTTTAAAGAAGTTGACAGGTTTTTTTGCAGAAGCATGCTTCAACTCCGCCCAGTGTTCACGAGCTATTTGAGTCTAAATTAAATCAGAAGGTGCAAAATGACGAAGTAAAAAAATATATAGTTAGAAGGTAATCGGGTGCATGCATGCGTGCCCTCACCGTCGGGTCGATGGGGTCGTTGGTGACTCCTCTCAGTGTGGCCTTTAGGGGGGTCTTCATGAATGGAGCCAGCATGAGCAGGGCCTCAAGATAGTAGCCAACCGAGCGCTGCGTGTTACAGTCATGTTCTACAGAGCCGCCATGCAACAAGCCAGGCTGGTAGAATAACACAGTACCTTGTGAAGACAGACACAGGGACAGAGAGTGAGTCCATAATGTAGTATGTGGTACTTTACAGTCTAGATGCAATGAAGCTGAACATTACTACACCTAACGCCACATGCAAAGAGTACAATGAAATGTAAAATAATTGTGAAAGAACAGAAATACTGAAAACACTAAATAATTCTTGCTAAAATCCTGTTATTCATATCCAAGATGTCCGTCTGCTGGTGTTGATCAACCCTGAAAGTTCAACAATCCTCTGGCAGTAAACTGTTTTGTCCTAAAGATAACACTCACCTGTTTGGTTAATCTCTATTTTGCAGCCATTGGTCACTTTTTCTAACAGTCTTATGAAACTGGCCTCAAAATCTGGAAAAGACACAGCAGAAAGGTATTCAATTAGTCAAACCAAACATCTTTCAACAGCTGAATCTGAGGACGAAAGACATGTTTTCTTCCATTAAAGCCAAGTCTACCAAAACTTTGAAATACCAACAAGTTAGTTAGAACAAACTAATGCGTTATTTTATACATTTTGCATACAGTACTTAAAACATATGGATGTGGATTAAGTCCTGTGGGAACTTCGGATGACCCTCCCTCACATGTGCTACTCTTCATAATGAGGCATACCTCTGCACACACTTGTTCAATGCTCTTGACAAGCAAAACAACGACACAACTTTGTACAGTGAGGTAAGATATAATGTATCTCACGTCTACACTACTGCCCCATGGCTTCTCCACATCCGACGCAAACACACTCCCAACTGCGTACCAGCTAGCACGTTAGCCGCCGCGCTAACTGCGACGCCACATGCAGAGTGAAGATGCAACTCACCGCGGAGCCCCGGGTTGTCGTCTTTGGACCGTATGCTTGAGATTTTAACACGCTTCCCGCTGAGTGTGGACAAAACTAGCCTCTGTCTGAAGAAATTGCAGCCGTCGTAGGCGAGCCCCTGGCTTGCCATGTTATTGTTTCTACCTGGCGTCAGTGGAAATCCACGTGTGTTTGTCCAGGAAGAAGTTGGTGGGAGGCGAAGATACGGAAAGGCAGGAGGGACAAAAAATAGTTTTTTTTTAACGGTACGTCGCTACTTTCGGCCACTATATGGCGCCAGTTAACCATTCATGAAAACACGGTGGGAGTGGCGTGACGACGCTTTGGGTCTTAAAGGCACATAACGTGATCAAAAATGTAAACAAATGGGTTACTGTGCCATAATTTGCAAGGATTATCTCTATCATCTTTTTTTTATTTTTATGCAGACTGTAAACAGATCAAAGTAAACCGGAGATTGATTTGAATAAACAGACACAGGTGCTTGAATCTCGCCGAAAAACCTCGTCTCTTTTGTTTTTGAGGCTGAAAGCAGCGAGCAGACTGGTTGTTATTCAACCCAGCTCGTCTGCCTGCCAGTCTGCAGGTCTGTCCGCTGAGGGGATCACGGCTCTGCAGGGATTAATCACCGCAACCTTCACAACAAGCTTTCCGCCTTCGGTAGATCAATTACATAACCGTGCTACAGCTCAGCGCTACAATGCACATGTTACATCTTCCGTACACTGTAAACGGTGACATTGGCGAGGAAGTGTGTCAACACGCCTGATAGAGAAGCTCTTTACGGCGTGCGTCCTCCGTGGCAGCGAGGCCAGATGAGGAACTCTCGTTTGCTTCCTCCTCCTCTTCCTTGTGGTGTTGTAAGGAAATAAAAGTCAAGACTGCGAAAGACGCGCCCACTTTTGGTTGCGCACTTGGTCGTCTCCGGTCCAGTCCAGGCACAGCATCCAGAGAGGTTTCATGGGAAGGACACGGACACGGCTATCCTGTTGCTAAATACTCACTTTGAATAAATACTCGTCCAGAGATGGTTCTTCAGCGGATTTTCCGTGCTGTCATCATGGGACCTCCGGGGTCGGGCAAAGGAACAGTGTCTGCGCGCATAACCAAAACTTTTGGACTGAAACACATTTCTAGTGGGGACATTTTGAGAGCCAACGTCAATGCCCAAACCGGTAAGAGAGTGTCCTGCCTTTACCAGTGTCGATGTAGTTTTAAACACAATGCTGCAACTTCAGATGTTTAACAAAAATACCCTTCAGAAATGTTACTTAACATCATTGTTTTTTGGATGCACTGTGTACTTTCACAATTTATTATCATGCTCAAAATAAAATATAAGCCGATTATTACACTCAAACAAGATATAGCATATATAGTTTGCAAGATAAAGTCACTAACGTTTTTTTCTTCTCCTAGACTGTAGTGAGAAGAACACTGCTAATTTCCCTGTTTTATGTATTGTCTTGCTGTGACTGTGACTGAGTATCTGTGCTCTCATGATCCAAGGTCAAACTGACTTGCAGGGTTATACAGGATGTTGTATTTCTGTATATACTGGAAACACTTTACCCAGTCCAGGAAGGAGGCCCACTGTTCCTCAATATCACCTTGGAGAAAGATAAAGAGAGGTGTACAGATAAGGCAGGTTGCACCTTTGTTCCTTGAGAGGAGGGACTACAGAGTAAGAGGTGTGTTTTTACAGCTGAGGATCGAAGCAGAAAGGCAAAGGTTACAGTGAGGTTAGGAGTCTCTGCTTTCCCCACATCACGTCCCGTTAAACTGTCGTACACATTCCAGCTCCTCAGTTTGTATTGTTCAGCTGAGCGGCTCCACTGCAGCAGTTGACAGTCAAAGCAGTTTGTCTTATTGACTTCCCCAGCTCAAATCTTTCGAAACAGTCCTTGGAACTGAACCGGTGACCTTCCACTTCCAGAGGGCGTCTGACTAACTTTCTCATAAATCAAACTGAACATCAGAAATGCCTGTTTGGGTGTGTGCACTGCAAATGAACCCTATCACAATGTTTTAAACGGACTGACACATTATCAGGAGCAGACTCCTCCTTACTTTGCCAATACTTGTCTTGATAATCTGGTAGCCATGCAACCGCAACCGCAACTCATTCCGTAGTCTGTGTCATATACACAACACAGAATAACAGTCATTGCTGTACTCATTTATTTCCTTGTTCAATTCTAGTTAATGCTGCATGTGAGTTGTGTTTTACCCATTGCTCTTTATTATGGTTACATCACAGCAATATATTAGCACATTCATTTCTGCAAAGCTGCAATAAATTCATTTCTTCAGCTGATCTCATGCCTGAACCTCTATTATCCATTATCCTGCAAAATGTTCCATTAAGTAGCTTTAGAGCAGACACATTGTTTTGCTTATGCAGCTTGATTGTATGGTGATTATAGTTAGATATTCAAACCCAAAAGGTCAACACTGTTTTGTGCACCATGTTATACCTGTCATCCAGCATTATAGTTTATGTCTGTAAATCTTTGGTTCTTTTATTAACGATGTAAACTACAGTTCTGTGACGTGAAACACTTGATAATATAGAATGTTTTTACAATGAGGGACTCATTGCAAACACTGCCAGAGTTGAAACGGCTAAAATCATTAGTTATTATTTAATACTATTGTGTAAGCAGCGTTGCTGTTAGAAAAAAGACAAAGAGTTTTGTAACGGACAGTATCTCCTATCTCTATCTCTGTTTTCCTGTGTGTGTGTGTGTGTGTGTGTGTGTGTGTGTGTGTGTGTGTGTGTGTGTGTGTGTGTGTGTGTGTGTGTGTGTGTGTGTGTGTGTGTGTGTGTGTGTGTGTGTGTGTGTCAGAGCTCGGCCTGTTGATGAAGTCCTCTATTGATCAGGGTCAGCTGGTACCCGATGACGTAATGTCTCGTCTCATCATGAGGGACCTGAAAGCGATGGATCAGAGCAGCTGGCTGATTGATGGTAGGATTGATCATATCCCCTGGGCTTTATTGATGAATCCAACTGCATGATGGGATTTTGGTATAGTTATTTATCACCTTCTTTCTTCCTTGTAACTTTTGCCTTGCTTTACTCTGCCCATCTCTACCAGGGTTCCCTCGTACCGTATCCCAGTCAGAAGCTCTGGATGACGCCTTCAGTTTGGACACAGTCATCAACCTCAATGTACCTTTCCAGACCATCAAACAGAGGCTCACCTCACGCTGGACTCACCTTCCCAGTGGCAGAGTCTACAACATAGATTTCAACCCTCCTAAAGTCTCTGTAAGTACATCCCCTCTCAGCTATTACTCCTTTAACTATATATACCATATATGCAGAGTTGAGGTTTATAAAGTACTCCGCTTGTTTGCGTAACTGATGATTCATAGCTGATGTGCTTGTGGTCACATGTTCTCACTGTGGCAGTGCTTTGCAGCATGTTCCTGCTAGATTACCTGCACAGTAAGAGGAGTTAATCATTGGCTTCAGTCTACTCCTCACAGTCCTTTTTGAGAGGGAACCAGGTGAAAGAAACGGACGTAATAAGTGGAATGAAGATTAAGGGTTTTAAAAACAATGGCAGTGTCTCTTCTTTCTTCTAGTTCTTGAAGCAGCTGTCACCTGCCCTTAAAACAGTGAACACACTTAGAGGTCATTTCATCAGGTACGTCTTGTACCAGAGATCTGACTTAAGTGCTCAGAACAACTTGAAGAGTTTGAGGCATAAATACACCTCAAAGTGCTCCTCAGGGCCTGTGCATGCTCTCTGAATAAACGGAAGAAGCAAGTCTCTGCATGTTTCATAACATAATATAATATATCATATAATATCTGCTGAAATGCACACATGGGTAGACTGATAATCTGAAGGGATGCCGGTGGTCGTGATGTACCTCAAGCTATTACTATGACCCCTATTCTGTGTGGTGTAGGTTTCTATTTAGACTGGCTTTAGATAGTGTTGAGATATTTGCACACTTTCCATCTCGTCTTTCTAATTAAGTCAGTTCAATACACCTGAATTTCAGTCATGCTAGCGGCGCTAGAGATGGCAATGTTGGTCTGTTGGTCGATCCAACAACTACTGAATGGATTTCCAGGAAATTTAGTGCAGAACATGTCCTCCAGATGGTGAAACCTACTGACTTTGGTCTCCCAACTTTTCCTCTCACACAACCAGCACGTCAAAACATGTATTTGTCCAATACTTCAGGCTCAGCTGTACTTTGTGTTTAGTTTTTATCCACAAATGTTATATAAATGATACAGAAGACAGAAATCCACTTTGCTATATAAGCTAAGTGTGATTTTGACCGTTCCCACAACATTGTTACATGTCACAGGGGTAAATTATAAAATTGATGATGGGTTAATTTCATTCAGCTGCTTCACTTTCAGGCTCCTGGTACGGTGCACGTTGGCTCGCTGGCGGGACTCACTGGGACGCTTGAATAGAGCAGAGCCATCGTTAATGTTATTAGTAACACTTGTGCTGTTCCCCACCAGGGGAAAATGTCTGCTGTGAAACAGCATGTGGGTTTGGCCAGCATGTGGCTATAAAAGATATGATGTGCTCATACTGTGCTACTGTTTGTTTGAGATCGTTATCTAATGACCAACTGCTATTCAGGGTTGCATTCAATGGCAACATAGAGATGACGTCTCACACGGGGTTGAAATGTTGTTCACACAAAGCAACCCAATAAATGTCTTTTTACATTATTCAGCTTCGCTACTATCGGCCTTGTGTCTCCTTTTTGGGCGACTGGTTTGAAAGCAAAGACAACATCTATGTGTCTCGAGCGGTGTTTACATTCTAGTCCCTGAACTGTGTCTGTGCTGCATGAATCCTTCCGTTGTGGACTAGTTCCATAGCGGGAAGTTACAGTGCCTCAAGCCTTTCTCAAGCAACTCTGGCTCAGCTAGTTTCTCACAGTTTTCCTGGTAAACACGTATTATATATTTCCACTTATTTTACAGCATCCATCCATTTGTAGCTTGCAAAACACATGCATTTAAAAAGTACAGCATGTTACAGCATGCTGTACAGTTGTAGTATTTAACTAATTAAGTCAGCATTAACAGGAGTTTGTGTGTCCTTCAGGGTTTCGATGATGTGACGGGGGAGCCTCTGGTCCAGAGGGACGATGACACACCAGACACGGTCATGCGGAGACTGAAGGCCTATCAAACCCAGACGGAGCCCGTCTTGGAGTACTACAGGTAGTATAGATAAATCTAAATGTACCTCCACCTATTTTCGTCTGTGTCGATTACATTCAGACATTGCTTGTTACAGTAACCTATTTTACAGCCCTAAACACAGAACCTAGTTAGTTTAATATCTCACTGAAGTGTACTCCTCATTATCGCTTAAGTAAAAAGATAATAAGCAAATGCCACTGAACCTTGACCCCTGGCCTTATCCTCCCTAGACAGTCCTCATACGTACTTGCATGATTGAGAAATTGCTAAAGAACCAAGAGGACAAGCTAATAAGTGCAAACACCCATTGTCTTCTAGTTAAATTAATATACAAACATTCATTTAAATATATTTTTCTATCTTGAAAGTTGACCAGAATCAATAACCCAAGCAAAGAAAAATAAAACAAAAAGTACGAGACTTGCAAGGCCTCCGACCCAGTTTGTACATGCATCCATCTTTCTATTTCTGGACTAATTAGACAGGAAAACATATTACTCTGTGTTTCCTCAAACCACAGTGATGTGTTTAGTTAGTGTCCCACTTATTTTTACCACAGCATGAGGCTGTTCATCATTTGAAGTACAGGCACAGACTGGGAATAGAAACGAGTGTTAAAATATCTTAGGGTAGTATTCAGAGTTTTCTGCACATTAAAAGCTGTGAATAGATCGTGTACATGTGTTTCTAGTTGCTGTGTAATATTGGAATAGGAGTTAACGTAGTAAAATCAGATTTTTGATGTTCTTTGCTCTTCCAGGAGCAAAGGCGTACTAGAGATCTTCTCTGGGACAGAAACCAACAAGATCTGGCCGCACGTCGAGGCTTTCCTCCACAGGAAACTCTCCCCCGCCAAGCAGAAAGTTGCATAGAAAGCCTGAACAGACGCGGGCGAGAAGGGTTAACGTTTACTGCCAGAAACCACTCTGTCCAATCAGCTGCCGCTTCCTGTGAAACAAGAGGAGCGCCATCTGTGTAATAATATATTCTGAATGTTCATGAGGAGGACCAAGCTCATGCAGTTTGTCAGGAAGTGAAAGTAAGATTGCAGATATTTTTGGAGAGAACGCCACCATTGCACTGTTTCCACAACGTTGATGAAATCAGTTTGGGAAACTCTCCGGTGTTCATGCAATCTTTCAAATATTAATCCTTAGAATTGAAAAATGGTTTCTTTATGAAACAATGTGCCTTAAAGCCAAAAGACTTCACTGAATCAGATAGCAAGGTCTTTAACTGTAGAATATAATTGTATTTTTAGGTTTTGTAAATCGCAATCATGATTTTTTTTCTTAGTTGATGACAATAATGGGCCCAAGCAATACGAAATTTTGAGCTAAATAATAGCCTTTCCTGCTTTTGCACGAAGAAATCCTTTGAAAGCAATATTGCATGGGCTTTTTGCCCAAGCATCACAAATGTATGCAGAACTTGGGACTGTTTCTTGTGCAATGGCTTATTATTAAAGGGAATTGTTGCATGTTATACAAATGACTGTAAGTTCACTTTTGCACTCAAGGGTAACAAGTTAGAGATAACAAGTAGCTCAGTGAATGTAGTTTGAAGATACTTTTACTAAATATGGACCACAGATTGAATAATGTATAAACCACACTTATATAAAATATTTTTTATTTCTTAATCAAACCATCATTGCGTAACAGCTTCTTTTAACCACCTTAAGTCTTAATTCCATTTCCTCTGAAATGTTTCTATTTCAACCAGGCGCTCCTTGTTATGGCAAAGTCAATAAGTGTGTATTGATATTTGCCATTTAATGTGACTTGACAACTGAAAACTTGATTGAAAAACTGTATTGACGTAAAACATTTTAAGCACAGTTTGTCTTATTGTTCGAAGATATCGCAGCATTCAAAGTTGATCTGCAGTTCGGTGTTCAAGTCTTCAGAATGTTTCACCGTGTTAAAAGCTACAGAGAAGTTGCCTTTCAAATGTACTGAAGAATGTTTCTTGCATTGTACTGCGTGTATTTCTTAAAACACTTGAATACAATATTTAAAAGCACATCTCCTCTTCACAGACAACTTTGTCATTTTTATTTGTTAAAAGTCAAAATAAACTTCTGATACTGGTCACTGTATGTAGTATATTATTGTACATCAATAACACAACGGAGTAACTTTCCAGTCATTGATTTAATTACAAATGTTGACACATCGGTGGAGTAGGCTTCTTTTTACTGTCATACTCTAATGGACAGTTTAAAAAAATAAATCGATGATTCAGTTGTTTGGAGATTTGGATGTTATTGCTAGTTTATGAAGGCTTGAGCCATTTGTCCCAAGCAGAGATGAGGAGCGAGCTCTGGTAAACTCTTTCTATCCCCCAGATTGTTTTACATTTTCAAACTTTTAATCTCTAGCTATGAAAAAGGATTAGGGCCACATGTGAAAAATATGTTTGTTCTGACTTTAAACTCAAACTCAAATATTTTCCCCACATGTAGCCCATATCCTGCTCCAACGAATTACATTCATCAGACAGACAAACCTTTTTCCCACATGTGCAGGGACTGTAAACCGATGTTGATGTGTTAAATCGGTTCCATAAGGATTTATAGAGGACAACATTTCAGGCGGCTCAGTGTTAAATGTCGTATACATTAAATACTGCACGTCTACAAAGAACTGTAGCAGTTGACACCAAGACACAAACATGTAGCACTTGTTTTATATTAGTCATTGACAGCGTCAAGAGAAGACAAATCTTACGGTAGTCTACTGTGAAGTGTATACTTTTCTTATAACTCAAAGATTAGTGACTGAAATTCCTCCATCAAGTCTCAAACTTCACTCACAACATTTGTGATAATCTTTAAATATTTTAGGACGTTGAGAAACCATGAACATAAACCACAGGTTCAGTACAACAGCATTAAGCCATACAAGTAGTTTGCATAGTGGATTAGTCACTTTAGACCCCAATTTTTTTTTTTAAGTACATTTCAAACCACGACAGTACATTGCTTCAGCTTCACTGCTTACAATTCCTCTGTTCATGTTTACAGTTTGCACTGTGCTCTAGACGTAAAGCTGGGAAATAATGAGTAGTGAAACGACATGTGCGCTGCAGAACAAGGCAGCACACAGTAGCTTTCAGTCCTCCACACATGCATTGAACTTTAATGCATCACATGGAATATTTTATTCCCCAGTCTGCAGTAAAAATCTTACTGCGCAAGCACATTTTCATAATGATTTTGGCTGTCTTTAAAAAAAGAAAAGAAAAAAGAAGACTATTAACAAGGGGACAGTTAATTGGAAGCCTGATAAACCTGGCAAAAACTCCCTTGAACACATTGATAAAAAAAAAAAAAAAGTCAGCAAACAACAGCATACAAAAGGTCAAACAAAATGTCTACAATTCAAAACGCAAGCTAATCTAAAGCCTGTTTTAAATTCTGGATGACAGGGGACACAACAAAAAAAAAGAAGTGGAAAAATCTAAATACGGTAGGAGGAAGCATTATAAAGTAACGTGCTTCAAATACTCCAGCTCGACCTCGGCAGAGAAATATAAAGTGCAGGACACATTCAGATGCAGAGATTCCTTTCTGCATACAAACATACAAAGATGTCTTTATGGGGGGCTCAGCCCTTTTTATCCCTCGCCTCCATAGCGGTGCTTTTCAGCTCCTTCGGTGTAAAATCACAGAATTATGAACTTTAACCAACATAACACTGACTTCTGTCACTTGTATCAGGAAACTGGCGGCTGTGATTCGGTTTCGACGCTGAGCATTGTGGATGGAAAGCTGGGAAAGAAAATGTACGATGCTTTACTCTGGCCTGTCGCTGAGCCAGAGAAAATAAATACACAAAGCCCATGCAGGCCTAGTAAACCCTTTTATTTTATCACCTGTGTGCCAGTTGAAATTTGAAGCTTTGATCATGTGAATGTCTGATAAATAACTCATAATAGGAGGAGCCTAATTCATTTGATGAATATTAGCCAACTAAAACAATCGTAGTGCCCTCTTTACACCGTACATTACCATGCCTCCTGCACCCAGATAACATTAGAGATATGGATCATTCAGTTACACTCAACACCAAGTTGATCAAGTTTGACTTTGTCCCTCTAAAATGCATCTTTGCTTTACCATGTAATAAAAACCGTTGTTTTATTGTCTCACATGAAAAAGCATGCACTCATGTCTGGAGCTCAATATTTGTCTGTGCATTAGGGTGAGCTGCTTCAGTAAATAAGCAACTGACTTATTCTGAAAGGCGGAATTATTTGTGTCACAGAGGACAATATGAGCGGATGCAGCCAAGTGAACAACAACAGGTGTCATCTTCTGTTGTTGTATGTGGAAATACTATTTATTTTACAATGATTTCATAAGCATTGTGTATATTGGGTGAATTTGTGTTTTGCCGGACAGCGAAGACTGGAAACATTCTGAACGTCAAAGATGTTAATGGAAGATGTAAAAGGAGGTAGTTTGATTACTCAGCACTTTAATTGCTCCTTTAAGCCTCTCCAGACAACACAAGGTATACTTTCTTTCAGAAAAGCTTAACAAATGTATTGTCCCACTCCTGAAGTCTATAACGTGCTCCGACCTTAATTCTGCCTGCAAAGTGTTCAAAGATAAACAATCGTCAACTCTTCGAGCAGCATTTGCACCAAAAGCTATCATTTAGAAGCATCCCTGCTATCTGCTTACCGTAGACAACTCTGAGCCAGCTAACAGACGAGCCACCCACACATTTTGCATTATGTAGCCTCTCCTCATAAGCCTGAGAGACCTGTGGGTTGTGTGCCACTCAATACATGCGTATCAGTTGTGAGTCTGAGAGCTGTAAGAGCCAAGGCCTGCAGGGTGAATCTGACCCCAAACTCCTAAATCAACCTTTTCCCTCCAAGATTGCAATTCATTTTTAGCCTGACAAGTAAAATGCTGAAGAAAAAACAGACATCCAAAAGAACCCACAATTGGAACTGTATTTCTACAAATTCAGGCATTACGCCATGAAACGCAGACAAACTGCTCTTTGCTCATTAGCATACAGCTAGCAGGAAAGCTTTTAGTAAAATAACACAAAATATGCGGTCATGTATGCCAAAATATAAAAAAGGTATGACAGCGGACGAGCGGCTGACAAGAAGTCGGAAACTCTCCGGGAAAGAGATTTCTGTTTCATTCCAGACACCACCACAGCGTCGCCTTCTTTTTCCCCTCATGCTTGAAGTCTAATTATTCAACAGATCACACCTGCTGAGTGACCATCTTGGCTCTCGTATACAGTAGTTACTGTATACTTGTACATGATCAGGTACTTTCATGTTACTTTAAGACACGTTGCCTTAATAAATGTCAACAGTATAGCAGACCTTCTAGTGTATGAAACGTTCACCATTAACCAAAACTCACCACACAGCATACAAAGCCACTGATCCGTCAGTTGTGCTTCTCATGATTCATTTTAAGCAGCTAAAAAAACTAAACAATACTCTTCGGATGTCCCCTGACCAGCGTCAGCCATTAGATTTGGTACCCAACTGCCCAAAGACTTTATTGGTGTAGTATTCGTTGTGTTCCTGGTTGAAATTTTCAATTAGTTTGGCATCCAAGTAAGGATGCTTCTCTGTTTCAGGAGAAATAAAGATGAACCAGCTTGAAGGATATAAGAACTCCATCTATAAAAGCAGGGTTATGGCACTGCACTTCCGTTCAGCTGGCAAGAGACACTGCAGTGAAACAACCACAGCGGCACAACAGCGACAACACTGAGAATGTTTGTCATCAGCAAACATTATTTCCTGCAGTTTAAAAGACTGATCCTGTCGTTTTATTCCTGCTTTGCACTGCGGTTATTCAGCCTGGTCTGCTGTGTCTTTACACAAGGGCTAAAAACTCAGGTTGTTCCTAAATGGGAAGGCGATGGAGGGAAAGCGGGGGCCGATCCTACAATCCCTAGGTCTCCATCATGAGTATATCGTCTGTTTCCGTCTTGTCATCCTTTGTCCACCTCCCTGTGCTCGTCCACAGTCCAGCCTCTAAACAATGCTTCATGGGATACTCTGCCACCTAGTGGAGGGAGAGGAAGACAGGAAGGTCCAATGAAGAGCCAAAAACATTAAAAGATGAGTAATGTCATGCACACATTTAAATCAAATATAGGTTTAAAATGAAGCTGCAGAGAGACTCTGGGGGATTAACCCACTGTTTCCTAGTCAGAGGATTATGATGTTATGCAACTGCACTCTGCCTCTTAAACATGCAATGCCCTAATCTGAGCTGAAACTAGAATTTTGATCATGAAGTCACGTGTTTTCCAGTGCAGAGATTTTTAAAGCAAATCCGAGTCAAACATCTGCTTTTCATGCGTAATTTCTCCTCCAAATCACCCCTCAGAGACTGACTGAGTTCAAACTGAGATATGAGAAGAAAACAGCTAAAATACAAAAGCAGGACATTGAGTGCCAAGTTTCGCTTTTAACAGGCCTGATCACATTCCTGGTAGCCATCTTTCCTCTGTGGGAGAAGGGGAGAATGTTTTTTTTCCCTTTTCTCTGTGTACTAAGTTTGGCAGCTAGTCAAGTTTTGGGGCCAACAAAGGGGAGGCCTCATTCTCTCTAGACTACAAAAGGCTTTCAAACTACAAGGATCAAGTTTAGTAGAAAGCATGTTGAATCCTTCACGTCTGGTATTGCAGACAATTTAAAAATAAAATAAAAAGTCCAGAGAGTTAACATTTACCCACATATAACTCCTCTATCCCTTTAAAATGGTGGAGCAGGTAAAGCTCCTCTGATGCAGAATAATGATCTAATCATGATGCGTGGGGATTTTCTGTGATACCAGAGCTGCTGACAATAAGATTAGTGGGAGTAGACAAACACTGATGTGAGAGGTGAGGACATCATCTATTGTTTGGAAAACTACATCCACTGTGGTGCTGCTAAACAGTTTCAAGATTTCCCTGCAGTGGATTTTGTGATACCCAAATGTAATTTATCTTTTATTTCCTTTATCACGTTTTAACTTTGAACGCCACGTCACTCTACCAGCACATTTGACTGAGTCGGCTAGAACTAAAAGCCAGGATGTTCCATCAAGTCTCTACTGTATGGCAGAGGTTTCAAATTAAGCAAGACAACAACATAAAAGGCTGTTTGGTCTCACTGTTAACATCAGCAGCATGAACTCAAGGTCCTGGTATGCAGCATCAATGTTTGGCAGCTGTTGCATTTTTATTATTTATTTGAGTAAATATTTTTTGTGGCAAAGATATCACTAAGAAATAGAACATGAGTGCTAACGATTTAACATCTAGCATCCAACTAAAAGGACACTTGTTGTAGATAATCACAGGACTAACATACAACAGCTCAATGGTGCCACCCTACAGCTGTGTGGAGTAACTGCAACAGCCTATAAAAAAAAAAAAAAAAGAGAGAAGGAGCACTTACTGGAGGGAAAGAGTCCAAGGCTTCTTTGGGGCCGAGCTTGCAGTTTGTGCCAGTTTTCTGTTGTTCGACATTGTTGGTTGCATCATCTCTCGACTTGACTGCGTGTTCTTTCACTCTGTGTTTGAAGGCCTCAAGCTCTGCATGGAAGACTTCTAAGTAGACGTCTTGTCCTTCCTACAAAGCAACCAGGGTATCAATGTTAGGAAAGCTGCCCAAAGCATGCGCCTGCATACGTCAGAATGAGAGCCACAGATAGACACACAGGGAGGAGCAGTACATTCACAGTATTAATTAGATGCTTTTTTTGTCTTACTTTGGCTTTGTGGAAGAAGCGTCTGAAGCAGCCTCGAGGATCCTGCTGAGAGTTCGAGGCCATCTCCAGGATGAACTGCATGACTACAGCTTGGTGCGCCACCTGCTCCATCAGCGCTTGTTTCTACAGGACAATACACAATTTCAAAAGGAATGATTCAAATCACTTGAGCTGCGCGATTAATTATTTCCGATACCTAGCATCTATGTAGGATGTGCTTTTGTATATAGTGAGTTTCTAGCTACTTTCAGTGTTTTATGATCCTATTCAGGAGACTTCTACATGAAGCACAATGGTGAATGATGTATTGTCAACACCTTCATATTGTGCGATACTTAGTTTAGTAAAAAAAAAAAATCAGGACCCACATGAGACTTTGAAAAGCAGGGGAAGATATTTCTTTATTTTGAAGTGTAATACTCGCTGTTGGCAGGAGGGAGTTTATCCTTTAACTACCCCACAACTGTATTTTCAATGTTAGCGGATGACGGGACACATGCTCAGGCTCAGTGTTTACACTGCTGTACTAGTTCGAGGAACTACACCGAGTGTGTTCATCAGAACGATGCAATATGCCACCGACCGCAACTTTATTTGTTTTGATATTTTTTGACAGAAACAGTCAAGAGTTCTGCGCCATAGGGGCATCAACTTTATCCGACTGCAATTACACATATTATAGGAATAATTGTTGCGATAATAAAAACACCAGCCTGATCCTTTCAGTAACTCACCCCTTCTTGCTGCAGTCTTATGCACCACAGAATTAAGTAGTTGGCAGTTTCATCACATATGAGCTGAGGCATGTCTGCGAGGAACCGCTGACTGTCATCCCATCTCCGCAACATACCTGACAAATGGATACAATCTTAAAAAAGCATATTGGTCCATGTTTTCTGAAGATAAACAAAACCATGATTTTTGCATGTTTAGCTACTGTCAAAGAAAACTCAGGTGCTTGCCAATATTTGTTTAATGTTATTGTGTTTATTAAATTGACATCAGAAATATTTACAGCAATTAGAAGTGAGAGCGTTTTGTAGGGCTGCAACAACGAATTGATATAAAAATCGATTATCAAAAGAGTTGGCAACGAATTTCATTATCGATTCGTTGTGTGGCGCGATTATTACGCCAGTCAATAAATCTGAGAAAAAAAAAGCAAAAATAAAATATCTTTGATGTGACGTGTCGAGTCTTGAGTCGTGTCCAATCAGCGCTAAGACGTCTCCAGCGTCTTCATTTCCCTCAAACTTGTTTTTAATGGAAGCTAGTCAGCTTGCTATCACGTTAGCTAACGTGTTTGGGTTGTGTTGTCGTTAAAGTTCCGTTATGTTCCGTTACAGTTCAGTCTTGCTTGGAAAAAAACGTAACGTGATGAAACATGCCGTCACCTCCCGGTCTGGTTCAGTTCACGCTGTCACTCTTTAACGTTAAACCGGCACACCGGCGGATCTGGCTGCAGGTTTTTTTTATTTTTTTTACTCAAAGTAGAATGAAGCAAATCACGTAGTTGGGCTTAGCCAACAACTTGATTTCGTGGTCATAAGAGACCCAGATTGAAATAGTTTAAGGAAGAGGACTCTATATGCAGCGCAGCTTGATGCAGGGCTGAGATGAAGTGGAGGTCAGAACAGACGTGAAAGGAGCGGTACAGCTTCCCTCTGTCCCAGTGTTTCATACATATTGATAAAAGCAGGGCATGCTAAATGCAGCCTCTGCTTCAAGGAGATCAATTACAGTAAAAAGGGCTCACATTTGGCAGATGTAAAGCATACATGTGTATGTTTTTAGTATTAATTAAAAAAATAAAATAAAAATGAACTAACAGCTCAGGGATGTTCAAGGAGCAACCTGTTTGTGCACTTTCGGAAGATGTTTTGCACTGTCAGTTCTGTTTTTGAATAAAGGGTTGGAAATTAATGGGTTTTTTTTTATCCGATTCATCAAAAAAATTATCAACCGATTAATATAATTGAACCCCTTATAAGTTAGTGATCAGTGCCTGCTTAACATTTTAAACTGGCCAGCATTTCTGTTTCAACACTAAGAAATGTGTAGGCTGTGTTCTACACTCATCCAGATCATTTTCCAAAGCATCTGTATGTTTCAAGACTGGCATCCTTCCAGTGCTCGTCAGGCATTTATGGAAACTTTTTTGAAGAAGTTTATATATATATTTTTTTTTAAAGTTAGATTGTTCGTGTGGTAAAAGTTGAAAGTACGGACTGTAACATGGACTCTTCGGCACAACTCGCATGGAGCCAAACTGCCATGCTAGAGGCACAAACATTAAACTTACTTCTACCACAATTGGGTGTAATGTGTTGAGATGAAATCTCTGCATAAAACTGAATCATTCATCATAAAATGTAGTACGCAAATGAAAACTAAATATTTTAGTAAAGCTGGAAAAAAAAATCCTGCCTAAACCTGCAACAACCAACAGCTACATTATGATATTGTATGTACTTACAAACATACTAGACCCAACCTTTTAGTTGTTTACCATTAGTCTGAGGGCAGGACCAGTCTTATAAGAAACTTGAGATTACACTTACCAAAATGCCTGAGCTCTTGGTCATACTTTTGGAGAAAGCTCTTGCACTGATCCATTTCTATAGGTTGACTTGGGCCATTGATGATGCTCTGGAAGAGAGAGACGACATTGCTTAACTGTTGATAAAGTTATTACATGGTTAATAAACAGTAGGTACACACATCCAAGTAATAATAAGAAAATGTTATTAGACAACCCCACGATATATTAGTTCTTTTGAAATCAGTTTGCTGACCTTATCAAACACATCCCAACTTCTGACAGCGCCAAGCACAGGACTTTGGCTGGGTTCCTGACATCCCAGCATGCTCTCCTTGCGGCGCCACTCCTCCTCAGTGTGAGTGAGTTCGGTGGGGCAAGCCCGAGTCCGAGCACGTTCCTGCTCCAGGGACTCGGAGCTGTGGACGCCGAGAGAGCAGAGCTGTTCCTGGGCCTCTGCCAGTCTCCAGCTGGAGACGATGGAGGACTTCACACAGCGGTGCTGGCTCTGGCAAAGTGACGCCATGGCACAATCACAAACGTGCGATGACGGTGACTGGTGTGAGGTAAATGGAAGAAGAATGGAGACGATTAAGACTATGAGAAAAAGGTATAAATATAGTGTCAGGGACTCGTCAACTTAGCAATTCATGACATACACATTGTGCCTTGGACAGATGAGAGCATGCAACTAGTATTTCCTGTCTACCCACGGCAGTGTTTGGTACACCTCAAACATGCACATGCTACTTTTTGTTTCTCCACCAACCACACTGGAGGTAAATTAGCCAACATAAGATGTTATCAGGGCCCAGATGGTAAAAGCAATTTGGGGTTTTAATCTAGATTGATGGAAAGTAAGCATTGACCCATCTGAGAACACGAGGATGCCATCTTATGCAAAAGGAACAAAGGGTTTAAGCTTTAAAAATAAATAAAGTGTGCACATCTACAACAACAGCATAGGCAAGAATCCTGTGGTAGTGTACTTTATATTCAACAAGCAAAAGCACCCAAGGGGATGCCACTTTAACAACATCCTGCAAAAGGCTTTAACTTTAAGTTTTAAGCTCCATCCTTTTTTTTCTTCCTTTCTCCAAGTTTTCAAAATAGCCTGAATAGATCCTTCCCCATAGAAAGACTGGCTCAGCATAGAGTGAACAGCTACAAACTGCATGCTCCCGCTGAATCACACATACCATGTAAGCCATTTGACTTTTAACCACAACCATGCTGTATTTAGTACAGGGTGGCACAAGAGGGCTAAAAATAAACAAAGGCTTGTATCCATTTGACTCATGGCTACCAAAACAGCCGAAAGCCTTATCTAGTCAACAACACCCCCCACACACACGTACGTCACTTGGTGTCTGAAAATATCAAGGACCTGGGGGGGAGACAGGGAAAGTGCTGCTGCTGGATGTCTTGCTGTGGCCTCTTACCACCTCACCCTCCCACACATGAGGGTCTCTCTTTCAGCCATGGCCTGGCAGGATGATGACACAGCAAGTGATCTCTGTATAACCACTTTAACCGCGTTAAGGGGGACATGGACAGCTTGGTTGCACAAGTCTGGGTGTGCATGAGGGCAGTATTCACTCCAACATGCAGCCTGGACCACTGGGGTTGTGCAGCATGAGAGTCATTGGCTGACTGTTATCATTTAGCTAGCTAGTTAGCTAGCTGATAAGACAAAAGGTGGAAACAGAGCCACGGACTACACCTTCACCCTGTTGAACAACAGACAAGCAATCGAGGTCGCCTTGAAGTCCTTTCACTGATACCTCAAGCAGGTTTAGCTAGCTAGCTAGCACGCTTTTAATACCGTTAAGTTACCTCTGATATGCCAAGTGGGGTTTAGACAACCCGGCAGCTAGCATGAGCTAATTACCTGCCGGTGAGGACGAACGCCACTGGACCCCTCCGGTCCGCAGCTCGAGTCCCCGTCGCGGCGGACCGGAGCTCCGTTACTCAGCCACTCCATCGGTCCAGCTAGCTGCTGCTGCTAGCTGCTGCGCCGGAGGAAGCTCAGGGTTGCTCTCCGGAGTCAACTGTCGGCCGAAGTTATGTAGGATTTAAATACCAGACTGAAACAAAAGTCAGCAGCGCCGAGCCGAGCCGACGGGGGGATGTGGCGCACCGAGTTTAGATCCCGTTATTAACATCGCGAGCTACACACAGCAGCAGTCTGGCTGCTCCAAGTTGTCAAGCTGCGTCGTTTCAAGAGGCGTCTGTTGGTGACACGCAGAGCACGTGGTAAACAACTTTGACCACGTGACAGAGCTCGCGCATTAAAACTGCGCATTACTCTTTTTTGCTGTTTGTTTGTTTGTTTGTTTGTTTTACCTCGACTTAATTACTTTTACTTAAAAACGTGAATTGGTGACACGTGTTATCCACAAAAGACAAAGTCGCATTGCTTCTGTTTGAGGTCTCAGGAAACATTTCACATGCTCTATATCTGAGATTGGTGGGGACAGTAGCTTTTACACAGCACACTACCTTTTCCCAAATCCCCAATAAGTCTATTTGGATTGATCTTATTGGAATGTTAAAGGCGTTTCATATGAGGTTTAACGTCACTATGTGGGTTAACACATTTATATTGTTCTGTCAATATTTTCTTTTGTCATCATCTATCCATGCAAAGTCCTAAAATAAATCATGAATCATGACCTCACCATAGACTGTACAAGAGGTCCTGACCCACTGGTGCGCCTCAGACCGCCATCTAGAGGGGCGCGGACGTACTGCCAATGGTTTGATGGATTTAATTAAACAGTCTTTGAAACGAAGCAATGAGGGAGACAATAAAAGCCAATAAAAGCTCCAAAGCAAGGTGAGGATATATGACCCTGGATGCATTAAAAGTGATGCATAATGGCAGGCTGTGATGGTTGAGGGTACGCGGAACAGTTATTTTATATTCACCATTACAGCTGAGCCGAAAGAGGCTTGATACCAACTAGTGGAAAATAAATACATAAATTGACAATCATACAAAAAAACTACAGTAAAGGGCAACTTGTGGCTAAAACGGGACATGACATGAAATAAAGACAACCCACTCTGACAGAATATGAAAGTAGACAGCAGCTATTTATTAAAGGTTTATTACTGTACATGCCAAAAACATTTCATACATTACACTGTCATCAATCAACAAAACCAACATGCTCACTGCCTGCGGTACACGTTCACATGTTTGTGTTATGTGGTCATGTCTACAGTACGTTTCATTATTGAAGTATGTCCGTCATGACAGCTGATGATCCATCATTCACACCAGTGATGTCACACCTACAGTAAAACAGAAAGAGGTCAACATCATGTCAAAATCATTGTTGTTTTAGACTTAAGTGTAGAGAGTTGCTGTAGTTCCTTACGAGAAGTTGCTAAATAAAAAAATCTGAACTGGAAAAGTGTAAAAACTGCGAAAGTTGCTGATCATGTGATATGTCAGGATAACCAAATGTAGTTACACAAAGAGTACATGAATAATTACGTACACATGTGTACGCGTTATGTTAAGATAATTATCCAAAGTGTGTGTGGCTGGCTTGGAGCAGTGCTGTAGTATGTGGCTCTAGCCATCATTCACAACGGACTCACCGCGGGAGAACTTGCACTGTTTGAGCGCCTCACTGAAGCCCTCACATAAACTCAGGTCGGACTGGTTGGTGGCACAGTCAAGGAACTGTTTGACCTCAAAGTGACATGGGCCGGGCTGGGCTGGAGCCGGCCGGGGGGGTTCCTGGAGTTGTAGAAGCAAGGAAAGAAACACATCACACATTGTGTCAGAACTGCAGAGCTGCTGGAAAGCCACAACTCAACAAGAAAGTGTTACTTTCAATCAACAAGCATATTCAAAACGTCGGTAATGTATTAGTTACTTGGTTTTACATGTGTTTGTCCCAAGTATCCCCAAAAATAAAACAGCTCAAACCATGCAAACTGCTAGACCCGCTCCAGTTTATAGTTTCCAGTGTCTAGTTGGAGAAGATAATTCCATCATCTTCCTGACCTACAAGGCCCCCACACACCTTTTGAGAGTCTGGTCCTTTCAAATCCATCCAGCCACGCCTCCTTTAATAAAAGCTACTGGCAATGCAATTGCCCTCTGACTGCAACATGGATCATCGACCAGGCTTTTTTTCCTCTTTATATAAAGATAGGTTTACATTTCTCGATACGAAAAAATGCATTAACAAAAAAAGCTAAAGTTCTCAAATCCTGTCCAAAACACAAGCAGCATTACAACGGTCTAGAATTGACAAAATTATGATTTAAATTGGTAACTACAAGAATACGTAAAGAAGATTGTGAACATTCATGCTGACATTGATAGTGTTTGGTACCTGTTTTACATCTTGCTTAATTTCTCTCCATATAATAAAATCCTAACAAAATTCTCCTGTCCATCTGGCATGGTTCACGGTTCTCAAATCTAAATAAATAAATAAATAAAATCAGACCAAAGTCTCTTGTGCAATGTACTATTTATGCAACCATACCACGTTTTCCTATGAATCTGATTAGTTTTTTCACTTAATGTAATATTAATCATTTTATTTATAAGAAATAAGTAGGGCCATAAGCAGCAACACTTCTCATGACTTTTACATGTATGTACAGTACATCAGCTTTTACCTGGTTTGTAGGCTTGGCTGGCTCTGCATTGCTGCTTCCACCAGATGATCCTGAAAGGGCACTGACCAGGACGTGTCCCACCGCCGAGCCCACCGCCACCCCAGCGGCTGTGGTAGCAATCTGGGCCATGATGCCCGGACCCTGGGACGCAGCTGGAGCCGGGGCCATCGCAGCAGGAGGTGGGTGAGCGGGGGCCGGAGCGTGGGACATAGCTGGACTGCAAACGTAGCAGAAAAACAGTCCATTTATTTTGCATTACAGAGGTTCAACAGGACATTGGGGGACATAACATGTCTGTCCATTCCGCTGTATCAGAGGCGGAGCTAATGAACTTTAAGTATGAATTATACCTTCATATACCAGGAGAATATTTATCTTATCACTCAGGGCTTTTCAGTCTCAGCTTCCTGCTTATTTTTTTTGTCTATAAAATGTATATAACAATTGGACTGACTAGACAGTGATGTCTTTGTTTTTCTACAGTTGAATTCCCAAGGGACCTGTTTATATAACAAATGTTATAATTGTTTTAGGATGTTCATATAGGAAAAGTAATTAATGCCGATTGTTAATTGTTAATTTCCTCAAACAAACCAAAAATTGCATGGCAAGAGGTCATGATAGACTAATAGTTTTTCCGTTGATGCTTTGACAACATTGTTTTTTAAACTTTCATGCCAATAAAGCCACATTGCATTGAATTGACTTGTGGTAAATGTTCTCATCAGCTGTAGTGGAGGGCGGAGTGTAAATCAAGCAACTATATGATGGCCTTCAAACTAAATCTTCCAATTGTCTAATTGTCAACTAATTTACGTGTATTTTTGTATAATTATTTTATTTACTTACATCAGTGTTGCTCTCTAACATGAGTAACCCCACTGGCATGTACTTGCTAACTTCCAAGTTGAAAATTGCAAGTTATACATTTCTGTTACGCTAAACAACCAAACCCAAAAAGTCCCGTATCTGTGACTGTTCAGTCGACTGCTGCCATAAAACTAAAAACATCAGCAACCAGAAATAAACTGTCATAACGTGTGTGGAGTTTTGCTTGAGTTATCCAACGGAGTTGACATTGTCTCAGTGAGCTGTGACGCAACATTTAGACTTTGTCGTTTGATGTGGTTATTAGCCTGACTTCAAACTGTACTCCATACGGTCAACATATCTGTATGTATCTGTTTTAATTCTGAATAAGAAATATTTCCTGTGCTTCAAACAGACTATCAACATATGCAATATCCCAACACCACGGAAAAAGTCAGTTCTGCCCTTATTGCAAGTGTATCTACCTGGCTGGAGCGGAGGGACGGCTGCGGCTTCCTCTGGCCATGTTTAAAGCAACTCAAAGTCGGGTTTATGGACTGACTAAAGCCGGGGGGTCGCTGTGTCGTTGCTTCTACAACGTGCTTTCCTCCTCACGGTCTGCTCGGCTCTGGTCGCGCCAGCTGACGGCAGCAGTTCATGCACGTGCCACTGACCTTGTGCGGCTTGGCCAAGGGTTTGGGTTTGACGCTGCCGGCCGGGCGACGTGCACAGATGTCGTAAGACCTCAACACGCTGACCCACAATACCTCCGCAGCTTCCGCTGAGGGTCGAGCAGTGTGGGCACACCTCCATCTGTTGGACCGGAGGGCAGGCGCGGGGCAGCGGGCGCCTCAGCTGAAGCTTTATGAATTGTGTTCACCAGTTCACCATTTCATTGTGTAGAAAACAAGTTATTTAATCCAGTAAAGCTAACAATGGTGGAATGTACTGTACTGAATACAAGTACTTAGTCACTTTGCAGATTGAGATTATTAATTGAAAATATGGAAACTATGAATAAACTAATGAATTATGATGTATTATTATTATTATAGATTAAATTAGCCACCATTATGTAAAGTAGTTCAAATGAGCTCCACCTTCCCCAGCTGCAACATGTTGATTTGAATACTTGTGTACTTTCACTTGAGTAATAATTTGAATTTTGAAGAACTTTTATTTGTGACAGAGTATGTTATAGTAGTATTGTTACCTATACATAAATTGTGACTACTTTTTTCTTTTCCCACCTTGACCTCTGTCATTTCTACTCTTAACGCCTAGTTTTGCATTTAGTGGAATTCACCAGGAGGGGGCGACATTGCTCCATTTACAGATGATACGTGTATTTCGCATAATCTCAATCAAATAGGCCTGCAACACACACATGTATACAGTAAGAGAAACAAACAGTAGGCTACACAACAGCACCATCCTCATTCATGTGCCATTAACTATTCTACTTCCAATGTAACTCTCTCCTTGCTGCTTGTGTGTGTTTTTAGTTGTTGTTTTTTTAAGAAAATGAGTCATTCAATGCAGCAAAAAACAACAACCCAAAACAGATATGCTCTTGTTCTCTCTCGCTCTCTTTCTCTGGAAGGAGCCGGTCTTCCTGCTCTGAGTTCCCAGAGTTCCCGGCTGCTGGCAGCAGAATGCTGGGAATATCCGGAGAGGATGGGGAAGTGACATCACAGCGGTGACCTTCCGTACCAGGCCATATCACCTGGCGCAGACTGGAGGAGAACTGCACACGCACACGCACATGCACACACACACACACACACACACACACACACACACACACACACACACACACACACACACACACACACACACACACACACACACACACACACACACACAAATAGCCAGAAACACATACTTCTCTCTTTCTCAGCACACACACACACATTCACTGAGAAACCACATTTACTTCAGTTTGCTCTTCAGGAGAAGAGAAAGAGTGAGAGAGGAAAAATTCCCATGAAGAGAGAGAAGAAGCGATAACTTCAAGTGCAGAGAACTTTGCATGACAGGATGAGCGAACCACGTGTTTGAAAATTCCCACCTCGGTCCAGATGGTTCCTCAAATCATCTCTGTCTGTCTTTCTTCTTATTTGCCATCTTCTACTGCATGGCCATCTAAATTGATCAGCACTACTTTATTCATATTCAGTCACACAGTGTACGGTGCTGTGCACACCTGCTCACTCAAAGTGTTTTAATAAGATACACAAAGACACAAAAGACAGAGAAATGATAACCAAGCCCTTTAACTGCTCACGGTCCACACAGATAACCTATCAAATGAATGAGTGAGTGAGCATTCTTCTTTCTGGATCAATATTTTGGACAAGTTCATTTACTCAGCTGCTTAGGTACAGTTTGAAGGCCCATTTTGTCACATTCCAGAGTGTTTAGCAGTTCCACCAAAAGTGATTTTACCCCTAAACTTCTTTATTTAAATAAACGTTTGAGGTAAAGTCATCCCTCATTTCACAATAAAAGCAAAGACCAAATGAAAACACAGTTTTGTGGCAGTCTAATCCTTTAATCATCCCACAATCTTGAGATGCTTCACAGGATCATTTACGGTGTAGGCTGTCCAACCCTACAAACAGAGGGAGGAACATGCTGAACAAAGTGAAACACACAGGTTGCACACAGATGGGAGCTTGGCGTTAGTTAACATAACATGGACTGGAGTGGAGATATTTACTGAGTCTAGAGAGAGTGTCTCAGAGGTTACATTCTTCAGGAGCAAAGGCTGGAAAACACATAAATACAAACCCACGTACTTACACAAACACAGACATACAGAGACAGACACATGCACACAGCAAATACTATACAGAAAGAGCAGGATGGACAGAAGAAGACATGGAAGTCTTCAGGGGAGGCGTGGTCAAAAGAAGAGGGGGGTAAATAGATGCCAGGAAAGAAAGAGAGAAAGAAAGAACATGCAGAAGCCAAATCAGGCGGCGCGGGAGGAGGGATGAGTAGTGATGGGCTGAAGAGGGAGGGAGGCAGGGAAAGGGAGAGACAGAGTGTGTGTGTGGTGGAGATGTCATTATACAGGAAGACAAAAGAAGAAGGGATTCTCTGGTCAGCTGCTGCTGCCACTGTCTATTGTCCTGCCGACGGAGGACCCCCCTCGACACACACATACACACACACGCACACACGCACACACACGCACATTATACTCTCTCTGTCTCTCATCTTGTGTTGGACATCACTTTCTTTCCTTCTTCAAGTTCAACTCTGATTACATGGCCGGCCAACTGGCATTTAAAGATCCCACTAACCCCCTCCCCGAAACCCCAGCTGTGTCATCTGAGTGTTTTTCAGTAAGTCTGAGATCCAACAGATGTTTGCTCCCAAAATCTGGAATCAGGACAAATTTGCCAAAAAGTTCAGGCGTGGAAAGAAAGAAAGAAAATAATAAATACTTGTATCACTCAACCAGAAGTAAGATTTCTCGGGTTGAAAACTAATCGGGGAAAAATATTGGTTTGAAAGACTGTGGCCTTTTTGAAGTGAATATAATGCCATCTCTTTGCCTGCCAGTGCTGCTCTGGTGACTAACAACTCTCTCTTAAATAATTTTATGAGGGACAACAGATTCAGATCCAATTTAAATGGCATAGGCCCTGGATTTTGTAACAACAGCATATGCACAACTAAGTGGGTCATAAACTACGCCTATAGCCTATTGGCCACATAGTTTTTGTAAAACATAAATGCTTATTATTTAACTAAAAATCCCAATTTTAATTCCATACCAGCAACTATTAAGCTAGCAAAGCTACGTAGCTAATGCAAACGCTTCATCCATCTCCAGTGTTGGCAATCGAATGTTTCGCAAGCAGCAGATATAGTCTTTTCAAATAATTGTAAATTAGGTGAATCCACGAGTGAAAGTGTTACCTAAAACTGCTGTCTAAATCAGTCATAAACAACAAATATTGTTCACACATATCAAAAAAGTAAAATGATCCTGCTGTGTAACATAATGCTGGTGAGGGGTCTGGTGATGTAACTAATAGGGAGGACAGATTCCCATAAAAATCCATTGAAAACACATGAAAATACATTCGGAAAGTTGGGGAAATGACACAAAACCCCCAATTCTCTT
Source organism: Myoxocephalus aenaeus (assembly GCA_038501785.1). Classification (NCBI taxonomy): domain Eukaryota; kingdom Metazoa; phylum Chordata; class Actinopteri; order Perciformes; family Cottidae; genus Myoxocephalus; species Myoxocephalus aenaeus. The sequence goes on along the minus strand of JBAMJR010000001.1, from coordinate 3,248,651 downwards.
AAATATCAAAAGAGGTACAAAAACATAAAACATAACTCACTTACATAACTGCATTCATGATGTCTTGATAGAAAAGCATTCACAAAAAGTCATTTGTTTTATCACATAGCATATTGTTTATCTATACAACATTAATCAGTGATTCATTGTCTACTAATAAAGCTGTAATTTACAACTTATACACCCCTTGTAACGCACGTCTTACTCGTAGTCATCCAAACTCTACTTTAGCGAATGCAGAGTTTCTGATTTAAGACCGTTTTTCGTTTTTTCTTTAAATAGAAGTGCATGAAAAAGCTGCCTAATTAAACGGACAAGAGTGCTTGTAATTAGTTGTTTTCCACCCATGGAGAAGTTTTATTGTTATAAAGAGGGATGCTTTATAAGAAGAGGCAATAAATTCAGCCAACTAATAGAAGCAGCTATGAATGAAGCTCCTTTCTTCCCTTTGTGAGTGAGGCGTGTATGTATGCGCCTCACGTAGTCGCCAAAGGTGCTGAGCTCTGCATTATCATCTATCTACCTCCCTGGTGTTTCAGGCACTGTGCACTGCTGCTCATGTTGAGTAAGAATATTAAAGTGTGTAGTCAGTGTGAGTTCATAAATGTTTACAAGTTGTTTTAATTTTTTTTAATGTGTCTTCATTTCGGCTTGCAAATCAATCCAGAGCAAATGACCCTTGACCAACTGACCTCAAAAATATTCAATCGTCCACTGTCTCTGCACAGTGTGTGACACTCTGGTCCATTCTGCTTTAATTGACCTCTCTTTGACACACACACTCGCAGACAGACACAATAGGAGACCCGGCACATTCCTTTCCCCAGGTGGCATAAAAGACACGGCCAGATCAATGGCCTAATGGGCTCCAAACCAATGGCCGCCGATCATTAACCCCCGACGAGAGTGGGTTCCTCATACCCCGAGCCAGACTATTGTGTGGCCACTGTGTGTTCGTATACAGACTATTGTGTGAGGGTTTTTTTCTGCCGTGTGGAGCTGGTTAACTGCTGGACGAGGGGTCTAAGTTAGGGCATTAGATGGTGACAACATGTGTTCTCTTGACCTGAAGAAACGGAGAAAAGCTGGACATTAACATGTGCCGAAGAAGGTGTCCCACAAAGGTGATAGACAGACAGTGGTGGAATGTGAGACAGTAGATTCACCAAAGTACTCAAGTACAATTTGATAATTGTACTTTACTTTAGTATTTCCATTTCATGTTACTTTAGACTTGTACTCAGCTGCATTTCAGAGGAAAATATTGTTGTTTTTACCTCACATTCATTTAACAGTTACTTCTCTGGTTTCGCTATGTGTAAAATATGAATGCATGCATCTGTAATGATAATCCAGCGATGTTTTTACTGTGTGATTTTGACGCATATGTGCTTTGACTTAAATAACATTTTAAACACAAATATATTTAAGTTTGTTATACTGTGGTGTTGCTACATATTCCTGAAAGGAAAATCGAAATACTTCTCTCACCACCAACTAATTTACCACCCAAACATTTTGGGTATTTGCAATGACCCCACTCCTTAAAAAACAGGACGTTTCTGCATCCTCGTTATAACAACTAAGACTCAAACATTACATTAAAGAGATACCCAGACATCATAATTTCAATTCAATCCCTGAATTACCTTCTCTTTCTCATTTTACCCCGAAACAGCTCTCAGATTCAGCAGAAGCTCACTCCATCCCTCTTTCTCCTCCAGGCCTCCACTCCAATCCCACTGTGTCCTTACAGCCGTGTGTGTGTGTGTGTGTGTGTGTGTGTGTGTGCGTGTGCGTGTGCGTGTGCGTGTGCGTGTGCGTGTGTGTGTGTGTGTGTGTGTGGTGTGTGGAAGGCTGGTGGTGGGAGGACAATGGGCAGAAAGGGGGCTGGCTGAATGGGACCATTGAGTCTGCTCAGCCAAACAGAAAAGCATCTTCCATCTCACTTCAAAACCCACAGTTTCACTCTGTACAACCAGGCCTTTATTCTCCATAATTACTCCCTGACACACATGTATACGCACATGCCCGCACACACATATACATACACATATGCATATGCATGCATACATAATTACAAATATGAATGATTGTAGACAATAATCCCAAAATAATACAGCCAGGCTGACTCTTGACAGTCTGAAATGTCAAGTGTCAGTTTAGTCATTCGAGGTATACTGCTCAATATTTCATCACAACAACTGAACCTTACATTTATAATATTCAGAATGTTTTGATGTTTTAACAAATTACATTGGTGCATGTCCACACAGATGTTGTATGACTCTCAATATGAAAAGGCAAGTGTTACAGTGTAAGTTAAGAGAATAGACAAGCACACATGGAGTGTGTCCTTCATCACACATGTAGGAATGCTGGTAAATACACATTGATCATGGCCGACAGGAAGACCATGGGGAAAAAATTTATACTTGTTGCTTTATCAGTAAACTGAGTTTCGTAAGAATTGTGTTTTTTTCTTAATGAATAAAATATTTTCATTCAAGTGAGTCATGACATTATGTTTTTATACCGGTCGTCCTATAACTTTAATTTACATGTATCAATACTTTTCTATATTTGGAGATGATTTTGTCTCCCCTTTCCATTACTTATTGCTATGTGGTCTATAGAATGTTATGCAATGTTGACATTTCATCATTTTTTTGTGAGTTCTTTTTTCTCTGTTTTTGCAACTCGATTGAGTGTCTCATTGTAAGTATACCTTTCCCTTTGTCATGTAAGCCACCTGGCTCGTGAAGATCGGGTGAAAATGTTTGGATGCTATTGCAGTCATAACTTGTCTCCCCTTAATTTGCTGTACACCTGCACCTGACCTAAATATATACGACGGGGTGCGCATGCTCTCAGTCACCCAGCTAGAAAGAAACAATTCAGCCAGTGCATATAGATTAATTTCCAAAGCCATCTAAGCCTCATTTGCTTCACTGTTATAGAAAAAAATAGCTGCAACAGATGTGTCACAATATGTATTAACAACCTAATTCACTGTAAGCCCTTTAACAAGAGGTATTATCGCAAACAGCCTGTCAGACAAAGGCAGCGGGCCCCGACAGAGAACATGCTGTCACAGAGTGCAGTATCACCAACAGTTTTTTGTCAGTGTTGCACTGGGCCATTTAAACTCCACCGAGCTCGTTAGCCTAGATCCAGGCCTGCGGCCAGCCTGCTCATTGTACATCCAGCACACTGAATCATTGTGTGGGAGGATAATCCATACCGGGTAGTTAGTACTCCCTATCATGCAACACATAAGGACAGCAGGATTTAGATGACGGTGGATGGGTGGGTCCATCCATATATTGTCCATAGTTAGGGAGTACGTTAAACATGTAGAACATAATGTTATACATTATACACAAACAATGAATCCACCCATCTATCTATCTATCTATCTATCTATCTATCTATCTATCTATCTATCTATCTATCTATCTATCTATCTATCCATCTATCCATCTATCTGTCCATCCAACCATCCGTCCGTCCGTCCGTCCATATATCTATCTATCTATCTATCTATCTATCTATCTATCTATCGACCCATCAATCCAGTCATCCATCTCTTCAAACACAACCCTCAGTCCTCTGTCTCCCACCTGGCTTGCAGCAGGTCTGTGTGTTGGAATGGCATGACATCTTTCTCACACACACACACACACACACACACACACACACACACACACACACACACACACACACACACACACACACACACACACACAGAAACAAAGGGTGCAGGCAGCAGGAGATGTGGTGTTTGAGTTCTGTGTGCATTAGGGATGGGGGCAGGCTGGGTCGGGTGGGTCGGGTGGGGGGATGCGGGGAGGTGGAAGCTCCATATGGGCACCCCACCCCTTGTATCCCCCCCCTCCCTCCCTCCCCCTGCAAACAGGCAGATGTCAAATGGGACGTGCCTCCCTGGTGGGGCACAGGGTCACACTGCACAGGGGTAAATAACAGAACAGGAGGGACAGAAAGAGAGGAGAGAGAAATGCCTTCCTGCCAACTAACCCCCATCCACCCTCCCCAAAACACACCAAAAGAGATGTGTACACATGCTACCAAAGGAAAGCTGCTGACACAAACATGCCAACACACAGCCATGGGCATAGAATTCCAATCAGTTGAACAAACCACTAATGTATAAAGTAAACTGGTAAACCTGACGTTTGTTCAAACTGAATCAAGTTTCAAATTGGTTTTCATGCAGAAGAAAATAAGAAAGCCTCACAATATAAAATGTAAGCAACTGTTTATGCAACATCCATGCTCTTCAGATATTGTATTATTTTATGTTTTTTTATTGCACTGTCAACCTTCTTTTTTTTGTACACGAAAAGTATGGAGGGACAATCTAGTTTAAATCATGAATGCAATACAATGTAGCATTAGTCCATTCACTTCTAACATTGAAGTCCACTGTAGGGTGGACAAAATGTTAACACCTAATAAAAACACCTCTCTCTATAATGCCTCAAACTAACATCCTCCAAAATGACAGTGAAGTTTAATCGACTTTCATTGAAGACTGTAACTTTCATGAAGTTAGCCTTTGATGCAGGGCTGTTGTATAAGTCTTCTAGCTCGATGTACCAAATACATTGGTAACGGAGTGTACTTAAGCATAAATTGCTTAATACAAAAAACAGTGATTGGTGGATGTTTAAATGTGTCTGTAGAATGTGCGTCTCTAATGTGTCCACTATTTGAGCATGAAGGGAGATGCAACTTGACTCAAGGACAGGTGTCAGTTTGTGTGTGTGTGTGTGTGTGTGTGTGTGTGTGTGTGTGTGTGTGTGTGTGGAGGTATGGGCTGCAGTCCTAAACAAAGCACGGGAATGGACATGCACACACACACACACACACACACACACACACACACACACACACACACACACACACACACACACACACACACACACACACACACACAGGCTGTTCTCTGTGTCTTGAGCCCTGAATGGTTACGCCCGCGGGGCAGGAGTAAGGTTACTTTACATACTGCACTTACAGCTCCCTTTACCACTGGGGTATAAAATGGATTTGAATGAGAAAGAGGGGAACAGAGGGGTGGAAGGAGGGGGGAGAGGGGTGAGGAGGAGGAGGAAGAGGAGGAGGAGGAGGAGGAGGAGGAGGAGGGCCGGGGATTCCCTTTGTGTAACAGGAGGCGAGCTGCTGCTCTGGCATGGCCATGGAGATGGAGGAGCAGGGTCACTCTCCCGGCTCTCCCTCCCTCTGTCCCTGTGCTATAGGCTGGCTGCTCTGTCTCTCCTCCTCATCCCTCCCTCCCTCCCTCCCTCCATCCATCCCTTCCTCCCTATTAGCATAGCAGCTGCCTGATACAGGGCGTAGGGTGGGGAATGGCCAGGTTGCTGTGTGCATATGTGTGTGTGAGGGTGTTTGTCGGAGGGAGGGATGTTAGGGGGGAGGATGAGGGGAGTCCAGTCAATGGCGGTCCGTCTGGCTGGTGAATAGCAGCTAAAGCAGGCCCCCGCAAGCTAGACAAAGGAGCCAGGAGGGAGGGGATGGGGTCGGGGTGTGTGAGGGAGATGGAGGGAGGAGGGAGGGGTGGAAGAATGAGGCAGTGAATGGAGCGCCTTGTCACTGGCGCTATGGAAAGAAGCACAGAATGAACTGGAAGAATGAAAGAAAAGTTCAAAAAGGAGCGGAGGGCAAGGAAGAGACCGGCCCGACCACCTGTCTCTCTCTCTCACTTTATTTCTTTTACTCCCCTTCTTACTCACAGGCAGACTTTGGGGAGGGGGTGTTCACTGGTCGTGTCGAGCAGCAGACATGTTTTTGGGTTGAGAAAGTGTTGCATCAGCAGGATTTCAAGCTCACTGTCATCCACCAGCATGACACTGACTGGGCCGGTGCTGTGGTTTAAATGATTGTTGTGCTCCAATCTGTGAGATGCAAAAGGAGGAACCCGCAGAAAATGTGCTGGTTAATTATAAAATGAGACAGTGGGGTTTGATCGAAGACACCAGGTAGAGTACATTTTGCAGGATCAAAATAAACAATCTCCTGTCCCATCAATAGCACTTGTTTGACATAGTTGTTCTGATAAATGGTCAGAGGAAAACTGCCTGTTGTTAAAATAAAGCAAGCCTAAGTAACTTCTAAATAAAGAAATGAAACATTGAACATTGTTTTCATTGTTAGGGTATAGACTACCGAGTGGCTAATGTTAGCGTTTGCTAACTTAAGCTGGATGCCAACGCAGCTTGCAGCTAACAGTGCAAACAGTGCAAACAACGAAAAAAGTGCTGACAGAGCAGAGCTAGCACTGAGCACCCGAGGGGGAACCGGTGGATGGGTGCTACGCTTCCGCAATGACGCCGTCGTTCTGTAACTGACTTATGGGAGCAGTGCAGAACCTCAGCCATGAGCTGAACAGTGGGGCCGCTCACATGCACAAACATGCACTAAAAGCACCGTGGTCGGCCAGACTATGTCAACAAAGCAAGGAGGAGCTCGGATGACAACATGCAGAGGGAGAGAAACTTGTAATTTTCTGCTCAGGTCCAATATATCTTTCCATAGATAATAGTTGGTAACTGCTATATTAATGTTTAGAATGTTAAATACAGCTCCTCTAAGATTTAAGTATGTCGCAGGTAAAGCTTTTCATGATTTTATTACACCCACAAAACAACAAAAAGAACACACACAATATTTCTTTAGAGGTATTTTTCTACTTGCTCTCAGTTATGTCACCTATAGATGATAAATAACTAACTAATGAATTAATGCAACTAACATTTCCCATTCTGTGTCAGCAACATTCAATGTTCCATCATCATTGCAGCTGTTAAGCAAAGTTTGCATACATACTTTCTTCACGTTAAACTTTTTGCAGTTATAAATGACAATGATAAGCAGATCAGATGATAAAATAAACAATCAAGAATGTCATTTTGTTACTCATACGCACATAATACAAATCCTCACCAGTTTTTTTAAGGTTTGTGGTTTGGTATCAGCTTTAAAGCAGCTATTATCAATATGTATATACGAATAACCTATCAAATGACTACATGTAATGCGAAAGGTGACCAAAGCATAGAGAATCTCCCTCATGCCACCTAACTCTGTTGTTACTCTCGGCTCTACGGAGCCTTTGACCATGTTGTAACTCATTGTTTTGGTTTTCAGTGCTTGTCATCCAACTTGGCTGCTTCAAACAACATACACTATGTGTCTCGCACCAAATGTTATAGAGAGACAGTGAGCACTAGCTGGTGAACACAGTGGAACATTTGGCCACTTAAGAACCAACATTAATTTAGCAAATTACAGAATTCTGTTGTTAAAAACAAACTAATTACAGGTGGGTAAAATACCTTCACTGTTGTCGAACTTGCAGTCGAAGCAGTTTCATGCCGGCTTTAGACTGAATGCCAGGTACAATTACAAATGAATAGGTAAAACTCAAAAGATAAATATCTTATAATTTGATATCATCACGTAGAGGAGTCGATCACATGCAGGATCTGAGAAATAAGAATGTATGAACGAGGCCTCGGGCGGACAGATGTGCACTTCCCTGAACAGCTGTGATCACTAATGCCAGGCCTGCTCTACCTCTGTGCCATAGCTAATTCATTATCATAAACACATTTAAAGGGGCCGCAAACCCACACTGATATTTTGAATCACTGCGGCTGAGTAGACCTCTAGTCAGGCGGCAGCTGGGTGGAGCCATGATGGGAAATGACTCACCACATCCTACTCTGTGCACCAATAAGCTAAATTTGGACTTTAACAGGTGCAACAAAACTAAGATACTGGAAAGACTGTTAACCGTTTTTCTACGTTCCTCTTTACGTGGTCGCAGGTTCCTGCAGCAAGTCCAACGGTTCCTCATGTGTGTTCTCGTCGTAAATGTAAAACTTATTCAAACCATTCAAACGAGCCGTTCGTATTACATTATTACCCAATCAGACTGCAATCATGTCAATCCCGAGGCACTTTGAGGAAGTCACACACAGGCGCTCCTGTCATTGTACACATGCTAAACAGAGCCGTTTGAAAATGAGGAATTCAGTGTTGCAAAACCAATTAAATTGTGTTTTACACATATCACAAGATGTTCAGTTAATCTTGTGTCTTACAGATCAAGTGTAACCCTTCAAATGAGGGGTGTAAGCATGGATATGAATATTTTATGAGATGCAGAACAATGCCCTTTTGAATGGAGATGGAAGATTATCACACAGACGCACTTGATTGCAGCTGCTGTACCATCGGCGCACCAACAATATTTGACTCGATTTATGTGTGAACTAGAACAGACAATGCATACACATGCGCACGCAGGACTGTCACTGGTTAAATATGCCAATGTGGCCTGTTTGCTTTTTTTAATAAAGTTCATGCTGCTTTCCTTAGATTTCTGGACTTGAAGCAATTCCCCAATCAATTCTTCATCTGATTTTCTCTGTCTTCTGCTTCATGCACAGGCCAGACCAAGACAAGTGAGGAAAGCCAAGGCACATGAAGAACCTATTAGGGGGCCTAGCAGCCAGCAGCAACCCTGGGAGGCCAGCCAGCTCAGTGTGTGAACAATAGGCAACCCAGCTCAACAAAAACATCCTGCAGAAGTGAGAGACTCAGGGGGGAGAGAGGAAAGGACGGGCGAGCGACAAGCCAGATAGCCCATTCGGCCTGCTGCGGCATCAAAACACAGAGGGGGCTGGTGTTTAGAGGAGCTAAATGCATCAGGTCGGACGCGGTGTGGTCAGTGCAGAACATTTGAGGTCAAAGATGGTTCAGCTGCAGCTCGGAATACAAGTTTAACAGCTACAACCTTTGTTTTTTCCCACTTTGAGTTTAACTTCAGGATCACACTGAAAGGAAAACTCTCAAATCACAACCGTTATTTCAATCACATTAAATGGTAACCCGCCTTACTCAAACAGTTGCAGCTAATGTTACAACACAAACAGGTCCGACATGCAGGAAGATGTATTGTAGTGTTGCTTTTCCCACGACCCTCCCACAGCAGCGTAATATCAGTTGCAAAGCAGCGCTTCCGTTAAAACGGGGAGAAGGTGACTCAATGGAAGGTTACTCATGAGCAAAATGTAACCGCCAGTATCTTGTACTTTTATAAATGCTACACGTAGTGAAGGAGGACAGGAACGTGTTAATTTAAAGGGTTCACTTAAAAATGCACAGACGAGCAGTGTTTCTTCACCTTTTTGGCTGCAAATAAAAAAAATTGGGCTAAGGCTGACCTATATGAGGTGAGAGTGCTTAACAGTTTAACCAACCATTATCAGGGCCATTTCATGCACCATCACAGAACGCTTCAAAATACATATTTCCCCAAAAAAGGAATCACAAAAAGTACAGAGTACATTTTCTTCCCCTTCAACAAAATCAGCTGATTGAAAATTAGCATGTCTTTTCTTAGAAGCAGAGTTGTACGGCTTATGGGAAGAGGTTAGTGAAGTGAAAGGAACAAAGATAATTTGAGGAAAAGAGTAGAGACGATGAGTGAGAGACACTCAAGAGTGTGTGCAAAAGCAGGTTTGTGAGCAGAGCGTGGGCCTTAATCGTCAGAAAGGGAGCACAAGAGAGGAGTGTGTGTTGGAAATGTTTTGAGTGTGTGGATGTAACATAAAACTAGCTCTCCCGCAACACACACAGGGGAGGGGACCCTTATTTAAACTGAGCCTACCCACAATGCACTGGGCTCTTTTATCCCGGCAGTGAAAGGATGAGGCCAGATGAATGACAAAAGGAGAGAATGGGGATCTGGGCTGGGCCCGGCTTGGAAGACAGGGAGGGAAAAGAGAGAGAGGAGGGCATGGGGTGTGTTTCCCAAACCAGCCTTCTCTATGAAAAATGCAGGAGGGAGGATGAGGAGGAGGGCTGAGTTAAAGGAAATGTAGCTTTTTGCTTGAGCGCTGAATAAGAAATGTATGCATACACAGATTTTTGAGTTTAATGATTTCTTTACTGGCTTGTACACAAACGTACAAAAATAATACAGCACTCATCTCCACATGACATCACGTCATCATCACAGTGTTACAAACGTTCAAAAATAAAAGAATACAGACAAAATGAAACATGATGGAACATCTGCATCACTCATGAAAAATCAGCTGTTTCCTCTTGCTTGAAATGAAGCAAGACCAGAAACACAACTTGGTCCAAAGAAGTCAGCACTTAAAAAAAACAAAAAATCATCTCACTCATGTACACCAATCTGGCAGCTGGCTCCTTACGTCATAAATGTTATGACCCTGGTAAGCCAAACAACCACACAACCGTGCAATTTTTAACCATGTTACAATGATCTTACCATCAAATGTATTATTCCCCTTTCAAAAAAACAGGAAGACAGCACTTCAAAAAAGAAAGTGCCCCCAGATATCATCATCATCAGCGTTGATATATATATATCCATATGTATATATACATACACCCAATCACAGAGATACACGCATCTTTGTGAAAAAAAAAACATAATGTTTTTTCCACAAATTAACACACACATTAGGACTTTATCACCTGGAGCATATATTTATACAATAGTATTTTGTTGTGTTTGTTTTTTCTATTCAGAAAAAAAATTAAATGTCGACACATAAAAGTCAACTTTTCAACAACAGTCATCAGTGCAATATTCAAAACAAAAAAAAAGAAAAGAAAAAGAGAAAACATCAAGTTTAAGACAAGTGATGCATATTTAATTTGTTGCCTGATACCAATCTATATCTTGATGTGGTGGATCTATCGCTTCAGATTACTTGTGGTTGTTCCGGGGAAGTTGGCAGTCTGGAGACTGTTTTAACAACACAGGGCCCCCATGAGAAGCTCAGAATCACACAAACACTTCAATTAAAAAAAAAAACACTCTTTCAACAGCTTCTCATGTGGCGAACCAGTGCTGCTGTGAAGCTTCTATACAACTGTTTGAGCAGTAGGCTTTAAAACAAAATAACACCAACAAAAACAAAAAAACAACAACATACAAGCAGCATTGATACAAATGTTAGGGTGCCATGACTTTCAAAATGCAGCAGGCAAGTATATGAAACCATTTAATTTTTTCCTTTTCTATTCTGTGACATCCTGCAATAGTCATGAGTTGTTGCTATTTGAAGTCTTCATCGTCCAACAGTATTAGGGTCCTGCTCAGTAGTAGTAACTATTCCAAAGCCTTGGCTCCTGCAGTTACCCCGTAAAAACACTGGGGGCGCACAAGGCTCAGCATTTTTGTGCAATAAAACTCCCTGCATTTATAAGTCACGCGATACAATTCCATTTTTTTTGTATGACTGGAAAAAAAAATACAGGCTGGTGAAGACAGAGATAGAGAGGGAAGAGGAGGCTTATAGGGAAGGCAGTGTGTGTGTGTGTGTGTGTGTGTGTGTGTGTGTGTGTGTGTGTGTGTGTGTGTGTGTGTGTGTGTGTGTGTGTGTGTGTGTGTGTGTGTGTGTGTGTGTGTTAGAGAGACAGACAGAGAGAACCACAGACTCCCATGCAGAAAGGCAAAACAATGCATTGCTCGACAGAATTGGTTTGGTTGTAGTGTAAAATAAACTGCCCCGACTGAGGATGAAGGAATGGGTTCATTGCATCTTCTGTACTGAAGTCCATCGGTCTGGTAGGCGACAAAAAAAAAAGAAAAAAAGAAAAAACATACTGGCATGCGGATGATCACAGACAAATTGTGAATCTCCTCAGACTCCAAACAACGTGGCAGAGTGGTGAGAGAGCTGAACAACTTGAGAATACTTTATAGTCGAGGTAGCTGGCAAAAGGCAACCAAACAAAGTCCTTTTAATGGGAGGAAGGGGAGAAAGTCCTCTTGGGTCAGGCTTTAACAGAGGGGGAGTGGCAGGTCTACCTCCACACGGGACACTTTATACCACACGGGACAGTTTATACCTCGAGTCTGAAGCAGCTTGAGTCACCCTAGATATTCATATATATGTTTAAGAAGAACCACAACATGTTAAAAAAAAAACGCATCTTCTCAATGTACCTTCATAAATAAAAAAAATTTAAGTAAAATAAAAAAATAAACCAGCCTGCTTTCACAGTGATGACTAGGATGTTAATAAAATACTGAAAGGAGATTATAAAGTGAATTCCAAATGCGACTTTTTTTTTGATACAAAGCGAAAGCAGCGGGTTTTTTTTCTTCTTTTTTTTTCTTCTTTTTTGTCTATACACAATGACCATCGGCAAAGTGCTCGCAACCGGCCTGAAAAGTTGGACGCCAGCATGGCAAGATCTGCACGAGCGCATTCAGCTACTGTCTCTTTTTTTTCTCTCTTAAACCCCCCCCATCCCAAAAAAAAACCAAAGTAAAGCTATTGTGTACAGTACTTCACAACAATGATGGAGCCACTTGTTGTTACATAAGGATTACACATGTGAAAGCGTGTTGGATAGCCATAATGCCGCTCTTTGAGTAAAACATAACTAAACCTCTGGTAGCCAACAGAGGGCAACCCTTCTTCTCTTGTTCATGCGTCTTCCCTTTCAGATATTCCAGCATGCAGCCATTTAGCATCAAGTGCCGTGTTTCATATAAAAATAACTTAAAACGGGTGAACAATGAGGAGCAACAACTCCCCTCCCCTCACGAAGAACATATTCAACTGTATACTGGAGATGGGAGGTCATGGGTAGAAATAAACTGGGCCATCTGCACTCTGGAGTCCAAACACACACACATGTGATACACAGACACCGGCTTCTTTTATATTGGACGACAAGATCTAATATACACATTCAAGAGGAAAGCTTTAGTACCAACAAACTCACCGAAATGGCGTTTCTTTTGTTAAAGAGTCGTGTTGAAGCGCTGTGTATGAACCATGCGATACTTCACTCAGGAGTGCAGAGAGGACCCCGTTTGGTTTACAATGAGGGAAGATTATTCTGCAGGTCTATTTTTATTTCTTTTCTATATATAGATATATATAGATATATAATTTGGCACAACTATGTAAATGATGGCAGTTTTTGTTGTTGTTGCTTCTTCTTTTTTTCAAACGCCTGGCTTTCCCGTGTGTTGCAGCTTTATTTTCCACTTGTTGTTATTTTTTATTTTCTTATTTTACCTGACAGCAGAGATAGATCACCGGGCCCCAGAGGAGTACTTGGCCTTGGTGATGAGGTATAGCACAATGTCTTGGTGGCCCCCGAAGGCGGCGATGTGTAACGCGCTCCAGCCTTCCCTGTTGGCCAGTCGGATATCTGCGCCAAACTTCACCAGCAGTTTTACCAGCTCCAGGTTGCCGTCAATGACAGATTGGTGGAGGGCCGTCTGTCCTTCCGGCCCGAAGGAGTTGACGTTGAACTCGCAGTTTGTCATGTTCTGCAGCAAAGAGTGCAGCTCCTTGGTGTTGCCCTTCTTCACCGCCTCCTGGAAAACCCTCTGCGGCGCGGAGCAAGTCGACACATCCGCCTGGCTCATGGTTGCAGCTCGCTGGAGGTTTTTGGGGAACCAGTAATCCTGCCTGGGCTCTAAAGCTGATGATAATCGTTTTCTCCCTGTTGAGCGTCTCTGGTCTGGTGACAATGCCACAGTTACACTGGATTATAACCAGTTATTAAGGCACTTTTAAGTACTAAAATAGAAGAAAAAAAAGATCACTGTATATATCCCAAAAAGGACAAGAGAGGAAATAACACACTTGGTGTGCAAAAATGTTAATATTTGAGAGATCCTAAAATCCCTAAAACACAAGAAGGATGCTTTCAAGCGATCCAGGGGTCTCTGGACGTAGTTCCCCTCCGGAGCAGCAGCAGGTCGCCGATAGCTGGGGATGGAGAAGAGGCACCTCCGGCTTCACTTGTGGAAATTGGAAGAATGACCACTATCTCCACTGGAAAGTCTGCGCAGGTTTCCCCTTGAACGGCCCGACCTGATTCCTGGCAACACGTCCCGGCTATATGTCGCTGCTCATGTGGCCAGGGTGTCTGGGAAAGACAAAAAAAAGACAAGAGAAGTCCACATGAATCCCGATTCCTCACCAACGAGAGAGAGAGACCCCCACATTCCGCCACATCCAAAGCCCGATAGAGCCCTCCAATGCGCACACGTTTACGCACAGTTACACTGCTTTGCCACTAAACATGTCTGGAAGTGTAACCCGCTGCACATTTGTGACTTACCTCTGACAGATGGACGGGTCCGTAGCGAGGAAAACGATACAAATCCGCCGTGTGGCCCGGTCTGTGTCCTCCGCGCGGTCCGTGTGAGTCTCTGCCCTGCGCTGCGCTCTGGGAGAATATTTTACGCGTCCTTTATTTGCATGACAATGCCATCCCAAAGAATCAACTGTGGAGGAATGGGCGGAAACCCGGGGAGGTTATAGGCTGCCGGCTCGGTTAGGGGGCGGGGTCAGTGCCCTGTGAATCCGCAGGGAGGAGGCGTGGTCTTCCGAGGAGGGAGCCAAATGTTCGCTGCAGAAATATTAAACAAGCCGCCCGCAGCAATGGTGAGCTCCATATCCGATCTCCTGTAGCAGACCCCAGGAAGCGGACTGGAAGCCAGAGGCGCGGAGCTGCCAGGGCTGTAAAGTGCTGAGAGAGCGGGCCACGTTGTAAAGGATCATCCGCTGGATTTAACATCAACAGGAACTCCTAACAAAACGCCAATAAGCCTCTTCACAGTGACAGCGATGTAAATGGTGACCAGAGGGCGTCGGGCAGGATTTTCATTCATGCAAAGAAAAAAAAAGAAAAAAAGTCTCATGAAACAAAGTTAAATGGCCACTTTTACTTGCCCACATTGTTGAGAGATTTTACGCAAAATCAATAAGACATTCGGCTGCACACTTTACGTTTGACTCACAGATGGAAATTAGGCTAAACATAAAGTCAAATGGTTAATTAATATGTTGTATTGTTTTTTTTGTTTTAAGTAAATGAGTACCTGGACTCACATGGTGGGAGAAAAGGTGCTGATATGACACCCCAGGAGAGGGTGTGGTTTACAGCTGTGCTGCTGTTTGTGGCCCGACCTTCTCTGTGGCGACTGTCAGTGAACATCACAGTGAATTTGTGCAATAATAACTGTGAATTATGAAGGCGCACAATGCTGTGTCCAGCAGCATGTGCTCTGGTGCGTTACAGTTACAAGCTCTACTCTCCAAATGGTTGCGGCTCGAGGAAGACAGACACATACATAGGTTTAGTGGCTGTCTGAAGTGTGAACTTATCTAAAACCTCAAGACAGTGATTATTACCTCCGAACCAAATGGCAACGACCGTAAAGTAGATTAGATTAGAGGTGGCTGTTTGAATCATAAACTGCGGATATATTCCAGTTGTGTGGGACTCCGAACAACAAAAGCCCTGCGCCACTTCCTTTTTGCAAGTGAAAAGAAGTGACGCTGTGTGCGGATTGACACGCCCCTCCCCCATTTACCGTGGGAACTGGGTGTGTGTGTGAAAAACAGGGTAAAGGTGGTGATAGATATTGATAGATAGACGCGGGGTTTGACAGAAAGAATGCATGTGAAAGTGACAGCGCTGGAGAGAGATGTGGAAACCACACCAGGTATATCTTACATCTCAGCATATCAGCCTCCCTCGGGGCCGTTTGCTCCGTTTGGCGGCCCCGCACTGCATCTCATCTGTGCAACACTTTAGAAACCGCTCTGATGGTTTGGTGGCTTTCACACTGTCCTCGTTTTCCCACACTCTGAACTGTACATGTGGCGCGCGTCTGTGGCTGCATCTGTCTGCGCCAGGGTTGTGCATCTGTGCGTCAGCGTGGGAGAGACCCCACATATGAAGGTCGCAATCTGTTTTGTTTAATATTAAAAAGAAAGAAGAAAAAAAAAAGCTGTCAACAACTGACTGACTGACATCCGTGCATTATCATGGCTGTGGATGTTTGCCTGAGACTTTGACTGACAGGTGTCCATTACAGTCATACAGTGTGCTACCTGAAACTAGGTCAACCACACTTCTACATCAATGCAAGCGCGTTCACAAAACCACAGGTACTCAACCTCATGATATGATTTATTAGTTGTGTTATGTAAGAACTAAAATTAACTTGAGCAATCTGTTAATCTTTCCATATCGTTTGGTCATACGAGCTTGATGCAGCACTCCAAAGTATCCCATAGAAAATAACAGTTAATAACAATAAGAATTTAACTCAATTGCTTTTAATAGAATGACTAAGCGATCATGTAAATCTAACTGTACAGGCTGTAATCCATGAGGCAAGTCTATGATGTTGGGCGATATCAATATTTGACCTTCCTTGGTTTTAGCATATTATCATGCCAGAGTATGTTGCTGTTGGCCTAAATTACGTGTAAACCCATTATGGAATTTAAACAACCACCTGCCAGCCAATAAGAAACAAGTAGTTCTGCTGGACTGTTTACAAATGCATAATTTTGACGTTGGGACTCAAATGATGAACAATAGCCAGAAGAGTTTGTGTGGGAGACTGTAATTCAGCTGTTTTCGACACTTTTAGCTGCATCTGCAAGTGTTGTTTGTGAGTCGGTCTGCTGTTTGTTCCGCCCACAGCTGCACCAAAACAAAGAGCTGCTCTGACTCATTCCTAGAAATATGTTGAACACCTCAGTCAGACCTTTTAAGATAGGAAACAGTAACAGATGTGTGTTCCTCTCGACAGTCCTGATATGACACTGCATTGACCTGCATGGGCATATCGAGTCCAAACCCCTCACAGCATGTTAGGAAATATACAACGATTCCTTATGTACACACACACACACACACACACACACACACACACACACACACACACACACACACACACACACACACACACACACACACACACACGCGCGCGCGCGCGCACACACACATATGCGAGTGTTTTCTGAGGGTTAGTGAATGGTGCAGAACATCTTCTGGAAAATCCGGAACATCTGTCCGCTCTCAAAGCTTTTGGCTGCAGCGCGTCTGGACACTTGGAAAACATTTGCACAGACCGCAGGAGCCAAACGTTTCTCCGATTGGAGGAGTCTCTCCCCCAAACTCTGTGGCATTTGCTCTCCTCTGCCCTCCCCACCACTCCAGAGTCGTTCCTGGTAATGTGCGTCTGGGAAGCAGCCAAAACCAGATGCAATCATGCGGCTGCTGTGTAGGTACTTCAAGAAAGACTTTTAAACAAGTATTTTACAATCTCTTATTTTCCCTTTGACACCCCCAATTAAGCTGCGATTCGGTTAAAATGAGCAACGACGCATGTGCGAGAAAACTCAAGTCAATCACAGTAAGTACGAATTTGCAATAATCGATTGACAAAGTATTTTTGGACAACCTTTAGTGAGGACAGTCCGGTTTTGTGTAGTCAGTCGCCTCGGCACGGAGGCTGTGCTGGGGGGCCAATTCTCCACAAACTGCTCACACAAAAGATAAAACAAGTAATAACGTGACTCTGCTTCTATTTATGCAGCCATATCTCTGTTCCTGTGTGTCGATAAACAAGTCGTGGTTTTTGTTTTATTTCAGCGACACAGAGAGAACCCAGAGCCGTGCAGTGTTGTGCGGCGGTCTTGTAAACGGACGGATCGGGGACAGCCGGGGCCAGACGAGACGGGAGGAGCCTCACGTCCCGTCCGGGATAGGAGGTGCGCACGCATCTCGCGGAGAGTCCCGGACCGGGGAACGTACACACGAAAGAAACAGCATCATATAAAAGTGCCGATTTGTTTTCATCATTAAGCTTAGGCAATATTAGTATTTTACATTCTCATTCTCAGAGAGAAAGATGGAGATGGAGAGAGATGAAGATGAGAGGGAGAAAGAGAGAGAGGGAGAGAGACGTTTCACCGGGAGGGAGGGTCTTCTGAATCCAATTCATTCCGGGCACCACGTGTCCTCAGAGCGTGGGAAAGAGGCGAGCTTTTCTTCCCAGCAAAGAAAGAGCAAGGATCAAATAACACGGTGCTGCAGCAGAAAGCTCGCGCTCTGCGTAGAGGCAGGGGCTGCGACCACCCGGACGAGGAGAAGACACAGAGAGCGGCTTATTCGGGAGTCAGGGTGTCGACTTCACCCACAGCAATAACGATACTTCAGGGTATATTAATGTGACTGTGGTTATTATAGTCTGCTTTAAAAAAAAGAAAGAAAAAAAGGCAATATGCCAAGACGTTTCTACTCCTGGATTTGAGCAGTGCAATTGTGTCTGTGTGTGTGTGTATATATATAGTCCTAAAACAATATCATTAAGCATGTATTTCAACGCTCATTTTGATGATAGATATTTTTATTTCAATAGTGTAACGTCTGGACGATAAGAATCAGACCATTGTCCTCTACAGATGGATCCCAACGGCCTTCTTCTGCATGTGGAAAAGTGTTTCTCAACCCTTTTCCACATCTTAAAGTCTGAAATTGAGATCAATAAATATACAGTTGGAAATTGGTCTAAATGCCTTAATGAAGTAATGAATAAAGCTGAATGAAATGGAAATCCATATTTTCTATAACCAATGTGAGTGTCGTCAAGGTGTTTTCTCAGGCATTTCTTTGCAATTGGCTCCATTAAGCTATACCATATAGGCAATACCTTGGGGAAATACCAAACATTACAAACTAATTACTCTAAAATTCACAACAGGATTATCCTAAAAAAATCCTAAACTAAAAGATGTACAGCTCAAGAATAACCAGTAAGCATATATCATTTCAGGATGCTCTGATTGAGAACCTGGAAGTCATGTCTGAGACGGACCGTAATCACATGATCTCCTCAGTCCAACAGTTTCTTGTTGTCACTCCGACACATGAGAAGCAGGTTCAGATCCGGCTCCCCCAGCACTCACAACAATGGACAGTGAACTTCACATATTAAGCCATGGACACCCACTTGTGTAACACTATTCTTCAGAAGTGACAATACTCATGAAGTCCTCAGAGATAACGGCATTATTAACACTTACTTACTGCAACAAAAAGCCCAAAGCCTTCATTTTGTACTGCACCCAAGGTTATACAATGTGGTAGAGGGTGTTCCATTACTCACATGTTGAGGTCCTGACCTGCTCTTCACACGTGTGATGTAGAAAATTGTTCTCTTCTTCCACAATCATTTGGTTAGATAACACCTCTTTCCAAAGTAACTTCTCTTTCCACAACTTGCTTTGATTAAGATTTGGCAGCAGCTGAGTTCGCTGTAAACTGACAGCATGGGAAGTTAGAGAACCAAGAATTTCAGCTTTAACACATTAAAGACTTTACATCTGAAAACTCCATATTCATAGCAGTTTAGATGACTGTGTGCGTGTTATGGAGACATGCCTTCACTTTAAACGCTGCGAGGAAATGTTAATCATTGTCTCAGGGTCACTGAATCATCCAGAGGTTCAAATCTCTGACTTCCTTCTGCAGCCGCTGTGATTCATACACACTGAAAACACATTTACCTCAGTGATTCACAGTCTGACCTGTCTTTGGAAGTCACTGTGGCTTTTTGATGCAAGTTAAGTGATCAATTAAATCAAGCGAAAATATGTCTGTGGTTCTGGTTTCTTCAGATTTTATGAGTGTAAACAGCCTTCCAATAGTCTCAATAAAACGCCTGCTATGAACAAAACACCAGAACATATTTAATTGCATAATTTTCCACATTAGATCTCTTTAAACTCTTTTAGGCAATGTCATTTTCTGCAAAAACACAAATCCAATGTGGAGAGGAGAGTTGTAAATAAAGGTATGAGAAAACGTGAAGGGATTCAGGCGGTGTGTGTGTGTGTGTGTTACTCTGTGACCCGTCTGCTCTTCAGCCTCGGGGCTCAAACCCCCACACTGTCAGTGTTACACCTGACAGACATCAGTGTTGATGCTCATGCTGTCCTCTCTTGATCCTTTACCATCTGTCCTGTGAATTTATAAAATACCTGTACACTGACAGAAACAAATGGGACTTCTCACAGATTGATACATGAAGCACTTTATTTTCACATATTCAGCTTTTAGCTAAATAATAAAAAAAATTAAATCACAGAGAATGGAAATATACAGTACCAAAACTGCCAAATAAATGACACAGAACTTAGCCCAGCAACTTTAAAATCAAATCAATAAAATAACGGAACAAATAAAATAGCAACAAACTTTATAGTTTGATGATAGGATGAAATTCCTGCTGAGGGGAAAGTCCTTGAGTAACAATTTAAACAATCTCGATACGATCCCCAAAAAGATATCCCCCATGAATGACTGAATACAATCAACAACAAAAATTACCAAGTCAAAACTCGATCACAGCTTGACCCGTCTTTGGTTCACTGATCTTTAAACTTAAAACTTTTAACTTTAAACACAAAAGGTTTAAAACTGTTGAGATTATGGGAGTCTGATTTTAGGGATAACAAATGTTAAAATCAGATGCTGAACAGGAAATCCAATTATTTCAAAAGGTTTTGAAGTTGGTGTCTCTCTTGTGATGTCAGAGGAATTCAGTCTTTACGCCTCTTATTATTACTACACTTTTATCAAGTCAATTAGAAAAGGGAAATAAATTATGTAATTGGATTTGATAAAAACTCAGTTCTAAAAGTGTAAATTATTATTATGGAAAGTGCAGTAGCTCGACAAAATGTCAGTTCTGCTGTGCAGCCGCAGCTGCTTCAGTGTCCTCGTCTGTAATGTGTAAGACATCCTGAAACATGGAGAGGACACGGCCAAAGTGAGAGCCTTCCCAGAACACCTTGCCACATCTGGTGCAGACATAGAAGAGCGATATCCTCGGCAGGAGGGCAGGGGGCACGGCGTGGAGCTGGACGGGTGCCCCTCCGGGAAAGGTCAGGGTGTCGGGGTCCAGCCCTGAAAGGGGGGCCCATTGACACTGAACATACCTGGGGATTTCAGGGGTCACACTTGGGGTCAGAATGTGACCGAGCGTCTCCTCTTCCTGTTGTTGTGTGTAGTCAATGTTGTCCTGGTCCTGCAGAAATCCTACAAACAAAATACAGACATCTAATTAATTAAGTGAGGTGAGCCATACCCATTTCCAAACTACATTAAACCGAAGACATAAGAAGTGATGGTAGATACATCCTTAGACATTATATCACAACAAGGACTCCACTAATGTTTGACTGACCTTTCTGTTTCAGCATCCTGACCATGTCCTTTCTGGGCACCGCTGCGTACTGATCACTGTTACACGCCTGGACAAACAGATGAAAACAGCCAAGAGGAAAACACGAGGAAGAGGAAAAAAAAGGAAATATGTTAGACATACTGCAGCCTAAAGACTAAAATGATCTCTTCACAGTGGATGAAGAGTGGATGTTGAACACAAGTAAAATAAATCTGCATCCTAATGGTCACGGGCATATCAACTTGTCAGTGTTCATGCAAAGCAGCTGAAGCTATAGATTCTGCAAAAACCGGGTTATGCTGGAAAGAAACTAGTTGGGTGACGTTTGAAGGCAAAGGTGTATATATCCGTTCCAAACGGCTCCAGCCTGAAGGCAAGGTGATAATCCTTGTGTCATAGAGAGACAGGAGTCGCAATAACACCGTTCAAATAGGAAAAAAAACGGCACACTTTTATAGCCAATCATTCCTCGAAGGAATTTACGGTGTTGCGCTTGGACATGAAAAGTGACGGAATTAGTTTGCGTGGGAAAAAGCTTGAGAGCGAAATTAAAACTCTGCCTACAATCTCACACCTGAGCCAGTGATGCATGAAGTGGGCGTGTTTGGTTTTTAAAAATGACAACAACAACAAAAAAAATGAATTTTCCGTGGGCTGCTCATTGTTTAAAGGGTCTTGAGCAACTCGAGATGAGACACTGGGGTTGGAGTTCAGAGACGACGTGTACGACCAGATTGTTTCTGGTCGTACACGTCGTAGCCGGTTAACACTAACTTTAAACCAAAAATATAAATCATCGTTGGACAATAGCCAGTGCATTCCAAGATTGCATTTCTGCCAATGTGTACATTTACCTGCACAAAGCCTGCTCGAACCTGATTTGTTAATAACGACCCCGACTACAAACGGAAACCAGAACGCTTCCAATACCAAAATCTTGTCCCGTTGCCTACAGATTCTGTACATTGTGCAGAATCTGTTCATGGAGATGAAGCAGCAATGGGTGATAAACTGTAGGCTAACCTTTGGAACAATAGTGACCAGAGTTCACCTGTCGAAAAGTTTCACACCTTCGTTAAAACCACGTGTAGCTCAGGATCTTAAGAGCACGAAAATGTGTGTTGTTGACCCATTCACACAGACATTTTCCTCCATGGTTGCTTTGGTGTGAAAGGGGCTAAGTGTTACAGAAAGATCCGATCAGTGTGTGTGAGTGTGCGTGTGGACAGCGTTTACGCCTCAGTAACGTTCACATGTCCATGCTGTCCCGGCTCTCCGTGGTAAAGGTCTCCCCGGTGGGACATTAGTGACCCCTTGTTTGCCGGCCCCTAACGTGCACACACACACTCGTCTGTAAGCCATCCTGACAGCATGTCAGTGCTAAAAGCCTTGTCAACACACCTGAGCTCCACCCAGCAAACAGCATTCCACTTAGAGGAGGGCTGTAAATCAAACCTCACAAAGCAAGATCCTTGACGGGCTCACTTAAAGCCAGTTCGCTCTCTCTTCATCCAGGAAAACCTAAATGAAGACTGCAACTCAGAAACGTAACCCTAAGTCCCCCTCCTCTGTGTGCACATGCAGAGGGGTGTTTGCCTCTGTGGTAAGTGAGGCCGGGACAGGAGAGAGCGGCTAGACAGTGGAGGTGTGGGAATAGCAGAGGTGTCATCTCCTGTCGTCTGTGGGAATGAAGCGCATCTCTCCGTCAGTGCACTCTGTATTTTCCTCTTTTGTATTCTGCCCCACACACACACACACACACACACACACACACACACACACACACACACACACACACACACACACACACACAGCGCATAGACCACATGCATATACTTGTAAG
This sequence comes from Myoxocephalus aenaeus, assembly GCA_038501785.1. Taxonomy (NCBI): domain Eukaryota; kingdom Metazoa; phylum Chordata; class Actinopteri; order Perciformes; family Cottidae; genus Myoxocephalus; species Myoxocephalus aenaeus. The sequence continues at coordinate 3,225,696 of JBAMJR010000001.1, read as the reverse complement.
CAGCACATACACATGGCTCACACATAGAAGTGTGGCGACAGCCAGGAAAACAGACCCAGCTATTTGCTCAGCTCAAAGTTTCCCAGCGTAGAGCAAGCCAGAACCTGCTCTCAACTTCTCAAGGCTAAGCCACAGACAGGGAAGGCAGACACGCACAGCATCTCACACACACACGCAAACCTGGATGGAAGTAGTTCCATCTATAATTAATCAAAACGCGGCTCGTTAAGAATGCAAAAGATCCTGCGGAGATCGATAAGACAAAGTGTATAAAACAACGTTTTTGAAGAAGGTGAAATCGGCGCAACGTTAGAAAATACATAATGACAAACGTCGCAGTGACGTTAACACACATTATCGTGATATTAACAAATATGCATTAACGGTTCTCATGGAAATGGACGTGACAAAACGAGCCTGGTCACAGTGGGGAGGTTTTATGGTGCCTTATATTTTAATAAACACAGATGGCCTTCATTTAAGATTTGAAACCCGGTTGAACCAGCTAATTTCTGTGATATTTTTCTGTTTTGGGCTTGGATATGATTTTTTCCACAGTCACGCAGTTGCCACAGAGAGCTGAAGACGAACAAACGTATGAAGGTGCGTCCTCTGCAGCTCCTGCATGTCTAGCGAAACAGAAAGCATTATTACACTGATAGGGATGTCAAACCCATCATAGTTTGGCGTGTTTACACGGGCAAATGATCATTTTTGTGATAATCAAGAAGCACAACATGCCAGTCACCACAGTCTGGACTTTAAAAAAAGGTTTTGTAGAAGTGCTGCATGCGACTGGTCCAAACCGCCATGTTATTGATTGTGTTTTGAACACACGCGTCTTTTGGATGCATGTCTTCTCTAACCGCAACTCACACGCTTCTCCCCACGGCACTGAATGTACAGACCAAGCTGCACGGACATTGTTTTTTTTCCTCAAAGTTCGACTGCATTTGCAAACAAATTATATTTGTCAGTGTTCTCACCAGGCTTTGTTTTATGTTGTGGCCTTAAGATCAAAAAGGACCAAAAATGAAAGAATCAAAACATAAATAAAATCTTATTTTGTATCATACTCTATATAGTTTTGGGCAGTTGCTACATTGCTGCATTTTCTTACTCTGTTAGTCTTTTGTTCTTTCTGTTTTTCAGGGAACCTCCTGCATTCTCACACTCCGTGTGGCCGCGCCAGAGAAAGAATGCTCCTTGCCGTGACAACAAAGGCTATCTAAAGTGTGATACTGTGTTTCAAAGGATGGGAGGTGGTGGAAAAAAAAGAGGAGAAAGGGGGATAGTGGATAGGAGGTAGGAAAGAGAGGGAGGGGGAAGAAGGAGGCAGGGGGGTGGGAGATTTTTCCCTAACGTTCTCAAACACACACACACACACACACACACACACACACACACACACGCACACACACACACACACACGCTCTGTAGGCAGCTCCCATGGGAAAATCCTCGACCAATCTCAAAAGGCGGTGCTTTTAGGGCCGATGTAGGTCACATGGTCAGAGCAGCCAATTGGGCACAAGTGATTTGATTCAAATCAGGTAAGGGGCAGCGTGGGAACTGGAGAGAAGGAGCGCGCGAGGGGAGGAAGAACTGCACCATCATTTACCTTTGAAAGTGTTGTCTTTTCAGTCTCAATGTACATGTTATAATCCAAATTGAGGTTAAAAATACTTGATTCCACTATTCAAGGTTTCTGTGGTCTAGAATATACACAATACATGAGAAAAGGACATATTTTTTCTAGAAACTTCAGTATCTCTTCCAAGAAAACCTCAGAGATTCATTGTTTGCTCCCATCATTGCATGTCCTGGACATTCTGCCATATTTTGTTCCCTATCATTCTGTTATAACATTTTGTTGCCACTGTGAAATGATGTAGATGGCACGCTGAACTGGAAAAAGCAGCCTCATACTACTATAAAAATGATGAGTAAGGAGAAGCTAACTGGCTTTTTTTCTCTGCTTTCCCCACACAGTCCCAAGGTCATGCTAGGTGACTTGTTAACCGCTCAACAACAATTGACAATCTCACACATGGATTTTTACTTACGCATGTAAACTGTGGCAAAGTGACTGTTTTCATTTTCTTTGGCTGGGCAGACGGAAGCAGAAAGAGTGGAAACATCTTGCTTCATTTAACACTCTGACATCATGTCAGTGCCAATCCTTAAATCGAGTGATGTTTGAGTGGAGAATAAAGTCTGAATACCAGTTTGCGATCTGCCATGTAAGAGGTGAGAGGGAGTCATGACACTCTTTACTGATTAAACCTACTGGAAGGCATACATGCATTGATTTGTAATTAAAAAAGAGGTTTAGTAGCTGCAACATTTTATGATAGGTTTGAACTAGGTCTAACATTTTGTGGCTGAATGTTTTTTTTTTTTTAAACCAATGGAAAACAACTAAAAGGAAATAATCAGACACCATTAGATTTTGAAATGCAGCCAAACTGAGGTGTAATTAGATAACTGCAACTGCCCTTCTCATGTTGGGAAAACATCTAAACGATAAGATGAGGGTGCACAGGTAAATAATTTACTAAATTCAGCGCTATTGTTTATCTGAATTTACTGAATTTAAAAGTGAAGAAATTAAATAAATAAAGTGTACAATGAAATGGACAGAGAAATGGGATTCCACTAAAAACACTGGGAAATATAATGAATTAAACAACAAGAAAGAACCAAGTTTGGGCAGTTTTTACAACGAAAATCCTTCCTGTACATACTGTATCTAAACACCTGGTGCACGGCCACTTTTCTGCTGCAGCAGGAGCATGAGGGAAATACTGCAGTGACCTCCTAAACACATGTACATTCCCACAGTATCCTGAGGGTATCTGGCCAGTGTCTCAGCCCGACAGTCTGAGGTAATTACCAGCTCTGTTAACTAACCATTACCACCTGACAGCAACCTGAACTTGGACCACAGCAGAGCCTGTCTGGGCTTGACATCACACACACCTTCCTCTGACTCACTTCATTCGCACACATGAACAAACATATACACTCACACTTACTTCGCAGGCATGCAGAAGATGTAAAAACTCACGTGCAACTCTCTCACACACGCACACTCTTCCCCTGACTCACCCACTCATTTCACCTGCAAGTCCCATTATGTCTTCCCTGAGTTTCCCAGGGTTGCATCCAGTTGTCTTGCATAAACTATGACTGTGAAAGCCTGCTGTTCATTTGATTGTTGTGCATAAATGCAACAATATTTGGAATGAATGCAGGCCAATTTACATTTGGTTTACATTCCTTAGAATGGAAACTAAATGTAAATTGGCCTGCATTCATTACAAATATTACAAATCCAGTGAACTTCAAGTCACCTGAGACAGATGTGTTATGGCCTCTATGTCAAGTTGCTTTATTATTTCAACACTACCTAATTGACCCTTGTGCTCTACTCTTTATTTTTCTCTGGGGGTTGAAGGGCCGCGACCCAGTGCGCCAACATCCATTAATTATAGGCAATAATACATTTTCCTTTTGAACTACCAGGTTAAGAGTTTAAATCTATTTATTTCCCTTTATATTATGCTTTCATCTTTTCTCAGTGAAATCATACATGTCCTAAATTTATAAAATTCAGCCTCTACTTGCATATATAGATAGACTGTCATCATTGACGTGGTTGTACTTTGATTTATTTTTTGAAATTAGAGACACTTACATGTTTGACATGTTGACTTAAATGTAATAATCTCTTTGGTTTGTATCAATTTAACTGCTCCAATGTGTTTTATTGTAATAGGATAGAGTAGTTACAACACTAGGTTATGGTAGGCTTTTCATCCGTTTTTATTTATTTATTGTTTTTATTGTGTATTTTACAGCACCGTTTTTGTGTGTATTTTATTATGCCTTCTTAACCGTTGTAATGATTTGGCCCCTGTTATGGTCAATTTGGTTTAATTTATGTTTAGTTTTTTGTTTTCTCGACTCCTGTACAGCATTTGTGACCTTTGTCTGTGGATAAGTGCAATATAAATACACTTTACTTACTGAGGTCAAATAACATGTGAAATGTATTATATTGGTTGATTCATTCTTACCATCCCATTCAACGTATACATTGGGAGTTGTGACAGGTCATCAGTAGCAACACAGGACGAGGCACAGCAATGCATTCATGTCTCCGCCCTTCAGAATATGGAGAGGAACCTTTGCCTTGCTCGGTTAGTCCCGCTCCCTCAGTCTGTTTAACTCCTGCTCAATCCCTTTTTGTTTCTCTCTCCCGTCAACGTTGTTTTCCACTTTCGACCATTTTCTCACCCTTCACTTGGCCTCAACATTTTTGCCTTTTCTTTCGCCCCTTAGTTCCCTCTTCATTGGAGCTCAGTAAAAGGGGTAATGAAGAAGATAATAGTCTGGAGTCTAGCAGATAACAGTCTAGCCGTCACACAAATAGCACTAATGCTTTCCCTTGGCTTGGCACAGTCAGTTCATTCTGGGTTTTACCCACTCAACCTTCAACCTCGACCTCTCTCTCGCTCTCTCTCTCCCCCGACTGCACCTATGTCTTCTCTCTTGCTCCACGTCTTGCTTGAAGCTCCATCTACCCCCTTCCAGTGTTCCCTTCAATCTCCTTCTCTCTAGTTGTCGCTCACCTCTAACCTCCTCCTTTCTCTCCATCGCCAAGTACCCTTTTTTTCTCTCCCTTCAGACGCCGGATAGCTGGGGCCGGTCTAAGCCAAACAGCCGGGGAGAACAACGTAGTGAAAAGGTCCGTTGACAATGCTGCTCACTGGGCAGTGGGGTTTGAAGAGGGATAAAAACAGCTCATCTCGGAAACATAAAAAGATGGATTAAACAACCGGCCAGACCGCTATTGATATGTTGCTTTTTTGGATTATGAGTTGAAATTAAAACAGCCAGACTAAACATTCTAAGTTGGAGGGACAATGTGTTGGGTGGCACATGACATTCAACACTTGCCCTAATGTGCTTTTCAATTGTAGCAGTTAATTCCAATGTCAGTGTCGGGTTGGGTTGAAAACTGAAAATTGCTCGGAGCTTCAGACGGAGGTGAAATGATAAGTCCAATAATGGATTTGACTGAAGATTTATCTGTAACTATTTCCTGATTTATCGTCGTTCATTTTGTTGTTTATTCAGCAAAAATTACAAATGTTTCTTACATGTCCAGTAGAAACCACTTGTGAGGATTACCTGTTTTTCTTTGTATTTTAATAAAATAAACTGAATGTCTTTGGTTGTGGATATAACGATTAATCAAAAAAGTCAAAAAAGTAAACCGCAGCTATATTGATTTTGACAATAATCGTTAGTTGCAGCCCTAATCAAAATAAACTTGCCAAGGATCCCCAAACTCTTTCTAGATGTGTAATGATCTTAATTCACATTAATTATATTCATGCATGAGCCAAAGAATCCAACGGACATTTGTAGCAACACAAATGATTATAAATCCATCCTCATAATATGACTTTGCTCAACTGTTCACTTAATTTGTCTAGACAGCAATAGACAGCCTTAAAAAAACAAAAACAACAACAACCAACTGGGTAGACTTTTTTAGAAAGCAGAGATTGCCGCTAAAAATAAGTTGGAAAGATGGCATTAGAAGGAAGTGTTGATAAAAGATAGTTACAGGACAAACTCTGTTATGTGCATTACGTTTAAACATTTTCTTGGTAGCTGTAGTTTCAAATGCTAACAAAATAATGTTGTTTACATTAACGTCACCAACCATTCAAATCCCCCAAAAACAAATGCTGTAGTGGACAGCTATGTAGGTCGGTAGGTAGCAGGTAGCGTGGAATATGGACAAAAAGCAGGTCAACTGAAAGAAACAGTAAATGAGAAATTGCCTTACAGAAGCTAGAGAAACACTTCAGCACTCTTTGGTTTTAGCCTGAGAAGTCACAAATAATCTTTACTTTATCAAGAAAACAAAACAGCACTCTGAATTGTTCTCACAACCTAACCAAGCAAACTCCACAAACCCTGTGATCCTTCTCTGGCTGTTTTCATTGAGAAGGCACACTTGTTGATGAGACAGATGGTGGGTGTTGTGGTGCTGTCATATGTGCAATAAAGACAACTGCTTCTCTCAAAAATAAAGCATCCATGCAACTGTTAACATTTGTCGAGGCAGACAGGGTGGAGGCAGACACGGTGCTCCAAATGTCCCCCTGTGCCTTCAATGCACCCATTCAACCCGATATCGTTACGACATCCACAGCTTTCCTCGACATGCGCTAACAGTTCTCAAACTGTCGTAGTGACATGCCCACAGGATACACACACACACATCTAACTGAAATTCCACCCACTCAACCTGAATCCATCGACCTGAACTTCATCGGCACACACACACACACACACACACACACACACACACACACACACACACACACACACACACACACACACACACACACACACACACACACACACACACACACACACACACGGCTCTGTCACGGGAGAGCTATCGGCAGATTCCTTCGCTCAACGTTTATCGCTGCTGGCGCATACTTTCACTACTTCAATACATTCTCTCCCCCCTCTTCACTCACTTTTCCTTTTTTCTCTCATCTCTTCCGAATGTAAAGGCACGCAGGCATGCAGGGAATGTTATTGTAATGCAGAGCGAATCATCCACGATACATATTGACAGTGGTGATGGTGGTGTCTGCCACTGATGGTCCGGTCTGTCCTCTCGTGAAGAGCTATGAGGGAACGCAGAGGAAAAGGCTCTCACGTGGCTTTTTGACAGACAAGGTGTCAGCGTTGGGTCGGGGTACCCACAGATCATTTTACAGACTGGGTGACCTTCTAATTGGCTAATTCTGCAGTTTGAGGCATACACTGATGGTCAGATTCACACAGGTGGGGGCTGGTTTATTTTTTTCGTGTCTCTATTTTATAAAGCACTGAGGTAGGATCCCTATGAAACAAATATGGCTTTTCATTTTGTTGCCATTTGAGGAGTAAGCGGGCAGACGAAGGGAGACAACTTTATCCTTTTCTGTGGGCAAATAGTTGCACCATCTGGTGCATAATCATTTCAGATACAGCAACAACACCCCAAGCAGTATTCAGCAATTTATAGTTTCTGCATCCGTCTGTGTGACATACATTTTCATCCGCTTATGTCCTTGGACTGTAAGCATGGACTGTGCACGTCAACAAACATGTGGACACAGACACCCCGTTTTAGGACTAGATCCACCAGCCATTATAAACTCGACCAGCCTTAGTAAGTGGTAAACCAATTCTAGGGGTGTTTGACATATTTACAATAACACTTAGCAGAGAAAGATCAAGGAGCCCATTCATATGCAAAGCCGAAACCCAGGAGTTACGATGTCCCCTCCATATATCACCACCTGTTATTCCGTGACTAAAGTCATCCTCGGGCTCTTTCGCTGAATGAAGACCATGAGAAGTGCTTGAGAGCACCGTTAGCTTGTAATAGACCCTTTAACTTATATTATTTAGTTATTATATACCCACTGAGCTTTCATGCTCATATTTGATGATTACAACCTTAAACAAGGTCCATTTGTTTGCCACGGCAAATATAATTTTCTCCAATTTATTATGGGCCATTAGCAGTTTTAAATAAGCATGAAATTCCCAATAGGTGCATTTAGCTGAGGACAAGAACTGAGGAGGTTACTAAGAACAGGTACTTGTTCCTTACAACTAACTCGCACCATAAACCCACATTCAATTTGGATCAATATTTTAGCTGACCAGTAAATGGGTTCAAGAAGAAAACGTCTGTGCACAATTAAAAAGCTGATGTTTGTAAGGAAGTAAGCTGAGTGACAATGTGATTTACAGGGACCACAAATGAGCAACTGGTCCACGAGACAATGGAGAGAGATGCTGAGCAAGATAGACACATCATTACTGCTTCAAACCGTTATCAAACCACCGCTGAGTTTGTGGACCAACACAGACAGACACACCCACTATTATCTATGTCTGTCTTACTAGGCTACATCCGCACCAATACTTTGGCATCGTTTTAGAAATTATTTCCAAACTAAAACGCCTGAAAACAAATTTCACATGACTATTCACGTACACTGGGGCATGTGGGTGCCGGTGTAAACAGGAAGCAGATTGGTATGACAGAGTACTATAGTGGTCTTTAAAAATGAAAAAGTAGTGCTTGATCTTCTAAAATCGTCCTCTATAAACTCAAACAGACACATTTCGTAGGTACTTATATAAGTTATAGAGCTGAAGTCCCTGTTGCACTGGAGTGCAATTCATGCTTTTGTTCCTTTACAGTTTCTGTGTGGACTTCAAACGTCTGCTTCGTAGGGCTGGACATGCCGCTCGCTAATCGCTCCAATAACAGCTGCCTCCTCCGCATGTCGGCAGTAGCAGAATTATGAAATGCAGAATGTAACTGCACAACAGCTGCTAGTATAGAAAACAAGGTCAGCAGCGCCTGTAATCGGTTATCCATGTTGAATTAACCATTGGTAGTCGATCCAATAATAAAGGCTGTCATGTTTGTGCTCTTCCGGAAAAGGGTCACGTGATACAGGCGTGACGAATCAGGGCAGGACACGTTGAGATTGCTACGTCATCGTTTCCAAACTTATGCGTCCACACTAGGAGGTAACCCCAGAGTTTTCAAATGTATTCATCCTCGGGAGCATTTTCAAACTTATCCGTTTTCGGTGCTCTAAAACTCCGGCCTAGTGTGGACGCTCAGAAGATAGAGCAAAAGATTTGCGTTTTAAAATGAAAACGTAGTAGTGTGGACATGGCCTCAGAGTCATCATATATACTATCCACACACACACACACACACACACACAACACACAACACACACACAACACACACACACACACACACACACACACACAGGCTATGGGAGGGTGAGATAAAGGCAAATAAAAGAGCAAAAGGGCTCGGGGTTAAGTGGCAATAATGATGCAGAATAAGACATCAGTGTGTGTGTGTGTGTGTGTGTGTTCAAACTCACATCAAAGCGTCTCTGGGAGCCTTGTTCATGTCAACAGGAGACACGGGAGAAGAACGCAGCATTAGAAACGCAGAGAGGTGGAGGGGGAGGTTAAAAAAAGGAAAGAAGAGGGGGTGCGGGGGTAAAAAGGAAGCAGTACATGATAGTGAACAAAGGCCGAGGGGAAAGAGAGGACCGAGGTGGAGGAGGGTAAGGGAAGGTTGGGGAGAAGTGGGTCGGAGGTGAGAGGTTGGGGTATTAGGGCAGAGGAAGGGATGGGACTCGCAGTAGAGGGGTTCACCTCTAGTGTGAATGCAATGAGGTAAAACCAAAAGAAAGGACGATGGAGAGAGTTCCTGTGTCATACACCCACTTTAATTCCACCCTTCCCTCGCTCCCTCCCTCCCTCCCTCCGCTCCTCTGCCCCCTTCCCTCCCTCCACCGCTGCTCCCTCTCTGCGACCGGTCCCAGCAAATTCCCTAGGGCCAGGGGCAGTCCCCTTTCAGTCTCCAGTGACACAGTAATTAGAAGTGTGGGAACTGAATCCGTCCCTCTTTCTGAGCCCCGCACTCCCACCCGCACCCCTCCCTTGCTCCCTCCTTTCGCTTGCCCTCACCCCCCGCCCCCCCCCTTCCCAGGTCCTGGCTCCTACCCTTCCCCTCCACTTCCTTTGCCACCTCTCTTTTTGCACCCCACCTAAGCTAAGTAGCATCTACCCTCAGAAAGAAGTCTCACATCAGGTCAGAAAGACATTATGTTCACATCCGAGGACGATTTTGACCCCACATCATGAACAGTATCTGCAAGTCTGCGTCACATCGAATATGATGGATTCCTCAAAATACATACGACATATGTTTTTAATTGAAGATATGAATATCAACCCGCAGATTAAATTTAAATTGTGAATCTAATGAGATCCCATTGGCTTAATCCCCACGGGCCACCTGTGATGTTCATGGGAGCTACACATCACACACACTCTCAACCCCATACACTTCACCCCCCCCACCCCAATCCACCCCCCCTCGCCCCCCCTCCAGCCACAGAGTCCCCTATCTCCTCGAACAGAGCAACGCTGTCTCTCCCGCTCCCTGTCAAGCCCACCACCCCAACCCCCATTCGCTATCTCCGCGGCGATAACCATGGGAACAGCAGCACTGTGGGAACGGGCCACCAGTTGACCAAAATAGACAGCAGGAAAATGGAGGGAAAGAAAGAAAGAAAGGGCTCGCTGCATCCAAGGAGGCCTGTGTGTGTGTGTGTGTGTGTGTGTGTGTCGGAGGTCCATGGGATCAGCCAGACAGACAGGTACTCAGGCACTCCAGTCACCTCTGGTTTCCATCGTCACAAAGGGGACGCTGGGTGGCTTGAGTTGCAACATTAATTGATCAATGGATACGGCAATTTGATTTGAGTTGGTGGGACGTACCGAGAGCTTTCCTTCTCACACATACACACACTTTTAACGGTCCACAAGTTAAGACACAAGCGTCCCACGCAAAAAGGCTACACCCGTAACCACAAGCACTCACACCCTAACAACACACTAATATTACACCATCACACACCCAGTAACACCCGCAACCATGTACCTCAGAGAGCACACAAACAAAAGCGTGAAGAGTGAGATGACTGGAATGATTGGTATTTGAACATTAAACATATTAGCAAATAGTAATCGTAACTTTTAACCAATACTAGGGGATGGGAGGTTTGTACACTTTAATCAATGAAACATCTTGATTGTGATATGTCACAATTTCATATTCACTTTTTGGCTTTTCCTTTAATCATGGTCACTCTTCAGTTGTATCATCTCATTGCATTTATCTTTGAAATGGGTCCAGCCTTTATTTATAGCCATTGTTTTTTTTATTAATTTGATTATGTGTATTTGGTACCATAGGATTTTTCATTGTGTATGTATTATCGCCTTACTGGGCCCTTTGTCATAGGAAAATATGGAAGGGTGTCAGAGATGTGATTCCCAGCAATGATAACATCACAGCTTGAATAGACACTTTAAAAAAGAGGATTACAAAACAAAAAATGACTGACAATGTATCAAAACTGCTCACACTTGTTTGGCATGTTTGTATTGATGCATTGGAAATGCTGCACACATGTAAACATAATTCTCAGACTTCATGACAGTTAAAATGCTGGACTTCCTGTGAGAAACATTAGACACTGATTTTCCTTGGCCTGAAAGGGGAGGAGGAGGAAATGGGGAAAAGACGCAAGTTGCGCATCATCATTTTTTCTTTTACCTACTTTGGGTAAAATTTTCCATCCCATTTATATCCTGCGTGTCTCTCAGTCGCTTGCTTTGCCCAGGGGACAATTTTGTAAAATGAAAGGAGGCTAGGGGGAGTAACATAAATCATATGTATCAATAAAATGACAGTAAAAGGCCCAATAACTTATCTTTCTTTTAAAATCCTTATTTTCAAATTAACTGACTTATTAACTTATCAACTACATTGGCACAAGGATTGATACCAGGCCTATAATTACCTTCAAGTATTTAATAGCTGCAACTGGATGACATTTTTAGGATTTAAAGACATGCTGGACTTAGCCCAGACCTCTGTATCCCCTGGCACTTCTTTTTATAAACAAGATCTATTTTTCAAATTGTATGCTTGTTTAAGCTCTGTGGCACCTTTCTTAGATTACAGTACAAAAAGAAATGCCATTGTGAATTAGAAATGGTCGTCAGGCCACCAGGCACATGGGCCTTAAGTTGAGTATCATAGGCTTCCAATCCCTAAACTTAGAGTATCTATCTGTTTATTCTTTCTCCTACTTTCTCTATTTTGTTCACCATATTTATCTCTTCTCTGTACTCTCTCGCGCCTCTTTTCTCCTCCGATTTCTATCAATCCATCTATCTATCCACACAGCCCCCTTTGCTCTTTCAGGCCTTTCCCAGGTCAAGCAGCCTGACCTCTCCAGCCGTCTACCTCTTTGCTCCCTGGGGTGGGGGGTCCTGGCTGTGACCATTCCCACCCGGCAAGGACTTTTCCATTAATCTGACTCTGTGAGTAACAGAGGAGGAAAAGAGAACAAAACACAGAACGTGTGTGTGTGTGTGTGTGTGTATGTGCCTGCCAAGCCTGCAGCTCCCAAAGCAAACAGACTTCTAACCTCCTGATAGCATCACATCACGCAAACTGCAGGCTTTGGGAAGAACCACGACAAGACTTAGTTTAAAAGTTTTAAGGCCGAACTGGTCTCACATTCCCAAGGCCTACACATGCACGTACAAGCAGTACAACTAGACGCGAACGCAGATCAGACATGTAAAGAATGCTCACAGAATGTACAGACCTACACCCAGAACATAAACTGTGAGAGCAGAGTCGCAGTGATGATGTATGCAGGTCCACACATCAGAGACAAGAGAAAAAAGCAGTATATCCCAGGAGCATCCACACACACACACACACACACACACACACACACACACACACACACACACACACACACACACACACACACACACACACACACACACACACACACAGTACAGTGGTTGAGTTCACAAACCACAGACTATGTGGGGGGTTACCATCTATTATCTCTGTCTCCATGAGGTTTAAATTTAATTGTTTACACAACTCATTCTCAGAAACTGCGCGCACACACACGCACACACACACACACACACACACACACACACACACACGCACACACGCACACACGGCCTAACACACAGAGTGCACATACGCAGGGGTGTCTAAAAAATAAACTCAGCCCACAAAGGGTGCAGGGTTATTGTTGTAAAGCTGCGTAGGTCAGAGGTTCCCACCTTGCTGGTTTTCCATCCCATCATTTGCATTAAACACATTCACGTGGCACTAAAAGAGTAAATCAGTTCTTGATTGATGCTAGAAAATAAAACTACAGGGCTTATGGTTCCTGTGGACCAGAATCGCTTGCTTTTCAGAGAGTATATGTTTTCCACACACCAGTGTTTCCCGCACATAGACTTTACTTGACCATGTATCAGGATATTTGTTTACCCGCTTTCACTAAGGATTAACTAGTGGATCTCCCCTCGCTTTACCCTTCCCGTACATGTTCCTTCTGCCATCGCCAGAAGGGTCTACTGACATTACATTACATTTAGCTGATGCTTTTATCCAATGCGACTTACATTTTTGCTCAAAACACTGTAGACACAGCAACGGGGAGCAATTAGGGGTTAAGTGTCTTGCTCAAGGACACATCGACATGGACTAGCAGAGCCGGGGCTCGAACCACCGATCCTCTGATTCAAAGACGGGCATGCTGGTTGTCCACTGACAACCAGTCAGACTTTGCAAGGAAACAGAGCAAGAAGGCTTTCTGAATTGCTGAATAGAATCAATCCGGAGGTTACAAATGGTCAGTATCATCATCAACACCTTGAAGGAAATTTGTCCAAAACTGATGCATTGATGTGAACGCCGATCTGTTAGTTTATCTATGTTCTGAACAACGCTGCCAATATTGGAGAACCACTACATCAAATTAGTCATTAACAATATTATTATTATAAGTTAATGTTAGAATCCAGCTGGGTTTGTCATGGTTAGCACGCTGGGTGTGCCTGCTTCAACGTACACACAATGCCTGTGTACGTTGAAGCAGGCACACCCAGCGCCAATCATAGTCACGAAACTCTATAAACAAGGAGACAGGAAGACACATTCAACCACAGAATTTCAATACCCCTACTCTTGTGTGACTCTAAGCACACGCACAACAGACCACACACATTCATCACAAACAGAGGCAGCAATCATGGACTGAAAGGTATCTAAAATTATGCAGTTAATAACCTAACATTAGCAAAACACAGCAGGGAAGGCTAACATGACTCGCTTCCTAGGACTCCTTAAAGCTGTTACTGTAAGCACAAACCAGCTGAGGACGAGGCATCCCTTCTTCTCAGATATTGTCTTTAACAATAAAATGCCTACTAGAGCCTAAAAGTGGGAAAATATGCCGCCACATATCAATTGTAAACTTTTAGTTTTGCACCCTAGAGCTGGGTGCCACAATGCAGTTTGGTCACGAAGTGAAACCAAAATAAAATCCTAACTTCAAATTTGGAAGAATGTCAACAAAAGGGTAATAAGCAGTCTTGAATCAATCAGTGAACAGAAGACTGGCTCCATGTTGGCCTGTAAAGTGGTTTGCCTCCAGACAAACTGATGTAACCCTCATATTCTTGGCTCAAACCTACAATCAAGTTATTCTCTCTCCTGGAAGTCACAGCAAATAGAAGGTAAAAAAAACAAATTGGGTTTCTGCCAAAAGGACTCATTTGTAATATCACATGTGAGCAAGCATGGCTGCCTCCAAAGCATGACTGCATGTGGAGGAGTTACCCAAGCTACTAAAGTGGGCCCGTGTGCCACAGGGTTGTGATAATAACGACCCTAAACCTCTCAGCTATTTCTCACTGGCAGGTATTAGCACGGCTGACAAGAGTTCTTTATCATCCTCGCTGTGTGCAGCGCAGGCAGAATGAGTTTGGATGGTTTGCTATGTTGCACAGCGTGTTGAGTGTGGGAGAATGATCTATGATTCACTAAGCTGCAAAGACCGAAGATCACATTTCACTATCGCAAGGGAAACCATTATACCATGACCACAGACACAAAGACAATCATACCAGCAGTGTCTGGGAGAGGAAAACACGATTGCCGAAGTTAGTTCCCACAAAATGTTCCTACGGTTACCTACTTAATTTCCGTCTCATTGGTGGAAGCACATTTTGTGGGTAATCTTTATTTGCGACAAGATAGTTTGTAGACAAGATAGTTGTACACACGCTTTATGGGGCTTTAATCCAATTGTTCACAAATATTTCCTAATTTATGATCAACAGATTTTGACCTACTTTTGCAAATGGTATCATATATTCCAGCACTTAGCGTGCCCTCATTAGGTTTTCAGCCTGATTTATGGATCTAAAAAATGTACATATTTGCCAAGAATTCAACACAGTGAACAATAATGCATTTTTAATAACTTGTATGGTGCTGTTGTCATTTGCTGACCCAAGCTTAGTTATTA
Organism: Myoxocephalus aenaeus; assembly: GCA_038501785.1. NCBI lineage: Eukaryota > Metazoa > Chordata > Actinopteri > Perciformes > Cottidae > Myoxocephalus > Myoxocephalus aenaeus. The sequence goes on along the minus strand of JBAMJR010000001.1, from coordinate 3,210,634 downwards.
CGTTGCAAAGAATTCTGCCTCCCAAAGGAGACTATTTAGACGCAGAGGGCAATCACTCCGAGCAGCGAGGTCTGGCTGCGCAGCTACTGTACTCTGAAAAACATGAGAAACTTCCTCTTTCTCTGTGTATGTTTGAGAGGAAGGCATCAGTAAGTGGTTCCCTCTCCCTGAGCGGCAGGGGAAAGTAGACCCTCTCGAGTGCCTCTCGGCTTCCCCACCTCCCCCATGAACCAATAACGCAGTCAGACAGACACGCACATTCATGCTCTCTCTCTCTCGCACACACGCGCACACACACACACACACACACACACACAGTGTGGTTTCTCCTCTGGAGGGGAACATAAACAGGGCTGTCTGTCTGCGAGCGGAGAGCTAGTTCTCATGACATCACCACCCAGCAGGAATGCTCTGCTCTGCCCCGTCAAAACCCCTCCACCGGCCAGCAATTCGCTCGCGCGCACACACACACACACACACACACACACACACACACACACACACACACACACACACACACACACACACACACACACACACACACACACACACACACACACACGAAAAACACATGTTGAATGATTTATGCACGTCCACATTTTCACAGGAAAGTGTAGCACATACACAGCATGCACGCAAATGTAATTTTGAGCAATTCTCCTCTGGACTTTTCTTTCTCCGCAACTGTTTTTCATTTCTCGATGCACACAGACATCGTGTTCCTCTGCCTCTCTTGCCTCATCTTCATCACCCCGTTATGCTCATTCTTCCTCATCCTCTCTGTATCTGAATTGCCTGTGCTGTCCACAGACCACAGAAAAATTATAAACACTCAAGTGCAATTGGCTGAATATAGTGAATACAGCTATAACACCACTGAGAAACTGTATGTGTGTGTGTGTGTGTGTGTGTGGGTGTGGGGGACATGGGAAATTACGCACTACTTCATTGTATTGGTGTTTGGAGGAAAAGCCCTATTGAAGCTCTCTCTCTCTCTCTCTCTCTCTCTCTCCTTCTCACCTCTCTTCCTCCCTTTTCCATCCCTCCATCACTTCCTCTCTCATCCTTGTCTTCCTAGCCATCTCACCCCCATCTCCCCTTTCTACATTCTCCCTCTTATTCCACCTTCTTGCTTCTCTCTCTCTCTCTCTCGCTCTCCATCTCAACCTGTCCCTGCAATGTATTCTCTCAATTTCTCTCCCTTTTCTTTTTCCTCCTCTCTGTTTCTCTCAGGCTTATGGGGAAAGCAGGGACAGGAAGCAGCTTGGCTCTCAGACAATGGAACACATCAAAAAGCAGCACCAGCCTCACCAACTTCTCACTCACACACTCACACACTCACACACACACACACACACACACACACACACACACACACAAACAGAGCAAGACAAACAGGACATTCCAGCTGCCGGCTGCACCGGATTCCTCGCCTTGGCTAATCTGAAACGGAGGAGAGTGAGACTGGGAGTGGAGCGGGAGGCAGGGTGAGAACGGTGGAGAGAGAGAGAGAGAGAGAAAGCGAGAGAGAGAGAGAGGGCCAAGTAGAGGGTGAGAAGGAGAAACAGATACTGAGAGGGAGCAATGTTGGGGTGAAAAAAAAAGGGGAAATTGGAGGAACAGGGGGGATTAGAGAAGGTGAAGAACAACTGAAAAAGGATATGTGAATAGCAAAATGTTGTATGAAATAATGTGTTACTGTAAAATCTATGTTTGCATATAATTGTGGCCTTGTGTCTTATAAGAAGGTATATGGGTATTGTGATATGCATACAAATTGTGATATGCATATGATAGTAGATTGCGAGTACCCGCCAAGAGAACGCGAATGGAAAGTCTATTCTTTTGTTATTATATGATATTAATGTTGATACATGAAACCTGATACCTAAACGTGAATCGTGTTTTGTAGAAATCATCAACCAGGCACAAATGTGTTGGCATGAATGATGTGTATAAACCCCAAAAAAGGGTAAAGAAGCCAAACAGGGGAGAAAAGATGTGGTACAACACAGCGGGGAGGCGAATAAGAGACTGAGATTGGAAGCAGAGAGAGATAGAAATACTACGGCCACATCTAGAGAGCAGCAGGTCAATTTTAAAAACACTGTTTACAGTATATTCAAATGGTGACATTAAAAAAAAAAGAATGCTGTTCTCTGTATACCTGCTCTTTTAGGAAGTTGAAACACAAACTAGTAAAGACGTTGTTTGAACATGTTTCAATATACAGATTGCACAACGCAGGTGCTTCAATTGGCCTATATTTCCAATTCTGGTTTACAACTGCACAACTGTAAACAATTCCTATATGATTGACAGCCATATAGGCTACCTACTTATCAAGGCTAATCAACACAATGTTACATTTAAGTGGAGCTTAGAAAATGTAATTGACAACACCTGTATGGTGTGATCAAGTGATACGTGCATACAGTTGGGAGAAGTAGAAAACTGTCCTCTGAACAAATTATCACTTCTTGAATGACTCTTAGATGTGTAATTAAATATCCTAAAAAAAAAAAAAAAGCAACCTAACACACATTCATCCGCCCCTCTGAGTGGTAAGAGAAGCCTCAGTGGTGCTTAAGTAACACATTCACACACAAGCATGCAGATACATATCATGCATGCACCCGCACACACAGGTGTCATTGCGTTGCTGTGCTGTCCTGGGGCCAACTAGACTGTGGGAAAAAAAGAGCAGGCATGATTTCATAAAGACCAGATGCTGGGTGAGTGATGGCTCATCTTCCACCTTATCTATCTGTGTGCATGTGAACGTGTATCTGCTATTGTGTCTGCTCTGTCAGCCATGAGAATAAACTTCAAAATGAGTCAGGGATACTAAAGATGCATCTCACAGGTTTCATGCTGCAAATTGTTCTGTGGGATTTTCACACCAGTTTCCACCCCCCGCCCCAAAAAAACTGTCTGCTTCTCACAATTTCAACATTTATTCACAACAGCAGACTAAGCACATGGTGCAGCTATCACATGTTGGTATCTATGCTTTTATCTTAACAGGGATTCCTAATCATTAAACAGTGTGATTTCAGCATTTCACATTCTAACTAAAGGCTTTTTCCTCAAACATCTTTCTCTGTTTTTGATTCTTCGTTCACTGTTGAGGCATGCGAGAAACAAAGATTTCTTTAAGAATTCAAGGTAACACATGGTGAGTGATTTGTATACAAATGGTCCTTTTGTGGGAGAAGTATTTCTTTAACACATGCACAAAATGCACAGTACTTTTTATCCTGTTACTATCAATTAGCAACTTTCGACAGAGTCATATTGTGATATGATCTTATGATGACATACCTCTACCTCTCCTGACCAAGCTGGGACTAAGAACCTACACATTAGTTGCCGACGTTTTTTCACTTATAGATACAAAGAGTTTGTTCTCATGTACGGTATAACACTTTCAGTTTGATTATATTATATGATTATCACAATATGTGATTTTGTATTTATTTATGCTATATCTCTATCAGCAATATATATATTAATTATATTAGGACAGTGATTTCAACCATATCACCCAGACCTAATGATTTGCTTTGATTATTAATCCGATACATCTGTATAGTATAATAAATGTGACTTATATTTACCTTTGCATAGGACTTCTTCATTAGTGTGAGCCACTGTTCCCCATTCATTGTTTGCCAGTGAAGCACACAGGAACACTTTCATATTTTTGATGAATTATGACCCAAAAGAGTCAACATCCCATTTCACAGAAAAAGTTACAGCTCTGAGCAGCAAAGGGAAAGCTGGATATTTGCAGTCATGCCTTATGATTATTCATAAACTCAACACAATGAAGTTACACAACAGTCACAATGGCCTTTCCTGATTTGGATCCCCTACAGACAGAAAGACAGACAGCCCTTCGCCCTCCAGACAAAAAGACATTCAGGCTGCTCATCAGCCTCTCATAAGTGCACCCACTATCTGTCTGAATGTGTGTGTGCCGGAGAGAGTGTTTGTGTGTGAGCAACGCTTTCACCCAACGTGTGTGTGTATTCGCTTTTAGTAGTTTCTGGAACCGTATGTGTGTAACAGGAGACGCGCAGCCCTCGCCACACACAGTGGGAAATATTTGGGATGGTTTCCCTCGGAATGTCTTGGCGTGCCTATGGAATGCCCCCCCCCTTTCTCTCTGTCGCTCCCCTCTCGTCTCCGGAGAGGGGAGGGAGAGGGGGAAAACGGCGGGACACACAAAACCTATTTTGTCACCACAAAAAATAAACGGTACATGCACAGAGACGGCACACAAATGCAAATGAAGCCACACAGCTGAAATGCACTTATAGACACACAACATTTGTACAGGTTTATAAATCTGCGCGTCAGGGTTTCATGGCTTGTGTGAAACCACTGTGCATATTTGTGGTTATCTGCAAATGATAACAAGCAGAATGTGCAAAATAATAACAAAAATAACAGTCGTGAATTCAGGCGTGAGAACCTGAGTCGATGAAAAAGGGTCTGAAAAAACTGCATTTTAACACATACGTACAACCCGATACTGACCAACCCGATTTCACTCACATGCACAAATATACACACACACACACAGCCAGTGGAGGGTAACTTTAAACGTGTCTCAACCTCTCACATTCCTCCTGTTTCTCAGCCCGCGGCTCTCTTTGTAGATCAAAGGACAGACAACAAGTCTTTCTATCGCCTCGCCTCCTTTACCCCTCCTCTTCCTTCAATGCCACCTTTCTCAGTCACTCTCTCTTCCTCTCGCTCTTCCTCACTCAACAAACACTCGCCTCGCTTGCACACACACACACACACACACACACACACACACACACACACACACACACACACACACACACACACACACACACACACACACACACACACACACACACACAGATTATTTCAGACTTTCTCGCACAATCTCTCTGTAATTCCTTCTCAACGGCTGTGTGTTATTTTTGTCTTTCTCCCCTACAGAGGTCAACAATAAGGATTGCCCGCGTAACCGAGGCAAGTAAAACGCCAAGCCGTTCTAAACGTGAAAATGGTAAAAGAAAAAGAAAAAAGTTAAACACTTTTTAATCTGCAGCGGATGATGCAAGTAGCTAAGGAGTGAGTCATCTTGCTTCCTTCTCATCTCTGTTGAGTTGCACATACACAATATCAATTCTGCGATGATGGCGAGTGGCATAAAGAGGATGTGGGCAAAACTCCAGATTAATTTACTTACATAAAGACTAAACATGACAATTAACTTTGGTATTAACTTTGGACATACCTTCTAATAAATTAAACAATTGGTACATTTCTGACCCGCATGCCTGACCCTAAAAAACTGTAACGTTGAGCCGTGCCTAACCCTGACCAACTGTCTCTTTCTGATTGGCTTTCACTGCACCCCGTCAGTCTTTTTACCTCCCTGCCATCACCTCTGGTCTCACTTCTCTCCCTCCCTCCCTCCCCTTTTCCTCTCCCTAGCACCCTCATCTCTCCCACCCCTCCCTCTCATGGTGTGGCGGTTCCTGTTGCTCTTGTTTTCACTTCCCCAGTAGTCTGGTGCGTGGGAACAAGCGTTTCTGCTGCAATAGTGTCTACGACTGATTCTGAGTGTGTGTGCATCTGAGTCTGTGGGCTCTTAACTGTTGTGTGTGTAAAGGTACGGAGGTGACTGTGTGTGTTTATAAGTTTGGGGTTTTGAGAGTGTATGCCTATCACTATTACTATACTAGTGTGTGTGTGAGTGTGTGTGTGTGTGGCTTCATGTCTATCTCTCAGGATATCTCTGCTATCTCAACATGTCTATAAAAGGCCAGTATGGGACATCTGATGGAACTACGGAACGGAAGCCCAACGGAAGTGTGTGTGTGTGTGTGTGTTGTGTGTGTGTTGTGTGTTGTGTGTGTTTGTGTTCATGGAAAGTATAGATGCAGCAGGATTTAGAGTAGGGATAGGATATAGCTGAATAAGAAAACTGTAATGGACTAATAGCAAACTCCACCCTGTTACCGAACCCCTTGCAGGAATCCACACGGATGAAATTGAAAGACTACAGACTTTGTTAAATACAGTGACACAAGTCACGATCTTGACACAGTGAAATGTAGATTTCTTAATATATTTTTTAGGCATTTTTTACAAATTGATTGAAAAATGTGTATTAATGAAACCAGAAACAGGTGTATTTGGCCGTGTGATCATCATACAGAATATTGATTATCTCCGGTGTGAGGTAGGCCGCTGTCATGCATATTTATTTGTCTATTCACTTTTTTTTTTTTTTTATATGGACATGAACACTATCAGGCACAGACCAGTGCCGTATACCACATCACTTATAGTTGAAGCTAGTTTACAATGGGCCTTTAAATACCTGACGGAATCCAGTTTTACACTCAGACGTGGCTTTAAAGTTAACCTGAATCTTCCTCTTTTGGAGTTGAATACACAAATAAATATGTTTTTGAAGTTTTTTCCAGTTTTCTGGAGTCAGATACTCTCAGAGCCACACTGATGATACGCCAGGTGCACATTAATCCATAAAACACCATAAACAGAAATTGAATCATTTGATTGCATCATCAAAAACTGCAGCGTTTCTTTTATTTTTACCACCCTACTGTACGCGAGTACATGTAAGTATGTAGACAAGGACACACTTAACAGGAGGCCTTTCTCCATCTCCTTTTCCCTCTTGGGGTCTCCATAGTGGACACACATTCCTATGCTTCTAAAATCTGTTGCGCCTATTGATACACAGAGACACACATTAACCCTTTCCCTGCACAACCTTTACACACATGTACACAAGTCTGTGGTTAATCCCCTCTTCCCTGTCTTTTTTTTTTTTTAACTTCCCTTTCCTCATGACATTGATCAGTGGTGTATGTGCATGAGGGAGAAACAGAGACAAAGGGAGAGAAACTAACCCATCCATTGCTAATCACAGAGCTTTACAATCAGACAACAAAGGGGTTAACTTCGCCTGGGTGGGCCACAGAGCAGCCCCCAGGGTGAAACCCTCTCTCGAACTCACAAATACACACACACACACACACAATCTAACAAAATTTGAATATGAACTGCACATCGTATTTCATAGCCTGCGTCTTCAAGACATTGTACGCCAGGACATTTTTTCCAAATCTTAAAAAAAAATCGAATTCCAGAAAACTATCACGGATTAGTTGAAAAGGCAAAAGGTAGGTCCTTTTTAAGTTATGTTATTTCCATTAATTATTCTTACAGTGAAAGTTATGACCAGGTTGAGGTTGTAAAACATTACCCACATGCTACGACAAAAGGTTTTTCAGGTTTGCCATCTAAACTGATGGGAAAGCTCTGACGCAGAGCCGTTACTGGTCGTGTGTAACACTAACGCCACATTTGGCCTTTCTTGAGCCATAATATATCAAAGTGACTTTGCCTTGAAGTGGCGTCCGGAGTGACCAATAAATAGGGAAAGGCGGAAGACCATTTGGTTACTGTGTTTGCGTCATCATTCCATCATCAAGGTGGTCCAGGTTTTTCACATCTTGAGCCAAAAGTGGTGTATCTTGACACATTTAGAGTCCCCCACAAGAAGCAGTAAGAACACCCAAGTTTAGAAACTGTCCTGCAAAGATACCCCCTCCCAATCACAACCGCCGCCCCAGACACACAAACAGCGCCGTCAAAACACACACAGGTTTCCCTAAACAGCCACCCATGGAGATATCTACAGGTCAGGTACCGAATCGTCAACAATGATTGGTGGCAACCAGCTGACTAACAAACTCCAGGCCCCATAAACATCATCAAATAGGAATTAGAAGTATGCAGAGTATTGCACGATTATGTGTATCCGTACGCAAGTATCAACGATTCTGTAGTTGAGGAAAGAAGAATATGACAATGAAAGGATCATATCCAGTTTCATTTCTCCTCCAGGTTTAACTTGTTTACATCCTGGTTTCCTAGTGGTTACATTAGAGAAATACACTGTGTTTTATTCTGCCCACTCATTCTGTCCATCCAGCCATTTATCCCTCATTTTTCCACCACTTGTACAAGTGCAGGTTGTGGTGGCAGCAGGCTGAACAACGTAAACCCAGACATCCTCCTCCTCAGCATGCACCTCCAGCTCCTCCTGGGGTCCCTGAGGCATTCTAGGGCCATATGGGACATGAAATCCCTTTCAGTGTTTCCTGATCTAACCCCGAGGGTTTGGCCATGCCAAGAATACCTCACAGCCTCAACTGGCCAACTTCAACAGGAAGGTGCAGCAGTTCCACTTCAAGCTCCTTCCTCATCCTCGCAGTGAAAGGTGAGACAATTTTGGCTAAACACCCACGCAATTAAAGTTAAACAAAAGTAACTTTTTTTTTAAAGCCCCTCTTCCCCATATCATACATTCAGTTCTTCCCCTTTTTATCAGCATTACCCAAAACACCACAATTTTTTTCACAGAAATCGGGAACTGAAAAAACTCGGGAGCTTTTTATGACCACAGAAATATTGCTTGGTAGTCATATTGCTTGTACTTCTCACCGATATAGGAACTAAAACTTTTTCATTGAAAGCTTTTAGTGTCTAATCAGCTGATGGCATAAAACAGAAATGGAGCCCATGCTACGTAAAAATATTGTATGTATTTGATGATTTGTTTTTGGCTGGTGAACTTGTGATTTACCCATTTGTACACTTTGACAATTACTGGTATTACTTCAATAAGTAGAACGACTGAGGTTTATACACAGTTAATTTTTTTAAATGAACTGTGCTTTAAAAATAAATTCAGAAGCAGCGTGAATTTTCTTACCTGGCAGCGGCTGAATATATCACTGGGAGTGAGCTGGACGTTGAAGTGCCTGAGGACTCGCACAGCCTGGTCTCTGGCCTTTTCTGAACAGTCTAGGGACAGACAGCGACCCTCACCAACCTGGGACCGCAACTATGTGGGGAGACCGAGGTAACACTTGTATACAAGCAAACAAGGAACATACGCACGCACTTGCAGCATTTGTAGATTTGAGATCGTTCATGAGTTCACATTAGTTAATACACTTAGTTAGTACTTACACTTTGGAATGGTTGTCCACATGTGAGAATGAAGCGACCTTCAGCTTGTGCTAACTGACACACAACAAGTACACATCAGAAAAAAAAGAAAGAAAAAAAAAACATAAATGCAATACTTGTATTATCTGAAATATGGTTATGTTGTTTAAGTTGTTATTGTACGTGTTTATTGTGTATAAAAAGGTTTGTGTGTCTTCAGCTTGGACTGCAAACTAACCGTTGCCGCTTCTCTGTGATCATCAGTGTTCTCCAACATGATCACATCAACACCTAAACAGCGCAGGTACCTCCCAAGTCCCTGCAGCATGTTGTCACACACCACCCGCAACTGCTGGGGGTGCAGAGGGGGGGCGTCTTCTGAGGGCTTCTCGCCACACAGGAGGCCTTTCTCTCTGTTGGAGCTAGGGGGACTGACCCTTTGAGCCCCCTGACATTCCTAAATGGACAGAGACAATAATGTGATACTTAACTGATCCCCAAAGGGGATTTTCTTTTCACTTGCACCACAGTGCAGGGAGGTCAAAGCACAGGGGGAGCCATACAACTGCACCCCTGGAGCTGATAGAAGCTGCTGAAGTGTCTCGGTCAAACACGTATTGTCCCTCCCTGCAGGTTGGATGCTCAAATCCAAGTACTTCAGTTTTTTTCTGATATTTTATTGTGTCACATGAAAGCTCAAAGTTCTTAGAATTGTTAAACGTAATAGCACAATAGTTATTAAAATAAAAATTTGTTGGCTTCAAATCATTGCAGTCCGTAAAAGTTAAACACACATCAGAAATGATATCCCTGACAATGTTCCAAGGACAAGTCTAAATATTGGCCTCCTTGAAGATTAACTTATTTTAACATCCTAGACCTAAATACATTTGGTATCAATTAAAATCCCTATCAATAACTGAAATTTATGGAGAAATATGAATTGACTCCTGACCTCTTTGCCATGGGCCTGTTTCTCCTTCTGCTTCTTGGTTCCACTGTTCTCTGATTGGCTTGATGAGATGCTGCACAGGTCAGCTGGTAGCCCAAAGTAAGCTGGGTTGCTGGAGAGGGCAGAGTACACATCCAGCAAACAGTAGGCATCTGCCACTAGGAGGTGGTTAAGAAACAAGAGAGGTAGAGAGGAAAAGGGGGTGAATTTATTGGTTTGCAGTTTGTCCATGAATGACAAAATAATCTGTGGTATTCTATAAAGAAAAGAACTGCGACCATCTGTCTCCCTGTCATTGTCTGTGTGTGCATGCATAATATCTTACCTGCATATCTAATTTGGCTGATGCGTAGTGGCCGTTTCTCCCAGTTGGACATCTGCTCTGTCTTGTCGAGGGGCCGTCCCAGAACCTGTTGTACCAGCAGACTGAGGCCTTTCTCTGGAGAGTTCTTTCCTACCAGCACCTCTTGAGGTCCATTTTGAGTCCTATTGACCTTTCGCCGCTGGATCTGCAAAAGGCATTAAAGTGAGAATGAAATTGTATAGTTCAGTGTTAAATAGTCCTCGTCCCAAGGTCCTGTTTCCATGGTTGCAATTACAGCAAGTCTATTTATGTAAAATGAACAACATTTTTTTACAATGCACGCAATACATTTTTGACCTTTTAAACAGTCCCTCCCATTTTATGTTCTGTCACAACATCCTGTTTCTACCACATTCCTTGTGATGTTCAAAAACATTTCTTGGATTCCTCACATCCTGCAACATGCACGCTGATGCAACATCCAGCAGATGGTGAAGCAACTTCATCATTTACAGACCCATGTTGCCATTTCCACATTCCTGTCCACCACAGAGACTCCGAGCGTATAGCTACATATATCTCACAGACTACAGGGCCACAGCTGCAGCATGTACCTGAGTTATGACCATGCAATGAAACACAGACTCAAATGTTACAATCCTCAGGTCCTGCAACCCTGGTTAAATGGGGTACAGTGGACCAGAATCTTACATCACTCCTTCGAATTAATCGTGACACCAATCTTATGAATCAAGACCAGAATCAAGTTAAACATTACACTCCTAGATATTAAAGAAGCATGAATGTTACCTTTTGGTGTACATTAAGAAGATCAAGCATCGCCTCCATCTTCAATGGCTCCTCTAAAAGCTGGTGCCAGGTGGCTATGAGACTCTTGAGATCCCCTGACATACCATAACCTGAGAGAGAAGAAAGGAGAAATGTTAGAGACAGAAGTATACACAGAAATACATAATAAATATATGTATTTGATTGAACCCTTGTCAAGTTCTCTTCTTACCCAGTTTAAGGATGTTTCTTTGGGAGAACAAGGTCTTGATGAAAATAATAGTATCTGGGTGTTGACAGAATCCATTTGCACAAAGGTCTAATAAGAAAACCTGGTCCAAAATGGCAAGCTGTATCAGGGCAACCTGCTGAGTTGAGATACAGCCAAACGTGGGCTGCCACTCCATGTCAACTCCTACGATACCACCGTCCTAAGATAGGATGAAGACAGGGATAGACACGACAGGAGCAAAAAATAAATGAATAAAAAAAATTGCTATCCACTGGATATATAGATTTTTGTTAATAGTTTAAAACAAGTTATGAAAACAAAATATTTTATGAAATCAAGCATTTGGTTCTCTGTACCTTCAGCACAATGTTTCGACATCTCCGAAGAGCTTCCGGCGAGTTCACAAAATGAACCTTGTCTTTGGTGAGCGGTACCTGGTAGAAGTTCTGACAGTGAGACCGAGATGGTCTCCACTCCTCAGGTTTCTCTGAACCACTCGGACCTATCTGTCTGAGCAGAGGCGACACACGTGTGTGTGTGTTTTTGCGAGTGTGCACATTAAAAAGAGACAAAGAAAAAAGAAAACGCAACATCAGCCAATGCAGAATGAAAGTGGATCGATAACATTAGAGATACGGAGAAAGACAACAGAGAAGAAGAGAATGTGGTGAACAAAACTTGTGCGCGTGTGTAAATACTCTAAGGTTGTTGCATAATAGGACTTGTTTGTGCATAATCTTAATCAACTCACTGTAGCTCAGGCGGTAGACTCTGCTGCGTTTCCCATACGCCAAAGGGAAGTCTGTTTTTGGGGATGTTGTATCTCAGTGACCACTGAGAGGCTTTATCAAAACCACAGTACTTCAGCAACATCTCCACCAAATGGATCTGCAGCTCAGAGTCATCTGCCACGACGTACTATAGATACATCATACACATACAAAAAACATATTCACTTAAAGAAATCACATAGAACACATCCTAAATATTTTCTGTACACTTATATACAGTACAACACAACACATACCTGTACATGGTCACTCCAGTTCTCATCTGTCATGCTTTTCTAAAATGAAAATTGAGTACAAAACACAAATAAATAATAAGTGCACAATGGTGTATCATTACTTAATTATATAACTGGTAAATCTGACAATATTGTCTTTTCCATATTGTGAAATTGTTGAAATAACATTTACAAAACAAGTCCTTGCTCAACACGTTTGACAGTGAGACTTCATTCATAAAATAATTGTTGATTACAGCAAACTCTTGTTAAGTCACTGTAAAATGTATTTACTGATAAAGTTAGTTAAGTAAATACTATATTTTATTTATTCTGTCAACCACAAAAGTAAGAAAACCGCTAATGCCTCCGTCTGCTCATGTTTTCAGAAACAGTCTCTCCTTCACACCGTAAAATCACTTGAGTTTTCACTGAAATCTGTTACCAGCTTTTATTGGCTAAAACGGCAGAAAAAATACTTTGGAGTGATTAAAGTTGACATATGTGTAATAAAACAGAAACACGAGATCTGAGTAGAAAAACATAACATTGTGAATAAAATACTTCTCAGACAAAAAGGTTGCCTCTTTCCTTTTTGTATTTAATGGAACTGCATATACCTAATACAATAAGTAACTCTCACTGTACCAATATTGAAATACAGCTTATCTAATTTTTTAATAGTTTTGTGATTAAATAACTTCTGCAAATATTCATGGTATATTTTATAGCACTCAAATGAACCAGCTAGGCTTGTATTAACCCTGAGATGTATTTCTGAGAAAGTGTTCTCCTTCTCCCAAGACCTAGTCTGACAGATCATGCACTGCATGAGTACAACCTTGAAATCAAATTAAAAAGACATATAGGTGTAGTATAAAAAAAGAAAAACATTAATTTGCTAATTTTCTTTCAACTGTAGAAAAGCAATACTGAACTTCGTCCGTGATAAAGAAAGTGTGAAAAAGTGTATAAATGGTCACAAAACAATAAAGGACGTCTGTCCCTGTGATTAATTTGTAGTAGCTAAAAATGCATGTCCCTGATGAGAAACCTGCTTGATTACCTGATATATATTATGATGCTGAAATGAAATATAAAGTATGCTTCATCACTTGCCTCCACAAACCTCTTGTACATGAGAAAACGTAAAGAGTCCAATCTCCTCTTGTGCAGAGCGTTGGGACACAGACCTGAGTCAGAGAGACAAGATCACAATTAGTTCAGCCTGAGGTGTACACCCACAAATTAACCACTCCACTCGCGCCCAGTCACACACCTTTGTCTATGTTGAATCTCTCCATGAGTCTGAAGACATGTTTGGTGAGCATTTTGGCCTGGATCTGGCTCATGCCCTGTTTGGTTACAGAGAAGTGAGGGAACCGCCTGTGGAATACACAAATGCAGACACAACCATATGAGTTCACTGATGCTTACATCCATACTGCAGGTTTCCATAGGTTCCAACACATGATCCATACTTGTATATCTCTTCCTCACGGAAGTAGGGGTGGCACCACGAGTCTAGCAGTGTGACCAGTTGTTGTTCTAGATCATTGTGGCCTGTGACGAAGGACTCTGCCATGGGCAACTTATTTTGCAAGATCAGTGGTACACACATCTGCAGAAGAAAGTTGAAGATGAAAACTGGTTAGAGATTTTAGAGATTCCATTTTGAAAAGTTCAGACCTCACATGTCTTAAGAATGCTTATGTATTCACTGGTTGTGAATTAAGGCTGCACAGACATGTCTGCAGAACATATTTGGTCTCACCTCCTCCATATTCAGTTCTTTCTGCAACTTCAGCTTTATGCTGAGCACGGCTGCCTGTGGAAAACATAAAGTATAATTCAGTGCAGTGCCGAATGTTTTTTGTCTGAAACCTTTCTGGCATGTTTAATAATGTTAACATCAAAAGAGGGACTCACCTCCTTGTAGCAGTGGAGAGCATGCAACCTCATAATGCTCAATCGGAGAATGGCTGGATCCAGGGAATTGAGTTGGTAGATGTTTATGAGATTGTCTACAAAGTTGGTCTGGGTATCTGTCATTAAGCTCAGAGCTCGCTGCTGAAGTGCCAGGGCTTGGTGTTCTAAGAGTGCGCTCAGAGTCACCTGAAAAGAAATATATACAGTACATATATAAATAATATCTAAAAAAAACTAGAGAATAGAAAGAAGAGCCTGGAACATAAAGCAATAATTGTTGCTGACAGAATTCTGGAACAAAGTCACTTCTGAGACAATTTAGCAACTATTGGAGCTAATATCGCTGTTGTAGGAGGAAGTGGTTATACGTGTGTAGCCATGAAGGTGGATCATCGGGATGTCTGTGATAAAAAATGCAAAATATACAGGACCGCTTGAGATGATCCATGTGAACCTCATAAAGATGGCTTCAATCGCTTCACTCCATTAGTGCACTGGCTACTCAACATGTTGCCATCATGGTTTGAAAAAGACAAATTATATATATATATATATATAAGATAATTATTCAACATGCAAAAAAACTACTCATTAAAAACGATACCTGTAACAATCATTGTCTGCAGGTGGCACAAGTGTGAAAACATGTTTTTGACTATTTTTACTGCTGAAGCCGGTTGGACTTGTACCATACAAGAGCTGATGTGTCTAGAAATGCAGGTCTGACAATGATGGAACTGCAACTCTGCGGTACATTTTTGTTTGGTTGATGAATCTCGTTTACCTGAGGACGTTCCTTCAGCCATGTCAGGAATTCCAATAGGATGTGAAGGCCGAGGGTGTGGCTCCGACCCTTCTGTTTTCCTGGACAGCCCTCCAGGATTGTTAGCAAAGCCTCCAGAGGCTCAGACAGCTTTGAAAATCCCTGGAGGGCTGCCAAATGTAGCTATGGGGGGAGAAAGGGGAGGTAGTAGTGTGAATTAAAACCAAAATGTAAGAGAGGAGAAAGGTAAATGTATAAAATATCACAGCTTAATCGTCTTTTTAATATTGATCTTAGGTGGATGCATTTCAATCTGAACCCTGTGCATCATTCATATTACAGCCACACGCTATTCATTGACAATTACACACAACCTTTGCAGCATGTCGGTCATGATGGTGTCCCTCATTTGTGTGCAAAACAAAGTTGTTTTAGTTTGGAACTAAAACGTGCTTGTTTGCCATCATCTAAATATAATGATTTGTGTGAAAATTATGAATTTTTAAAAGAACATTTGAGTGATTATGGAGGGGGGAGTTACCATTTAAAATCATCAGAGTGACATATTTATGAAGAACCAACTGTGGAACAAAAATGTGCTATAAATATGAATAGTACATGAGTCAAAGTTGTTGATAAAATGAGGTAAGTGACAAGTTAATTTTTGGAATCGCCGAAACACAGTAGCCGGTGAAGACAAACGGCTAACTTCCCCCGCTGCGCCCAACCGACGCAGAGGCTTGTAAAGAATGCATACTCTGGCATTAGAAACTTCCGACACAAGAAAATAATATCTGTGTGAGAATGGCTTGCGCTCAGTCTTAATTTGCAAAACAGATGTCATCCACTCAATATCCTCCTCACACAGATCTCAAGTTCATTCAGTGCAACGCAAATTCCTTCCGCCTACTGACAGACACTCTGGTTTCCCCATTAACACGCACACGCACACGTATGCACGCACACGTACACGTACACACACACACACACACACACACACACACACACACACACACACACACAGGTAAACCTAATTTAAACATGCTGGTATGGCATATCTCTCTCTTTCTCTTGTGTGTTCTTTACTGTGCAAGTGTTTCTTGCAGACACACACGTAATCCATCTCTCTACCTTTGTCAACACACACACACAAAATTGCATGTGTGGAATTGACACACGCTCTGAAAGTGACCCTCACCGTCTGCAGATCTTTCCGGTTCCATAGCTCGAAGAGTTGGTCTCTCAGCACGGCAGGGTCAAGACCTGGGGGGGAAATCACACACACACACACACATGCATAGATGAGGTGGGGTTTCACTCTGACCTTTGACCTCTATCAACCTGTCAAGGAATCAGTCTTGAAAGTATTTTTTGGGTTGTTTTTCTTCACCATATGAGGCACATGATGGTTTTCTATTCAGGTATGTTGAGCCTTAAAGTAAAGAGTTCTGATGTGGGAAAATGAAAACTTTTGCAAGATCGAAATGCTTTAGATCTAACTCTCAAGACATTCTTTAAATATGCAAGTGGTACATTTTGCCAAAATTTTTGTACATTTTGCCAACAATTAATATATTTCATTTATATACTAAAGCCTCCAATGACAAGACATTCATTTTTTCCAGTTAACACGTACCTGCCTGGACAACTCTTCAATGCAATGTAGCCTGCCTATAATGTATATTACCGTGTAAATAAAAGTTTGGTTCCAGAAAAAACGCAATATTGATTTGCCCTTAATCATAATTACTGGTCATGTTAATGAAAAGTCAAACTTTGTCTTGAGATACCTTGTTTTGTGTCCAAGTTCAATCTTATATTACAGGTAATGTGATACACTGGAAATAATGTTATTTAAAACAGGCATAGCTGAGTAGTCATAATGTCAAATATTATTTATTTAACAGGCATAGCAGAGCAGCCATAACATCGGATTAACAGCTGAGGCTGGTTGGATAGTAGAGGAACCCGACATTAGCTCTGCATTCCAGCTGAATCTGCAGCCGAAATAATCTAGAGAAGACTCTCAGGGCAAATTTTTTGGAAAGCCATGGTGAGTAAAAGAGCCCAGAAACAAGAGGAGATGTAAGCATGCATCCACGTTTTGTGTCTATCTGCCGGTGCGTGTGTTCCACTTGGACTTCCCAAAAGCTCCAGCTCTTTCTCTGTCGCTCATGCTGTGTGGGCTTTACCATACCTGCCCCCTCCCTCCCTCTCTCCCTCTTCCCAGGGCTAGTTTTCCTGTTCTCCTCTCCCTCCCTGCAGCAGCCTCTCTCGATTTTGTCTCGGATTTCCCCAGGAAAGGGCTATGTGGTGGTCATGGTGTAAAAAAATACAACCTTCCTGATGCATAGCCTGGGAAAGCAGACCAAAAGACCTCTCTCTCTCTCTGTGTTGGCCTCTTTCTTTACTGCCTCTCTTCTGGCTTGACACTATCTGTGTCTTTCATGTTGCCTCTTCAACAATAACTTTACCTGCCTGAGAATATTTCCTCTACATTTATCTTACAGCTACACCCTCTCTTCTTCAACTTGTCATTTCAGTCACTATGCTTCTCTTTGATTTGCCAACTCTATTTCACTCCCACGCTCATTATTTATCACTTTTTTTTCTGAATTTGGCCTCCTCCCTTGTTAGATTGGCTGGTCTTTGTGTCTCATTGTAAAAACGCACAGTGACTTGATAAATAGTCTCCTCTTTGCCAAAACCAGAATCATTTCCACTGTCACTGGGTCCAAGCGCTTTACATTTTTTCATGTTCTATTCATTAAATACACATAATGTATTCTCTACATTAGTGCCAGTCACTTTTAGAAATGTATATTAGTTTCTGATTTCTGTCAATGCATTTTCCATCTTCCAGACAATAAGTGCTTTTTCAAATAGTTTCCTCTTGATATAAACATATATTTCAAGGTTAAAGAAGTTGCTTGAGAAGCTGCTTTTCAACCCATCTCAATGGCTGTAATATCTGCTTTTCTTTTTGTAAAATATGCTTAGCTGTTGCATGGCAATGCAGCACGGGCTTTTAAAATCAACCTACTCTTCAGTATCTCACCATGGGGCCACAACTTTGACAGCAACATGACAGAACGCTATGGAAAACTGCCAACAGCATAGACGACTGGATATGTAGCAAATGGGCGAAGACATGCAAAAACACTGCAATGGTCCCCTGAAAGGTCCTTTAATTTCAAGAATTTGAATAGCTACAGAGTTTCCTTTGCTTTTCTCTGTGGTTCTCCGATTATACACCCGACTCCAGCCCATTCATCCCACTGACGAACACGCGTACGTGCACAGGGACTCACACAAACAGCACAGCCCACTTCAGTCTCACTGTTTGTGTGAGGAGAGGTGAGGAGAGGAGGGGAATGTGGAGCATGCAGCTTCTTTAGAGTTTTGGCTGGTGGATGAATGACAGAGTTGCAACATAATAACCTCCATCATCACCATATACAAATACACGGACACACATACAGTACATGCACTCATTCACCTTCGGGAGGGTGATTGTTTGTTTTTTGGCATGAGATCATTTGAAATATGAGAAACCACTGTATTTAAACCTAGTGGATTTGAAGGTAATAAGACACTATTATAAACTTTCATCCTTATAAAAATTTCACTTAAATTTCAGTAAAATTAGATAGAGATTAAATCCACAGGCAGGTCGAACCGCCTGTTGCCAGGCAGCTGCCAAAATAAAGGAAACACAAAGATCAAGTGTCTAAATGGGGCATTTGGTGTCACTACAGCCACCAGAACAGCTTCAGTGTGACTTGGCAGAGGTTGTGCATGTGGCTCAACTCCACTGGAAGGATGCCACAACATTCTTCTATAAGTACTTCTCTCCTTTTGTATTTTGTAGTAGGAGCTGCAAAAAAACCTTTCAACAGGTGCTATGACAGAATCTTGAAAGTGAAGAGAGTACAAGCACTTGCAGAATTTGATGCTTGTTAAAGCAGTGTTTGCATGTTAATTACCTCTCCAGAATTGACTAAAACTTCTCCAAATGTGGACTGGCACATACCTACAGACTCTACAGTGAAAAAATGAGTGATGATGCTGATATCATTGGACACCCCAAGAGCCCCCTGTGTTCAGCCGACTAATGTTGCTAAGAAACGTATAGCTATAGGTTAGTAACTACACAGTAGCAACACATTTATACTTTAGAAAACAGTTTGTTAGTTGGAATTTTAAATGTAATCTATCAAAAAGACCTGGGATTTGTTTCATAGTTAAGTAAACTTTACATTTTAAATTAGGACATACATTATCCAAAGGAGTGATAACATAGTCAGTCACACAGTAGTTTCAGCGCAACAACCGTCTGGTCAAAACTTTATCAAACCCATCTGAAAATGTACTTATTTTGTCAGTAAAAAATAGTTTGGATAAAATGTTTGTAAACACACTTGCTTTTTAACCATTGTATAAAAGTGATATTACTTTTGGTGTCTGTACACAAATCAGTCCACACTTTCACTCTGCATTCAACCCTCGTTTTAACCACCATTTAAAACTGTGATACATACCCGGAGTCATATGGTCCATTTCTGTCCACAGGATGGTGTGCTGCTGTCACTCTGTTGAGGAAGGCACACAAAACAACATTGCTATGAATAAGACTACCACATTTGGTCAAATATATTACTGTCACAACATGACAGGAAAGATAATTATATTTGCAAAATATGTATTTATGTACCATACTTTTTTTTGGTAAAGCAACTGCACTAATCCGGTAAGCCGGCATACAATACCCTAGACACAACTTGTTAGTTCATGCATTTGCCCGAAGTTAATTTGTGCAATAACAACTTTGCAGAGTCTTGAATTATGTCACTGTACAAAAGAAATACCCCAAAATCAAGGAAAATTGTTCAGCATCAAATGATTATGGACCGGTTTTGCTGATTAACTCTCCTGCACGCATAGACGCACACACACACACACACACACACACACACACACACACACACACACACAGAAACCTGTGGGAACAGCAGACTGAGAAAGGGCAAGATACCAGCTGGCTACGAAATTTGATTTCAGGCTGAGGATGTTTTTTTAGGCCTGAAGTGAGGTTGTATCTCCCCATCTGAATGCCTGCAGGCTGAACCCTCTGAAACCCAAAGCATTGATTTTACTGATGTAGAGTTTCCCCTCCTTTTTAAACTGTCTGTTTAAAGCCTATGATCAAGAAAATAATTAGGTGCTTTTTTTTCTTCATTCTTTGGAGGATTTCATGGAAACGTTGCAAGTTGCAACAGCCTTAATAATATCACCACTTACTGCTAAATGTAAACAACGGCAATAGATTATTGGGCATTGAAGATTAATATGAATCAATTGGATATCAAACAAATGTTATGTCATAACACTATTTGATACAGTGGATTAAAAACAGTACATGAGAACATTCTGAAATACTCAAACCAGCCTGTCTGGCACCAACAACATGCTTATCTATGACTAAATATTTTAAGAATGTAGTTGAAATACTAACTTGGAAAATGGTTGAAATGAGTCCAATAGAGAGAGCTGGGTCAGTAAGATACAGCCATGTTGTCTTTATCTTTACAGTATTACTGTTTACCGACCTGAATGTTGCTTTGATGCAGCACTATTAAGGGTAACCTATATTTAAGGGTAGAAGCAGCTTCTTTCAATGGGATGGAGGAGGAGAACAACCAGATTGTGTGTTGCGTAAATTATCCTCTATCGCCACCTAGTGGCAACACAACACATATCACTTCCCGAGTGCTCGCTTTCATGCTACGTGTTAGCAAACATGAGCTCGTCTGACACAAATAAATCACGCCAGCCGAGTGCCGACACGTGTTGCTGCGTGTTGACCTCAGAATTGCTCGGCTGTTTCTGATTGTGAGCGCGAAAACAATGGCGCTAGGTTAGTTTGGCCAGAGACGTTATTCTGGTTAGCTCGTGACTGACTAGCTCGAGCCTCTAGCTCTCCAACGCACAGCCGACTTTATTTTCCATTGTGTTGACAAGCGAATTCATATTGAATTACGCAAATTACACGTTATCGATACGAATGGACTCACCATGTGTTACTTTCTCCCAGTTTACCAGCTATCGTCAGGTAGACTACAGTTACGTTACCTTAGCTAGTATATGGGGAACAGAAGGGGAATTTGGGCGTGTGCTTTTTGCCCTGCGTTTGGGTTTCCAGGAAGATCTCGCTCTCACATTGAACACAAACTAGGATTTAATCTCAAGGATTTACAGACAATGACCCCTGAAATATGTCATACTCGAACAGCAAACATCGATATTTACACTGTCAGAAATTTGTTTGATGGAGTTTATCAGTAGCCCCAAACACGATTTAGGTAAAGCGCCCTGTAATTCCCTACTGAGGGAAAATTAATCCCTTTGTTATTTGGTTTTCATTGGAGGAGTTCTGGACGATAAAAACGCAACACACTAGTTTTCTTTCCTTTTTTCCACATATTTAGATGTGAAACTAACTATCATCTCACTCAGTTTGTCTTTAGGAAACACATTCTCCTGGACTGACTTTTAGTTTGTCTGCCTCTGCTTTGGGAGAACTTCTTTCTTAAAACAGCATACATACAAAGATATTATCTGATCATACCTGGGTGGGGATCTGCTGTAAATTAGCATGAACAGACATGTATGTATGTAGTATGTGAATTTAGCAAAAATCCATTGAAAGAAATGCTAAAATAATGTACAATCAAGAACAACAGTGTGGACAGTCATTACTACATTTGATACAGAGAAACTGCAGTGACAACGAGGGACAGTGGTCACAGTGATTTGATCGTGTGCATTATTTCTGAACAGTGTGAGAGAATAAAAAATGCAAAAAAGAAGCGCATTGACGTATGTTCATACGTGTGATACATTGTGTATATTCCCCTCCTCAACTTCAGTATGACATTGCTGCATACACTGTTTTAAATGAACAGTTTTAATATGAGTAACCATGTCTATATCTATGATCAGAGCATGTTAACTTGAATAACCTTCCATTCGTCTTTGTTAAAAACCTGTGAGGTCATGGCTGTCTACTTGTATATGTGATGATACAACTGATATCTTGTAGCTGAAAAGGGAGCATGTCCAGGTTTTTGTCTTAAGTCATTTTTGTATCTATTTAGGGTTGCCAGGAAGCAACTGCATCAGCAGAAACACCAGAAACACCAGCCAATCAGAGTTATGACTTGTTTTATTTGTGATCTGTTGTGATATGACGTCACATATTCTGTAAGTGCTGAGACAAAATCATGTTTCTCTAGTGTGATGCTGCCTCAAGTTGCATCGAGTTCAGATGGGCAGCAATGTTGCCTCATCTCACTCAGTTTGCCTTCAGGAGTTCTCCCTCTGGAAATGAGCAAAAATACACAACATGTTTTTATCATATGCTGGTGGAGATGTGGTGTGTTTTTTTGTATGTTTTATATTTCCTGCAAAAACTCACCATCATTCATTACCCCGCAATACTCGTCACACTCTGCTTTTTTGTAGAACTTGTTGGCGTTGCCCTGGCAGAAGCCTTGTTTGTAAGCCACGCACAGACCGGCGGAGGAGTCAAAGGCCCAGACGGGTGGCTGGCCTGTGCATGGTAGGGCCGCCATGGGCAGACGGCACACAGCTGGGGAGACAACACATATGTTCACGTATTCAAAGAATCACAGTTAACACGTGAGGGGAAAAATGATAAAATGTGAAAAAAAAACTTTGCACTGACACAGAATAAACTGCCATTGGGCAACATATTGATGCTGCATGTATTGTATAATTCTCCCATATGCAGATGTTGTTTTTCGTGTTTCATGCCTCACCCTCAGTGCGACATCTCTGCAGACACTCTCTCTCATTTTCAAAGTTGTTCTGGTTGCCCATACAACCTCCATACTGGAAGAGTTCACAGCTCATTGAGGAGGAGTTGTAGTAGTAACGCTGGAGCATCCCAAAACATGGTCCTGTTTCTGGTGCTGCGTTACAGGACTCTAGGAGGAGAGAGGAAGAGAGATATAGCATGAGGAAGGATATATACCCATTAGTTGGAGCATCAGAATCAGGATCTTACATTCATACATACATTTTCATGACTGTGCTATCCTATGAAAGTGGATCAGCGTAATTCAATAGTCAGCAGATCACTTACCGGTTCCATTGAAAATAACTGCAGAGTCACCAGAACCCTCATCGTCTTCAGTCACCAAAGAAGGCATCAGGTTTCTCTTCATCCGCTGTAACACCGACAGACTCAGTTAGAGATACAAAGACACCTGAACCCCAAATATTACACTTAAATGTGTTTCAAAATCCTAACATTATAGATGTCTTGAAAAAGCAACAACATGAAATGCACTCTCCACATTGAGGCACTCTGAAAGGGACACTTTTTACAATGAGCACTTGTATTTATTACTTGCAGAATGTGTACATTCTGGTGTGAATACATGTAGTTTTACTTGATACTCCCAACCCACGGCGTTGACGCAAAAGTGTACTCTCAGGTAACACTGTTTGCTGTGTCAGCATTGTTACCATTGCTGCACAGTTAGCGTCTATAGCTGCTGGCTCAGCCACTGCCATGTTGATAGCAGTGTGAAAGCAATCCCTCAATCATAGTTTGCTCTGAATTCTCTACACTCGTTTAAGTACCTGAGGCTCAGGCTGAGCTGACGGCTCTGCTACCAACTCTCCAGGAACACAGTCTCCTGCGAAGATTATAAATTAAAACACATCATAGATACCCATGCATTTTACAGCCAAACAATGTATTATTTTGTAATGTATTATTCTAGTTTTATTGCACTTACGTTTTATATTTGTATGCTGCAAAAATTATTTCCTGTTTCATGAACAGTGATGGTAAAGTCTCCCACCAGCTATCGTCATCTCTCATTCAAATATCTAATAATATTCAGAGGTCTGTGCAAGTACAGCATATGTGTGATAATCTGTGATGTACCTTTATCCTGCCTAATGATAACAGTGTCATCACTCATTCCCTGTTGTCTGACCAGTGTTTTGAAGTCATCCAGCACAGTGTCTCTCACAGCCATAGTTCGACCTGAAGAGGAAGAGTAATTCAGATGAAGCAGAAATAAAAACTTTAACATGATGTAAATGGTTTGAATAAAATGTATTCATGTCCAAGAAGATGGCCTATCATAACATACATGAGGTGGATACAAAACATGTAATCTAATACATGAGATGTTAGAGTGAGAGTGTCCACTCACTGTAAAGCTTTACGGAGGTGCTCTTCTCGCCAGATGTTTTCTCTTTTCTCGCCATCACTATCGCATACTCATCGTAGTTTGTGTGAACCACGTAGGCGTCCACGTCTGCGTTCCACTCTGTGGAAAGGACATAGGAGATAATTATACCTGTAAAAACGTCATGGACAAAATAAACTGAACAGCGTATCACTGCAGGATTAAACAAAGAGAGACGTACTTTTAAGATGGTAGCTGAATAGTCCTGGTGTGGTGGTCAAGTCATAGTCCATAGTGACCTCCTTGCATGATCCTTGTCTGCACATATACAAAATATAAGACATTCTATGTATTGAATGTATTGGATGTCTATAATACACAGTATAGACACTGTCATCTTTACATTTTACCAATGTTGCGAATAGTCAGAACTTTGAGTTCAGTAAAAGTAACAATACTACAATGTTGACATTCTCTGTTACAAGTAAAGGTTCTGCATTAAAAATGCGACTGATGTAAAATTACACAAGTACCACAAGTAAAAGTACTCAGTATACAGAATGGCCCTTTCCAGAATAATATCTATATCATTGATACTAATTCTACCGCATTAATGTGTAAGTATCATTAATGTTGTGGGGCTAATCTGAACCACGTTACATACTATCCAGTAGCCGGATCTGTAATAATTCATCATCATTTATTTGTACAGTATAACTCTACAAAGTAACTACAAATAAAATTGACAAATAAAAACTGTGAAGTTGAATATTACCCCTTGAAATGTAATGGAGTAGAAGTATATAGTGGCAGAAAATGGAAAGTATAAATACCACAAAACTGTACTTGAGTACTTCAGTTCATTTCCACCATTGGATTTTGCACTTTGGATACTGAGATATTGTCGGATCAAAACACTGCCAGGATTAGCCAATGTGTGTTCAGAATGAGTTACAAAATATGTGTCTTTGTTATTTACACATTCATGTTTTTTTCTGCTGGATATCTCATATGTCATCTGGGGACAACTTTTTCTCGAGAGAATCAAAGTTCAAACTGTGTTAACAAAAATTGTTTGCATTAGTCTGTTTGTGTCAGTGTGTGTTTGTGTGTAAGCGTGTGTAAATGTGAGATGCATGCACTTCCTACAAACCTTAGCATACGTCGAGTCACCTTGAGTTGGCCTTCAGTGGCGCCGGTCTGCAGAACAATCTTACCAATGGCTGCATCTCCCTTTCTACGTTGCACATCGGGACATGTGCTTGCCATAGCAACATCATGCCATGTTCCCAAAAACTGGTAGAAAAAAAGATATAAATAGATACCGTTATGTGTTAATGTGTAATAATACAAATACAAACTATAATTGAAATGTGGACTGCTGATTCAGTGTAACAGATGAAAAACTAAAATTAGTTTTGACCTCACTTGAATAAAAAAAGATAATAGAAAGTGAAAGAAAAATAAAGATGCCAAAAAATATTTTACTATAGACATCAAGCTCATTAGAATACATCGCACAATAACATTTAACTTCAGCACACAACATCTGTGCTTTATGAATTTATACTTGACTTTTCCTCAATGCAACTGAAACTGTCTCTAGCCCAAACTCTCACAGATCACATTAGATTTGATCTTCTATTCTTCATTTTTAGGTCATTAATATGAAAAGTTCCACTTAAAAAAAAAACACTGTGATTTACGTTTTTAGGCAAACATATGTTGTCATGGTTTACTTTTGACGTATCACAAATTAGCTTAAAATTAGTCCGTTGACCTAAGTCATTTTGTTGAATTTATTTTTGTTCAAAGTAACAACGTTAACCATGTATTTCAAACTGTTTAAAAACTGACTGTAATCCAGGAGAAAATACATGTAAATATATTAATGGGAACCTAATATTCTAGGACACAGGGTTGGCTTGACAGATGTTGAAAGATTTAATCCCCAAAATATAAAATAGATGTTATTAATCTAACAGACAGAAAAAGGTGGAAAAGAGAGCACATAAGTACTGCGCGTCATCCTTCCCTTTATACTGAATGTATGAGTTTAAAACAACATGTGTAAGTTTGCAGAACTCACCCGGGCCAGATCAAAGTTCTCCTGCGTGGGGTAGAGAGGCTCTGGGAGAACAGGGACCCCGTGAAGGGTCCCGGACCACCCCAGGACCAGCAGGGAAACCAGAATCATTGCTTTCTGCATCCTATCAGTCTATCCACTCGTCTGTGAGGACCGATGACTGAATCACTGAATCCCAGGAAAAGTGTCTCCTCCTCAATGATTCTTACCTCAATCCACTCGTCAAATGGGGAAGGGCATTGACCTGTGTTGTGTGTGCAGTGCACTCACTCCCACAGCCAAGCAGAACGCAAACAAGCAAAAGAGCAAAGTGTTGCTCTCTGTCTGTCACTTTGTGCTCTGACCTTCCTGGGCTGCTGACCAGGTACACATTGGACCTTGGATTGGTTTTTGCGACATCAACAAATCAATACATGCCACTAATGAGTAACATGATATTGTATAATGTATGTGTTCTATTTATGTACATGTTTGGTTTTTTCGACAAAAGAACAATTCTCTCAAATACTATAAGCACAACACATTTTACAATGCTGTTGGATGACTATATATGGAAAAATAATGTTCACATTTTACAGCTATATAGTTATACCCTCGAGAAGAATTGCATTCTCTTGCTATAGGCCTCAGCTATTGCTTACATCCAAAGAGCATTTGTCCGTTTTGCATTAGAAGGACCTACAGCTGAGTTCTCTCCATGAATCCTTAAAACATAGATAAGCAATGACGAGAGAGAAAGAGTAAGAATGATAACTTTAACCAATCAATCTAAATAATTCATATTCCTCACAAAAAAAAGAAAAAAAATTAAATTCTTACTGGTTCCTGATAAGCAATCGAGCACTAATAAGATTCCTTGACTTGTTTCACTCTTTCTTTTGTTTATTTAATGTTTGGAAAAATGAGAGGTTTAGACAAACATTTATTAAAGTATTGTACAACATTGCAGTATAAGATATACAGAATGGGTTTCACTTCATTACAAAAGCTTCTACATTACAAATTAAATTTGCGTACCAAGCATTTTATTTATGCCAATAAAATACAATGGTGATATCGTAGCATATGGTGTTTATACAGTATGTGCTGTATCTATGGTTTGTGTGATGATGATCCTCCTCTTCCGTTAATCCACATGATCTGTCATCCTGTAACAGTAAACAAGCATTTATTATTATGCTAAAACTGTACAGAAATAAAATGAATGTCATGATTGTTTCTCAACACAGTTGTATCTTTTGGAGCGTGTGAGGATGTGATATTTAAAAGTGTGACTGGGATGTGTGAAAATAGTGGAATTAAACATGTATCAGTGTTCAAGTAATGTTACCTTTCAAGGTGCATAAACAATACAAAGCATTAATATAGCAGCAACTATTTGCAAATATATAGTTAGCTCCGTCAGCACGTTTGGCGTAGTTTGTATTGTTGAGAAGCTAGCTCAGGCGTCACCATGTTGAGAGCCGTGAAGAGACAATCGAAATGCTCCCAATCTCGTATCATGCACCTTTAAACAGTGAGTTGCTTGGCATCACCTGGTAGACCATTACCAGCGTACTCCTCATGTGCAGGAACCACAGGTGGCCCCGGATTAGTTTTCCGCCTCTTGGGAAGAAGAATCTGGAGGTTACACATGGAACCCACAACCAAGTGACTGATTCATACAAATACAGAGCTGTGGTTTCAGTATGCAAATGTCATTTCAGCACATCACTGTGTAAAAGCACACGTACCTGAGGCTGAGCAGCGACGGGCTGTGTCACTCGCTCACCTGGAACACACACACACCTGGGAAGACAGTAAGTTGGAGAGAGGGGTTTCTGTCTTTCATAGAGACAATATGTGTCTTTGTGTGTCAAAAAAGTAGTAAATGTAATTCATGTTTCAAACTTTGAGGAGGGCTTTAGTTAGACCTGGTACTATCAGTAGTGTGTCACCTTTGTTCTGATTCATGATGATAGCGTCATCACTCCCACCATGTTGTTTCACCAGCGTTTTGAAGTCCTCCAGCACAGTAGCCGTCACACTCATAGTTCGACCTGAAGAAGACACAATCACCATTACACAATCTGATCCACATATTGAATGAAAATCACTTTCATAGATGTAATTGTCACTCACTATAAAGCTTGAATGAGGTGGTTTTATTTCCGGATGGTTTCTCTACGCTCAGCAGACGAATCATTGCGTACTCATCATAGTTGGAATGAACCACGAAGGAATCAACATCAGCCTCAAACCCTGCAGAATGGAAAGTGTTCACAATGCTTTGCATGACAGATTTAGTTTAGCATTACCTTGTTTATTTGGTGTGAAAGGAATGGACAGAACTTAGTGGAGAGGAGGGAAGACTGAGAAAACATACTTGCAATATGATGGAAGAATCGTCCCGGAGTGCTGGTCAAACCATAATCTGTGGACATCTGCTGACATGAGCCATTCCTACATGCATGCAAACACAGCACTGGTTACACTGAATGGTAGCATCTTTAAACTACTAGAATGCATGTAATCTGACCTGAAACGCATGGCTGTCATTGTGAAGTTGCCATCAGAGGCCACATGTTGAAGCTCCAGTGCAACAATGACGGGGTTTCTCCTCTTGCGCTGCATGTAGTGAGGACAAGTAGAAACCACTGCTACCTCATACCACTTCCCCATGAACTGCAGGGGACACAGACGTATTTACTCTACAGCAAAGCATTGAACAAGACAAAACAAATATGCAAGTGGAAAGTATGGCAACAGAATTGTTTTCATTTATGAATGAAACAATAAAATCGGTATTTCTGCCCACTCACCTGAGCCAGATCAAAGTTCTCCTGTGTGAGGTTAAAAGGTTCCAGGAGCACGGGGACCGTGTGCACGATGCAGGCCGACCCCAGAACCAGCAGAGACACCACACTCACCCCTCTCTGCATCCTGTCAGTCCCTCTGGATCAAACTGACTCTCTGTATGTTTGGGTTTTCTAAATCCTCTCCGACAACACCACAAGAAACACAAAACTACAAGAACGAAGTTCGGATTGTCTTTTTTTCTCGTCTTTGCCAGAGTGTGCGCAATCCACATAATCAGCAATGAGTCATTGGACTTCAGAATTTGAAGCTTAAACAAACAACCGATCAATACATTTCGGAATTTAACAGCTGATAATTACTAGGAAAAAGGACCAGTGTCTCTATTGAAAGTCAATTATTTCCTGATTCTACATAAAGTGGCTTGAACCTGAGTATCCTGATTGTCATATGTGCTGCTGTGTGATATGAGGTGACATAGACAGCTTTAAAAGTAGCTTGTTTAGAAAACTCTGGTTCACAGTAGAAATATACTGATGTGCAAGCATGTGTAGTATCTGCCCCCTGGTGTTCATAAGTAAACGACACCTCTTCACAAGGAAGCACACACTGTGGATTAAACACGTGCACACACGTGCACACACGCGCACACACACACAGGATGTTAATATGGTTTATTTTACTATGTCAACACTGTGAAACAGCACATCTGATTACATTCAGGTGGTGAACATTACATTAAAAAACATGTAGTTAGTTAAATAGCCTGGAGGTATATATTGTTTAATTAACTATGAATGATGTAAAACAATGTAAAACACTACATTACAGAGAATGACAAATGCATTTCATCAGCGATATTTGCTATTTATCATTTTTGTAGCATCAATGATGATGTTTGCTGAGGAAAAGTTAAATGCTGGGAAAAAGTGAACCGGCAGCACGTCAGGGAATGCATGCCGCCATCATCTCCGGTACATCAGAGAACCTACAAGGAGACACACAAACTCGTTTACACTGAAGATGTGAAGTCACTCATACAACTGAATGTACAAGTAACTCAAAATGTCAACATTTTAAAATACAATTTGGACAAAGACTCACCTAACGCCCAGGTCTTGATGGTGGGCAATTCTCTGTTGGTCAGAAAACATATAGGAAAACTTCAGTGTCATTTAACTCTCCCCATTATCTGTGTGTGTGTCCTGCATATGTGCTCCCTCTACTTTACCTGCTGGAGGTGGAGTCAGAATAGAGTCTCTGGGGAAACCTTGGGACAAGGCAAAGGCTTTAAACTTCAAAATTATAACGTTT
Organism: Myoxocephalus aenaeus; assembly: GCA_038501785.1. Classification (NCBI taxonomy): domain Eukaryota; kingdom Metazoa; phylum Chordata; class Actinopteri; order Perciformes; family Cottidae; genus Myoxocephalus; species Myoxocephalus aenaeus. Next base: position 3,180,194 of record JBAMJR010000001.1, on the reverse strand, counting down.
GAGACCGTTTGAGTGCGACCTGCAAACAAGAATAAAAACACATTTAGTGAGTGTGGCCTCTGCATACTAACATGCTTGGATGTGATGTAACAACGAGTCTCTGTCTCACCGTAAAGCGCAACCTGTGTGTACTCTCTGTTAAAAACCTTGTTTTTGAGAACCACGGCGTAATCAGTATAGTTCGTGTCCACCACTGTGATGTCCTTCACGATGTTGTGGCCTGACAGAAAACACAACACAGAAGTGAGGGACAAAGACTTTCTATCATTCAGTATTAAATAGTAACTAAACCAGAAAAATATAAGAATGAATGGAAATCCAGGTGAGTGACACACTTTGTAGAATATTTAATAAAATCTGAAAAGTAAAAGAACCTATAATTGGATGATTTACATGCGATTAGGAATGAACATGTCCACAGAGAATGAGTTATATTGATACAACTGGATGTAGTATACAAAAGGCAACCATATTAAAATATTCTGTATGTAAATGAAAATATAATAAAATATTTAATACATTTGTATATTATAATACAGTATATGTCCTGCAGTATGAAAAAGAAAAATAGAAAATAATAAAACAAATATGAATACATGTAGTACAAATAAATCAAGATGAGCATGGATTTAGAATATATATCAAATTTACAGCACAAATGCAGGATGTACTATTATGTGAATAGCCGTCAATAATTTCAGATATAACACGAATGAAAAACAGTCAACAATTGTAATAAATGTTATCTGTAAAAATCTTTGTTTTGAGAAAAATCTCAAAGTAAAGATTTGTTTTCTTAAAGGTAGACATTGATAAAAAAAAACAAAAAAAAAACATTAACATTCATACAAAGTGCATAAGTGCATCATATAATAAATAAATAAAAAACATCAACACAAATATATTTTGTTCATTTTTGTGTGTAAAAGAAATAAAATACAATATTATATTTCTGCTTTGCTTTTATTTCATTTCTTGCGTTCTATATTTGGGGACACAGTAATACAGCCGCACAGCAGCTCTGGTCACATGTTCCATACATCCTTTAAATCATGTATGTCCACCACCTCTTTCTCGCAATAGGCGGTCCATATAAACCTTTGCGGCTCACTCAGTCTGCATACAACCACTCGGAGCTCTGCATCCTCGCTGCTACACGGCTGCCTACTTCCACACACACGTGTGATTTATAAACTCAGATAAAATATGATCGCCATGTTTGATCATATTTGTTCACATTACAGAGACACACCACTAAACTAAAATGTGTATTGACTGAAATGTTTGTCACATGTCATGCCTGGGCACTGCGGCTTTTATCTGTGTGCTTGTTGTAGTTGTTTGCTCAATACTGTTGCAAATCCAGAATCCAATTTGTCCTCCTGCTGCGGGCACTCACTGAGTACAAGGCAACTATTTACATTGTAATTGAGCAAAGTCACAGAGCTTACTAAAAAAAATCCTTTCTCTTCTCTCTTGTCAGGGCGATAATTGAGATTAGAAGAGAGCAGACTTACGTGTGCTGAAGTAGGTGAACTGTCCAGGAACGCTGGTCTTCTCATAGTTGTACACTTTCCTCTGACAACCAGAAGGTCTGAAGCACACAGGGGAAACACAGTCTTTATCTTTTCTAAACATCCCTCAGTTTGCTCTCTTCTTTGAACAACACATACACTTTTTGGCCATCCATTTACACAAACATGTACTATATGTCATGCGCACACAGACTCACGTGGCGTCCCACATGGTGAGGTTAACATTGCCGTTTGGCAGTGCTGTGACGCTGCCCACGGAGGCCTTCACTTTGTCTCTGAAGGGGGCAAAGCTTAAAGAGTCATAGGCCAGGCCCACCCGGTACCATCTCCCTGCAAACTAAACACACACACACACCCCCACACAGACACACAGACACCCCCCCACACACACACACACACACAGACACACACACACACACTTAAGTGTAAGTAATTCCTTAATTTCACTACTACGATACTAGTCAATATATCACCAAAGAAAAACACCAAAACCAACTGTAAATTAAGTCAGTCTCTCTGACATAAGTTTACATTAAACCTCACCAGAATGGCAAGTAACTGACCTCTTGATAAATATGGAACAATCACACCAGGGATCTTTAAAATGCTTCTGGGATAAATCCAGTATCAAATGAAGAGAACATTTCTTATGATGTGTTTAGCGGGAAATGTCAAGCTGACCTCTCAACCTCTTGTGTGTGAGGTAATCAGGAATATGAGTCACACATTTGATAATCATAACAATTTCAGCTGATCTTAAACGGATACGGACACACAGTGTTCCCTTACCAATGGAGTCTGTGGATAATCATCAAACAGTGACAGCAGAACGTTTTTAACTTAACAAATGAAACTGATTCAAACAGATTAATGCTAAAAAAGTTGGATGCGCGTGTTCTGACTTACCAGCCGCAGGTTGAAATCTCTCTGCGGCTTCACGTCTGCGTCCACCATCATCGCGCACAACATCACCATGACAACAGCGGCCACATTGGTCCTCATGGCGGCAAGGAGAAAGTAAGCGGCGAGTTGGATGGGCTGAAAGGTTGAGAGGGGGTATCTGACCCGAGTCGAGAGAGAACTGGAGGCAGTCAAACAGACAGGTACAGAGTGGCAAAGCCTGTGGCAATGTTTGCTTTTCTCCTGATCCACCCACCTGGTTGTCAGCCAATCATGGCTGGAGATCAGAGAACAGTGGCCAAGTGTTAAGGATGTGTGGTTCCAAAACAACCCCGACTTAGACTTCCCTTCCCGTAGGTGCAGCAATATCGCATGCTTGTGGTCTCTCAAAATCAGCTGAAGCTCATGCGCTGCCCTCACACGCACAGGCACACTGGTTTCATGAGACGCTGTCCTACAAAAACAAATGAAAGACGAAACTTAGAGGGATCAGTAAGTTCTGTATCTAGAGGCCTGGTGGAAAATGTCTGTAAATCATTTACTGAAGTAAAAGTATGACACACTATAAACACTCTACGAATACAAGTAACGGTTCTGCATTCAGAAGTATTAGCAACAAAAGTATCAAAAGTATCCATTATGCAATGTCAGTGTTACAATGTTGCATTTCATGTCTAGTCTATCGCTGGTAAATAAATGCAGTAGAGAAAAAATAACAATATTTCTTTCTTTCTCTTAGAATAGAAATACTTCAAATGTGTACTCATGTCAGCTACAGTACTTTTAAAGAAAAATACTGTCTTGATTATTGGCTTAAAGTGAAGTTTGACAATTACATGTGTAAAGATAAATTAAACAAAAGAACACGCTCACAGTTCAAGGTCAAACTAAACAGTAAAAAGCTAGATACATTGTATTTCTGAGCTCAGCTTGAGCAGCTTGACATTGCTAACATGTATTCCATAAATGTCTACAATACAAGATATTGAGGTCCTCTCTTTACTAAATTAAATATGTGAAAATTGTTATAGTACTGTGTAAATTAGAAAGACTATGGCTTGCCTACATTTTGTAATTCCAGTTATACGAATCCTTAATTAGCTATGAATCCATCATTTATAAAATAAAAATAAAAAAAGGAAATGCCCCTTTACCTGGAAGTTATCTCACATGAACCCATCCAGTGACCCAAAGTGAACTGCTTAAGCGAATGATTGGTACATTAAACAACTGGCCGTGCTGTTAGTGTTTAAACTGTTGAAACTCGGGTTGAACTATCGCCATGTTTTAGGTTTTGAATCTCTCTGGATTCACTGAACACAGCGGGCGTTAATCAAATCTGATCAATCACAGCAACAATCAGAGCACAAGTGAACAATTTAAATAGGTTTTATTAATAATGATTTTCCATTTGCAGCACTGCTTTTATCTCATTTTCTTGAAATTAATGATGTATATAGCTAGCCTTCAGTGGACAAGAGGACATCAGTGTGTGTGTGTGTGTGGGTCTCACACACACAGCACACCTCACACACCTCCCCTACATACTCCGCACAAGGCGAGAGCTGTCGCTCGTGCAATGAGACAACAAAATCAAGTAATAAAAAAAAAAGAACTTTCACACACATAGGCAGACGCGTACACACTGGTTTCCTTCTCTAGCATTGCTTGATGTTCCTGAGGACCACGACAGGGACACAGACAAACAAAAAGTGCAAAAAGCAGTGTGAGAAAATGTTGATCAGAGGCATGAGGGACAGCGGTACAGAGACACAGCCAGGGATTCTGGATCTGGTGTGTAATGATCTCCTCATGCCAAACCTAACTGTGACCATAGAGGTGACTGGCTCTTTACAGTGTAATCAGATATATCTTGACTGGTTTCATTAAGAGCTACTGGTGACAGTTTGATGTCAACTGAATAAACTTATATTCACATCGATCATCGTGGACCAGCAACATTTTTAGTCCTAGTGTATTTTAGGGGCTAGGTTTAAATTGTTTTAATGTTTCATGTAAGGACTTCAACATATGCAGAGGATCAATAAAAAAAACATGCTAATTTAACTCCAAGATGATTTTATATGAAAGAAACAGTGTCAAGTGATTTAAACCAATAATAATAATAATAATAATAATATCAACAGGCTTATTCAAACATTTAAATATGTTTAAAATTTGGTTTATAAATATATCATGTGTGGTTTAATTTTCACCAATACATTGCCATCTACAGTAGTTTAAATAGTAATAGTTTAAATAGTCATTTTGTCTTTTCATTCGTCGTCCACAGACGGGATTAAATGATGGCATGGAAATGTTCACTCTCTCTTTTCTGATAAAGGACACAGCGCCCCCCTGTGGTAAAACAGGGGTAACCAAAACCTCAATAAACCCAGGCCCACAGAGACTTTTTAAAAACAGTATCCATTAGCGGTGAAATGGCAAATTGTCATATCTTGGTCAATATCTATTGTTACACCAATTGGATCCAGTAAAGGTGGCTCCCTGGCTGTTTCCTAGTCCCATTTATAAAAAGTTAGAAAAACTCAACTGCCCTTTGATTGTCTTACACTCATGCATGAATCCCTTTTTTTTTTTTAACATACCAAAATCACAAATGCTATGATTTCACACAAAGAAAACAAAAACAAATAGCAGTGAAACAATCAAAGTGTAATTAACAGTTCCTTCAAAAAATAATAATTTAAACTCATTTAAAAAAAAAAAGGGGGGAAATGGAAACATCTTATTCAGAGTGCTCTGCTGTGGGACAACCCTCCGCCACAAGCATCATAACAGCCAAACTGTGCTCCCTTAGAAACGTAACCTTTACTTCACAACATCGTCATACTCATTGGTCACTCATTTGCTTTTTCAGACATTCATGAACACATTACGCCTCATCATTAAAGAATAAATAAAAGTGAAAGAGCGACTCGTTGAACCACAGAGGAAGCAGCGATGAATCTAGATGTCTGTCAAACGGCTTTGTGAGAGCAACTTTGACGATCACTGCAGCAGACTGCAGCTGTCAAGGTCGCAAGTTTGAACTAAGAAAAGCCGTTTGAACATATCGAGAATCAGTCTCCAGGAGACAAAATAGCCAAAGCATTGGCGCAATACAACTGAAAAAGGACAATAATAAGTCCTTGACACTACAGCCAGTTACACAACCACTGTTGGCAATGGCCCGCCTGGTTGTACTGTAGATGACTTTGGATGTGTGTCAGTTGCAAAAGTATGACAAAAAGTCACGGGGTAATGGCAGACTACACACAACACACATCGGCAAAAGATACCCGAGAACAGTTTTGAGTGTGTAGTTGGAGCTTTGTCACCAGACTTCTCAAGGATTATAAAAAAAAGAAATCTCCTTCAAACACTAAATGAGCTCCAAATAGGAAATATCTGAAATGTATTCAACTACTGTTTGTACCATCGTCTGAACATGAGCACAGCAAGATGAAGCAGAAACGGCAGAGAATGGGGGCTCGGTACCCGACGGAGACAGCGAAGGGTTGGATCGCCACGGACTGAGAGGGAGAGGAACGAGGCGAGAGGTTTGAGACGCAGCGAAAGGATTGGGCTGGTTGGCAGATAGACGAGGAGGGTAAATTATGAAAGATGCTGACCAATATAAACTTGGGTGAACAATATCTATAAGACACCCAAGAAACAAAAAAAGAAATCTAGAAGACAAATTAAGGTTACAGTTTGGACTAAGTAAAAACTCAAAGGAGAGCAAGCAAGGAGGATAAGCCCAATGACACATCAACCCAACCTCTTCCTGCACCTGGCAGGATGAAGCCGCCAGTCGCTGGACAGCCATGGACCCTTCAGAATAAACGTATAAACTCCCATGATTGAGGCCAGCCTTGCGATACAAACTTGGAGACTATGGTAGATGGAAGCTGAACAACATGTCTAACATGGGGAAGCACATGAGATACTATGTGTGGGCCAGGGCCTGTGAATCTGGGAGTGAACTCACAGTAAGGCACAGTGCTATGCTTGCGTGGTTGATGATGCAAATTCATGCTACTACAACCTCTGATGACAGCTATTGCAAACAATGGACAAAACATCGATGACAAAGCAATTGTTTTCTTCTTCTACCGTTCCACGTCCTTCGCAACAATGTCCCCACTCCCAACCTTGAATCTTTGGATCTTTCGGCTCTCTTGAATCTGGCAGTACATCCGTCCTTAGCACCAGAATGTTGTTGAAAACACGAGTCCCCGATCAGACGATTTGGTGCTTCTCCATCTTCAGTCTTCTTCATAGGTTTCAGAAGAAGACTACCTTTGAGGACAAAACCTGCACAATACAGCCACACAAACACACTGCATGTCAGCTCAGTATAAAGGTTTATGGAAATAGCCCATTGTATTTAGCCCAGGGTTGAATCAATCAGATCACTTGACTTTGTGTTCCAGCAGCTGATATAAAATGCATACTAAAGCTTGGTTTTTGAGGACTCCAAGAGTTACTGAAGCGCGGATTTGGATACACGTGAAGCAAAAACAACCCGATACATTTCCACTATAACAAAAGAGAAAGCTTTTACAACAACATAAAATAATACAACTTTTAATATCATCTTAAATATGTAAACAAACACTACAACTTAAATATATTTGGTGTGATGCATATATTTAAATACAAATTTTTGTTTTATATCAGCTCTCCTGTGGTGCGGCTGATTATTGCACTGCAAATGCTGGAGCCCAAATGCGCTTTAGTCAATATTTCAGCTTCAACCACTGGTCTAATTTGACGTCTGCAACCGCGGGTTACATGACAGAGGCTTTCCGAAATCCCTAACATCCACATGCTGTTCCCACAACCTTGGTGTCCTTTGCTTATTTCCATCTCAAGCTCTGTAGAGCGTGGTGGAAATGAAGACAAGGAGACCAGAGAGGTGCTAGAAATATTATGATAGAGTTAACCTCAAAAAGCTGTAGTTGACGTGCAGGTTTGTCACTGCTGATTGTGCAGGAGAAGTCGGCGGTAGAGCCTCCAGCGTTTTATGAAACAATCTCGCTGACAGACAGAGAGACAGTCGAGGTCCTCATAGGTCCCTCCGTTGTCCCACACACACACACACACACACACATTTTTTTGTACTGATTCCATTTTCCTGCTCAACATCCTTTAAGTTTGTGGATATTTGTAGTTAATAGTTTTTGCATTCTGGAAGCCAGGCAACTACTACTCCACACATCCCTCCCAGTTGGGATGGCGCAGCTGCTTGAGGCCCGTGTGGGCAGGGATGGTGTGGCTATGAACGGTGGTTTCAAGTTGCCAAATACTAGGTTTGTGCCTCTCTCTGTGTTTGCTGAAATAGCAAGAGGAGTTGCTGGGGATGGATGGATGGAGAGAGAGGTGCTGTGCGTGTGTGTGTGTGTGGTGTGAGTCTGCTTTTAGGGATTTTAAAGAGCAAAGTGGTTTTGGGAATACAATGTGTGTGTAGACGTAAATGGGCATTTGAATATCGGTGCAAGGGAGTGTGTATGCTATAACTTTATATGTATTTAATTATGGGGACATGGTCCTGCATTCTGCTATCCTGGTCACGCAATATTGTCTTCTTTTCTGTATGTGTGTGTGCGTCTATGTGTACATGTGTAGATGTTGTGGTCAGCCTGCGCATCACAATTTGTGTTTTCCTGACAGTATGGAGCGGTAAAGCTCCTCGTCCAGCTGCACATAAGAGCCTCTTCTGGAATCCAGGAAGTAAAGTTTGTCCGACACCGCGTTCGGGTCAAAGCTGTCCCGACGCAAGTCCATCTTCTGAAACTTAAACGTTCCTAAAAAAAAAGAGACAGAGAGATTATTATGTAGGTATTTTATTTTGTCAATTAAGTTGTCATTAAACTGTCTGAGTACCAGCGTCTTTTATCAATTGTTCCAAATGAGGAGAGGAGCATACGTATGTATTCAAGTTGAAAATCTTGAAGAAATTGAGAAGCTTGTTTTTGCTGTGCCGTCTATCCAGAGACAGACACTGTCATAACATAACACAGACCAAAAAGCCCATTTGTAGGAGCAGATCGGTCGGGCGGATAAAGATTGTTGCTGGTGAGTGTATGATGTTATGGCCATTGTCTCCAACAGAATTATAATTACTTTACTTCACTGTCTTACTGCTTTTAGAAAAATATTAAACACACCAATATTCAATCAATTTTTTATAAAGCATTGTAGTTCAAACAATATTATAGAGCTGCTACAATAGTCAATGAATCATTTATCTGACTGTCAGAAAATGAATCACAACTATTTTGTTCAGTGAAGTCATTTTTCAAGCAAAAAACATTTTCCGCTTTCAGCTTCTTACATAGAGGAGGGGCACATTTTAAATGTTGGGTTTACCATCGGCAACCCACAATGTGACTTCATGTTATACCTTTAAAAAAAAAAAAAAATCAAACTAGGGCACCTCAGAGGCCAGCTAAGAAGGTGTAAGGTCTAATTCACAGCATAACACTGTGTAAACAAAGCAATCAAAATTATAGTTAAATTCAAATTCAAATCAAGATTTGATCAAAAATTCACCTGTCTTGTTGACCTCCGGAAGGAATCGAAGGAATACAGGTCTGGCGTAGGGAGGAAGAGCCTTCTCCATGTCCTTCACAAGCTTCACCAGGTCAGTGGATTGAGAGGGATCAGCGATGGCGGCCATTCCAGCCTTTCCCTCTGCTCCTGTGCACAAAGAAATGGACATGTCAGAGGACTAATTCTGTGGACCACTGAGGTTGAAGGTCAGACAGATGCTTGTGTTTGTGCAACGAGGCAGAACATTCCTTATGACTTTACAGTATCTCACGTGTACACTTGTATACTGCTAGGATGGAAAGAGACACTCTAAACCTTTATACATTATTGATTGTATTTGTGTATGGTTTTTTAATTTAGTGTCCAGCCGGGCCCGTGAGCAACACTAATGCTCTCTTGAAATATCTGTTAGTCTGTGTGTTATTTCTGTTGTGGCAGCTGTGATTGGTCTGACTTGTGTATTTCGTTATTCCACACCGATCATGCAAAACTATCTTTGGGGATTATTAAAGTTATCTAATTATATATAATATTTAATCTAATCACAGTTACAGAAAGGTGGCAGCTGTGATTCTTTCTTCTTTGAAGAGCCTCAACTATGGCTCTGCTTTATCTGTAATGACATTTCAAAAATGGTACAATGCACTTCATGCCACAATAAATTAAGAGCAAGCCAAGTTACTGCCGCTGTGCTTACTATAATAGTATTCAACACAGTATGGTTCTTGTTATATATCTGTTATATATCTGTTCACCTCTCTACACACACTGCAGGGACTTATCTTAAAGACACTCACAGGAAGCAGACATGTTGTTTGTGCCCACTCTTGCACAGATCCAAATCAAAATGCCAACTTTCTTTGGACATGTATTGAGGACATCATGTCCCAAACTAAAACACATATTCAAGCATGCATATTGATAGATTTTACCTGGTACGTCCACTCCATAGACAACTACATCTTTCATGTCTAGCAGCCTGCTGAGAGTTCCCTCCACCTCGGTCGTTGAGACGTTCTCTCCTTTCCAGCGGAAAGTGTCTCCTGTACGGTCCTTGAAGTACATGTGGCCGCACTCATCCATGATCAACACATCACCTGGGGAGAGAGTGGGGGACCGATATATATATCATATTCATTTAGTCAGCCTCAATATGTATGTGTATGTGTGTGTGTGTGTGTGTGTGTGTGTGTGTGTGTGTGTGTGTGTGTGTGTGTGTGTGTGTGTGTGTGTGTGTGTGTGTGTGTGTCTAACCAGAGAGATAGGCACTGTCTCCCTTCTTGAAGACACTATTAGCTATCTTCTTGCTGGTTGCTGATTGGTTGACATAGCCATCAAACCTCCGAAGAGGATCATTCTGAATGATCCTGCCGACCAGCTGCCCAGGTTCACCTAGAGAGAGATAGAGAACAGAATAATGTATGAATGTATACCTGCCTATTATTATGACTAATCAATACACTTCCCACACATTAAGTGGATTGTTTGAGCTCCATCAGGGGTTTCAGAAAGGACTAAGAGTGTGTGACTGTATGTCTACAACGCTTACACTATAAACACAATCATTTGGAGGGAGTTTGTTGAATCCTTGTTGAGCTGAGGAAGTGGGTTGAACACTCAACTTTGGATTTCAACATTTCCAGAAAAACAACTGCAGTGTGCCCAGAGTAGTGATTTGTGATAGATGTATAACCAAAATGAGTCTTCAGTTTTCCATAATCTTCTTAACATACGGGGCTATTTCCTTTCATTTAATATTCTTTATTCTATAAGCACAGTGTACATACGGTACAGAGCACATGTAGTACAGACTATGTGTCCAGCTTTATTTCACTGATGAATGGGAATCAATGAGCAGCTGCAGGTACTTTTCCAGGTGTAACGTTGACATTTAGGTGTATAGATTAAACCTACCAGGTTGACAGGGAATACAGACGCCATCAGATCCCCTAATGAGCTCCATGGTCTCCTCATCAACCCTCACCAGTCGGATGGGGTAGACGAAGGGGAGGATCCGACTGTTGAAGCCACACGCTCCAATCTAGAGCACAGACAAAAAAAAACATGAACAAGGCAGACCAGTTTCAACGAGCCGAACTGTAGCGCTGTGTGTTGTGTTGACGAGAAGCTACCAAAACTAAAAAATCTTCACGACTACCATCACCCACTCACCTCAGGGTGAGTGGGTGATGGTAGTCGTGAAGATTTCAGAAGAGGGTATTTCACAACACTCACAACTGAAACGCAAAGTAAATCTAGGCAAAGAAAAACTAAACTGAAAGCCTGTTTGGTCAGAGCATCATTACCACTTCGTCGCACATTCCCACCTTGTTATCAAAGTTGCCCAGGCTGCAGTTGCACTCTGTGGCTCCGTAGAACTCTGCGATCTGTGGGATATTGAAGCGGTTCATGAACTCCTCCCATATGGACTGGCGCAGGCCGTTGCCCAGTGCCATGCGCACCCGATGCTGTTGCTCCACGTCCCGGATTGGTTGGTTCAGCAGGTATCGGCAGATCTCACCAATGTACTGCACAATCTGGAGGAGCATGGAGCAGGATAATAGTGAGAAAAAAAGTGTTTAGTGATGAGACAGACATTGATTTAATACAATAATGAAAAGGGGATTCAGAGGGATTAAGTAGGGAAGATCATGACATTGTAAGGCTATTTAGAAAGAAAGTGACAGGAAATTCATCTTTTGAGTAACACTGAGATTGTGGTGTTCTACTCTGCTCACCAAATGTTTGGCAGTGACTTGTAATCCATATTAGTACTTACAGTGCAGTTGTATTTGGCACAGTCGTCCCAGAAACGGGAGGCAGAGAACTTCTTTCTGATGACTACAGTCATGCCATGTATTATGCACTGGCCCACTCCCACAATGTTACCTGTGGGGAAATAATTATGAAATATCGTCATGCTAGCCTCAACAGGGAAACAAACGAAGACATAATTAAAAGCAACAACATGCAACTTGTACCCCATTTTCTGTCAGCAGATACAGTCACCAAGATGAACATTCTAAGGAATTTAGCTGACACAACAAAACAAGAACAGACAAACCTCCTGACATGAGGGAAAGTTGCAGATTTTATCTTATAAAATATCAACTTCAATCCCACACATTTATAGTTTTACCTGCAGAGTGGTAGAGCGGAAGGCAATCATACAACACGTCCTCTGGAGTCATCTTGAAGCCATAATATACAAGGGCTGCCATGCGGTAGTACCTGAAAACCAGGGTTAGCACGGCAAGAGAAGAAAGTCAGAAATAAGTTTGATATATTTCTCTTCTAATAGTTTATACTGCACATGAAAGCGGCATGGATCAACAGAGAGCAGCTGCAGAATTCCTGTGTGTCTGTTAGCCGCATGGCTCCTTCCTACCTGCTGTGCACAACAATAGCAGCTTTAGGCATCCCAGTGGTTCCTGACGTGTAGATGTAGAACAGGCGATCTGAAAAAAAGACAGCAGGGTGAGAGTGAGAAGACTTAACAACTCAATGTGCTATGACTGGTACGCACTTCGGGACTTAAAAATGAAGCTTTGTTATGTTCAAATGTGTTACTCTTTTTGAAATAAATGTAGCTGAATGCTTACTTCTGATTAGCTGTGCAGGAGTGTAAATGCTCGGCTTTGATCCTTAAATACAGGCCGGAGCACAGTTATATTTGAAAGCTAATTTTGAATTTGCTACTGCACTGATGCATAGTCAGAATATAGCAGAATCCCTGATTAAAGATCGTAAAATTACACCTACAAGTCCCTTTTTTCTCTGGGATAGTGGGATGTGGAAGCATAGTGGTCAATGCTTAGACAGCACGATCCAGTTCAGACCCAAACTCCTGCATCCTTGTGTTTGGATTTTGCTTTCTTGCTCAGAACCAATTGTATCTGTAGTAAACTCCAACCAGTTATAGCGAGAGATCTGGATTATGGTGGCTATGTCCTACTTTATAATCCATGTACAAACTTCCAACCCCTTCACTGAGTTATTAGGCATTTATATATCAGCTGAGTGGGTGACAAGTATTGCCACGTGTGAACATGAACAAAGGTCACAGGTTTTATTGCTGCAGCAGTCTGTGTGGCTGTCCGTGATTAGATATAGTGTTCAAGAGCAGAAGGGAGTGAGCAGGTCTCCTCTAGCTAGTTTTTCCTTGTGTGAAACGAGGCGTTCAGGAGAGATTGTAGTGTATGCTCGACAGATTGTAGAGCCCTCAGAGGCAAATGTTTGATACAAATATGATTTACATGACTTGATCTTGTTAATACCGTGGATTCAATTTGTACTCCCTTTAACCCATGTTGCCTCAGAAACAAGAAACCAATATAAATCTCTGGTGATGAGTCATCAGTAAATCAGTAGCAAATTGTGCTTGATAATAATTTATCTTATTAGGAGCAATCCCCAGCATCATATGATACATTTAGTTTTTACTTCATTAAGTTATGATGAATTAACCACTGTCAGAAATATATTAAAAACCATAATATCTAAAATAATTAATTCAAAAACAGTATTTTTTTTAAACTAAAAAGTATTATATTTATCTACTGTATGAAAAAACAACAACTAAAAAGACATTTCAGTTCAGTGTAAGTGTTTAATTTATTTTAGCTCCAAATGTAATTACTCATCATTTGTCTCAGTAAATGCATAATCAATGTTTTAAATTGCTGTATTACTTAGGTTAGAGTAAGTACTGTAACTACATTTTATTACTCATGACCAGGGTCTGTTCCACCATCTGTTGTTTTATGCTGAATTATTGTTATTAGACCACGGAAAATGACTCCCAAAAGCATCTGTAAAATGTGTTTTTGTTTAACGTACATCTTGGAACTATTAACATTGTTGAGATCTGTTCATGGTCTTACCTGTGAAGCAGCGTTGCGGCCGGCTTGGCAGGTGAGACGGGGCATTATCCAGCAGGGGCTCCAGGCACTCGGTTCCCTGTGGGACTCGTTTGGGGTCCCAGTCTCCCGAACAGAACATCTGCACTTCTCTCCCCATTAAACTGTGGACCTCAGACACCGCTGTGAGTGAAAGAGAAACAGAGTAAAGTAGGTTTAATACATTTCACTATCTCAAATTACAAGAGGACTTCATGCAGGACCACATTTAAGCACCACTGCAGACAAGGGAAGAAGGAGGTACATGGCAGAGTAACATGGGTAGAGTAGGTTGAACTAGCTTGGGGTGTCAGGTGGAAGGTGAGAGAGAAATACAATTGACATAAATGTGCAGTGTTACAAAAGGGCATGATAGTATCAATATGTTAGAAGGGAGCTCTCATACTTTCCCCTGTAAAAAAAGTGTATCTTAATGTAAAAGCCTTATGTCATGCTGGCTCAGTATTAATGTTACTGGCTTGACTTTGGTCGCAAAGAGGTCGCAAAGAGGTCGCAAAGAGGCTGCATTTCCAATTACTTAAAAAGATATAAAGCGCATGACCAGTCCACGATCCAACGCAAACACTGTTCCATCAATCCCGGGATGAACAGCTCAAAACGTATTCACTCTCTATCGCTGTTGAGATCAGAGCTTTTCAGATTGGGGACGCAAAAGAGGGTGATGAGGAGATTGAAATAGATCCCCAATTTATTTTTGACCATGCAACTGAGCTGCTGCAATTTCATATCACGAGGGTCTCCCAAGTTTAAGCAATATAATAATAATAATAATAATAATAATAATAATAATACACCACAGGTTAGTATATTAGACATTAGAACAAGTAATATGTTCTGGTTGTACATACAAATACACACATCTGATCATGAAATATTGTATTTCAATCTTAAATCTAATTTGTTTATCTATTATCTTTCTCAGGATTCTATGCTCTGACCTCAAGGTTCTATGGGGTTTCTCCAACTCCCTCTTCATTACTTCTTCCCTTCCATCACCCATTTAAAACTCCATTGACTGATATTGAAGAGACACCTCCTCTGAAACCCATCTATCTTTTATGACCTCTGTTGCTTTCTCTCTGCATCACTCACCTCTCTCATCACAAATGAAACTTAAAAGCACTCATCAGCAGAAATCAATGCTGTACAGATTTTAAAGCCCTTTGAGAGGATACAACTATAAAATAAAAAGAGCTTCTCTAAACTCTAACTCTGCACACACCCCTCCTCAATCCTCCCAGCTCTTACCTTCATTCAGCTCTGAGCCAAACACCACAGCCTTGGCATTGGAGATGGTGACACAGTGGACCAAGGCCTCTAGTCTCAAATTGAAGTTGATAAGTGCGGCCTCTACTCCAATTTTGGCCATGCCAAGCCAGAGGCCCACATACTGGGATCTGTTCTCCATGAAAAGAGCCACCACATCGCCATCCTGAAGAAAGAAACCACAAAAGGAGGGGCTTGTCATCAATCGATTGAGTGAAGTTTATAGTTATTTAACGTGAGTGTACAGTGGCCATGTCATCCCCTATCCTGGATAGAAGAAGCCTTTCCCCCCAATTCCTTCAGGAATATTTTGTTTTGTTAGGACCCACCTTGAAACCTCTTTCCAGCAGCAGGTTGGCCACCCTGTTGGAGTACTCATCCAACTGTCGGAAGGTCCACTTCTCCCCAGTCCCCTCGAAGATCAGTGCCGTTTTGTCCCCGTGGCGGGCCACCGTTTCGGCAAAGATCTTGGGAATGGTGTTCTTGTCTCTGAGGTGGCGTCTGACATTCATCTTCACCTGCAATAGCACACCTGCCGCACTGGAGGAGCAAGAGACAATATTAATAAAATGAAGAAAACAGTTACAATAACTCTTCAGATACAATAATTCTGGTATAATTCGGTTACAATTCTTGCAGCAGTCTGTGGTGTTTTTTGCACTTTAGTGACAGGTATGGAAACCAGTCACATCCTCTGCACAGAAAATGCATTAATGGCGAGAAATTGAACAACAAACTTCGGATATTCTTGGCACTGGTCATGCCATTTAGAGTAAATATTAATATTTATAAATACTTAAATAGCTCATTTACATCTGTAGTTGACTAACTAAGGTCATCTGTTTCCTACACTGTGAAAAACACAAGGCATAAACCATTATGACAGAGATAACTGGGTGGGTCCAAAGTCTACCAAAAGATGTCACTTGATAATTTACATTTATAGTAGTGGGCAAACTCCAGATCACTGTATTATTACACAAACATCATACAAATCTACTGAGCCAAGTTACCTCACATCTATAGTTGTCTCCGTCATTAGTACACTTAGCTGTTTGGAGCTCATTCTGTTGAAACTGAGGGGCTGCATGAACTCACTTTATCATCATCATCTTTCTCTCAAGATACTTTTTTCTATTGTTGGCAAAGTGACTTTAAGTAAGACCTTTAATCAATCTGATATTATTAATTTCTAATAAATTCTTCTATTGGAAACAAAATGCACTGCACCATTATGGAAAAAAACCTCCAACTATTTACAAACAATTATTGCAAACACAGAGGCTTTACACCAAGTGAACCACCTGGTGACAATCACCGCTACTTGCAGGGACAGAAATATAAATACTGGAGGTTGGTTTAGCTCACAAAGGCATTAAGGTGTGAACAATTCTGCTTCTTACAGTGGAAATTACTCAGCCTTGTCACAGTACATTACAAAATAGGAATGCGTGAGTTACTGGGGAAAGGGCATGCTTTGACAGTGTCAGATATGGTATAATTTTAACCTTGGGGCTTCAGCCATTATCAACATATAGACAAATAATGACAACGCTATCAGAACGGCACTTAGAGTGCGTGAGTGAGGGGTATTTGCATACGAGCATGTGCACACAACTAGGTAGCTGAAGCTAGTAGCAGGTCTAAAGAAGAGGAAACAGTTATGGCAAGCTCTTATTGTGATAATTCAGCAAGAGGCTTTTAACATACAGCCCTGGAAACTGTGGTTTCTGACTCTCTAACCAATGAGAAAGCAGAGGCTCTTTTTTAGACACAATGGGTCACAGAAGCGCTGATTACTTCTGTTTGGTCAGTATGGCTTATATGTCATGGAGAGGTCATGAACACTTTTACAATTTCCTGTTCTACCATGACTAGAGCTGTACAAAAAAAAAGGAAGTTAATCACAAACCAAATACCGTGGTAACCCCCAAATGTCAATATTGGCTTTAGGTAGACAGTTAAAATATCTGCTCTTTCCCATTCCTCTCTATTGTCCTTTGTCCTTTAGAAAAACATTCAAATGACTTTTCTGTGTTTCATTAACACAGGAACCGTGCCAACACAACATCCCCACGCTTACTGTAAGTCTCTGCCAATTGTTTTGGCAAAAATCTTCAGGAAGCTCCATCCTCCGCTTCCCAGGTAGAAGATCAGGATGGCTGGGAGAACCTGGTACCAAGGCAAGCCCACCAGCAGCCTCAGCACGAACAGCAGGGCTGTGGAGCACGCTAGACGTATCATCCTGAAAGAACACACAAGTACGAATAAACATAAACGCACAGATAATGGCTGCAGACCACCGCAACTATCACAAACATTTCAGACCAAACATCAGTTCAGTAGGAGAAAGGTTACATGTGGGTAATGTAAGCAAAGAAAACGGATGTTGAACAGTGCCACGATGGTATTTAAGGAAACCACTTCAAGAATGTAATCTACTATGATTTTGGTGAGACATCCTGTGCCCAAATAGATCAACTGACTCAGCTCTGGTACACCGCGAGCTGGCAATATGAGGAAGCGGTTACCCATATGAAACCGGTTATATACTGTATAGTGTCATGTAAGTGTTCATGAACATGTAAAACAAAATGCACATCGTCTCACATAGGCAGAATAAAACAGAAAAGATCCTTGATATGTATTTTCTCTTCCAGTTGAATAACACCCAAGGCTACGGAGACCTTGAGGGAAATCCTAACTCAAAGCAAAGTGTCTAAAGTGGCGGCTGGGGGCAGCAGAAGACAGTGCGTGTTGACATTAGTGTTCAGTGCCACCTGATAGCTAGGAAGATGATCCTAAAGCAGTAAACGATAGCTTTACATAGGCTGCAGCTGCTGTTTATTAGATATTAATTAACCTATGCAGAAAAAAACCCTGCAGGATTATAATTTCACAACAACTGAGCATATTTGAAAGATGTCCGTTTGATGGCAGAAGGCCTGGAGCTCTTCTTCTCGAGCCAAGATGCTGACTGGATATGTATGGCTCTGTCTCCCTGCATGAGGCTGTAATGATGATGATGATGGCTATATCATAGCAATTCAATATGTCTGCTGCTATAATATAGACCCCACGCTGTGTTACTAGAGTAGCACACTGAATATCCCACGGATCGACATAATGGTATTTTTCACAAGTCTAGGGGAAACAATATAAATGAAGAGAGCAGGAGCTACATCACACTGGCAAAAAAAAAGCTTCATCATTCGCTCCCGTTACACCCGGAAATTCAAGAAGCGCGTAGCATCATATTGCGGTAGTGGATGGAGGAAACGAGGCTCTTAAGACTACGCCTCGCTATCAATGCCATGTGCGCCTTCGGAACCAGGTCCGTCCGCCGTTATAGGACAATATGTATCGAGCTAACCTGATGTAGGCTATCACGGGAACAGGCGCGCCTGGGAAGCAGGATGCGCACCATATTGCGCGCATCGGCTTAGCTCGGAAGCGGATGGACAGTGCGAGAGCAGCCTCTTTTAGGGAGACGATGCATGCTGAATATGCAGCCCACGTTCACATAAATCACCTCTCCGTGGACCGAGAGCTGCCTGATATTAAAGCGTCACCTCTCGAGTCCCGTCAGTGGGTCGATCGCTCACAAGGTTGCCAGAGGACAATAGTCAAAGCCGGGCTCTCTCCCTTTCTCCTAGCACGCAATGAGCAGAGCCACCCGTGAAGTTGAACATCGCGGGGGCGCACCGTCGGCTCTGTCTGTGGCTGTTTTTTTTTTTGTGTGGGTTGCTTACATACCTTGCGCTCGTCCAATCCGTCACAGCATGTAGGTGCGCAGAAATCCCAGACGTGAAACCCGTTGTGTGCGATCTCGCCCTGATCGGCTTACAGGCTCGCCTCGCCGCCCTGTCCGCTCCTCTCCGCCGCTCGCTTGGCTTGACAGAGGCTCACAGAAACGCACGAAGAGACAGGCACACGCACCGGGATCCCCTCCTGCTCTAATACCACAATGAGCTGCTGCTCCTCTCCTCTCCTCCCCGTGGGTCGCGAGTCAAATTCGCGTCGACTTTGACCCCGCGATCATCATCCGTCCATTGTCGCAATTATTGATATCATATCTGGAATCATTGTAGCCGATAAGCTCGCTAGCAAGCGTAATTCAAATGACCTTATAATTTTTCTTAGCTTTGCGCCCGCCCACCGCCGTCAGCGACCCATCAGTGCATCAGGAATAAGCGCTGACGGACAGGTGCCCGGGCCAATCGGCGACGGAGATTCTTCATACATCTTATCCGGCCGGGGCGGGGTCTGCGGCTCTGGCGAAGAGGAAATGCGGTGCGGCCCTGCCTGCCTGCTCGCCGACAGAAAAGCGTGATGGGTTTCCACCCGGTAGTGACAAGACCCTGATGCGGATCCGTGTGGCTTAAAAGGAGCGCTGCCGCTCATCAGCCCGCGCCCGGCCACGGGATGCGCTGTGATTGCACATCTGTCAACTGGAGGGAATGAGGAAGAGCAGGGTGTCACACAATAGCCTGTTTCCTATCTTGTTGGGGCCACCGAGGCCAAGATATACCCATCAGCTTGCAGGTTTTTGCTGCATCAGCGGATTGCTTGAATTTAAAAGCTATACCACAGCTGTGCAAAAAAAAAAAAAAAACTCCAGTTGTCTTTGCACTCACAAGGTTGGCATTTAATAAATGTGAAAATACTGTGGGTGTTGCTTCCATATACTTAAAAGTACAGTAAGATGAATATAACTGTGCCACATAACTCAAACCAACCACACACGGACACAATAAAACTAAAATGGCCTTGCTGATTATGCAAAAAAAAAAAAACAGTAAAATTCCTTGTATGTGCAAAAATATGGCCAATGAAAGGTGATTGAGTTTACTTCTAAACCAAGAAGAGTCTTTTCGAACACAATCATGCAAGATAATAACAGGCCTAGTTTTGAATGGCAGCGGGAAGCTGACACTTCACAGTGTTCATAATAGCAATGTGAAACATTGTGTTATCAGGGAACATTGCAAAAGACATAACACAGTGCTGTGGGTCTCTGCTGCAGGTTAAACAAGGTTACTTCCCTAATGATCTATTCAAGTGAGCCCAAGTGAATTGGGATTCATGTTCAACAACAATACCTTATCAGATAAAAGTCAAAGCTTTACATTTATCATTTGGTTTCAACTGATAAACAATCATACAGTATTTACCACACTGACCCCAGTATGTGAGATGGTAAATGAGTGTGAGGCGAATCACAAATCCCGATACAAAAAATGGGATGAGCTTTGACCTGCAAATGAAAGATTAAAGAGCACACACAGCTTTTCACCATTCACTTACCACTCCACATGACGGCACAGACGCCCGTTGACTCACAAACACAAGCAGAGCGCCATCAGGGCCCGGCGCTATCAGTCCAAGAAGACACATTATCAGTGGTTCTCAGACAGATAAGAGCACGCCCAGTATAGTCTGCTGCTTTCCTGTGTGGTCTGTTCAGCATACTCACATTTACATGCAAGCAGAGCAGTATTGTGGAGTCTTTTTTCTTTAAATAATGGAAGCAAATAACCAATCCTTTTAAGTTAAACTTCAGATGGTACAGTGGAGAAAGACAGGAAACACCAATGTGATAGTTACCCAATATCCTTTTCCCCTCCAGTAAAATGAAAGAGTGATTAACATGACCGTAAGAGGGACATTAGCAAACTAATGTCATATGTTGGGTGGAATTCAGCAGGCAGGCATGTTATAAACAAGCTAAATGTATCCATTTCAATATTTAATTTCAATGCATTTACTTAATGGTTGGAGGAATGAATGTTAAATATTGTCAGTGTATCGTAATACCTTCTAAGAGTTTATAGCACTACTATTTCATTCCACAAAATGTATGCTTATAGCTAGGATGCGTCTAACTCTATTTCCATAGTGGACAATGAGGTGACAATACAAATGGGAACATAGTGTCTGTGGTGGTCTGACAGCCTTTATTTATTACATGTTATCGTCAGCTTACAAAGCATAATGTACCAAGAGCATTTTATTTTACACTTTAAGTTAACACTCCAGCATTCCCCCTTTTGATAAATAACCAACCAAAGTCAAAAAAGTAATAAACACTCATGCAGCCATCCTCCAGTTAATGGTTTGAGTAGATGGCCTCTGAAATATCTTGTCTGCATGCAGGGCTAGCTGCATTCTCCTCATATTATGCTCATTCCCACTTTTGAAATCGCTCTCGGTAAAGAGGTGAAAATAAAAATCACCAAGAAAATGGGCGAACCTGTGTCTGAGAGAGCAAGTTGATGTCAACACAGTTCCTCCAAATCAATCCTCCCATCTAAAGATTCTTTGGCCTTTTCTCTTGAAGGCTATTTTCTCTAAAAGGATTGGTTATTTTCTCTAAAAGGATTGGTTATTTGCTTCCTCTCTCCTTGGTCAGAGGAACCAGTCTCACCACTGTGATTTCAGAGTTTTTTTTTTCAGTCCTCCAGTTCCAGACCAAAGTGGCTGTAGAGATCCCGCGTGGTGGCCCCCCTCACAGTAGCTGCAAGATATAGCAAAGTCAGGGTCAGGCACCTTCAGCGGATTACAGGGTCAACACCCTCTAGTGTACTTTTCAAACCATCCTCAAAAACACTGAACAAAGATCACAGTACTAAACACTTTAATACAAGGCGCGCACTTGATGAGAAAATGATATACAGTAGCTTTAAAATGCTATTATATATATATATATATGGCTCAGAGACAGACAGGGTAAGAGACAAAAGGGACAGTTGTCTTAGGAGTGTACTGCAGGGCATCTCCTCTTGCCTCCTCTCACTCTTCAGACCGGCCTCCTCCTCCCTCTCAGAACAACCGCATACAACAGCAAGTGTTTTAGCATCGACTCTTTGTGAAAGTGTGTGTTTGAGAGAAAGAGCAGGATGGGAGGGATATAGAGGATGATAGGAAGTGCTTGTATTTGACAGTTTGTGAGTGTATGCATGCGTCTGCATAGCAGACAGAGATTGTAATTGTGTGTGTGTGTGTGTGTGTGTGTGTGTGTGTGTGTGTGTGTGTGTGTGATTTGAAAGACTGCCATTGTGACAGAGGGAAAACACCACCTCCATTCACTAAGAGGTCATTATCATCCTGACTCGCCTTCGTACTGTACTGACCGAGAATTTAAAGAGATAGCAAGCTTTTAACTCACAGCATTGATTTAAAACCAGATAGCCCAGTTTTTCTTAACTGACAACTGCAGAAGTGGGAAATAAGTGACATTAAAGCATTTGAGGAAAGTATGACTGGTCTGTGTTGTTTCTGTGTACATAATCCACAAAGATCAGTCGACTAAATCAGAGGGCGTCCAGATTTGAATTTGACACCACACTAAAAAGCAAGTGCATTTAAAAAGTAGGCAAAAAGTCATGCTTGTTATGATGCATGCACGACCACAAAGTGACTTGGCTGTGACTCACCAAAAAGAGCGTAATGTGTGACCTCCACACTTCCTCCCCCTTAGGCAACACATGCACACAAATATATAAAAAAAAAGACACAAATTTACACTCATTGTCGCCTATTTACTTATACTAGTGTGTGCCCAGGTAGACACAGGGATTAAGACAACTTTCTGATCTCTCTGAGAAAGGAATCAGTGATTCAAGTAAAGTGATTAAAAATAGCACCAGGAAGTATTCCAATTTTAACAATATTAATATGTATGTCATCCTATCATGGATGACAACAATGCTTATCAAAATTAGCCAACATATGACTGGACACAGACCATGAAAGCACTCTCAGTGGCTTTGGGAGAGGCAACCAATGACATTTTCCGTGTTAAGTGTTAATCTAATGAAATGAAGGCTTTATGGCCGGGCCAACAGAATCTTAATGTCAACATAATCAGCGTTGCAGGATTAAATACTGACCAGAGTTTTAATTAAGGCCTCAGAGGGAAACAGAGCCGTGTCTTTGGTGCCCTCTGGTGCCAGGCTGTACAACAACTGACTACACTTTCCCTACAGGCTATAGTTGCAATACCTAAGTAGATAATAGCTTTTTCAAAATGTGCTTTTGATGATCTACTTTTAAATAACTTGAATGTCAATTTAATTACACATAAAGATGGGCATGGCTGCATATCTGGTTTTAGGAGTACACTTCTATTTCTTTTCTCCACAGATAAAATTATAAGCTATAATATTTCATTGGTGCGTACCGATCAAAATACCATGAGGTATTAGACTGTGACAACAGCAACAACATCAACAAATGTATACGACCATGTGGTAAACATGATGTTGTCTTCGTTCAATATTTACATTCATCTCTGTAACTTAAGTAGTTTTAAGGATGTGATGCTTTGTACAGTTTGTTTTCTTTGGTCCAAATCACACCAGGAAAAAAATATATGGTTGTATGTCTCATCTAGTCTGTTCAGTGTTCACACTGCCTTATCATTCATGAGCCAAGAGGTTTAAAACAGTAGTCAACTCATTCAACAGACAGTTTTGGTTAGCTGTCATCTCGCAACACAAATACATTTTCCACACCTCAGTTCACATGAAAGAAACAATAGACCCATTCCTACACTCCCCATGTGACCATTATGCCGTTTCATTTGCTACTAAAGACTAGTAACATAAAATGTCTATACAAG
This sequence comes from Myoxocephalus aenaeus, assembly GCA_038501785.1. NCBI lineage: Eukaryota > Metazoa > Chordata > Actinopteri > Perciformes > Cottidae > Myoxocephalus > Myoxocephalus aenaeus. The sequence goes on along the minus strand of JBAMJR010000001.1, from coordinate 3,156,390 downwards.
TGTTTCTCTTACCAATGCGGCCCAGGAGTGACTGTCCAATGTCTTTGATGTCATTGTATTCATGCAGCATATCAATATGATGCTCCAGTTCCTCAACTCTGCATCCCCTGGAGAAACACACACACAACTGGTCTCACAAAAAAACTAAAAACTAAAAAAATACATCAGATTAACAAAACTACGTGCAGGCAAGAAGAGTACACATGGGACACATGCATTAAAGTTAATTCATAGTATTATATATTTATTATTTGGGGCGACTGTGGCTCAGTGGTGGGCAGGGTCGTCCTTCAATCAGAGGATCGGCGGTTCGATCCCCGGCGCCGCTAGCCCGTGTCGATGTGTCCTTGAGCAAGACACTTAACCCTAAATTGCTCCCGTAGCTGCGCCTACGGTGTATGAATGTTAGTTAGTCCTGATGTGGCACCTTGCATGGTAGCTCCTCTCATCAGTGTGTGAATGATATATAAAATCAAAGTATTATTATTATTATTATTATTATTATTATAATAGAGGGGATCAACACGATGGATTCCCTGCCCTCTCACACTAAACAGAATCATCAACACGACATGCTTTTAGCATCTCATTGAAGTTGGACCTCAAAGACTAAAATACATGAAGACTAAAACACAGCTGTACTCACTCAGCCCCCAGCTGTGCTATCTCTGTGTCCAGCTGCTCTCTTCTTCTCTCCAGCTCAGCTATTTCCTCTGCAGGGCTAACGTTCGCATTCTCTGTTACTTGAAGCTGTCGGGTGCAAAACAGACAACCATGATGCTGGGATGCACATAGATGTGTGTATTACAGACAGAGATGGGGTTTACTTACAGGAGATTTGAAGTTGGAGTGCACTCTCTTAAACTTTGAGGAGGGAGTTCTAGGGAGAGAGGAGAGGGAGCTATTGTTAAAGATAGGATATGTTAAACTTGATGAGAAAAAATGTATAAAGAATAACATTTATCAGTTTTTATCAGTTTTCAGTTTTCATTAACTCTCAAAAAGTAATTTATAATGCACAATAATAGCAACACAAGCGGTATTATCTGTGCGTACATACAACAAACAACAGGTTTAAAGCAAGAGTGCAAACCTTCCACAACACTGAGGGAGTTCCCTTTGTTTAACAAACACATATCACTTTATTTTTAGTTAATTGAACTCCAATGTAAACATACATTTGTGATTTGAAGCCAAGTCTTCATACTTTTCCTAGCTATGGCTTAATAATGATAATTAAATCAAACCAAGGATTAGTCAGATGGTATTAGATCACCATTGCAAGGAATTATCTCATGGTTTGCATTTAAACTGTCATGGTCAAACAAACAGTGCAACATGGGATGTCTTAGATTAGCCAGTCAAGATTTCATTTTTTTTTTTACCGTAAAAGGTAACGTTACTTTTTCTGTGCTCCTTTCTTCAAGTCGTACCCCTCCGGTGTCGAAACTGGACACTTGCTGTGACTATAGTGAGTTTCATCAGACTGCTCTGTGTTCATATCGTCTTAAATATAAAGATAAATGTGGTATAACAGCTAATAGGAGCAGCAAATGGTCACCGAGAAAAGTAGGAAGTTAACAATTCGCGGCTGATGGAAAACAGACTCTTGATTGGTTCTTGAAACTGAGAGGCGGGACTTCCATAAATCCACTCTTCTCGCGAGAGTTTTGGGAGACTTTACACTTTCTGACACTTCTTAAACTATTTGACACCATCACTGTCCATAAACGACCTAACATGTAATTATAATGTACATAGTAGTAATCAGCACTAAAGCTAAATTAAAACGGACTACTCGAGTTATGTAGTTTAGGTGTACGTCACTAAGGGGCGTTATAGATTACGTGACTCCAAAATAACTCACAACATTTTGTGACCATTTCAATGAAGTTGTTTTGTTACGGAATATTCGTCTTCAAGCTAAACTTAAGAGTATGTCTAATTATTACAACTCAAATCATGTGTTTGTCTGGGATGTATCAACCACGCCACTATCTTTAATAGACCACCGGATGGCGACAAAGTACAATTTAAATTACCTCATATTTCTGCCTCCATAAGGTCTCACTGTTGATTTCCACTCATAACATAAATATTCTCTCTCTCTCTCTCTCTCTCTCTCTCTCTCTCTCTCTCTCTCTCTCTCTCTCTCTCTCTCTCTCTGTCTGTCTGTCTGAAACAACCCACTCCCTTGTTGACTGAGGAAAAAAAAAGTAATAATCTGAAAGAGACGTGATGGCATATATTCATGTGAACGTCTAAACTGCTACTCTGAACTGCTCACCGAAAAAGCTGCCACTCAGACTTATTCAAAGCAACCAGTGGTCTAAATCCAAATCGGTGGTGGATTTAAAAAAAGCAAAAGGTTACGTTCAATCCACAAACACAGATACACACAGACACACATTTTCAGGCCCGGTACAGTTCACGAGGGAAGTACCAAAGGAAGAGGAACACAACAACAGATTTAGCTCTTAAAACAGAGAGAAGGACAGAGATACAGGGCTCATAGAGACAAGAAGAGAGAGGCAGCCAAAAATGTGTATCCAGGGGAGTTGGTGTTGTGGGTGAGGAGGACATAACATCGAGTCCATTCTGTGTTGTGTCCTCCGGATTCATTGCTTATTTATTAGTTGTTATACAGAGACAGAGGGTCTGGAATGAAAAATTCAGACAGGAGGCATGGCCTTTTCTCCTTTTAGAAATCACAAGATTACACACACTGGCTGGTAATGGCTCCGGCACGCAGTCATGTGTGTGTAACAGAGAGAGGGAGAGATTTGTGGAGGATGTCCATCTCTCCACAAATCTGACACAGCAATATGTATCTCTCTCTCTCTCTCTCTCTCTCTCTCTCTCTCTCTCTCTCTCTCTCTCTCTGTGTGTGTGTGTGTGTGTGTGTGTGTGTGTGTGTGTGTGTGTGTGTGTGTGTGTGTGTGTGTGTGTGTGTGTGTCTGTGTGTTGCATTTTCTGAATGGCTGCGTTGCATCTTAGAGTTTCGTTAATTACGGAAACAGTGAGCGCAGCGATGACAGGGAAAATTTTTGTCCCAGCAAATGTTACATCTGCTGTTATTGCTAATGTGAGGAAGTGTTTGCGATGTTGGTTGTACTTTGGTCTTTAGTCTGAGGAAAGTGCTCCTTCCTAATGTGCTACCAACCTCTCAAAGCTTGGACTCACTGCCTGAGTTTATTTTAGGCAGTAATGTCCATATTGGTGGAGAGGGGTCCAGGAACGCCAAGATAAAGGACTTAAGTGCTGGCAAGGGATGTTCTGTATGGCCTCGCTATGCTCAAGAACACTTCTGCATGCTTTATACAAACATAATTAGAAGTTGTCAAGTGTGCAAGTGTGGACGTTGTCAAGTGTGCAAGTGTGGATGGGTGAATTGTTATTTGTTATGACAGTTTGACTTAGAAGGGAAAGCTAATAACATTAATTATGGCTCTGTTCTATGCAGGTGTCCCAGTAAGTCGTGACAGTGAGACAGTGAGACAGCATGCGCCGTACCAGAACCCTGAGAGTAAAGCTAAAGGGAATACAGCCATCATTCATTTTCTTTTTTCCACTTTTGTATTCAGATTTTTTTCTTTAGGTCCATTTTCTAGCGTTTTCTGAGCAAACTCCAGCTACTGAGGAAGCCTGTTAGATGTGATTGACTTGTCTGGAAAATGACAAGTTGACACAGGCCTTTAAGCTTCCAAGGTGAAGAATGAACGTTAATGCTCAACACATTTGCATTTTCTGTCTTGTGACAGGCTTAATCAAATTTCAATTCCCTTTCGATATGTGAGTGTTTTTTTGTTTATGTTTTTTGCCCACACTCTACACAAAAAGAATAAATAAAACAGTTAACCATGATTTTTCGATACAGATGTCTAGGAAATCAATTCATCTTTCACAATCTGAGGAAAGTTGCATATGAGGCTCACATAGTGAAGCAGAATTTGAAAGGGGTGCATAAGAGGGAGGAGGTGGAAGAGGAGGCAGTGAGAAAAGTAAGTATAAGGAAAATTAGTGCAAGAGAGGAGAAAGGAATGGGAATCAGAGGAGGAACAGCGGGAAGAGGCGAGGAAAGGAGGAGCAGGGGTAGTAAGCTTTGGTTTGTAATGTTGGTTGGAAAGTCTCATATCTACCATGTTCATAATTCATGGAGGCCCAGCCACTCCTTTGTACTGCATCTACATTCCACTGCTGGGAAATTATGACCGGGAACCATCAAATAGCCCCCCACACACACTTAGCATGAAGTACTAAAGAGTTAGAGCGAGGGAGTGCACAGGGGACAGACAGGGTGAGAGGGAGTGAGCACACTACTGCAGGATGAGTGGTAGATGAGGGAGATGATTCAAAGCATGTCATAAAACATCGATACACCTCTAAAGGCCGAGCTATACGAGCTCTGCTTACACTGGAGGCGATTATGCCTCTAAATGATTCACAAAGCCTGCACAAGCACTTATTCACATAAATATAGTACACACTTTTATGCAAACAAATACAGAAATAGATCCAAAACACACACACACACACCTCCACATATAAATGCATACTCCTGCTGTGCACCATACCAGTATACGAATCATCAATCACATTCTGGAAGGTTGGCCGGAGTAAACTTAGAGGGTAAGATTGGCGTTTATATTATCTTTTCAGATGCACCCAGAGCCTTGGTGAAGGACTCTTTGATGGAAAGCAGCTGATTGATTGTTAGGCTGCTTTAGTTATGAGGCAGATTCTTGCTGAGCTGGACAGTGTCAGCCGTGATGGAAGGATGTCGCCACAAACCTCCAACCTCACTTTCACAACAACATCTCAATCAAAACAGTATTGATTCCCACATCAGGTGTTTGTGACTAAATGTTACAGATGCCTTTACTTTTGTCAGAGCTATAAAATGAAGCAGTTGTGTCTGAGCCAGGCTACAGTATACGCTACATGGTTCTAGACCTCACACTGAGATGGGACGTTATCGGACAAGTAGTATCATCACATGTAAATCATGGTGACTGTAAAGAGAATAAATAAATACATTTGCAGGTTTTTCCTTGCGTGTGGAACGCTAGTGTGACAGTAATTCCCTGTTACAGTGCAATTCATGTAGAAATAAATGAGAGTTTGAATGTAGCCACATTAAACAGAATCCATCATAATCTGAAAGGTTTTTTTCATGTGCAGTACTGTTGTATTAATGCCATCTCAAAATGGCTATTCATGTCTCTGCCAGGGAGGCCTCAGTTTGATATCAGCTCCTATACGCCTCCATCTGTCTGTGTGTTCGGTGGTATGTGCTATTTCTCATTCATTAGCTCTGACTCATCCTTCTAATAACTACCTCCATTTCCTCTCTAAAAAGAGTTTTCCGTGGTTTTCCCATTGTATGATTAGTCTGCTCGCCTCTCTGACTCACTTTGTCTATTGTCAGAATAAAGCTTCCCATTTTCATCTTTTAGCCGGATGACTTTGCATTGTGGCTATCATCTCCTCTCCTCTCCTCTGACTGTCAGGTTGGTTTATCATCGCACTTAGGCATGCCATTCTTGTCTCTTAGCCCTCCCATTGAAATATGATTGCCGTCACGCTGTTCACCTCGTCCCCTCAGGGCGGACTGGATCTGTGTGCAAACAGACCCGATCGCTGTTGCTGTGGTTAAAGGTTTGTCAGGCGTCACTTTTCTATACAGTTACAGTCTAATGTTTGAGCTTTCACATGAAATAAAACAGATTTCTCTCTGAGACATTTTTACACCTGTATGCTTTCAGAGAGTCACTTTTGGCTGGTGCTGGACAATAACAATAATGTTCCCTCTGAGTTGAGATGACGAACAGATGTTGGCTTATTAGCTTCATCAACAACAAATAGCCAACATATGTGTCCAGCTAAACAGAGTTAAATTGCTTTTCATTATAGGATGGGACATTTTTTTCATTTCAATTCTAAATCAGCTTATGGTGCATTATGGTCCATGCACTCTCTGGCATCCTCTACAAGAATATACAGTAGGTATGTTACAACAGTGTCTTCTGCAGAACTCTTATTTTGAATCAGTATTATAATTGATTACATTTTAATAATAACAATGATACCTTCTTATCTTATTCAATTTTGTATTGTACTATCTACCTTATATGTTTCTGTCAAGTAGGGGTTTTCCAAACAAAGCTGCTTTGATCAGTAAACCTAATGGTCTAAATCCCACTTTCATTCCTGTGTTTTTTTCTTCTTCATTTTCTTGCAGGACTCTCTGCATGGCTCTGCTGTTTGTGGAGTGGTGCTCGCTGATATTTACCCTGCGTTTAGCAGTTCACTCAATAAAATAATCCAGGATGATGCAACTTTTGGTTGAGTCCACTGTTCAACATTTGGCAGCCTGCAGAAATATGGTCCGGTGGAGTCCAGCTCAGGCACATTCTCACTCCAGCCAACGTCCATTGATAAACCTTTAAATCAAGCGGCACTTCATATAAAAGGACAGGATGCAAACATCCGTTTAAATGTAAGTTACTTGAATTGAACGAATGACTTCCCATGGCTTCTCATTACAAACCTTTGTGAACGATTATGAGCCACAAGAAAATTGTAACCAGCATTTAGTTTTGGTGAAATTAACGGCAACAACAAAACAGATGAGAATGATTTTCACACCATTTTATTAGCAACAATGTGTCTGTTAGTTATATGTTAGAAACAAGGACAGAGACATTTCTGCTGTACTGTACTGAGTCTGAAAAACCAGCTGGATCATAAAATAAAGCAAGTAATTAAAATACTGTAGGGAAAAAGCAACACTGCATTTGAATATACACTTGTAATAATATTAATAATACATTTCTCTCATAATTCTTTATGGCACAACATTTCCTGTGCAACTGTCACATCTGTTTAAAGGTAAAAGCAAAGCATTGAGAACTGTGTGTGTGTGTGTGTGTGTGTGTGTGTGTGTGTGTGTGTGTGTGTGTGTGTGTGTGTGTGTACGTGCGTGTGTATCACTCATGTTGTGGGTACATAAATCTGTTCATACAGTCACATTGTGGGGACTCACCTTCCCTTTGGGGACCAAATTCATCTCCCCATAACGTACATTATTACATTATAGGGTGAAGTTAGGTTCAGTTTAAGATAGGATAGGGGTTAGGATTAGGCTGGTAGTGGTTATAGTTAGGGTAAATCTCCAGAAAATAAATGTAAGTCAATGTAAAGTGGAACCACGACAGTGTGTGTGTGTGTGTGTGTGTGTGTGTGTGTGTGTGTGTGTGTCGTAGTGTATTTGTAGGAAAGCACATGTCACAAGAGGATAATTTAAAACAAAATCACTCTGTTTCACCCTTTGGGAATATAAATGAGCATGATTGCTGATAAAATGAACAGAGAGACAAAAAGAGAAATAGAGAGTGAGAGAGAGTCAATCCAATAAGCTTCAAGCCCCTCACACTACCACAAGCATTTCTTCTTGATATCAAGCATTGAATAACTTCATTCATTAAACGTGTGTCCTGTGTCCATAAAAAAACAGCCACTGCTCCTCCAGTCAGACTCGTCTAGCCCGGCGCAGAAAACAAAAACAATCCCAAGAAGGAGCTCTCTGAGTACCTCAGAGGATGAGCAAATATTCCTCAGTCCAACGAGTCGGGAGAAGAGAGAGACTGGAGTGTATGCTATGGCCTGTTCAATATTTATAGATGTGCCTTTAAAAGTGAATTCATCTTTAGCCCATGTATCCATATATCAACAAACACAGAGACGGCACAATGAATGCAGTGAAGAGTCCCCAAATTTAAATGTCAGTGAAGAACTTAAAATCTCACTGTAAAGTTAAACGTGTTACTGCTCTGACTGCCACCTACAACTTCAGTCTGTGTTATAACATTTATCAGTCAAATAAACGATTACAAAAAAGGGTTTGTCACGTCATCTGGTTGGGTCATTCTTTGCATCAGCATGGATTTAAAGGTAAAGTAGCAAACTAATACAATCCCTTCACCCTTTACAATACATGTTTAAAATGTTATTGCAACCCACCACTGGGTTCGGTTATACATATAGGGGTGACAGACTGTTTCATTGTATGGAATAAGAGTAATGGTATAACAACTGATCGAGTTACACACACACACAGACACACACACTCACACATGCATGCAAGCACACAAATGCAAGAACCCCCCCCCCCCCTTTGGCACCTCGTCCACCCTGCCTGCAAGAACACAGAGGTCTGCCTCTGCTGAATACTGTACTTACACTTTGTGTGGTCAGCAGGCGGTCAGAGAAACCAGACTCCCGTCAAACTGGAGACCTCAAATGAAAGGATGTGGAAAACAAGCAGGGATTTCCATCTTCTGTGAGCCCTTTATGTCGTAAAATATCATGGCCTAAGCTAAATCTATCTGAAATGTCAGTTAAAATCTCTATAATCTGTAGATGGAGGAACAGACAGATCATCTCATCATAGGAGAGGGAAACACTGGACTTCTCTAATCATATTAGCAGCTATGGCAGAGAGAAAATCCCTGCCGATTATGTCATTTTGACATGGCAGGAATCTGTGTATCTTTCAGGCCACGGGTACAAGAGTCCCCAGGAAGTAGGGCTACACACACTTCACCAAACCACAAAACAAATTCCATTCTTATTGTTACAAAAGAGCTATTGAAAAAAGAAAAAGAAAAAAAATGAAGAAGTTCACGTCATTGGTAAATTAACACTTTTTTAAAGTACTTTAAACTCTATAGTGGCCCAAGTGTAAGGTCCTGGACTTGAGCGTAGTATCTTTGAAAATCATGTCCTGAGAGCCATCTGATTCCTCCATTCCGCAAGAGGTGACCAGTAGAACGAGACCAGACTAGATCAGACCATACTAGACTGGACTAAACTGGTCAAGATGACAAAAAGTCTGACTCAAGCCCAGTTCGGAATGGGCCATCCCAGTTCATTCAAGCATGAATTTACACCAAACTCACCCAGCTAAACATCAGTGCTGATGCTACAGCTGCGGGTGAACATGTCCCTCATTGTGACCGACCGGCCGAGGTTTGGTTTACGGTAGTTTGAAATGTTCACAGGCACTGGCAGGTCCAGATCCTGCTGCTGGACGCTGCGGTAGCTGATCCGGTCACCTCCGTTCCTCAACCCATCTGGTTGATGGTGGATCTGCGGCTGAGCAGGAGGCTGGAGGTAGAAAGGCATCTCATAGTGCGTACAGGATGGACAGAAGGTCTGTGAGCGTGTTAGTTTCCTGGCCAGTGGAGGGGTGGAGAAAAGGGCGGGGCCATTCGGGATGGAGGATGCAGCGGCCGTCGCCGCCACAATGTTGTGATTGGAGTGGACCGGTGGGAGGCGGGACGTTACAGCAAAGTCTGGCTCCTCCTCCTCCGACTCGGACTCTTCCTTCTTACAGCAATAATACTAGTGTTGGGAGAGAGAGGATGCAGAGCAGATGAGGTAAAAGGAAGGGGAGAGAGACAGGGGAAATAGTTTAGGTAAAAAGGTTCCAAATTATGTAAATTGTAATTGGTGAGGGAGAGAAGAGGGGAGTTAAAAGGAGACATAACAGAGTGTTAAGGAACAATAAAGAGAAAAATAAGGGAAAGTAAGGGACATTGATTACACTGAAATGTCAGCATGGCCAAACACAGCCAAACAAATGCTTTGGCAAATTAGTTTATGTGCACTATCCACCCAATAAAGTCTATGCCAGCCTCTATATTCTAATAACTATGGTAATGTGGTACTATTTTACAATGCTTGCAACCAGAAAGCCAGAGGTCTTGTGCATATTGAGTAGGAGAAAATGTCAAACAACAAGCATTATAAAATAAATGTTGTTTAAATTCATGTCTCCACACATTTATCAACAACGTAAGATTTGTCTGGTTTGCACACTAACCATGCATTCACCCAACAGTCTTTAGAGCGAGGATGTCTCATAATGTAACCCCAATTCAGCCTATTTCCTTATCCCACATGGCCCTATAAATGATCATAGGCACGTGTGCTACAGTATGATGTCAAAAAGGTTTTGTCTCTCGATTATTTATTTTCATCGTGCCAAATCCAGTTCAAATTACAGTTCAAACAGTGGAAAATTTGGATTTGCTATTTCTGGTCCACGAAATGTAGCGTACACATTCCTGGCCTCCTGCCAACTAATATGAAGTCATATTTTGTGTATCACTTTTGATTTTTGCAGTGAAATATAAGAATCCCAAAAACTCAGCTCAACGTGGAAATTATGATATGATCTCCACTGAATGTTACCTTAGTTTTCGCTTGATCTTGGTTTGTATAGTGCTTTTATCCAGGTACTTTACAATTTGCCTCTCATTCATCCATTCACACTGACACATGGCAAGCTATTAGCCTATGAGGCCCTAGCCTAACCTTTAGGATCAATTCGGACTAATCCCGTAATTAAACCTGTTGAGCCACAGGCACCTGTCTGAGAGTAAGTTTTACATCCAATGATTAAGGAGGACAATGTCTCTGGCCCCTGTTCATAGCTCTTGAATCCCTGTGTAGGACAATTATTTTGCCATAGCCACATGTTTTGCCACGCATATTAATGTACAAATCATAACATAATTTGTATTTGTTCTGTTCTGTTCTATTTAAACTCCATTAAGTAATATTTTTGGCATTACAATATTTCTAGTACTGCTCACCCCATTCTGCAGCATTCACTGTCAATGTCAGCCCATTGTTTTGTTTTTTTCTTTTTTTTTCTTGTATATACTACAGCTAAATAAACAGTACCTTAAGCTTCCCACATGTTAAAATGGGGGGTTATGACTGGATAATCCTTTTGTCAATTCAAACCTTCTTTGGTCTGAGTGGGTATAATGCAGTGTAACTTCTAGGGTTCACTTTCAGGGTATTTAGACTGCTACAGTTGCAGCTTGTACAGCTACAAGAGTCTGATGTTTCAACATAACTTGAGTTTGTCAAGCATTAATACACAAAGCAGTTCACTTATATTCCATTTCATTCTAACAGAGTACAGGGTCCAGTGATATGAACATCAAAGCACAACCCCAACGAAAGGCAGCATCATGAGTTTTAAAACACAAAATGATCATGAATCTGAAGTCTGTAACACAACTAATGTGAAACAAAGATACAATGTATTGGAAAATATTTGATTTGATTGCAATCTTGCACATTTTATTCTGGCAGCCTTGGAATAGATCTGTTCATAATTTGGTCCCAAAGATCAGGATCAAGAACTACTGACTGCCATTCAGTGAGTTTTCGTCATTAATGTCACTTTGAGGAACTTTTACCTGGTCATGCAAGTCTCAATTTAATACTGGTGCATCTTTATGACTTATTCAAGTAAACAAGACCATCAGCGAGTGAAACTGGCTATTCTCGTGTTGGATTCCACACAAAATCAGAAACACATGCAGGTTCACTAGAAACCCCTTCAGCTCAAACTCAAGGTCTCCAGCAGCGACCAGCGCACCGTGGACAGGCCCAGACCCGGACCAGGCTTCTCTGCTGCCCTCGACCTCCAGGCAGCGCTCGGCAGGAGGTCGAGAGCTCCGCTTCCGGCAGCAGCGGCTCTTCCTCTGACCAGGAACAGAGCTTTCCCTCGCTGCCCGTCCGAGTCAACACCGACACCACACAGCTGGAGACTCAGGTCTTATTGCTACCAATTTAATTTGATGCACTAGGATCACCCAAATCCAAAAAAAATTATGAAAGTTCCTCACAGTAGCTTTAAGTATACGCTTTAGCCACGCTAGCTAGAGCTGGCAATGTCGGTCATTTGGATGGTCTGTCCACTACTTCGGTCCAGACTGTCAGCAACTATGAGCTGGATCACCAAGATATTTAGGCCAGAGATTCATTTTGCCCTCAGGATGAACTGTATTAGCTTTGGCGACCCCCTGAATTTTCTTCTAACCCCATCATGAGGTCAAAACATTAATTTATATATATATTTAGATATAGAGCTGCTAGCATGACTGTAGACTCGTAGCTTTGTTTCTACTTTAGTGGGTTTGTTTGCAATTTTAAAACAATTCATCAGACTCCACTCATGTAATACACTATTTGTTTTAGGTTTTGAATGCGTCAGCAGTCAGGAGATTATCTGACAGGCTTTACAAGTCTTACAAAAACTATTTAAACCATTCTTCAATCAGCACCAATCAGACACCGGCAATGAATGCTGCTACACTCATAAATGAAAGGTTTTGGTTGAAAGAAATATCTTATTATCCATGGTAATTGAAGGTAACAAACACACTTTCACAGATTAAATCATTTATACTTATGACTATCAGCAAAGTGCTATACTCAATGACATCCCTTACTTGCAGCTCTGCGGACTTTCACAGGAAAAACAGTCTGTGGCCTCACCTGCAGCCTACAGTAGCACAATACTGCGATGATAAGGAGTAATATAACTGTAGCTAGAATTCCACCAGTGATGACCACTGTCCCGGCTGTCATTCGAATGGCTCTCCATCAACACCCTGCAGAGAGCAAGAAGAGGGGAGGAGAGGAACAGAGAGAGAGAGAGAGAGAGAGAGAGAGAGAGAGAGAGAGAGAGAGAGAGAAAGCAGGGGAAAGAGGAGGGCAGAGTAAGGAGTGAGTGTTAAAGGAATGACGGTGGAAAAAGCACACAATTCATCAGCACAGTGGCTTCATTAAGAAGTGTGTGTCATCTCAGTGCTGCTTATTGAATTATCCAGCAGTTAGGAGACATGTAATAATATAATCCTACAAATGCTGCTCATAACATTGACAGGATCTCAGGCTGGAATGTAGAAAAAAAGGAAGAGTGACAGAGAGGGAACTCTTGAGGGAGCGCATGATGAGAGGGATATGATGAATAGATATGAAATGGAGAGGCCAAATGATGGAGGTGATGAAGACGGTGGTGTGAGAGATAGATGGGCAGAGGTGAGACAAAAACAGTGGGCAGATGGAAAGGAAGAGGCGTAGATCAGAGAAAGAGGAGAAAAAGGTAAGACGATAGACAAAGACAGGCTGTGCTTCCTAACATACTATTCATGATGTAACATTTAGTTTGTTCCAGCTGCATAGTATAGGGTTTTGTGTCCACGAGAAACGCCCAAATGTACTAGATGGCGAGTGATGTTAAGGTACAGTTAAGAAGAAAAATGTGGGAGCGTATATATATATACATATATATATATATGTATATATATATACATATAACTATGAGTCATACAATACCCATAGTATATTTACATATACATATATATACGTATATATATATATATATATATATATATACATATAACTATGAGTCATACAATACCCATAGTATATTTACATATATATATATATATATATATATATATATATATATATGCATAAGTACATATAAGGAGAGAAAAACAATTCAAATTTTTTACTCAGATTCAACAATGAGCAGATTGAAAAGAAGCAATAAATGTAAGGTACTGTGTGCAAAGTGGACAGAGAGAAAGATCATGACCTTTATTGTATCAATCAGCGGGAAACATTTAACCGGACAGCTGAGGGTGACCTGTGAACTCTGACCGTACATCAGAGGTCACACAAAGAGAAATGGAGATGTTGACCTGAGAGCGTTGAGCTCGTATTCACCAATCTCTGAAGAATTACATGGCAAACCTACATTTACTGTTATCTGTTTTATTGATTTTTTTTTTTTATGCGACTGCATCGTTTCTTTTTGTTACTGCAAAAATGGCATGTTTCATTTGTATTTACATGTAATTTATTCAAGGTAGTGGGTTAGGGTTGGTACAGTTCAGTTTTACACGCAGATAGAAATGAGCTGGGGTGAATGCTACAGACGTCCTAAGAACATTTGCAGCAGTGTGATTGACTTGAGACTGAACTGGCCTCATTCTCCGTTTATTAGATCAATGCTTCCCTTTAATGACCTCTTTTCAGTCTCTACAGCAGCTGGATTACGGGAAGAAGCCTTGAGCCTATTCTTTAAAAATGAATTTTACTCCTGAAAGAAGCATAATCACAAACATTGTAATGTCATTCAAATTGTCAAAAGTAATTATTTTCTCTGCCTTCCCCTTCACTGTAAAGTATTTGAGGCTGTCACTTAACTGAAGAGTTTGAACACAAAATGTAGTACATTTTTAATGGATAAAACAATGACCACTTAGAGGAACTCATAATCACATTATAGAATGAGCATAATATACCACAACTATGAGAATTCTAATACACTAAGATCTTTGCAAAACATGCTTTATAATGTGTTATTATTGTTATACAGCATTATTAATATAGTTCATAATTACTGGAGCATTTTTTTTTTTTATCGTCAAATCCACAATGTCCCATATTTACAGTATCAACCGTAGGAAACGGATTCTCCAAGGCTTCAATTGCATTTCATGCCTCTTATTTGACTTCACATGATCTACATTCTAGTATTTTATATTATATTAAATATTGCACACGCTAAGGAATCAATTGCAGTTATTCTGAACAGTATAATAGTGATATTTAATTAAAGTAGGTTTAAGTAAGTAATTTTGAGGTTAAGAGTTAAGATGGGTCCGTAAACCATGTTGCTTGTTGATTTAAAATCAGGCAGAAATTAAATAAATCACCAATAAAATCACTTCACCAAAGCAGTGAATTGTGTATTCCTACAAACCTATAATCTTATAAAGTTTAGTTTCCACCTATCTCTGAACTTAACATTGTTTGTGTTGCCGTGCCGTTGCAAGTGTCTGTATCTTTTTGCGCACCGATTTCAACGGACAGTGATAACAAAAATATATACATATATATAACAAAGTTGTCACTCTGTTCCCAGGTTTCGTAACATTATTATCTATTTTGGGAAAACCCTGCGGACCCTTGACAGATGTGGTTAGAGACCTTTTTTTCTCTTCATTACATCCACAATCTGGAAGTGTCATAGGCCTACACCATCACACTGCATTGTGGATAATTGCCCGAAACCAAAAATAGGACAGCAGGCTTGTTGCTAAGCTATGACTCAATAGTGCAAGCCATTATCAACAACAAGCACACAGCAGTATGGACCGGTTTTGTTAAGATGCAACTCAACTGTGACATGGACACATCCTAAAATAGAAAGTGGAAAAAAGAACCAGGACTGCCAAAGTCATGGAGCTTGTGAGGTAAACAAACTTTTTCTACGTACCGAGCTCGCACTTTACATCGTCTCTGTTCCAGTTTCCACTCTCCATCAGCATCCCTCAGCCTACTCACATACACTTTACTATAGTATAGTGTGTGTTCTATTCACCAAGTGACTGACAGCTCTGACCTTCTCACCCTGAAACACCTCTAAACCATGTTGAATTCCTCTGTGGCTAACTTGTCTAAACCATATTAGCGTTCATTGTGATATGTTTCTCTAGAGACGCTCTATGAAGTTAGAATGGATCAGACTGTCTCTGCAGGAGTTATCTTACCCGGTCTACAAACACAACACAGCTCCTCTCCCCTCAGGCTGGAACACAGCTGGACTCTAATCCAATCCGCCGGCCACACAGTCCACCAACCAAATCAATATGAAGGAACAGCAAGTACAGAGCATCACCGGGAAATGTGGTGATTTGGGGCCATTTCTGGTGTCAGGAAAAGAACGGGGGAAAGGAGACGTGGACACTTCGGTGAAGAGTCATTGATGTAATAGGCCCTTTTCACAGCAGCCATTTTGGCATGTCATAGCAGCGTAAACACAGGTGCAATTGATTACATTGATTATCATCCAGTTCCATTTAGCGTCACAGCTATTCCAGTGATCCAGAATGCGCAATACCAGGGCCCGGCCCACCTTAATGGAACCATAATAGATTTGTATCAATTACACCTGTGTTTACCCTGCAATGACATGTAAAAATGGCTGCTGGGAAAAGGGCCTATTTACTGCAGGCCTCTAATCAAGTCTTCTCTAATTGCTAAATTAGAGTTTTGTTAAATATCAATAATCCATCTACTCATAATGATTAACCTAAAGCTGCACTAATCCATATTATCAATTTTTTTTAAATTAATAACAGTGAATCCAAAACCCCTAGAGAATTATCACCCATCTCTGCAGTTCCCCTCATCTGTATTAAGGGTTTAGCATCTTCTAGCTCTTTGTTTAGTTGCAACTTTGCTGTTTTGGTTCACTCTTACCACTGTGGTTTCCCACCGCTGTGGGCAGCTGTCTGCCACCTGCTCAGCATCAAACTGAATTAGTGGCTAGCTGAGGAATAAAGTGGAGCATTTAGCGGCAAGAGAGCCAGACATTTCCCTCCAAATATTGGATTTAAGTTGACCAGGTGGCCAAACACATGACTCCAAATGAGTGTTGTCCTGTTTCTGCTTGATGATATAACGTGGAATTATGTCAATATTGTGTTTACAGATTATTCTACTGTTTCCAAGTGGGAAAAAAAAATCAACTATTCCTGCTTTAGAAACAATAGAGTCAGATACCCTGGCATTTCTTACCAAAAGCAGTTGTTTCCACACAATTAATACAACTAATGAGATAAGTTTCCCTGAACTGGCTTCAAGAAAAACAATCAATGACATTTCTTTATGTATTTGTTGATACTGGCGTAGAATTTCAAAAGACCAAATATTCGTGTATTATGCTAGTAAAATATATTTGTATCGATACACCTGTGAACCTGCTATGAGCAATATTTCCTGTGGTGGTATTGAACTGTTTCTCTACAAAACTGGTGCTACTCCTTAACGCCTGACCCTCTCTAAGAAGTGCACACACATAATAGTGTAAGGAAAAACACACACACGATACATAATGCAGAGATACACCACACACACAGTAACGTGGGGGAATATATAGCGTGTATATGATGTCTTTGCGTTACAAAAATAACGGCTCAAAATCTTGACAAGCTTGTAGACAGAGCCAATGTACACAACCAGTGACACAAGAAAAGTTATTACTCCTCTCTTAACCATCCTCCAGTGGGTGTATATACACACACACACACACACACACACACACACACACACACACACACACACACACACACACACACACACACACACACACACACACACACACACACACACACACTCAGAGACATGTACATACAGCATTAGTTACTTTACAGGGAAGGCAGACAGTGTTTATCTCTCGGGGTTCCCTGAAGCAGAACAGTGCGTGAAAGATGTGTTGCAGCGAAGCAGCGAACAGTGTTAATTATTTAACCACACACACACACACACACACACACACACACACACACACGCGCGCGCTTGCAAACACGCATGTCAGACTTCATTGTGAAATAGAACTGGAGAAAGGCAAACATGTCTGCTCCGTTCCTTTAGCTGGTGTTCGTCCACAGGAATGACAAGAGGTTAGGAATGAGAAGAAGAAGAATAGCAGTGGGCACACGCACACAAAAACACACACTAACACTCACATGCAATAATTTTAGTACTAGCTAACATGCTCAGACAGTGGGCTTTGGAATGAATTGCCACGCTTTGATGAAACATGGCAGGGATCACAGCAGAGGTCTTGCTAGGAATAATGGCTGTTGACAGGCTTTCAGTAGAATGGGGGAGAAGCACAGAGTAGGTGGTGGATTCGAGTCGTACACAAGAGACAACAACATGCCCCGAGAACAACGGGATGAGCCTTATTACTGCTGTCGCTGTCAAAGAGTGATTTCACACATATATATGCAGCCATATCCAAAGACACAGTCCATGCAGACATGCATGGCTCGCTAAGGCAATGACACGAGCCAGAAAAAATGTATCTGTGTTTAAAAAGTTTAGCGAATGCCGTCCTTCAGAGTGCTGATGTTTCTCTGCCAGGTGTTAGTTTTCGAGCTCATAAACAGTCTTTGATAACAGAGCTCCAATCTGATAATACCAAGAAACCTTCTTCGGGACAAAATCAGTTTAATTACAGCTCTTTGTCCTCGATTAGTCTACCCTCTTAAAAACTGTGCAATCAAAGAGTATTCAACTAGTGTTCGCAAAAAATAATTAACAACATCCACCTACAGTGTGTATCATTTCATCAGAGGAGATTTTAAATGAATTCAAATTCCCATTATGCAACATTTATCACATCTACCCTCACTTACATGTTGATGTGTGATCATGAGGGTGATGCACCATCATGAGGACAATGGAGCGCCACTCTGATCCACTTTGTACACTTCATTAATGTTCCTTTGGAGCACAACCTGTCCTGCTGCGATATGCTGGTGATACAGATGTGCAGCTTTAAAGGAATAGTTTAACCTTGTGCCAGGGTGCGGTGCGGTTAGCTTAGCTTAGCACACAGGCTGGAAGCAAGGGGAACCGGCGAGCCCGACTCTCTCTAAAGTTCACAAATCTGCATAGCACCAGCTGTCTTTATGCTAAACTAAGCAAATAGCCTCCTGACCCAAGCTCGACTACGAATAAGCGTATTTTCTTGAACTGTCCTTTGAGGACTTTTCAAATAGAAATTTATTTTTTCGACTGGATCGAATAGGAGACGATCGGAGGGTTTTCACTGGCAAACGTTTAGATTCTACATTAGTACAATAACATCTTTAATTGCAATTGATGTTAAAGTTCTAAATCAGTTGATTTTCGAAAAAATGTATTCTGAATACATACATACAATAACATTTCGAATACAAATGATACCAAAGCCTGAAGAAGTTAAATGCATGAAAATGAGCTTTACCACTGATGTGATGGTGCAACATTGATTTGACTGGATGCATACTTATTTATTTTGTTTTTAATCTCCATTAAGCCTCAATGCAAGCAGTAATATAAACCCCAAAAAGCTTACAAATTCCTCCTTAAGCCTTGTCATAATATTATCCTGTCTGGCTGCACTGACCCTGGCTGCAGCAGCCCTTGGTTTTCCCTCTCAGGCTCCTGGCTCACCCTGTTCCAGCATAACGTTTCACAAGGCGTACAAAAAAAAGCCGTTTCTTTGTGTCCCTGCACTCAACTCCTACCTCATTCCTCCACTGAAAAGCACTGACAAGCTTAGCTCACCCCCAACTCTGACCTTGAATCAGGTACCCGGGAAATCCCAAAGGCTGTAGGAGATAGAGAGAGAGTTTGGGGTTGTGGATGAAGAAAACACAATAACTAGTTTTCTTGTGTAGCCATGATTGGAAACAAGGAGTAGTTTTATCCCTTTCATTACCCGGGCAACGTTTCTGTAATTAGTGCCCCTCTGCGGATGATACATCATAAAAATGGCTCTCGGCTAGTATGAATATAGCACCACGAGGACATTTGAAAAGAAATAAATGGTGACCTGGGGGTCTCTTCATTTAATTACATAGCTTACTAAATGTCCCTCATCCATCTGAATGACCTTGCTTTGTTGCTCTTCCAGTTCAAATTGCATGCTGATGTAATGTAACTTTAAACGTGATACGCATGCACTGGAGCCGGCGGAGCATGCCCTTCCTTGTCCACGACATCCTGTATTTTATCCTTTTTTCCCCCCCTCTGGACTTCCAATCCATTTTTAGGAATATTTGACAATGTCATGGCAATATGATATTGTAAAACTGTAGAAAATTAAGCCTTTCCAAAACTTCATCATGTGCAGAATTGCCCCAAAATGCCACTTTAGGTTTTGTCTCAGTTTTCTGGATTTAACCTCTGAAGTTAACAAGAAATAATAATGCAGGCGAAACCCAAAGTGTTCCAAATGAAATATTCCAGTGAAGAACCTCTGCAAGTCAGTTCTCTCACAGTCACAGTGTCCTTTATTCTGCCCTCTTCTCCCTCTTAGCTATAAATCTCTTTTGACTAATGTCAAATGGATTTAGCATGCATAATCGGTATGGGATCTACTATAACTGTCACCTGTATTTACCCGAGTCCGTGGCAGAAGTAGTCAGCTCTACTGTTTTGTACAGAATGTAATGGAAGATGGATTGTTTCCCAGTAATCGACTCCTGGAGAAAATCAAGTTATGAGGAAGCTTTTCTGAGTAGCTTCAGTGCTCACATGATCCAGTGTAACAGAAGAGATGTTCATGGGTGTGTGTGGTGCAATGTAGCAACAGACAAACTTCTCATTTTGCTGCACTTTTAAAAAGGGACAATGCCTCTTTCACTTTGAACTGTCTAATTTTAAACTGTAGATGAAAATATAACAAAACCATATTTTAAAGGATGTCATCTATCGATCCATCAGTCTGAGTACATTTTTTCATGACAATTGTCCTCTCCCCGGAATGGTTGAAGAAAATGAGCTTTCACTTCAAATCATCTCAAAATAATTGCATATAATCACATTTTGTCAGTCTGCCATTGCACTTCCTGCTCCTCCCCTCTGCCATGTCGTGTTCCACCCTCTGCTGTGCAAATAATACCACTAGTCTGTGTGTGACAGGCTATAATCTTGGCACCAGCAGGAGCCGAAGTTGGCTCAGAGATATAACCGTTCTTTGAACTTCACAGTTGATGGATTGAACAGCAATTCTTAGCCTTGAAACTGAGTGATGCAAGCAGTGAAAAGGTTTCCTCTGCACACTTTTGTCATGGAAATAGGTGGATTTAAGGGGGGATGTTCAAGGGTTTTAAAAGGCGTTGACAGTTACTATATTAAAGACCTTAATATTTACATTTGGCCAGATATAATGAGCAAGTTTAATCACTTTACAGAGCACACAAACATTCTAGAGACGTAGGTCTATGAATACAGTATCCCACTGACTGTTGCCAATTCAAGAATCAGCCACTGATCACTAGTGTCACAAGTGTTGGACTCACCGCAAAAACTACAGCCAGGTCGGCTACAGAGGCTTAATGATGGCCAAGCGCCACCGGATGGATAAGTGTCAGCGTGGTGCATCGAGGCCATTAGATAGACATGGTAATGAAGCAACAAATGCAACCAACACACTGCATAAAAACATACTTAGTGGAGAATATAGATAGAATGTGTGCAGACCTTTGTTTAACATGCCATAAGTCATAGTTGAGGCAAGTCCACATACTTGTTTTGTCAGTGTGTGAGTGTCCTTTTCAGGTGAGCAGAGAAGTTATGTTTGATGCTAGAAAGCAAACTATTTATTCCAACATCATCACCTCCTCCTCACACACACACGCACGCACACACGCACCCACACACGCACACACACACGCACACACTCACACACTCACACACTTCAAACAACTTCACCATGCTATCATGGATAGTAGTTGCTGTTTCTGCTTAGCGGCACATAAATATAAACGACAGGAGCAGAGCTACAACTCGACAGCACGTTTCAGGGGCCCGCAGAAATAAACTGCTGTTTACGACAGAATATCAGTCTGTCGAGAGATATTTATGCAAACTCTCTGCACTGTTTTGTTCTTTCATATTAAATAATAACAATAATGCACGCCATATCTCAGCACGTTCTGCTCATCCTTGGCAAGACGTCGGTTTGTGCTCAGTGTGCATTTCATTCTAACTGAACAGGATCATAACAGTAGCAGCTGCCTGCCACTGGTTCACTCCTGGTTTATAAGTTCAGTGTCAGTCAAGTGTGCGCCTGAGAAATCGCGGTGACAGAGCAGACAGTCTGTTGTGACACTCAGCGCTCCGTTAGGACCTTGTGGTATGAAAAACGCTAACCATGATACCGTGCTGAGTCTTCCCCTATGACTGCTTAAGACGTTATTGCAAAACACTCAAAAGTGTAATCATATAGGGCCATACACTGCAAGCACTCTCTCTCGCACACACACACACACACACCTTTCCTCAGGCTACATGGTCTGCTGAGGGTAATACACTGCCCTGAAATAAATGTAATTCCTTTTCGTCTTTCTGAATTAGATAAGACACCATTAAATTACATTTGCTCCTTGACACTTGACAATGAGATTATTCCAATTTTAGAATTATTTCCTCCCTTTGCTTACTCTCCCCAAGCAACAGCATGGCACACATCATGTCAGCTCTGTGTAGAGGACTGGTTGGCTTAGTTAGTTTGGGACGACTGGTGAAAATGCGTTTTGAAATGGGTCTCAGATAAGCTGCCAAATTGACATATATGACATAAAGGCGTAAAGCCATGTTAACACAAACAAATACTTGTTTGAAGGCATAACGTGCTTTTCAATCTGCACAAACAAAAAAGTAGGCTTAAAGAATGTAGTTCTAAGAAGAAGCTCCTTTTTGGCTTTGCAGCAAAGTGAATCAAACTAAGATTGAATGCTGTAATATAAAGAATTGCACTAAATGTCCTTGGTTGCATGGTGTTGTACCTTTCCGTATTTCCGAAGACACTATATGAATGTGATGTGACAGTGTTTGTAGCTGTCGGTTTACTTTGGGCACATCTCTATTTTCCTTTAGAGCTCTCATACAGTAGTTCACATTAATACTCATACTCCTTCCTTTTTCGAAGTTTGTAGCCAGTCAACTCAAGAAAGGACAACCTTATTGGCAGCCTGCCAGTGACATACTTCTTGACATCTTTCCCTTGCTCTGGCATTCCACTGCCTCTCTCTCTCTCTCTCTCCATCTCCTCTTTCTCTCTCGCTTTTATCTTTCCCTGTGCCCTTTCTCTGTCTTTTTAGCATCTCCGCCCATTTGCTTTGCCGTCTTTGTCTCCCTCGCTCTGTTCTCCGCCACTCTTACTCTCCGTCTGTCCAGCTGATGTAGGCTGCCTTAGGGGGCACAGGCAGGCCTCTGTTTCAAACACCACTTTGAACGGCAGTGCCACTCACAAGCAGAGACAGCCCCTCTGACTCAGGGACTGATGGATACCGCTGTGCGTCACTTTGCATATTCAAAGCGGAGTGTGTCAGGCAAACATGGTATTTACAAGAAGACAGACAACTCACAAGAGTCTCAGGAGAGTCAGACTTTACTACGTATCTGAGTCCCTGATGAAATGATCACACAGCTGTAGCATACTGTATAATGCAATGTGGGAAATTATACCTACAGATCCACAGAAAAACGTGCACACACACAAAATATGATCAGTTATGTGACTGAAAGGAGAAATATTTTCCTCACCTGAAAAAACATAATTTGTTTGTTCAAATTACTAAAATGTTTACTTTTACCTGACGAAGGCAGTGCAAATTACAACGAATGCTTGACAGAGCGATACGAAGATATGACTCTTTGCATGTGTCTACGGCAGGGGTCACCAACCTTTTTGAAGCAGAGAGCTACTTCAAGGGTACAAAATAATACGAAGGGCTACTTGTTTGATACGGCAGTGAATTTATTTATTTATTTAATTATTTTTCTTGTGAAAGCTCATAAGCGTGTTCTATTTTTATTTTTATTTTTTTGGTCTCTGCTGGCGACCAGGTGCCCGCGGGCACCGTGTTGGCTACTCCTGCTCTACGGCATATGTGTGTGCTTTTAAAGGTCTAAAGGTCCTGGCAGGAGCAGCACTATACATGCATGTCACCATGAAGGATGCAGGTAAGATGGTAGAGAAGGCTAAGATGGAGTGATAATGGGAGTTAACAGGGGAAAAAGATGTCAAAGCAAGAGAAGATGCTGAAAGAAAGGCTGATAAAATGTGGGAGAACAAATGAAGAAGAAAAGGCAGCAGGGGGCACCTTTGTGAGGTTGAGCCGATAGACGTCCTTGCAATGTAAAGATGGTTGACGGAAATATTTTTAAAAGCTCAAAGCTGACGATTGTTTGGGTGTTAGTGCTAATGGTCAGTGCTCCAGAAGCAGTGTGTTTTAAAGTACGAACACGTCTTCAGTTACTATGGCGACAGGGATATTACAGACTGACATTTAACCATTGCCTTTTCTGTGTCTTGAGTGGGTGGTTTACGCTTAAAAGTTCTGCCCGTATTGTACTCGAAGCAACTTTCCCCGGCTCACTCACTGTATGCTAATCTGTAAACTGATACGAAATGAAGCACAATGCAGTCATGCAAGATGCAGAGATGCATAATAAGATACAGCACATTGGAAAAAGAGGAATTTATGAATGAGAATCTCTCCTCTCATGTGCATTTCCGTTGCGATCAACGCTTATGGCAGAGTACGCCACGACCTTGCTGAGCTTGCTCGTTCTTGAATTATTTTCGCTTCATCACTTTCCAAAGGGACCATGTCAACGTTTGCAGCTTTTTAGTCTCAGATTTAACATTATACAGCTAAGCGTGGCTGTTCCCATGAACAAGTAGGTTCGGGCTATAAAGTTTGTAATGAGAAGGCCCCTCGGCTCATTTGAAATATACTGCATATTATAGGTTATAATACAAACAGACAAAATGCAAATTGTAAACTCAGTCTGAGCAGTGTGCCATTTGCCTTTATAAACACACAGGCCAGTTGTGCAATTGGCTTCAGTTATAATTAAGCTCTTTTTTTTTCTCCTTTTTTTTGTAGCTTAAAACATTTTAGCAAATCCAATATGATATATGGGAGCACAGCAACAGATGGATAAGGACATCCCAGTTTCCCCATATTTTCTTACATATTTAAAAGTTCAAACAGAAGTCACTCTTTAAATTATTTCGTTTTAAACAACTATTACTCGTTGCAGAGCTACCTATAGGATCAACATTGTCCTTACCTTCTGACCAATGAAAGGATTGTCTATCATGGACATTTCATGTGTTTTCACTGCTTTTCAAACTAATTTGAAAGAACTGGGATTTCTTTACAATTTTTCCGATGTTCTGACGGCTCATTTCCCCGGCCTCATTGTAAAGTGTGTCTAGTGATGTCATTTGTTTTCAAAATCTCAGCAATTAAGTTGCTGAGTAAGATGTTGTAACCGTAAGGGAATGATGGACATGACTATGGAAATAAGGCCCATCTTAGGAAAAAAAACACAGTTTATCATATTAACTAATACAATGAATGGCACTATTTACAATGCATGAGCATGAGAAGCCAGAAACATGAGATAATGAAGCTGCCTGGATGAGGTAAGAGGGGAAAGACTCCCAGCTTGTCTTCTGCTGCCGTTTCTCCTCACCCTCTTCCTGTTTGTCTTCCCCGCCTCCCTCACCTCCCTCCTACTCTTTGCACTGAGCTTCAGTTTTTTACAATCACTCATTGGGATGAGGGCCTGCGTGTGCTCGCGCCAGGCAGGCGTGCCTTGGTTCTGTTGTGTGCGTGGGAACCCATCTGTGCGTGAGCGTGATGTGTGAGCATGTCAGGGTGTAGCTGCGAGGGGGAGAGCGGAGCATGTTGCCGAGAGGGAGGGGAGGAGAAACGGGTGGAGGAAGGGAGAAACGGGTGGTGACTGTTTAACATGATCATTGAGCAGCCATATTCCCTTCCCCCAGTCTCAATCCATCCACTCCGCTTCTCCCATTTCCTCTTTATCTCGACCACTGCTGAGCTATCATGACTCCCTTTCCCGCTTGTGCGTTTTAAAGGTAATTAGGCTGATATGTGACCGCACTTTAAATGCCCAGGAAAAAAACAGAAGTGGATATGCTGCTGCTGTAATTGCATTCACTCTTAGGTGGCAGTGTTGAAACCTGCATCTCTTCCTCCTCCTCTTCACTGTCCCTCACTCCCTATTTTACATGCCTTCTCCTCCCTACACCTTTCTTAATCTTTTTTAATCACCCATCTGTCTTTGAAATTTGCTTTCTTCCATCCTACTCATCTGCTTGTCCTTCAACTCCCTCGCTCTCTCTGTCTGTCTCCTCCTCATCTCCCTCCTGCTGTAATGACTGAGAGGCTGGGAGACCAGCAGCAAGCAGAGGCAGCAGAAGCAGAAGCAGCAAGCAGAAGAGAAACACACAGTCACTCATAGTCACGCTCCGAGGAGCACTTGAGAGAGAGAGAGAGAGAGAGAGAGAGAGAGAGAGAGAAAATATGTGTGTGTGTGTGTGTG
Source organism: Myoxocephalus aenaeus (assembly GCA_038501785.1). Taxonomy (NCBI): domain Eukaryota; kingdom Metazoa; phylum Chordata; class Actinopteri; order Perciformes; family Cottidae; genus Myoxocephalus; species Myoxocephalus aenaeus. The sequence goes on along the minus strand of JBAMJR010000001.1, from coordinate 3,130,581 downwards.
TGTGTGTGTGTGTGTGTGTGTGTGTGTGTGTGTGTGTGTGTGTGTGTGTGTGTGTGTGTGTGTGTGTGTGTGAGAGAGAGAGAGTTTCACGCAGGAGTATGACTGATCTCCCAGGGGGCCAAGGTTGTTTCGAGGGTCACTGAGGAAGTCGCCATGGGAACACAAGTCCTGTCTTTCATTGTTGTCGGCTCTCTAAACGCACAATATGTGTTTGGACCTGAATTCATGTTCTTAGAAGTGCACAACATGAATGAAGTCCCAGTTGTTATTCCCTACACCAGCTTTAACTATATAATATGATATGATATGCGACGATATGATATGGAGTGTTTAAAACGGCGATGCTACAACAAAGGCAACAAACTGGCCATGACTTCGAAAAATAACAGCACTGACATAGCCACATAATTCTTCGTAGCTCAGTGAACAGCCACACAGCAGAGCACTCCCTGGTATCAATCAGTAAATGTGCAACCTTCAGCCCTCTTTGCCCGCGGGAAATTAAAGGAAAGACCTACATTAAGCATCTAAGGTGTTGGGACACAACGAGCCTCCAGAGCCCTTCTCTAACTACACTGGAGGGATGAACACCATTCTGCCAAAATATATATCCTCCACTTGGTGTTTTGATGATGGCGGTGGAGAGCATTGAGATATGGTGACTGTGAAGTCTTTAGCAAATGGGTCCCATCATATCCATGCCTTCGTGCCCTGTGTGGAAGCATCTGCATTGTTGTTCTCCGCTCATTTATCCTGGTTTCTTCTTGACTTTGTCACACAGCTGTATGTAATGATAATAATTTGGGGATCTGGTAAGATTTGAATTCAAACCTTTCAGTGAATTCATTGCATTCAGAGAGATAAGCTAGAAACAGTCGCAATAAATGACGTGAGAATAATTTACTCCAAATCACGTCTTCTGATACATTTGCACAGTAGAGAATAATGCATATTATACCTCATTTGGTGGCTTAAGCGCACAATGGAGCCTGAGCTGGGGCTTAACTTTGCACTGAAACAGCACAGAGGAGTTTTGCTCCTCTAACAGGAAGGTATGTTGCTTGACTTTTGGAGTAAAACGAACAACAAATGAGGAGTATTTTAGGATATCCTAAGAACAAGAATATGTTAAATACGTTGTTAGGACTTTTTCAAAGAAGTTACTTTCCAATCCGGGCGTTGAGTAAAACACATCTCAGCAATTGATCCCCAGGAATCTGAAGGTCCATCCGTTTACAATAACACCTCATAACTATATTCACAATTATGCACTACAGAGGTCAGGAGTTATCATCAGGTGGGTTGTGCAAATTATTATTTTACCCCAACGTCCTGCTTCCCCAGTCTTCTACCCTCCAAATATGTAAGAAGCAACAATTTAATCTTCCGAGCGACTTGATGGTTCACATGTGAGCTGAACAGCGATTTCTTCATCCACCAAGTGTTTATTTGTGTTTCCAAAACACGCAGTAGGTGGTGGGTTGCATCCGGAAATATTGTTGTCCTTTCAACCACATTCAGTGGAATGTTTTCTCGTGTTGTATGGCCTTAATGCTGCTTGAGATGCATTTCCATCCTGCCTAAAAATATCTAGAGCGAACGGTTTGGATGTGACCATGGCTAACAGTTGGTGACAGTAGCTGTGGCTCACGAGCCATGCTGTTTTGTCAGCATGTGGCAAGCCAGGCGAGCCAGCGAGTCTGTCATACAAAGCTCTGAACCTCTCCCTTTATCCTTCATCCACTCCTTCTCATCTATCTCTGCGCCTATTTGTATACCTATAAGCTGTTGCATGTCCACTACTGTATCGCGGTTTAATTCAAGCTTCTAGAAACACACTCTGTATATCAATATTGGGTATATGGATGTGAATTATAAATGTTCTGGGTGAAATAATGTATTAAGAAAAGCCTGCTGTTAGACAAGTGTGGATCTGTCCATGGTGCTGAAACAAGAAACTCATGTAGCACTTTGCTTCTCAGCCTAAGTCTGTCTGTCTATCTGTCTTTCACTGTCTCAACAGTTAATCATATTTATTTTCTAACAAGTATAACAGCCAACTTCTCAATTGCATTCATGACTCAACAAGCAGATGTATCGTATACCGGTGTAAAAAAAAAACAGCAGAAGGGTGAATGAATGGACCAGAAGACAACACGTTATTTCTTAAAAGGGGAAGACTCTTACCTCCAGAGATAAGTGGAATTCACCGGGTCACATTTAGGGTAGTGGTGGCTCCTTGGAGCTCAGGTCCCGACCTCTGCTGGTTGTAGTTTGTGTCGACCTCAGTCACGGAATAATGAGACCAATAGCAAAAAAAAGCCCCAGTGTCAGCAAAGTAATCAGCAAAACACTGAAGTGCCAGCTATTGAAGTAGAGATGAGCTGACTTGAGTCCAAATAAACCAAGCTGGGCCTGATCCTCTTTAGTTGTTAATAAAAATAAAATAAAAAAGACGAAATATCATATGCGTCCTTTGCAAAATATTCGTATTCTTTGTTGCCAGACTACTTTTCCAGACACATTCTTGTTATTCGCATGCCAGACATTCTCTGTCCAATTCCAGACTCGCAGAAAGACAACTGAAAAAACACCCCAGAGACGAGAAAAACGCTCCGACAACAATATCTCTGGAAAGATGTGCCGGCCGCACGCAGTTCCATCCACCGCTTGTCTGGAGTTGTTTGAACAGCAGAGACTGGTTCACCAACGCTGCCCGCAAAATAAAACACTCCTACGCAAACATCATCATCAGCCTCAGCAGCGTGTGTGTTGGAGGAGGAGACGGGGAGATAGCAAATCTCGACATCTTCATTTCAACAACCGGTTTCCCACCGTCCGAAGGGGTCGAGGTCAGATATTTGCTGTAATGCTGCTCCGGGTTCCGCCACCAATGGACGCGCGACTTTTTTTTCTTCTTCTTCCGTTTCAATTATTTCTATCAATCTATTTCTCTATCTCCTCCCTCCCGCCAGCGCGTTTCTATCTTTGCGCCCCATGTTTGGCGAATAACAAAGCCGGCCAGTCGCTCTAGGGCTACAACGTGTCTGCAGTTTGCCGGCGGTAGAGAGAGAATACAGGCTACAGTATATTTCACGCACGGTTGTCGGATATTTGCAGATTTCCGCAGAGCGACGTCCGGCGCTGCGCGAGGACGAGACTCATGCGCTTTGCATTCAGAGGTGGCTCTTAGTGCCTGCGGAACCAGTGAGTGAACGCAGCCTGGAGTGTGCAGCCGGAGAGATGGCGCTTTAGTCACAGGCTCAGAGTGGCTGGAGGTGCTAGGAGAGACAGGAGACAGGGGGGGGGGGGGGGGGGGGGGAGGGGGGGGGGGGGGGGGGTGAGCTGCGTGCGTTTGGTGGGACTTAAAGGCATTGAGTGCGGCTGGGTGTTTAGTTTGGGGATGTGGCAAGACCTTTTCATCACATGGAAGAAGAAAAAGAAATAGAATACTGTGTCAAAAGGTCATCATCGCAAGTGCCATAGGGATGAAGTGTAGAGGAAGAGTCTGTCCTGAGTCAAACTCTGCAAATGTACAACCATGGGCCGTCACACACTGCAGCCAAAATCAGAGATCACTCTGTCCTCCTTGCTGCACTGGAGACCAGAAGCTGGTGCAGCATTTCGAGAAGATTCATTAAGCTCCCCACTTCCAGTTGCAGCAGTGAATCACCCCAAGGTATATGCATATGTGACAGCCAACTCTATAAAGATAATTAAAATATTGCACCTGTCCTCTGCCCAAGGTGGAAAAAAACAAATTGTCCCTGTGTCTGGCACAACGCGTTCATTAAATTCCATTAGCACAACCGACACAATTGTCCCTGGAAGGATACTTTTTCACTAGTTTATCTTCATCCATCTTTCTCATCTCTGGCTCTTCACTCATCGTCTACTCTTATTATCCAATCCACCCCTACAATGGATTGCCTATCCCATTCAGATCAGACGAGGGGGCAGTTTGAGGCAACGGTAAGAGTAGCAGTGTGAGTTTTTATTGCATTCATTATTCAAACTCACAGAAGTGGAGATTAGTGCACTTTGAGAGTGTGCTGCAATACAATATTCATATCAAGAGAGAATGAGATGGTTGGATTCGTCATGTTGATGTGAACTCTGCTTTTATCCATTCCTCTTTCTCCCTTTTACTCTCTCTTTCTGTGTGTGTGTGTGTGTGTGTGTGTGTGTGTGTGTGTGTGTGTGTGTGTGTGTGTGTGCTCACATGCAGGGTGAGCTGTGTCAGAGTGGCCAAGAGGCAGCTCATATTAGATAAGAGTCAACAGCTAATTTGAATTAATATTTTAATGTAGGTTTATTATCAATGAACAGCGATGCACAATAACATCAACCACTGCAACAAGCCGGTTTACCAAACACGAAAAGTGGGCATCTGCCTTGGGCCCCTGACCTCTAGGGGTCAAGAATGTCCCAGGCTAACTAAATCGACATGCACTGTTTTTGGTGTTTTGTAAACTTGTAAAGAATTTGCACCACTTAAAGTGAAACTATGCAACTATATGTTTCTTGTGTCATAGACAAGTTGAATTCATGAGCAATAAAACAGACTGTTGCTCAGTTCAAGAGATTCAGGTTGTATTGTACTTGGTCTTTATTATAAGAACTAACATTAGCTAATTATAGCTAACTTTGGAAAGATATGGCTGTGTAACTTGCTGACTTTATGACTCTACTTCTTGTGGTTCTGTTACACCACATTTTTAGCATTTTACATTAACCTGTAATGCCACACAATGGCTGCTGTTCAGCAAATGTTACATGAGCTTCATCTAAGGCATATTCTGTATTATTACCCAACAATGAGGCAGTGAACTCTATATTGGTCCTGTGTCCAGTTTGAATACTGTTTACTATAAAAGTCGCACGGCCCAAATTTCAAAATAAAGTTGTTTAGTTGAATTACTGCAAATATAATGAGTTATAACTCTTGAGCCTCCTTTCAATGCTTTTCGTGAAGCTTGTTTGAAACTTTATCAGAGAGTTGTTGAATCAACTCTCTGATTATTAAGGCTGTAGTTGTTTTTGTAAAAGGCGTTACTGTGATGTCATTAATAAGTAAAACGGATAATAAATTACATTCTATAAATTTATCAAAAAGAACTTACACTAAAATGTTACAGTAAAATGTAGCTATCTCTCTGATGCAGTTTCTGAGATGATGAACATGTTGCAGGACTATTAACTATTGCGTTGCATTACACATGTAATGTAATGCGATCAGACTCTAAATGCAATGCAAACAATCATGGATAAAAGAAAACAGAACTATGTTCATATGGATCAGTTGTTGCATAGACTCCTAATTATTTTGGCATCTTTTTGTGTTTTTGTGTTTGTCCGTGCATCAGCTTCTCCTCAACTCAAAGCAAAGCATGATGGGAAAGTTTGGGGAGCAATATGTGGATTGTTCTAGGCAGGATAATGTCAGATAGACCCCCAGGCTTTTTACACACACACAAACACACACACACACACACACACACACACACACACACACACACACACACACGCACACACACACACCAAAGACACACACACGATTACACAAAGGACCATCACATCATTCTCTCCCTAAATCTGTTCTTCCCCACCCATCCCCCATTCTATCCCCCTCTTTCTCCGTCGTTCCCTCCAGATCACAGCTGACTTTACGGCATTTATGTTTGCTGACACGTCAGTAGCGGTGGCAGAAAGATAAGTGTGCATATAAGAGAAATGAAATGGCAGGAAGACAGTTAGAGAGGGTGATCAGCAGTAGCAGAGAGCAGTGCAACTGAGGAGAGACAGACTGGTAAAAAGGTAGAAGTGCTGTGGTGTAAAAGATGGAACAAAACAGAATGACGGATAGAGAAAGAGAAGATTATTGAGCTTCAAGTGAAGGCCAGAGACACACATCTTGCCTAAGGGACTAACAGCCTTTATTACATTAACCAGTTGGTGCCTCTCTGTTCTGCTCTCTCTGCTTTCTGCTTAGATCCAATGGATTAAATGGTTTGACGTCATGTACACCCTAGCGCATTTGATGACGAGCTTTCTCTGGAATTCACGGGAACTTAACATTTATTGAATCAGCCCTTCATGGCATGAAAATAGATGTACAAATGAGTTTACATCTCCTGCAAACTGTCCATCCATCCATCCATCCATCCATCCCATACGTGTCCTGATCCCTATGATCCCTGAAAAGCAGAGCTTCACTGCCCCCTCTGGCTGAAAGCCTGTTTCACTCGGGTGTGGTCAGCATGCTCCTTTGCAGCCTCTGTAAACGCCCGACAGTGATGTCACTGGGGTACACCTGTACACCCCTGCAGCAAGGCGAGAAGATGAACCACTGTGGTCAGTTACTCTTGAAGGAATCATTAAACACGTTTTTGAGCTGTTAACCCATAACGTTCTGGGCTACAGGCTGTCTCCATGTCTCAAATAACTATCTTCCTTTAAACCTCTTCTTATTGAAAATGATATGCATTGATTGCTAAAATATTTGTGCTTGATGTCTTGTGACTTTCTCTCCAACTAAAGACTTCACCAATTGACAGAAACCCTTTAAAGGTGCTCAATATTGAAATCAGAGCATATTTATTGTAAGCCTCCACTCGGCTCTCAACATGGCGGCGGCTGAGCCGGCGGCTCACAGCTAAACTGCCCGGGTATGTAGACAAAGCACAGGGAAGCTCAGATTACAACACACACAGAGGGAGAGCGACTTTATTTTTTCTGGTGTGGTAGGCATTACTCCACTGTATCTTTACATAGCAAATAATTGTTGGCTACTACATTAATGCTCTGAATCCGGTTTATAGAGCATTTAAGGGGAGTGGAAAAAACGTATCAGTGAACAATTAGAATAGGTCTTTTTCACTGCTTTTGACTTGTCATAGTAGGAAAAGCACAGGTGTTACTAATACCATTACCAACAGCTGTTTGATTCAAGGGTCCCAGTGAGTCATGAGAGTGTGACATTTAGGCAACATGCACAACACCATGGATCCTGAAACTGAAGCAACTAAAAGGAAAACAGCCACCATCATTGATTTTATTTTGTGCCATGTCGAAATATCCTGCGTGTGAAGAGGGGCTTTTAAAAGCTGCAGGGTGTTGGATTGCTGCCCCTGTGACATTGGTTTCGTGCTACCATACAAATAAACTGTTATGTAATCAGACTGCATATGCATATTACCAATACACCCTTTCGTAACTCTTAATGTTGGTTTGAATTCTCTTTTAAAAAATGTATGTGTTTTTATATGTGTTGTTTATTTTACATTACTTTATAAAAATGCTTTATACTTTATTCAGATTTGCTACGGTTCTTGTTGTCTTTGTTGACGGTGTGTGGTTTTGCTCTACATCCTCATTTTCTGCAATGTCAAGCTTCCATTTTGTGCTGAAGTGATTCTCAAATGTGTGTGTAAGGCGACAGGCCAAAGAGGACAAGCACACACTTTTCTACAGGGGCTTTACTAACCTTTTAAACCAAGCCCGAATGTGTCCCTCTTGCGTTCGAAACCCATAATTGACACTTTGATTAGGTCTTCTGCCGCCTGAGGCGGCGGCTTAAGGAAAGGGCCTCATGCATCAATGCCTTGTTTTCACCTCCACAAGTGCCTGCTGCCCCCTGAATCCTCTTTGAATCAAAATACCCAACAAGCAAGGTGAAAGTTATAGTGTTTGGAATACTTTTTGTCAGGAAATGTAGAAGAAAATATATGATACATGCTCACAAAAGCAAAAAAAAAAGACAGAGATAGAGCGAGCAATAAAGTTTAGTTAGTGTAGGCAGATTGTCGTTGATAATGTCCATGGTTGAATTAGGATCAATTAGGGGCGGGCAGATGTGCAGAATCATGGTTGACCCCAGGGCTTAAAGGATACAATCCAATTTTCCTCAACAAATGTAATACCATTAGAGTGGATAAAAAGAGACAACTCACAAAGGAGGAGTCTCTTAAAAAGCAGGGAGGGGGATGAGACAGAGAGAGACAGCAGTTGCTCAGAAAAAGAGACAATACCCACAAGTGCTTGAAAACAGAGAAACCTAAAGACTGCAACGATTAATGGAACTCAAACGAAAGTCAAACCTTTCAGAAAACAAGAGCCCGGGGTGGATAGAAAATGTGAGAAGAAAAGAATAACCAACCTCACCTGACCACTGCGAGGGAGATACTGAGTCTACTGCGGCCAGAAAGGAGAGCAGAGCTGACAAGACAAAACCAAACCAGTGAGTATTTGAGAGTTTAAACTATTCTAGAACTACGGCACTGCAACTACAGCGCTGAAGTTTTTTTTTTAAACTCTGGCTGAAGAGACTGAAAGGCAAAACAGAAGTGAAAAAAAAATTGCGACCACACTGATTGAGATCCATCACTTAGGCTATGAGAATCTGCAATAAGGACCTCCGCCTCCAGGACATCACCATCATGTACTTCACAGCCCTGGCTGCTCTTATGGTCATCCTGGTGGCTTCATATCAGGCGCCCACCAATGCTATCGAAGTGTCCGGCCTTAAATCGAAGCCCCCCAGCCCTCTCCCACCTCTCCCCATGCCCTTCCGTGTGCCCCTCGACCCACGAGGGGATCTCCAGCTGGCCTGGAACATCAGCTACGCCGACCAGGAGGTCTACATGGAGCTGAGGGTGGCAGACATCAAACACGGCGTGGTCCTGGGGATGTCCGACCGCGGGGAGCTGACCAACGCTGACCTGGTAGTGCTCTGGGACTCTGGAGCTAATAGCTACTTTGGGGTAAGCAGGAATGTGTGTTATCTGTATGCACTAGATTATTGAATTTAGAAGAATTTGGAGAGTTAAAACTCAGATTGACACAAATCTTGCCTCTAAAAAGGTGTGGATATCATGCAGTTTTCTACACAAAGTGTAAAATCAATTCATTTTACTTTCCTGCTCACTCACTTATCAAATTCACAAATGCAGGGGGATTACATGAAAGTCCTTAAGGAACGGATGGTTCCTTCATCTGTCTGTGGTCCCCGAGGCGTGAGATTGGTGTTTTTGCACGAGGAGCCGGCGGACGGTTTGCTTCATGATCACATAGTCACAAAGGATGTTATCGGCCCCTGCTAATGGGAAAGCACTCAAACTGCACTAATAGCTGAAGTTCTTTGGGGAATCATTAGCGATTATTAGCATATCAAAATTGAATCCTGTGATAATTAAGATGTGTAGAATGTCTCTTTTTCATTTAGCCACACACAGGGCTTTAAAAAATATAAGATTTTTTACCCCTGAAATATTTTTTGCGAGAAATCAATCCAGGGTGGATACTAATTGCAGCTAAAAATGATCCAGTATCAGTTTCTTCCTTCAAAAAATCTGATCTGCTTTACTTGATCAGTGTTGTTTTATTGACATAAGAATTGAGACAATAACATCTAATTAGTTTTTGAATGCATGATGCACGTTCAGAAACCAGCTCTTGGTGTATTTATAATTCACATAACTATAACCTTTTACTGTTACACACTCTTGCACTCTTGCATTTTAAAATTTCTGTTTTTAAATGATGTATTCTATTGCACTGTGTATATTGTTATGCACCATTCACCTAGCCAAACCCCTTGTATGTTTAACGTACAATAAACAGTTCTGATTATGATTATGATTATGGCAAAAGCGATCCACAAATAAGGGTTTGTGGTTTCACCACAATGACAGAGGCTTGTCATTGCAGAAAGAAAGGCAGAGTTAATTTCAGGTCATAAGCGAAGTGCATCGACAGCTTTTTAAGTCCAACTTGTTCTTCTTTAACGACCGCTAAAACATTACATATCACTTACTTTCATTTATGACAGTAGAGAACGTTAATCAACAAAATAAATCTAAATTGACATTAACTGCGATACGAACTGAGAAAGTGTCTAATGTAAACCAATTAATGGATCAAACATGTATAAAGGGGTGACACCAAGTCCCAGTTTTGATGGCTGCAGATTTATCCTGCTTTTGTACTTTATTGAGACCATCTATTAACACCTTTTATAATGTTTAACATTAATCTTCCAAAGCTAATATTACTTGTTTTGGAGAATGACATATTTGCTTCTCCTCCGACTGTCATCATGGTAATAGTTAATGGACTGCTGCAGAATGTATTACTATATCTGGTAATGCTGATCGCTATCGATGGAATACAAATAAGCGTTTTATTTTATTTAAAACAAAGGATGGCCAGAAAACTCCATTAAAATGTAAAGTTGTATCGACTTATTCAGCAGAGATCAAAACACACACAAAAATACATCTCTGCTGTGAATCTCTATGGTGATTAGATCTGAGGCCAGAGGGAGCATGCAGGACTTCAGAGGACACTTTCTATTGAGTGGAGCACATCAGAGTTTCAGGAAGGATGGGGGGACATATACTTGTGTCTAATAAATCCAGTCCATCCTTTTATGATAGCACATTAATTCCATATGTTGCTATTACTAGAATTGTCACGGGTTGGGTTTTTTCTGTGTTTTATTCTGAAGTCCTGTCTCGTGTGTCCTGTTCCCCTTCCGGTCTGTTGATTGTCTGATTGTTTCCTCCTGTGTCTAATCACCCACACCTTCCCCTTGTACTTAAGCCCTGTGTGTCTTCTGTTCCCTTGTCTGGTCGTACTGTGTGATACTTTGTGTGTGCCCCTGTTCCTGCTTTTTGTTCTGTTTGGTGTTTTTGGAGAGTCCTGTTTTGTTTCCTGCCTGTTCTGCAAGGAATAAAGCTACGTTATTTTTCCCGCATCTGCATTTGGGTCCTCTCTCCGAGTCTCCCGTGACAAGAATAGCGCTGAACTAGACATCCGGTAGGATAGTGAACTACCTTTGAGGTCGATGCTCTACAATATGATAATCACAGTATTCTTTTTGATTTGGATACATGGTTTAGTTTTAGTTTGATGCTTTTTGGTGCTTTATAATAATTGTTATGTAAATAAATGTTAAGTATTTAAATAATACAAACAAAAACTCTGCACTGTAGAATTGGAAATAATGCATGGCATATATTTACATGAACAATATCTTTGACTCGTGCATTCATCTAATGTTGTCCTTCTCACAAAGCCAGGCTCATTTTAGATATGCTTTAGTTCAGAGACTTCTAAAATCCCTTTTTAAGTCGATGTCAAATGGAGATTTTAATTTTAAGAATGAGTCTCAACATCATACCAGAAATATGAAGACAGTAGACTTTACTTGTCTTGTCTTGATGCACATGTATAGGTATATCCTGTATGTTTAGTGATATACGGAGGTATTTAGTACCACGGTGCAGAACAAGGCGTTATAAAAACAGCCTTGTTCCAGCAGCCATCACGCAGGTGAATACATTATAATTATAACAGCACTGATCTGGAGCTTTGAGTACTTTTATCATGTTTGTCTGGTTGTCTGTGTTTGTTGTAATGTATGTCAAGATGGATGCCTCGTTTTCTACTGTTTTCTACATTTTTTTTTTTTACTGCAAACCAAGTCTACCTAAGGGTACTAATAAAGTAACCAAACCAATCAATTAGTTGACAAAGAACATGACACTTTCTAGGACTCTCAATTTGGTCCCCATCAGGACCTAAATAAGGATAAGGATAGGTTTTAAGTCTTTCTGCAAACAATACTCACATGCCCATATGTACACTTGAAGCTGTTATAAGCAAAGGTATTTGCGCCTTCTCTCCACACTGTCCATGAAGAAAAACCCCTTCATAATGCAAGTGATAGGGATCCTCATTCTGTGTAAAACTGCATTCTTAAGTTCAGCTGACGTCAAAATGAGGCTTCAGCAGTCTGAGTTTGACAAATCGAGAGAGTATCTTTCAAAGTTACGGACATTTTAGAACATCATTTCCTCTTTGTGTTACTGGCCTTCCACCAAAGCTCAGCAAGCAAGCAATGTCTACGGAATAAAAAAACAGTAGATTTTGTCCGCTGTACTTTTTACATATTTAGGATGTGATATGTGTCTGAATATTCCATCATGGTGAAACATGAGAATGCAAGGTGTGAAAGCCCACACAACGCACTGTGATCCCGAAGGCCATTGGATAGGATGTAATTATCTAGATAATGTATCTAGATCACATGTTAATACCAGTTGTAAACCAGGATCTCGTCAAGGCCAGTATACCAGGAGGGATTATCAGAGTGACCAAACCTGTACACATGGGAATGTGAGTAGTGTTATAAGACAGACTTTCCTTTACCTTTATCCTTTTATTCTTAAGGAATCCAACTTACATTTAGGGAGACATGAAGGTCCATCAGAAAAAGCCAAACTACACCAAAAGCAGAACTAACTGCCCTCTCCAATCTTGACCTGAACATAACTATAAACAAAACACCAACTTTATACATAACAGTTTCAAGGCTTTCAAGATATGATTCCGTCTGTCCGTCATCTGCATGTCGTACCTATTCTGTAAACACAAAACACACACTGTATGGCCACATTTTTCCTCAGATTTATATATAATGTATTCATTTTCAAAATCGTTGTCTTTAAAACCTTGTGCAGTTTGTGTGGAACAGTTACATAAGAGGGGGCCGAGAGGGAGACAGAAATACAGCGATCTTAGGTGCTATTCTGGACAGATATGAATGTGAGAAACATAACAGAAGCAGATAGACTGAGCTGTTGCAAAGCCTCCTGGCAGAGACGTGTATCCTGTCCACCGGGTTGGGAAGGTTTCTCAACACAAACCGCTTCTGTTTCACTGATTTCTTTGAAACAATTGTTTGGGCTGGAGTTAACCTTACAATTAACAAACAATAGCACTTTTCCTCTAGTTGATGACATTGATTTGGTTAAGTTTATTCAAAACTTTATTTTGTGTCTTAAGACTTTTCTCCGTAAAAAATGTTCAGCTAAATTCCACCAGTGGTTATTTTCCTGCAATATAATTGTAGCTGCCCTTTTTCTTTAGTATACTCTGCCAACGGGTTTGCATGGACATAACACTCCCCTGTAATGGGTGAAATGGGCCCAATTACACCCTCTCCTCCTCTGATAAAATGGAAAAGATCTCAAAACCTCAGTTTAGAAAGGTTATGCATGGTCTAGTCTAAATGTTATTTGCCCATTTCAACATCCTCTTAAATAAGTCGTTGTTTCTCTCTGGTGGTTATGGAATCTACGGGTTTGATTTGTCAAATGAATGATGTGTGTCTTCTCCTTCAGGATGCGTGGAGCGACAATGAGGGTCACGTTTCTTTGGACAGCCAACAAGACTACGAGTTGATGGAAGCCAAACACACGACTGACGGATTCTACCTGCTTTTCAAGAGGCCGTTCAGTACCTGTGATCCCAGGGACTACCTCATAGAGGTGTGTCACGTCTTTCTTTCCACACTGCGAGTTTGTCTCTGCACGTCAGGGACGATGTGTCGAATGTGCACTTATTAGAGAAACTGTGGTTATGTCTCCGTCTCTCTTTTACATCCACTTTTTTTTTTTGCTGAATCTTGAGTTTGCATATGTTAAAAAAAGATTTCCCCTCCAAAAAATGACTGTTACTTATGTTGGATGGCCGAAATGGTCTGCCAATCCTGAACCGAATGAACTTGACATGTCAACAGGTGGCGAGAAGATAACATGTCAGGAAGGTGGGGAAGATGGCATTTGAGTGCACAATGTGTGTAACATAACGACAGAGTGTACGTGTTAGTTTGTGAATGTGTACATGTGTGTGTGTGGGAGGGAGGGTGTGTGTCTGCGGTTTGTGATATTTCCGCTGCTGTCTTTCGTGTTAAAAAAAACCAATGAGAGCGAATATCACGGAGAGCTCATGGTTTCTGGTGTGGACACAAATTCCTCAGAGTTGGGCTGATCAGCACAATTTCCACTGAAACATTCATTAAAATGATTATGTTTCCATGGTGCCGCATCAGACCTTTAAGTGGCAGACACAAAAACCATTGGTCATCACCATGACAACCTGATGAAAAGTTCTCCATTTGCCATTCGAGATTATTCATTTGAAAAACACAACTGTTTTTTATGCTCCGTTTTGCAGCCATCAAACATGCTTTCTTTCCTGATTATTTTGTGATTGCTCAGGAGGGAACCGTGCACATCTTCTATGGATTGCTGGACGAACCGATCGCCTCCCTGGATCAGCTGAACCTGTCCCGGATCCACACAGGAGTGCAGAGAGTGCTGATGCTGCGGCCCGACACGCCGTCACCCACCCTGCCTGCAGACGTGCAGACGCTGGACGTTGTGGCGCCAAACGTCGTCATCCCAAGTCAAGAGACCACCTACTGGTGCTTCATACAGGCGCTGCCTGAAAACATGCCAAAGAACCACATTGTTATGGTAGCTGATACATGCCTCTACAAATGGAAACACTGAACATTTTAGAGTTTTACACAGTAAAGTGGGTGTTTTGGATGGAGACTGTGCACAGACTTTTATTATTGCTCCTTGTTTACCGGCTTGGCCTAACAAAACAATAGGGGCGGTGTTATGGTTAGAAACTGTATAAACACAACAGACATTACATTATAGATTTCTTTCAGTCTTATGAAGAGATCCAGTTTAAAAACAGAAAAGTATTATAAGATATGGAAGCAATTGCACAGTATGTTAAAAAATATTGTCTGAGGTAGCGGTATTGAAGACCACGTTTCTCACTTTTCCCCATCTCTCTGTTCCTGTCAGTATGAGTCAGTGGTAACTCCAGGTAACGAGGCCATCGTGCATCACATGGAAGTGTTTGAATGTTCTCCAGAAATCCGCGACGTTCCAGAGTACAGCGGCTCCTGTGATGACAAGATGAAGCCGGGCAAGCTCAACTTCTGCCGCCATGTGCTCGCTGCATGGGCTATGGGTGCTGAGGTATGATGGGAAACAGACCCCCCCCTCCCCCCCAACACACACACACACACACACACACACACACACACACACACACACACACACACACACACACACACACACACACACACACACACATCTCCTTACTTCTGTCCTTAAGGGCACCTTCCACTGACTAAAACAAAAACACAAAGGAAGAAAGTGCTACAAACATATTCTCACCACTTACCTGAATATCATTCTTATGATGCAAATAAAGCCAAGTCCTAACTCTGAAGATGCAACAACCAACCCACACAAACATCGCTAGAAAAAGCAGAATAAACACATCCAAAAGTTTTAAATACACAGAGTAGGTGTCTAATTGAAAAAGAGTTGGAATGAATCATGATTTTGGGCCTGTCCTCGTATCCATTATGAGAGATAAACAAAAACTCCTACGCAAGTAATATCCAAGCCTAGAACAGCAAGCAGAAAACCTTGTAAAGATGATCCCACACGCAGCACAAGTCTATTAAGAGCTCGGAGACAGTCTGTATGTGGGAAGTACACTAACATGCAAATATTCACAAACTGCTTGACATGCACACTCAACACGAACTCGAATGAAAGCCACAAATGTCTGAACATTGGTAGTTTAGAGAGTCACGAGGCAGACAAGGTTTCCTCGTGGCTGAAATTTAGCAAGTTGACTACCTGATTAGTCAGCAGGACATTAACGACCACTGAGGACAATGAGCTCATGTCCATGCTGCTTTTTCA
The DNA here is from genome assembly GCA_038501785.1 of Myoxocephalus aenaeus. NCBI lineage: Eukaryota > Metazoa > Chordata > Actinopteri > Perciformes > Cottidae > Myoxocephalus > Myoxocephalus aenaeus. The sequence continues at coordinate 3,114,994 of JBAMJR010000001.1, read as the reverse complement.
CATGGCGAATGTTTTACAGGCTGATCTCTTTATTTGTAGACACAGCAATATATCTACGGTTGAACTACTTTATATTAACAATGGATAAAACGACTACTTGTAATGTGAAACAGGTTATTCTTAGTGTCAAAACGCATCACCCACAACCTCCCCCCTCATCAGGCCCGGGGTGGGTAATCGGGAGAATCGGGAGAGTTCCCGGTGGGCCGCTTCACTTCTGGGCCGGTCGAGAATTTTATTTGTTGACATTTGTCACGTTAGTCCATCTTTTCTTAAAGTGGGCTACACACGTTCCGCATTCTGACACCGCTGCCTCTGCATGGGTTGTACCATGCGAGGAAGTTCACCCCTCCCAAATAGAGTTGGTTCGGTCCATTATGGAACCAACCAACTCTATTTGGGAGGGGAGAACTTCCTCGCATGGTACAACCGGTGTACCATGCAAGGAAGTTCTCCCCTCCCAAATAGAGTTGGTTCGGTCCATAGCCTGTCTTTTCCAAAAAGTTTTCTCAGATAGGCTACGATAGCTGGGCCGGCCCGACCGCAACGATACGCGTCAGGGAGGATGGACGGGAGGAAGAGGGCAGGAGGGGCTGAAAAAGCCAGGTTGAAAAAAAGAAAGGCGTTGGAGGAGGATGCTGCCAAATGTGCCAAGTTTACCGATTTATTTTCAAGAGGACAAACACAAGTGGCAACTGGTAAAGAGAGACAAAGGCCTAATGATTAGCAACGTCACTATTCGGCTAACGTTGTAGCCTTGATTCATATCGTTGTAGCGTTGTCAACCTATTCCCAAGCAAAATATTAAATTGAATTAAAATATTAGCCTTTTTATATCACCCAAAATATGGCCATCCATAGACTTTGCAAATATTATGCAAATATTGATATATAATATTGATATTGAAGTATGCAGTAATATGTTCTTTGTAGCTTCGGAGCAGCAGATAAGACAGTCTCCTGCTGAAAATGATGAGCCCGACATTTGCAATGAGGAGGCCATGACTACAGGGACAGGTAGAGATGATAACAGAGGAAACAATATGAAGTTATATATTGTAAGAAAGAGCAGTATATGACAGTACTTGATGAACCAATATGCATTGTTTGCTCAGAAGTAGGTGTAGTAAAGGAGTAAATCACCACTATATAATACTCATGCAGAAAAATGCGTTGGCATGCTAAAGAAAAACTTCGAGGCGTTCATGTTAATGTGCACAGAGAAGGAAATCCTATAAGCAACGACACAGTTATAGATACAGTGTCTGAAACCAGTGCACTGCTTAGGCGGTTACTGATGCTGTAGATGCTGTTGGTGCTATTCACAAGGTAACTGTATACTGTACTGTGAGTTGAACTGTAAACATTAGTTCAATATGCCTCTTTGTTGAAGAGTGGGATACGTTTCAAATGTGGAATAGTGGAATATTTTTTATTAAAATCTCATCTTTAGTGGATTATTATTGTTGTATTTAACCTTTACATTATTTGTTGGACCATGGTATTAATAAAAAAAAAACTACAGGATAGTAAGAGCTGAACTGTTGCTTCATTTATCCAATTTCCACTACCATGGAAAAAGTGGGCCGGTCTTGAGCCTGAAATTCCCGGGCTGAAAAGTGGCCCCACTCCAGCCCTGCCCCTCATCAATGTCGTTTCACAGCTGGCAAAAAGCCAGACTGTACAGTACAGCAGTGGTGGAGACCAAACCAAAGCCAAAAGGAGAGTGAATAGTGGACTTGCAGTCACCAGCTGGCCAGAAACATGACTCCAAATGAATGCCAATGTTAGTCTGTGTGTGCTGTAGGCAACTGCTAACATTGTTATAAGGTAATATGTCAATGCTGAGTTACGCTTATTCACCTTCCTCCAAGTGTCCAAAGCAATCAGCTTGCTCATTAACCAGTTAAAAGGTGGCAAAACAAAAGATGTCGGGATAGGAGAAACGCGTCTGTTTCTTCAGCCTGCTAGTCAGCCAGCCATCTATCAGGCATTAAATCACCCCGCTTACGTTCCAACGGCTACCAACCAGCCGGCTGACCAAGCAAGCAGCCTGCTGGTCACATAAAGCAAAGAGGACAGGGAGCGCTGAGCATGTCACCATATTTCTCTGCTCCGCTCCCCACAGTATCACGGCCAGCCCGGTCCCTCTCTGATTGGATTATCTGCCAGCCAAACAAAAACAAGCAGAATGCCTTCTGTGAGCTGTGAGCTGTGAAGACAAGATTAGGTGGGAAATATTCAGGCCTCTTTCATCACCTCTTAATAGTGTTGTTCATTCTCCCCGGCACCGCATCAGAAGGGAAACGTGGCCTTGCAAAAACACAAAACAAGAAACAAAGAGGAAGTTTGAAAGAGGTGGGAAACAATAATATACGACAATGTCAGAATGCGGAGAAAGAAGAAAGCACGAGAGAAAATGAGGTGCGTGTGTGTAGTGGCGACTGAGAGTCTCTATGGATTTTACTGTTATGACATTAAACAAGATTAAATGAAACAATTCTCCCCTCCATTACAAACGGTGTCTATCAGCAGAAGTGGCTGAAGGTGGTCTGAAATAGGTCAAGAGTCTGACGATGAAGCAAAGAAGATGAGAAATAAAATATAGCTCACAAGTCCAACCAGCATCTCAGAGGTCGCATCCATATGAGAATACAATCGTTCTCTGCAAATAAATAATCAATAAACATTGTTTAAGCCAGCTCACAGCACCCCAAACAACGTTCTCAACAAGGAACATAGATGATTCAAAGGCGAAACTGATTTTGTGTAAATTAAGTTTTTTCTATCATAATCACTTTAAAATCTCTTCCCGTCTTACAATCTGTCCCTGTTACAATTTTAGAATCTGTGGGTGGTTGTTTGTAAGTGGGCTTGGCGTTATTTTTAGCAGTCATCACCAACCATTTAAGAGAACCACACTAGTAGAGCTATAGAGGCATATATTATCTCTGCAGGGCGCAAGAAGATGAATAAGACTGACAATTGTGATTCTTTGTGTGTACCACTTTGACCGGGATCACTATAATTTACTTTTAAGACATGGGAGGGTGAATTGAAAACGGTCTCATCTGGTAGTTTGAGGAACACCTGTCGAGACTCCAGAGAGGGACGATACAGTATATGTGTTTCAACACTTATTTGGCACATGTTTCACATAAATATACATCTGGTTTACTTCTTTTTGTCATCCTATAACAACGTCTGCCTCCGAAAAGGATTAAGCAAAGATGCTGGTTTCAGCTCCATCCTTGATTTAGTTTTTTGGGGGGAGGGGAGGCATAAGTACATTTAAGACCCAGCCTGTGAAATAGTTTGGTTCATCCAATCTCCTCTAATATAACGCCTAACAGAATATAAAACAATCTACAAGTTGTTGTAAAGATATAAGGAATAAAGGATATACACCTGTATTTTGACTTTTGCACATGAGGAACACACATCTTTCAACTCAACAGCTATCAATCATCTGTACTGCAGGTGAAGAAGAGTCTTTCTATGACTTCAAAGCAGCTGTGTGTACATGAGAGGAATAATTAATGTGTGTGTGTGTGTGTGTGTGTGTGTGTGTGTGTGTGTGTGTGTGTGTGTGTGTGTGTGTGTGTGTTTGCAGGCTTTTTACTATCCTCCTGATGCAGGGATGCCTATGGGTGGATCAAGTTCCTCAAGGTTCCTCCGTCTGGAGGTCCATTACCACAACCCTCTCCTTATATCTGGTACACACACATACTTTTGTCTTGTTTCTTTTATATATATATATATATATATATATATATATATATATATATATATATATATATATATATATATGATTGTAGTTCATTACTACTGTACTTTGGCATGACCTTTTCCTCTAGGACACTCAGCCTGTACATTTTGGCAGGGGGACAGACAATGGAAATCAGCGGCTGTAATTGGGTGCATTCAAATTTTAATTTGAAGTGTCCCTCTCGAACAAATAAAAAAAAGAAAGAAGAAAAGACACACTTGAACTTGAGCACATGCTGTAACACATGCCCACAGCGGCAGGATTCTCTCTACCTCTCCCGATGAGTGCTGGGCTTATTTTGAACAGAGCGATTAATTTAAAATGTTCAGATATACCTTTTGATCTGGCGGGTATAAGTCGCCACAGACTTTGCCTTTGTTATCCTGAGCTGACCTTACAATACGCATAAATCCTACAGAACTATCTCATTCTAATCCTCTTGACTTCTATCTTGCTTTAGTTTTTTTTCTGTTACGATTGTGTGCATGTTATTGTAATATGATCGACAGGTAAACTAGTTGTTTGTTGCATATTTGAATCTTCCATGGTATTCTTCACGCAGGCCGTCGGGACTCATCGGGGATACGGTTACATTACACCCAGAGTCTGAGGCGGTACGATGCAGGGATCATGGAGCTGGGTCTCGTTTATACTCCCATCATGGCTATCCCACCCAAACAACACACCTTCAACCTTAATGGATATTGCACCTCCAGGTGTACCCAGACTGTATGTATAAAAGAAAGAATGCTGGGCACATATTCCAGCTGGGCTGCCACATATTAATTCAGGTGTTGGTCCCTAAAGCACAACAATCTTGGTTGGAGCTTGACCTTAAAATGTCTGTTTCTTTGTCCATCTGTTTGTCTATCCAGGCTTTTCCTCCAGGAGGAATCCATGTATTTGCGTCCCAGCTGCACACCCACCTGGCGGGGCGCGGGGTGAGGACAGTTTTGGTGAGGGGAGGCAAAGAGCTGGAGGTGGTACAGGAGGACCAGCACTTCAGTACACACTACCAGGTGAGTTTACCCGGAGGAACTCGGAGCAGAGATCTACCTTTGTGAGTTTATACTTTATTAGATTGGATCAAAGTGAGCTTTACTTCATATCACACTGAGCCGTGTGCCAGCGGGACGAGGATTATCCTCTGCTTCTACTTCCACCTTTTCAAATAAAAAGTTGCCACCTCATTACAATAAAGGCTTAGAATGTGTCGGTAATTTCGGAGCAGGTGACCATATAGGTTTTAGAACAAGCTAAAAAGAACAAGCAAATGATTGATCGTACATTATGTAGGCAATTTTTTGTTAAGATCCTGCTGTTTTAAGGAATTAAGTATGAACATATTACAGTAGTAGTAGTTTTTAGTAGTTGTTACTCAAACAGGAGTAAATAGACAATACCGTGAGCTTTTATTGGAGCTCTTGTGCAATTTACTGAGATTCTGCAGAAAGTCACAATTATAGCAGGCCTCATAAGGCACAGCACACTATATTCTTCATCCACACGACAGCAGCATGAAATAATGAATAAAAGAAAAGAGCGACTCAACATCAGAACTGACAAACAACAACATTAACATTGTTGAGAGACAGCAGACAACATCTGTTGTGTTTTTTTTTAATGCTCAATATCCTGGGGCAGGTACACTCTCTCTCACACACACACACACACACACACACACACACACACACAGGGCAGAGAAGGACATCTGTCTGCTAGACCGCCTGATAAAATCTCCAGCTGCTGTTGATGTTAGTCTAATCTGAGTGTACCTGTGTGGTGGTGTTGTTTCAAATCATGCAGCCCCGTTATAGACATATGAAGACTTTATCAAACCATTTGCAGCAAAGCTAATAGAGAGACACACACACACACACACACACACACACACACACACACACACACACACACACACACACACACACACACACACTTAATAACTGTGAAAGCTGCCTCAAAGGAAATCATCAAAAGCAACATGCTGTGTAAATATATAAATAAATCTCAAAGTGCCCAATTATGCCCAAACTTAAGACGCTAGAGATGCATTGTAAAAATGTGTCCAGTGGTAACAAGGAATTGTATTATGCCTTTGCTGCAAAAACTAAAACAAAGCACTGATTTATTCAATCCACTCAGATCATTAGCATTATTCTAATCATATCACAGATTAAAGCCTAACTTCTAGGTTTGATCTTCAACAACAAGAATCCCCAAATTAAATGCTGGGTGGATTTTCATTTTAATCTCCTGTGTTTGATTTTGGTCATCTTTCTTACAGACCATCCGAGTTCTAAAGAAAATGGCAAATATTTTACCTGTAAGTATGAAGTTGATCCCTGGGCCTGTATTTGACAAAAGCATGCGACTGTTATATGTTTTAGTTTTCCATGGTGCAGATGTTACATTCAGACAATAATGGGAAATTACTATTCTGCGAGCTCAGCCAACTATGTCTGAATGGTAGTGCCCCAGATGTACTTTTTTTTCTTTCTCCCACTGCATTTAAAGTATTGAATTAGAATACCTCTCCGCTGTATAAGGTGCTTAACTGGAGTGGAAATAGGGACAGGCTGTGAAATCGGTGCTGTGATAGAAAGTTCTCAGGAGACAGAAGACAAAACCGCAGCAGCTGAGCTCCACACAGCAAAAAAAAAAAAAAAGTCCGCTGGCTCTCTTAAATTACAAATTTTCTGTCAGTAACCTTAAATTATCCTCAGTGGTGTTAAACATAGCATATGGTGAACTGCTGGTGTGTCTCTGCTTCATCCTGCAGGGTGATGTTCTCATAACAAAGTGTACTTATAACACAGAAGATAGGAGCAAGCCTACAGTGGTAAATGCACCTTGAACACTGCCAACAGCAACCTTGCATACTCTTGAGTATTGCCTTCTTTAATCTTTCTCCTCCCTCCATATTTCCTTCAATCTCGTAATCCTTCCATCTCTCCTCCCTAATACCTACATATATGCTCTTTGTACTATATATCTACACCTTCCTCCACCTCCATCCAAATCTCTTGTGTCCTCAGGGCGGTTTTGGCATCATGGAGGAAATGTGTGTTAACTACATTCACTACTACCCTCGAACTAAGCTGGAGCTCTGCAAGAGCCACGTTGACCCAGAATACCTGCAGAAATACTTTAACTTCATTAACAGGTAGCACACGCACAAACCATCTCTCTCTCTCTCTCGCTGAAATATTTTGCTTGTTTCTCCTTGTCCTTCATTCTGTTTTCATTTAGCATCGGCCCCTCCATCTCCCTGTGTGACTAAACAATTTTTTTTCAGCATTCACCCCTTCCCCCTCTGCCTTTCAGAGATGTGATTACTTCTTTTAATCTCGAAAAACCACATGCTTTGTCCTTCAAAGTGAAACTGCGTTCTCCTAATGCCAATTTTAACTGCTTTTGTTTTTTCCTCCAACCGATTCCTCCTTTCTCAGCCTCCTACTTTTATCGACTTTCTTTCAACCTCTCTTGCTCTTCCCTCCAGGTTCCACGGAAAGGACCAGTGTGTGTGTGGTGAGGTTGGTGTGACGGAGCAGTATTCTCAGCTACAGTGGGACACGTTCACTGAAGAAGTTCTGGACTCCCTTTATAATACTGCCCCCATCTCCATGCACTGCAACCAGTCGAGTGCACGCCTCTTTCCTGTAAGTCCCCAATCACACACCCACACACACACACACACACACACATACGAGAAACGACCAATTAAACCAGTTCAAAGCCAGACTAGCATCAGTTGGACAGATTAGTTTGGCCAGCTGAACGGACAGCTTGTTAACTTGTATTATAAACACACCCACACACGGTTTGTTCTGTTTGGATCAGAGCAAATCAATCAATTAAACAAAAAAAATTATAGACGCCTTGATCAAAAATAATTTTGCCAGAGAAAAAGATTTCTCCTTGATGTGCGACATCAGTTGTGCGAGTGCAAACCAGGGCAGATGCAGAGGAACAGACTCCAGTGCTCGGATGAAAACGTTGCACAATTTCGAGGTGTAGCGCAACATAAAGTAAGCGGGTTTGGAAAGCAGCTTGTAATTTAAAACATCAAGATGAGGCTCATGAAAGGACGCATGCTGCTTGATCTCTTCATACACAGATGCTGTCAAGAGTATTCATTTGAATTCATTTCATTAACTTCCACAACAAAAGTGGCATGTATTCCATTAATGGTGCCCCCACGGGAAGGCAGTTGAAAGACTTTGACAACTGCTTTCGAGATATTTTGGGTGAAGCCATCATGCGTTAAATAATCTCAAAGTAATTTAGCAGCCAAGGCTATAGTCAGGCTCTCAGTGTTGTAGCGTGGACTTCCATATAAGAGGGCAGCAGAATACTTGGCAAGGAATGACAAGCGACGCCTCAACTATAGACAGGAGCTCTTGCAAAAAATGGTAAGAGGCAAAAATGTGTTAAGTTCAAATACACTTGCAGCTGAAATCAACAACTGAGAGCCACAGCCTCTCAACCTCCTGCAGCAGACAAAGCATTCCAAGAATCCACAATAACATACAAAGCAATACATTTTAGATTTCTTAGTTATCTCTCATATGTTGAAATATGGCTATAGACACATACACAAGCACACCGACTTTAACAGTTGTACCCTTCCTTCCATCACTTGGCAGCGTCCAATCACCCACTGCTTGGAGGACATAATGATAACAATGACCACCTGTATTCACTTCCACTGAATGAGGCGATGAGCAATAATATCGCAAGCATAAAGTAATTGACAGATAAAGTGGCAAAACACTGAACTGAAATGGATAATTTCACACAAAAACACGGCTTCACTGGACCTTGTGAAAAGAGAGGGAAGCAGCCTTTTCACAGTCTTAAAGCCATGTGCCATAAAAAAAAATACACTCAAAACCAAAAAGAAATGGCATTGATTGTATTTTTCGACGACAAGTTCGATATATTGTTCAATAACAACTGTGCCGTTATCTAATAAAACCTGCAGTCTAATATCAAGGATACTGCCTGTTTTCTACCAAACAACCCATCAAACGTCACCAAGATCATAAATCTGTTTTCTCCAGGGAGAGTGGGATAAACAACCCGTACCGGTGGTTACCTCCATCCTTGAAAAACATCGCTACCCTTGTGAGGGAGGAGCACATCCCACCAGCCAACCCCTTACACCTGCCGTCTGAGCGGGGGAGGGGTTATCGGTGCAGGCTTCATCCCAACGAGAGGGTCCCTCATCTAGGGAAGTTAAAGAAGCTCCATGTGAGTTTATAGAATTTACCGCTGCTTTATCTCAGTGTTTGGGGATAGAAAACATCCTCTTTTGGGTTTTCTGACACCCGCTGTAATTATATGCTTATATCCAATGTCTATTGTTTTATCACTACACACAAACGAATGATAATCCTATTTATATGTCTTGTTTAAAAGCATGGGACGTGGACTTGGGAATTGGGATTGTCATGTATAACAAATAAAAGTGTGACTACGGAATTATTGCTTGAGACAAACGCGTTAACTTCTGCCGCGTCATTTAACAGTACATTATATTATTTTACTACTTTCACATAAAATAAAGAAATAAAATGACTTGTATTTTCATTCAGCACTTTTACAGTTTAAAATTGTAATTTCCCCTTTCTTTTACTCTACATGCCCCCTGTGTGTCCTTGAATTATTATTGTGCATTAAATAATAAATGTCACAAAAAAGGTTGGCAGTTAAAAAGGAATTTATTATTATGCAAAATTGCTTTGGACAGATTAAATGAGTGTGGTTTAACATTACGTTTTCAATTTGAATGGTCATTTGTGTTATTTGAACTGGTCAAACAACTCTCTGAAGACGTTTCACATTTACTGCACCTGCTTCCCATAATCAGGACTTCTGCAATATTCACATCACACCGAGGAAGGAAGAGAAATTCTGTAAACTGAAAAATACCTGAACATATTGTGGAAGAGAACCAACAGTGATAGTGTTTTATTAGTCTGCTTCACATTTCCCAGAGACATCTTCGTATTAACCATTTCAATGATTAATGGCCTTCTGAGCTGAATCAATTAATCATTCCACATTAGCAAACATTTTGTGCTGAACGTGGAGCAACACAGCAAGTAGTATACTCTACTTCAACACACACTGTTTTGGGCTGCTGTTCACAGTGTGTGTGATGAACTTTGTTTTTTGTTTGGCCTAAACTTTGTTGGTGTAGAAATAATAATAATAATACTAATAAAAATCTTTCATCACCGTCATACCTGCATTTAAGACATGGATTAGCTATCACGGTGCTCAACTGCTGATTTCTCTTTTTTGGGGTTTAACACAAAGAAACCAGGACCTAGCTAGCAAACATGGACGCAGTTTTAGCTTGTTAGTTTGTATGTATATATAGACACACACATAGTGTATAAAGGCACCATAAATTATTCATGAGTAGACTCAGTAAATTATCAAATTAAGACCAGTCCCAAAGTACCTATATTATCAATGTATCTTTCATTAAACAAATACTAGAATACAGTCGTGCCACACTCACTTATCCACTTTCCTACGTTCATACTTTCAATTGAAAGCATGAGGATGCAAAGGCATTTTTTGATGTGTTGCTCAACACCTCCTAAAGTTGATCCTTCTGGGAGGGCGAACACATTCTCACTCCAAACTCCTTTTACTTACCGTTTTGCACAGGACACAAACACTGGTTTCCTGGATGAAAGTCTGATGTTTGCTTGACCCATTCACTGCCCTGACCAAGCGTCAGTATTTGACGAGTTGGGAGTCAGTTAGCAAAACTGTTGAGTTTGATTTAACAGCAATACAACACAAAATTAGAGCTCTTAAGAATGCCTGAATTTGTAGACACGTCTTATCAAATAAAAATGCAACAGCAGTTTTCCGCCGCAGAGCACAGCAACATGGGGCACGGATCAGAAATCAAGGGGGTTCCATCTGTAACAGCTGCTTTCTGATAACTCTTGTCTTTCCCCGCCATTCTTCTCCAGCAGTGTTTTGTCCCCGGCTGGTAGTCTGTGCCTCAGGGTGCTTTTTTTCCTCCCTTTCCCTCCAACTCTGATAAACACTGTCTGGCTAAGAACCAAACAAGCCGGTGAAACCCTGTTTCTAGTCATAATTATCAGGACAAACATCAGTCACTGTAATTTGACTCAAACGGCTACAAGGGCCAGTGTAAAGTTTGAGCATAGCTGTATTCCCTAACATGATTATCTATGGCATCATAAGATACATTGAAAATGAAATATTAAAGCACTGCATCATAATACAATATAGTGCACTATGAGGACATACTAACGATCACCTGCTACTAGCGTACAGCCCCATAAAAGAGTTGAATTTAAGGTATTTCTCTGTTACTGTTGTCTTCCTAAATTATTTACACATTCTGAATTAGCTTCATTTGACTGTTTGAAAGGAACAACTATTGTTCAGTTTTGTTTTTGTTTCTAAAACTAAAGATGTATCATGTGGTGTTAAGATCAATCCAGGAAACGTGCAGGCTTTTTCAAAGTTAGCTGGACCACAAATGCTTCTTTTCCAGTTTACCCAGGTGTACTGCTAAGTTGATTACTGGAGATAATTAAAGAATGAATTTGTCTTCATAGTAATGCTACTCACTAGAGAACACTCTCAAACCCATAGAGGGTTTAAAAATATGGGAACGAAACATTCATACCAGATTCAAATCAGCACCTTTTATATCTTGATTCAGATTTTAGACCATCTGTTCCATCTCTTCTCCTCCAGTTATATTAAAATACAGATCATCTCTAAACAAATTATCACATTTAAGATGCATAGCAGTGACGAGGAGTCCAGCATGTTAAGTGTAAAAGAGCTGCATCTGCATGTACAAAAAATATACCACAGTTACAAAACTTGCACCTCTCTCAGCCTCATTCAGTGACCAGAGTGTGTTTTTCCCTTCTGTTTTCACGTGCATGGTCCTTCTCAAGCATAGATGCCCTTGATGCGTTTATTCTCAGGGTCAAACGGCGATTTGAGGTGGGCCTTGGCCTTGTACATCACTCCCATCCTCTCCAGGGTAAACTCCCCGCTCCTTATGAAATCGGCACTCACCTGAAAAGAAGAAGGGAAAAGAAGAGGTAGATCAGAGGATGAAAAGGGGAGAGGGGAGGGGATTTACATTTTGGTAGATGAGGAGATGATGGAGGTTAAAACAGAGAGCGAGATGACCAATTAATCCACACTCTTTGTGAAAATAAGTGTTCCCAGCTGGCAGAGCACTCCAGAACGGACAATTTCACGGCGTTCGTATCTGACAGAAAAGAATGGCGCAGGAGTTATAAAACGCTGAAAGCAATCCATTGACTCATGAGTCAATGTCAGCTCCCTCGTAACCCAGAAGGCTCATTTTCACTGACTGACTCCCTCTTCCCTCCCTGCAGCTCTGCCACTGACCTGTCACTATTTTATTCACACACATACCCAGAGCTCCCTCTTTCCCCCTTTGGATTTTACTACTTCCACATTAAAGGAAGTAGTTTGAGGTGTCTCAGTTTGAATGGACAAATATTACACATGCTGGCTAGTTACAACATCAAACAACGAAAGGATCCATAATTTACATGCAATTGGCTGCATTCAGTGCTTCCTCAACATCCTCTTAATCTCAGATTCTTAAAAGCATCCCTGCCGCCGCTAAAACTGAATTATATTAAAATACAAAATTACACCATGTTTCTAAAGTGATTCCACAGTATATCTAAACCTAACTTATACAACACAATGAAATATCGGTGGTAGTTCCAAGGATAATGTAATTCACACTTCAGCACTGGCATCTTCACTAACTTTATGTCAACAGGTTGTGTATAATATAATTCAATATTACCATGAGGCTCAGCTCACAGCAGACAGCAGCCCTGCTTCAGATTGAGCCAGATACATTTAAAATCCCTCTTGTAATCAAACCCTGCCCATATAATACATTTCAATAGGAAATACATAAGTTGAAGATGCTCTAACTGCTGTTTCACTGGGACTTGAATGAGCTGACTTAATTTACTAGCTTGCCCAACAGTACTTGATGGTGTAGTGCACACAAGCTTAACGGTACAGCCACTTACTTTTCAGTGAGTACATTCACTTGTCATGTACAGTATTCCGTCTGACAGCCAATGATAATGGGGGATACGTTTTAATGGTGTACTGTACCCACTTCCTTCGTTACCACTAGACCACAGAGCAGTGAAATGGTGAATTGAAAAAGGAAGAAGAAGGAAGGCAAAGAAAGAGATGGAAGCGATCAAGCATACAGAGGAGTGCAGACACAGTATTGCTTTGTCGGAGAGACACTTCTCACACACACTTCTGTTGCAGCCAGTGATGTGATTGGAGGTGATGTGCTCTGTCATCCTGAGTGACAGGAGACGAGATCCCTCAGACCTGTCTGTGTTTGTGTGTGTCCACATTCTAGTGAGTGCATTTCCAGACTGAAGTGCTCGACAAAGCCAAGGGTCAATCCGTTTTGTTTTGCATTGCTGGTCACGACTTGGGGATGATATGAGCACACACACACACACACCAGGGCACACATGTGCACGCAGTGTCAGTGTGTGTGTGTGTGTGTGTGTGTGTGTGTGTGTGTGTGTGTGTGTGTGTGTCTACTGAGCACACACTCATAGATATGGATCTCAATACTCAAATCACAGAAGGATTTTTCTGGATAAAACATGTTTTGACTTAGAGCACACCACTTCTACCAATATGTTGTGTCTCTCTTGCTGCTTCCAACTTTCTGTTTGATGTTCCATCTGTTATTCTGTGTGTGTCTGTATTATTATCGAGAGAGAAACACAAACAAGAAACTTTATGCTGGCCAATAAAACCTATTATTCTGTGTAAAGTGAGTGGTGGGACACGACCGACAGCCTGAGGCTACGATAACACCTTAAAAAAAGAGTGTGATGCACTTACCAACTCACAAATACAGTACTTAGTTTTTCTAGTTAAGTTTATGTATTCATTCTCATAATTAAGACAATTGAGATATATAGTGTACCCAAGCAAATATAAGAAAATATGAAACTGGTCAATTATTGATTCTTCAAATCATAAAAAAAGCAGCCAGAGATATTTCAAGATATTTTCTTAATGCTCGTGCAATACTTGATCTTAATGCACATTTCTACTCAATACCTGGGGGTGGGTGTAGATTAGTGCTATTATCTCACCATTATTCATAATTTAGGAAGAATTGGGCTGAATAGACACAAAATGCATTAAACACATAACCATAAAAAAAAGGCTAATGAAAGGAATACAGTGTGTAGGTATATATATAAGTGGTGTGTGTTTAAGGCCTTTACCACTCCTCCATCAGGGTTGCGGATGTATCCATATCCAATAGTTTTGTCGACAAAGAAGCCATAGTCAGAGCGCCGTAGGTGACCAACAGGAGTGCCGTTACGGAAAATGGCCTCCAGACCGAACATCGGTATTTTTCTGGTAGAAAAAGAGAGAAGGGAGTGTTTCACCTCGTTCAAACCAACAACACACATGTTGTATCTTCCACACACACTCACAATATCAACTAATTAAAGTTTGACTTGAACCCAGAGCATATTTAATGAAATATGTTTGTGTGCACAGTAACATGTGCAGAAGTCTGTTGAACACAGCAGACTGACTCCCTCCTGCACACATAAGATGCACTTGTATATACAGACGCGTACACAACTTCACACAGTCACACTGATCATGACTGTCAGGACTAAACAGAATGTGCCCACTCTGATAACATCTCTTTCACTTGAAGAAAGCAATGTTCTCTTGATGGCAGATTGCTGTAGACTTTACTCAACTCACTCGAAGATGTTATCCCCCATCTGAAAATTAAACATTAATAAAAACCACACCGCGAGTTAATGTATCTGCATCTTAGAATCTAGACCGAGTGAAATATTTAAAATGTGTTTGGAAAAAAATCTAATAAAAAAAGACAGAATTTGTTTTAAGCTTCAGTATGGGCTTGTATTTACAAAGAATATATTAACTTTAAATCTAGCATGTAAAATGCCTAAAAAGTCAAAGGCAGCCGTGAAGTTAAATAATGTGCCATTAAACTGCTTATTGATGCATTTACACAGCATGTCTGTGGCTGCACGTCATAATCAGCATGACATTTTCTCACTGCACATTTGGTAAATGCATCAATATTTTGTCTAAATTATTTTGTGTTATGGTTCCATTTAATTAATTTGTGTAAGATGTCTAAGTGGCTCCACTACAGGAAGCTTCATTTAAAAAATGCATTACATTTTACATTACAATGTTCTGCTTTTTCATTAATGTCTTTCGACGGAGCATATGCTCTCAGGCTTTACTGACTCATCAATGGTGAAGCAGACGATGCGCCTCCTCAGCCCCTCTTCCTTCTGTTTCTCCAGCCGCTCACGGCCCTGGAACGGGATGGAGCTCTTCAGTTTGCAGGTGAAGCCCAGCCCCGACTCCAAGGGAGTGTCATCTGGGCGAAGGTCAGCGTGCCAATGTCTGTAGCCTTTGAACCGGGGAAGAGAAAGAGCAAAGACTTTAGGTGGGAGAAGCACCAAAGGAAAGCTCTGCATGAGCTGAATTTGTATCTTAGGGTCTGTTAGCTACAGTGTGGCCTCTTATTATAACTTACCTTTCTCTATGCTGAGTGAGTCGATGGCCCTGTAACCTGAGTTGATGATGCCGTGCTTTGCACCGGCAGCCATGACAGCATGGTAGACTGGAAGGCAAGAGTCTTTGGGAATGTGCAGCTCCCAGCCGAGCTCTCCGACAAATGACAGACGCATAGCTCGCACCTGGACGAGAGAGAGCGGAGGGTTAGAGTGATGGAGGGAGGCATGTAGAGGGCCAAGCTGCCATGTCTCTGCTTGTGCTCAGTCACACACACACACACACACACACACACACACACACACACACACACACACACACACACACACACACACAAAACACACACACACCATCTTTAAGGACCGGATCTGCAGTGCTTGTCATGCATTTTAATAACAACAGCAGTTTATGTGTGCTGCTGCTGCTGAAGAGCGAAAAGAAAAACAGCAGGAAACAGCAGAAAAGAATTGGAATAGAAAAGATGCAATGATAAGATAAGATGCACTAAGAGGGAAGCAGGCACACTTTGATCTCCCTTGAGACATGGATGTCCTCAATTCTTTAAGTCCTGAAAGAGATTGATGGGGGTTAAGAGGTGAAAATGACAGGATAAAAAGGAGGGAGTGAGGTGAAAGAGAAGACAGAATAGAGAAAGAGTGCAGGGCAGTAGATAGAGACAGAGGTGAAATGTACAAGATGATGAACAATAAAATGCAGGCATACTGAAGGTAGGAAATGAGACTATGAATCAGAAGGTATTTACCAACCGGGGTGTTATTCTCATAATTCCGTCCATTATGAATATTGGGCATGAAAACATTTGACTCAAAACCTTCTATTGTAGAGATTTTTTTGAAAATCCAGTAAAACACTGTTGAATGGGTTTCCAAGAAAAACTCAATTTAATAGATATCATCTCAAAAATGTGTCTTTCAAACTGCAAGTAAAGCCAGAACGTGTGGAACTGCTCAGCAGCTGGGGAACGATTACCAGAAAGGGGAATGTGTCTATCTTAAAGCGGCAATCGATGAGAAGTGCACAGAGAGTAATCTGACATTTTGTTTTTCCAATTCTGAAACTTGCAGAAACAAACCAGCTCTCTTTGTTTCCTCCTACATCTCTAGGGGGTGTACACAAGTTGAATCAAAGGTCGGCTACAGCCTCAATGTATAGAAACTCTAATGTGAAGAAACCGGTGTGTGCACATCAATATGGCTGGTCAGCCAGAATTATGCTCTGCAGTTTACAACAGCAGCTACAGGGATTTCCATGGGACTATTACGTTTTTAATTTCATAAATCAGACAAAAAGACAACAGTTTTTCCTGTATTTATGCTATTATGGTCACAATAAAAACATTATGAGAATAACACCGATGTTAAAAAATACCAGAATGCTCAGGATGCAAAATGCTATATATAATAAAGAAGAAGGAATGCTAAAGAAAAGGAAGCGAGTGAGAAGATGTGAAAAGAGGGGAGAAAACTCTCTCCAATAGTTTCCCCAGTGGGTGCTGTGAAAGCCAGGCCATCTGGCCAGCCAGGGATCACCATGGGCCCATATGTACGGCATGACACTCTGGGGAGGACAGTAGGCCGGCGCTCATTCAGCGCACACACACCAGATACACAGGCGACAAACTTAAACACACAGAAACACATGCAGGCCTTATGCACGCTGTCACTCACAGTCACTCGCACATTTACCAGGCGGACATCAAACACGGACACACAGACACAAGTACAAAAATGCATATAAACATGAATTCACATGACCTAACACGCATGCCAGAGAGAGAGTCTAATGAGCTATGAGGGGAGCAAAGGGCAGAGAGAGAGAGAGCTCTGTTCTCGCAGCAGTGCAGCCATTAAAATGTCACCCAGACGAGGCCAGCATCCAGCTGGAATGCAGCACAAGCAATGCACACACACACACATGCGCAAACACTTCTGCAGAACTGTGAGAAGATGCTGATCGCAATCACCGGAGCGTTGCATAATTCATGCAATAGCGACTAAGACCGAGCAAGCGTGTGTGTGGACATATGTGTCGCTGCATGAGCCGGTACAACATGCTCTTTTTGATCGGAGGCCAGGAACAGTGTGGAGGTCAAACTGAGAGGCTGAGGCGGCATCGCCTTGCAGCATTATTGTTTGAAAACTGAATGAAAAATACCGCTAAGTATAAATATATGATTTCCCCAGTGCTTGTTAACAACAGCGGATTCACTTTTTGAGTTTTGACCTCAGGGGAGGAAGTAGAAAGAGATGGATGGCGGAAAGAGGTTGAGGAAAACAAAAGGTGTGGACATTTGTGATATCTAAGTCACAAGGACGCCTGAGACATGCCATCTGTCCCCTCTCTCACACACACACCAATCTCTTTTGACTGAACCTTTGAAATAATAAAAAACAGTTTCACTCCAGTATTATTACATTTAGAGTATTTCTTTTATTTAACTAGCACTGACGGGGTTATTTTGAAGCTCATCCAATTATTGTAGAAATGAGTGGAGGCGTGTGTGTGTGTGTGTGTGTGTGTGTGTGTGTGTGTGTGTGTGTGTGTGTGTGTGTGTGTGTGTGTGTGTGTTCACCTGATGCCCTGCTGCGTTGACTACTTTGTGGGTAGAGAAGGCGAAAGCTTCGTTGTTCAGGTCTGTGTCCAACACCTCCTGCAGCACCTCTCGGCTGCACATACAGAGAAAACACAGAGACAGTGGTGGTCAATTGGTCAATATATATTTGAGTTTGCACCAGTGCACCTGGAGTGGTGAAAGATACTCATTCGGTATGCTTTTTAATCCTCAAATGATCAGATTTTCCTTTGTCAACATCTTAAATATTTTAGGAAAGCACTACTACAAAACTACAGGAGAAGTTGTTATATTTGATATAGAATAGCACCATCTCTCCTTCTCCCACAAACAAACACGTACACTAAAAATCAATATTACATAAAAATGAGTCAACAGAAAAAAGGAACTAAGTTTAGCTTCCTTTGCTTCTTGTGTGTTCGTGAGTGGGCAGGTAGAGGCATTTTCTGGGAGATATCTTTGCAACAGTGTGACAGGAAGCCAGGGTTGAAGATATTTGGGGAAGGGGTTCAGGTTACATTTGTGTGAGCTGTACATGTTTGAGCATCTGTGTGGGTGTCCCTTTTTTTCTTCTTTTTTCTAAAAAGCAATCAATGTGGTCATAGTTGGATGTAGAAAGATGTGTATGAGGGTATAGTCATACATGAAGAAAACCTTTCTTGCATATATGCAATGCATCCGCTAGAATGATGCACATGCTAATGTTTTCTTCAGGCTGTCCTATAATTTCTCTACTCCTTGAAGCAACGCTTTGTTCACTGAACTCCTAAGACCAAGAGCAAGGCCAATTAGCTATATATAATCACTGAATTGCTCTGTGTGTGTGTGTGTGTGTGTGTGTGTGTGTGTGTGTGTGTGTGTGTGTGTGTGTGTGTGTGTGTGTGTGTGTGTGTGTGTGTGTGTGTGTTGGGGTGGGGAAGGGAGTCTTGCAACCACCAATTTGTTTCTCTGTCTTGCCACTTAACTGTGCCTCTCAGCTGTGGATCAGAGGATGCAAACATACACAGGGCTCTCTTACAGGATCTCACATAATTTCATATATTATAAATAAGGTTTATAATTACAAAGCAAACGATCAAGCACACAGTTTCACCCTTTGGAGACCGCTGCCAAAGCGAGAGACTCCCTCCTCTCTGGAGAATTAGAGCGAGACATCTCTGGGAGACAAACGCATTTTACATAAACGCTGTAATTTTCCATCTCCTCAAACTTTAAAGAGATCAATTTGCTTCATAAGGAAACAAACCGCAAATATTGAAGTTGATTTTCCGCAATCCCTCATATGTGGCAAAAACAATAAAAAAAACTGTGCAGAGGGAGGCAATAGAGATGCTAATCTTGTTTACATTATTGACACGCACACAAGGAAACATCCACTGATGGAAATACAAACGCTCACAATCTGAGTGCGCTTTGGATGCTCAGGAAAACTCAATGAGCTCCATAATCAACATTCTTTTATGCATGTGTGTATTAATAATGAAACACATACACACACTATATATATATATATATATACATATTCTCCTATACATATAACAATATATCTATATCTCTACTGCTGCTAGTGACGCACGGATTTCTGGTTTGACGTAAGCAATAAAAGCGAAAGAATCTGAGAAAGGGGAAGAGGACACTGAGAATAGGCATTTGAGCCGAGAGGGAAGACCGGGGAGGAGAGTTTGAGAGAGAGAGCTGGATAAGATCTACAAAGACCTGAGGACTGACAGAAAAGAAAGAACAGAAGATGAGAAAAAAAAGGAGAAGAAATCGACACAGCCCACACAGAGAACAGAGTGGCCTCACCCTGCTGCTGGTGAGAGGGAAGAACAAAGATGCAGGGCGGCGAGGTGGGGAGGAGGGGAGGTAAAAGGGAAAGAAAAGAGAGATGAGGAGTTCAGAGAACGAGATCGGGAAGAGGTAAAAGGTGGTCTGCCTCGCTCTCAAAGTGAAGAACAAAAGGAAAACTGTAGGAAGCGAGAAGAAAAGTGACAACCTTTGACTACATCCCATGTCCGAATGTGCAGCACCATTTCCCCGTAACATACACAGGTTCTCATCCTGAAATGAAGAAATCAATGGATGAAGGTTCTGATGGATGAGAGGTAAAACTGGAATACTGTGACATGTTCAGTTTCGTTATTTTTCTGAAAAATTACCACGGCTCCAAAAAACTGAAACTAAAACCCTGGTCGTCCTCCTGCAGGGATCTAAAATCGTCAAACGGTATAATTTCACAGGACCTCATTTAAATTCTGTGTATCAAATAAAGGTCATTGAAGGTCATCACTGCCGTGTTTACACTGGGGAGTCATCGTGGCAGACGCTGCAGGTGTTCTATAGGATTACCTTTAATTACTAATATCATGTCGAGCATTCAGACTGAGCAGAGCAGAGTTTACAGTTGAGGGGCCTCAACTATTATTACCAGACGCTACTGTGAGGTCCTCTAATAATGTTGTATTAATCCTACTGTAATTCTACGGTTATTACAGAAATGTTCAAACAAAATACCTCTATACAAATGAACCCAATTGGAATGTCATTAGTTTCATAGGTCATGAACCAAAGTATTGGACAATTGAATGGGAAGTTAAACAATCCCCAAAGTTGTTACAATTCATCCTCTGGAGACCATGATTACAGTATATATGTACAAATGTCATAGCTAACCCAAGTGTTGGACAACCGACTGGCAGACATTGCCATCCATACACGACAGATAGTAACAGGTCATGCCCGAGACCTAAACCAGGGTGTAAACTGTTTGTGAGACGGAGAGCGCAACGGCTCAGATAAATCTTCATCATCGTCACTCACTGCGTTGAGTGATTTTAATTTACTTTGCAGGGTTCACAGCAGGTTTGCAGCCACCAGCTGCATTAAACTGCAGAATTACCGAATTACTCGAACCGTTCTGCTACTGGCTCCTGTTTTCAATCAACCTCCATCCCTGTATTCTTTTACCTCTTATGCCCTTGGCTAAGTCTTCAGAATAGGCACTTCACCCGCTCTCCTCTTATTTTCTTATCAGTTTCCCCACCTCTTGTCTCCAGGATGTGAATCATAAAGCCTTTTTAGAGTTACCTTCTTTTTTTCCCTCTCCTTTCCTCTCCACTGCTCTTTGCCCTCATCTCTCCTTTTGCCTTTTTTCTCATCCGGATTTCTAAATCACGACAATGTCTCTGCTCATTCGTATCCCTCTTTCCTCCCTTCCTCCTCCTTTTCTTTCCCCACCTCTTGGGTCCCTGGATGCTGATCATCCCCATGTCCTCAGAGTGGTCTGTCAGCTGGCAGTGGAAGCCTTGGTCCTGAAGAGTTGTTCTGATGTGGTTCCAGTTGTGTTCCGCTACACCGCCTCCAATGGCCAGGTAGTACGCATCACCTGGAGCAAGGGCGGGAAACGAAAGAAATAAGCAGTGAATACAGGGGAGTGTACCATAAACCAGTGGTTCTCAACTGGTCTGGCTCCGGGACCCACTATCATCCCTGAATGACAAGCCGCGACCCAAATCGAGGAACATTCTCAACTTCTCCAATGTATTTAATGAAAAGATGGTGCAGTTTGAACCTGAGATAGTACAGAATATGTATGCTAACACAAAAACAAGTTTAATAACCAAAACGAGCAGCTGCTGGCGATGATAGAGAGGGAACTATTCCCTTTTACACTCAATTAGCTGCATTTTAATTAAAAAACTAAAACTGCATCTTCAGGACACGAGGTATTACAACATATATAACAATTCAGAATCTTCAGCTATTTTTAAACAGACTCAACAGCTTTCATGCACAAACAAAAAAGTCCAACAACTAAGAAGTAGTTTCAAAAAGACTGAAATTACCTAACTTTAACTGACAACACACACTCACCGAATCTATGACAAACACTTTATTGTGGAACACGTCACTGTGTTGAGGAGCAGCTTTTCCACTAACTCAAAATAAATTAAACAAAAGTGGAATTCAAAAGTATTCATATATACAACATTAACTTCTCTTGTGATTACCTCATCAGTAAATACTGAAAAACATTGTGATTTACAGACAATTAAGCAGCACTCAATTCTCCTCCCAACCCCAGAGTTTTTTCCTGTCATGCTGCCTGCATGACAGCGCCATCAGTTGTCAATGTTATATTCAGTAGGCTGTTTAATTTAATTATCCTAAAAAGCCAGTCTCCCTCATATCAGGATGGTTTGACCCAACCTGGCCCACGCTGCTGAAAACATGGAGGGACAAGTGCAAAACCAGTTGAAACCAGAGCCGGCAAAATAATGACACTCCGCTGCATAAAAAAGTCCTTTCAAAATAAAACCACAGCATGAAAATGAAAAAAAAAGAGATTTTTTTTTTTTTGCTTTTTTTTTTTTTTCAGGCAACTGAAAACGCGACCCACTGAAAACGGGTCCGAAAATGAGTCGCGACCCACCAGTTGAGAATCACTGCCATAAACATTGAAAATGAAACAACAGACAAATACTGACAGATAAAACAGCACATAAAGTGATAGTGACATCAAAATACAAGAGAAGATAGAATGATAGGTAGGAGAATATAATAGTGAATACAACAGACATAAAGTATTGATAGATACTGGGAGACAGGACAATAAAAAGAACAGTAAACAAAAAAAGCAAGATACAACACAATGACAGACAGATAGATAAAATACAACAGTTAAAATGACAAAAAACATGACCGTAATGGAATGATAGAGAGGATAATTGAATAACGGAGAGAGCAATTGATCAGTATAGCAGACAGATATGAAAACAACACTCTCTCCTTCTCACCGTTGGACTGCGGTGCCAGCGGCAGGTTGGCAGCACCGGGCTCCAGTCTGCTCACCGTCAGGTCAGCCTCCGTCCCGCCTCTCGTATTCAGCATGCAGGTATACACAGTGGAGCCTGAAACACACACAGACAATTAACTTGTGGCGCGGATTTTAGAGGCCAAACTAAAGTGTGCAGTCTCTTGAACCAATGCCAAAGGAAATCTCACAATAAAAAAATTACCCAAATTTGAGGTCAATCTTCGATTTGTACCTGATTCTTTATGAGTGATCCAGTCTGCATTTTTAAATCAACTCAAGTGCACTTCTTTCACAACTTGCTTTTAAGGGTCAACTATTACAAATCTCTGCCTCAGACATATTTGTAAAATAGTTACGACTGAAATACGAACCCCGTCAAAGCTGAGAACATCACTGAACAAAACATAGTCATTAAGAGAATATCAACAAAATAATTTCCCAGTGAATGAAGTGTGCATCTAATTACAGGAGACGGAAAAAAAACACTAACATTTCCGTAATCCGTTGGCCAAAGCTGCTGAGTGACATGCTCAAAGTGACATGCTAAAACGTGGCCTTTCCCCAGTCATCTCTCATTTTAATAAATGAGTGTTACGGTTTCATTCTGTCACTGGTGTTAAAGAAAACTGTGTGTAAATGTGTAAGCGAAGCATAGGTCGACCCTGCTGAGACAATAAATGCTCTCGGGGCGAGTGTGACGGCTGTAAGTGCTGCGAGTGAGAGCTGGATGCACAAAGGAGGGACCAAAAATTGAGTTCACACCATGTGTCGAAAAAGCTTTTGAGCAACTACCTTCGTAGGTGGGGTGAGATCTGGTTGTCGTACTTAGTCGAGGATAATAACGAGTAAGTAGATGTTAGCGCAAAAATGGAATGACATAGGCTGCAGAAAATAAACAGCAGCTGTGAAAGCTTAAAGTATCAATATATACATTTATCCTTTTGATGTAAATGTTGATTGCACAATATAATGGCCATCGAATAACGACACAATCAGCGTATTGCTTGGTTCCCTCACATGAGCCTACTTTTCAGTATGCAATTCCGTCAGGTGATCTCCTCGGGAAACGAAGGCTTGGCACAAAGGAAGTGCGTCAACCTTTGCTCAACAAAAACAGGAAGAGGATAGCACTTCCCCCGCTAGCTATCGATAGCTATCCCGGGTTCCCAAAGAGTATCAATGTAAGTTTCTTGCAGTTGTCCCCAGTAGCAGGAATGGCGGATTGCGAAACAAACCAAGTAGCAAAGTGTGTCCCGAGGTGTTGGTAGTGGCTAGGCTCTGAAAAAAAAGTTGTCTGTTTCCATTGTAAAGGGTTATTCCAGCAATTTAGTGTTGCATTTTTATTTATTTTGTATCTAAAGAAACTAAATAGTCAAATTAATACTGATCAAAATTGATAAACCAGAGACTGGGGTATCCTGAATATCCTAGTATTCCCCTGTAGTCCCTTCCTGGATTCCTGGATTTAGTATATATTTGTCTGTATGTGCCTCTGATACGTATAATCCTAGTTTAGGTTTATTTTATTTTATGATTCCCCCTATATAAAAACTATTTGTGATCTTCTACTTTGTATATGTATACAAACAGTTATCAGCACAGCAGTCAACATGCTTTTAAATGACTCTTCTTGCCCTCTAGTGTTTTCTTAACCTATGGCACCTAAATTATACTTAACTCAGTGTTTTATTACAAGTTGTTTATGCAATACCTTTAAATTATACATTCACGTCTATTCATATTCATGTTTTCATTTTCCTTGTAACAAGGACATCTTGACACATATGAATGTTATGAGATGATGATGATGTTTTTGTTCATTTTGATATACAATTAAAGTCAAAAGTTTGGAATCACCTGTTATAAGCATTTTAAAAGGTCCCAGTAAAATCTTTTTAGAGACTATAGACTGGTATTTACTATTAGTGGTATTTGAGATTTTATGGAAGAGTGGACTGTTTTGCTCCTGTGTTGGCATCTTGATTAGCCTCCCTATCCATGCATCTGCCCTCTTCATTCTGTCAATCTTCTCTCCCATCTGTTTGTTCATGTGCGTGTGTGTGTGTGTGTGTGTGTGTGTGTGCGTGTGTGTGTGTGTGTGTGTATGTTCTCTCGCTGCAGCAGACTGACCTGGCTTCTTGTTGACATCGGCGGTGAACAGCCAATCAGCCGCCTTCTTCGCATCTGGTCCAGTGAGATAGAACTTTCCAAAGTAGGACATGTCAAACACTGCCACACCATGTCTACACGAGAGGCACTCACTCTTAATCTGCAATAAAACAAAAAGAATGTAAGCCTTTAAGTTGCAGTTTATATCCACGACTGTCCAAAATGTTGTCACTTATGTTGTGATTGCGTGTCAGTTATTGGATGCCTGGTGTAGCCTCCGGAAGAACTCAGTTCAACAACTTCTCTCGTTCTCTAAATTTATTTACTAAATGATCACAAGTGAAGTAATAGGCTCTGCAGTTGCAAAAGCAGTGAGTGGTACAGCCAACACGCAGGTTGGGCACAGAACAACTGCCCCACCACGGAAGTGGGGCCTTTCATACACAGGTTATCGTCACAGGTTCGTCTCGCCTCGTCCTAACATCTGATTCGCTCTATCCTGTCAAGAGGAGGAGAATCCCGTGTTCTCATCTTTTCTCACAAGACTGGAACGTGCAACTTACCAGTCTGCTTCCCTAATGTCAATATACTGACAAACAGTTGTGGGTGTTGAAGTGCGCAGGCGTGTGACTAACTTCCCTTGAGAACTGGACATTTCATAGACACAACCAACCAACCAACTCCAGCTGCATAGCTGTGTTATACTGACCTCGCTAACCTGAACTTTAATAGACATGAAGAGTAATGGAGAATATCTGCAGATAAGGATTTATATTATCAGTTGTCATTATTTATTATCATTTCATCCTATTAGACATTTGTGTGAAATTGTCATAATTATCATATGAATACTTGGCCAAACACGTGTTTTGTGAGGTGACAATGACCGTTGACCACCAAAAATCTAATCGGTTCATTCTTGAGTCCAAGTAGACGTTTGTGCCAAATTTGAAGAAATTCCCTCCAGGCGTGCCGAAGATAAATGCGTCTCCCTCTCGTTGCCAAACATTACATTACTAAAATATTTGGATCCAGATCCTTGAAGCAGACATTTATCACTGTAACGTTAAAGGGAAAACTAAAAGAGAGATTCTGATATCAAGGTTGGTAATTCTCCCTGTGTGATCTGCCTTCTGAGCTGCAGAGTTAGTTTGGCATGCACATTATGCACCATACACTTCACTAACAGTTCCCTCATCACTGCCGGTTGTCCATGATTGTCATTTCCCATGAGGACATGTGTTCCCTTTCCTCACGGGAGCCTTCAGAGAGTGTTCACACTCATCTGGCAACCCTGAGTTTTTTTTTGGGGCACATAGGCTTTGACAAAACAGGAAGCTGAATTTGATTAAATTACATTGTTCTACCAAGTAACACACATGAACACACACACACACGTTCACGCTTGGTATCTTACCACATCATGATGTGGAGGGAAGCCAAAGGTGTACTCTTTTCCCAGCAATTTGTTGTAGTTGTAGTTCTCATTCTTCTTAATGTCATAAGCCCCGTAGTAATCATATTCTTTAAGCTGTGCAATAACAAAGACAAACAAATAGTTAGAGGCGTATTAATCATCATTGTCTCCATGTGCAGAGAAGGACAAAACATTGGGCCGGATACTGTGTCAGTGTCGTCCATTTTCTAACAGTCCCTCTGCAGCGAGCCTAGTAGAAACATTTGCATCTCAATTGTTTACGTGCCTATTGTCAATATGTGGTTGTAAATAAATCATTAGCGTGCACATGCTTGTGTACAGTGTATGTTTGTAGAGTCTCACAGGAGCGGGCCCGTCTTTGTTGAACCAGCCCGGTCTTTCCCAGCCGTGTCTCTCCTGGAACACACAGCCCTGCTCCGTCAGCACCTAGGACCCACATGGCACACACACACACAGAGGTTAAACCAGAAAGCACACAGTGCAGAATGTTTACTATTTAGCCATTACCTTCGAAATCATTGAAAGCATAGGCCAAAGTTGGGAAATTGGGATGTTTTTTTTCAAATTAAAAC
The DNA here is from genome assembly GCA_038501785.1 of Myoxocephalus aenaeus. Lineage (NCBI taxonomy): Eukaryota > Metazoa > Chordata > Actinopteri > Perciformes > Cottidae > Myoxocephalus > Myoxocephalus aenaeus. The sequence continues at coordinate 3,088,060 of JBAMJR010000001.1, read as the reverse complement.
CATACATTCACAGAATTGCACAGTCATGCATTTAATCGAATAGTCAGCAATTTCACTCTTCACATCTACAGAATTGCTCACATCAATTGGCCGAGCAGTGACAGCGGCTGAGTCTTGCTCATTCTAGCTGCTGTTTTAAGGCAGTACTAACAGCAGAACCGGCTCCAACTAGAACACTGACATATTATGAGCCTATAAAGTTGTACTGGGGAAACTTGCTCACAAAGAGTTGCGTATTTTCACATCAAGCAGATAATACATCTTCGCAGTTTCATCATTATAAGCAAACACCTTTCTTCCTTAGAGACAGTCAACCTCGTACCATACAACATGATGGACAACACATTGAGAAGTGATGGTCAAATACTATTTTCGAAAAAACTATTGCAAATATAGTACACTTGTTAATTTTGTATTTCTTGATTGGTGTTGAAATAAGATATTTCAGCACTCGCCATCGTCCTTGTTAAAACCGACAGTCGCCCACAGTTAGTAGGTATGTGCTGCTATGCTCTCCTCCTAGCAGGCGGCTAGCTGTCTCTTGCCAGAACTTCCCACACCGAGCTATATTTACCACCCGTGCTACCGAGGTGGAGGAAACGTGTGAGCAGCAGTGTCAGCGACGGCCTGTTTGTACTCTGAAATAATGTTTGCCTCCTAAAAGCAGACAGTCTCATTACTTGCACAATGACAGCTAATCACAGACCGTAACTACCTCTTAGTCATAATACGTAGCAATTTCATTAGGAACAAGAGCCAGTATGGTGAACAAAATCTCATTTCAAAAATAATTAGACCTTTTCAGTGTTTTTTCCCTTCTTTGATCTGCCAACTGCCTACATTTATCTGAGGCTCTCCAACGGTAGGAAGGCTAGTTGCTAGGTGATAGCCCTCAATGAGTGATTAGCAGGGGTCTAATGGGCTTGCAGCCGAGGATCGGACCAACCCAGTCTCACAGGGACTGTGGTGTCCTTCGAGCTACTGTCTGTCTACCTGAATGCAGCTTTGTGTGTCCGTCCTTTCAGTGCAAATCTGTTGCCATAATTATACTGAAGATAACATACTAATACCTGATCCTGCACCCGTTATGCAAATGAAAGTGTTTTTATGCTGGCTGGAGAAAGCTGTCCTGTAATAGTAAGGATTTTAGTCTTAATGGCACAGTATTGTACAACCGGACAGAAAATGTGTCATGGCCGCATGCTGACCCAATCTTTTGAGCCTTTGAAGTGTCATATGTTTTACATTAGATAAAGGATTGCTTTTTTTGCCGTCAAATTACAAGCAGTCTAAAGGGTACCAGGATTTGCTGGGCGAATGTGATAAAACTGCTCTTCTTGAGAGTTATTGCAGATAGTGGCATTTACGGCACTCAGCCGGTGTGTGGTCTTTAGAAAGAAATGTTCCGGTGCTTTGACGTTCATCATACGTCACGAGCGTGTTGCTCTTCAAAGAGGTGGAGCTCTCTTTATAAACCCTCGGAGTCCTAAAGAGCTTGAAGAAATATTTGCATTATGCTATAAGGAAAGTTTGTTTTTCATATTGTGTCTATTTACAATAATAAATCACATAGTAATGAATCCAAAACACAACTGGACTGTGTTCTTCTTAATCTCAGCATTCATTATGGAGACACAAGCTTCTAACTGAAAAAAACATTTAAAAAGTTACCATCCCTTCATGTCTTTGCTCATTCTGTACAACATCTTAAAAAAGCCCTTCGGGGAATCTGGTTAATTATGTATGAAAGGTGTCAGGGAAGCTAAATAAAACAAGCTGTAAGTAAGCAGTAGGCATGATCTACAAAATACATTGACAACATTGCTAATGCAATCTGTGTGACAGTAATCTGTTCTGAAAGAATGCCTGCATGCGTGAGCGGGGGTAGAAATTGCAACAGTTAAAGGTAAATGAAGTCTGGAACAGGAAAGCGAGGCTAAGTGGGTCATTAATGCATAAAATATGGTGGCGAGGCCCATTAACAGTTTGTGTCGGGCAAAGGAGAGAAGGGAAGCTAAAAGACATCCGAGACCAAGCTACCGAAGCTAAGTGTATCATTTATAGTCAAGTTGGCAAGGAGCGCATTAATAAATGTAGCTGCTGGGGATAAGTTACACTAACTCCAGTGTGCCTGAGCCTGAATCAGCTATTTGCCTCCCGATTTGAGCAGAGAAGACATATGGGGAGAGAGAGGGGGAGACAGTCTGTAAACATACTGAGACTACTGACAGATGATATCTTTGCAAACACTTGCATCACCAGTACTTCAGGACTAGCTTGGCAAACATATCCAATGATCCCCATTTAGATTTTTAGCATTAGCAACAGAAGTGAACTCAATATTCAATGACCTACTGCGCACATTCATGCACACTTAGACGTTGAAGCCTGCACAACCTGGGGGATCCAGCTGCATCGTTTATATGGTGATGTTTGCTGTCTCAATCGTCCAATCAGATGCTGCAGTTCCAAAGGTTAAGGAGGAAACAGCGACACCTCTTTTTCGCTCTCACACAAAACACAGATTGGAACGAGAACAAAGACAGTGACAACCGCAAGAAGAGAGAGATGGAGAAACAGACATTAAGTATGAATAGGAGAGGAAATTGTGTTGGGAAGGATGTCAAAAAGAGAGAAGATGAGAGACATATGAGTGAAGGCCGTGGGTAGATGCATAGGGGGGGGGAGGGGACTGAAGAAGGAGTGGAATGAAAGGCTTAAGTAGAAAAACAAGAGAAAAAGTGAGTCATACAACCTCTAAAAATATAGGGAGTGAACAAAGATGACTGGTCAGGTTATATGGCAGCAAAGAGGATCCTGTGACTTTAAGAGGTGAACTGGTTTCGTTTACGCTAGGAAACCTCGTCGATATGGGGCCAGAAAGTTGGCCCCCAGCTTTGCTCATGCCAGAAGGTGTCTGTCTGTCTAAATCCTGAGATATACAACGCTGCCTACACGTTTTCACAAAAAGTAGAAGCCTTGCTTACCTAACAGAGTGCTTCAACAGAGCCCAGGTTATGCTTAATGTTTATCAGATCGAGAAAATATATATATGAATATGGTTTCATAACATCACAGGGAGAGGCGACAGGATAGGATGTTTTTGCTTTCCTTTGACTAATCGGACTCTACTTCTTTAATATACACACAAACACTGTGTTTATTAAATTTAGGATTCAGGAAAAAAATACAGGAACAACCTTCATTCAATATAACAGGGACAGACAAAATAACGAGAGAATAGCCTTTATGGAGTTATTGTGTGTATTGTCTTATCCTAGTATAAAATGTTAAAAAATTTATTCATAGTTCTTTTCATTCCTATTTTCTATAATTTCTAAAGTAATAGTTGGTAGATGTAAGAGGAGGGAGAAAGTGTCTTTGCTATTAAACCTGTGGTGACTCATCAAACTGCAGTGTAAAGGAGTGCGACGAACTAACAAGAAAGACGCACATCAGGTTGTTTCCTTGAACTCTACCTGATGAAAAGGGTCCTTTCTCATGTTTCGGCTGGCCAGCGGCTCATCAAAGGGGAACACCACAGAGTAGTTTTTCGCATACGACTCATGGCTCCTCTCTCTGATCCAGCTTGTGTTGGCCGTCAGCGAGTTATGGAAACGCCTGAGACGGGAGGGAGAGGAATTCAAAAGATGAACGCTCATTAAAATCCACAATCATTCAGACTTCATTAAAAACATAATTATTCTGGTTCCTGCTGTCTTTTAATAAAATGCCAAACAGAAACTCAACAGAAACCATGCTGTGCTTAACAGAGCGGCGCCATACCTATGAAATCTCCTGTGATCACCGTCACTGCTCAAATACTGTTAAGTTTCACCTCTGTAGGTTTGTAGACAGTCTTAGTGTACATTGATGTACCTGATGTCGTAACCATACATATCCTTTTCAGGGCGGCCATGTATGATCCAGTGAGCCAGCTCTCTACCACAACCACCTCCCAGCATCATGCCTGACAAAGACACACACACACAGAAACTGTTATGAAAAGCATCTCAAAATTCCCATGTTAACTAATGCTGAAACAAGTAGACAACAACTCGAGCCAGGGAGGTTAAAGTTGCCTTGGCAGGAATCATTGTAAAGACCAGAAGGAAGTGACAGACAGAGGAAGCTGTCGACAGAGCGGAGGTGCGGCTGTGGCACAGCATCTTGGTGGGCACTGTGACGGGCAGGAATGGGTAGTTTTTTCCCCAAAGCATCCTACGGCAAAGCCAAAGGAAAGGAGAAGCTAGAACTGGATCAGAATGAGATACGAGCTGAGGCTCCCACCTGGACCAGATGGGAGCATACGGAACCTCGCAAGATCACCTGGACAGAGCTCTGGCGAACCGAACTAATACACACATAAGTTTGTTATTCCAGAAGAGGAATCTCTCCAATTCCATCGCTCCCATTCCATCTCTCCTACTCCATTCCATCTCTCCTACTCCATTCCATCTCTCCTATTCCATTCCATCTCTCCTACTCCATTCCATTCCATATATCCCATTCCATTCCATCTCTCCCATTCCATTCCATCTCTTCCATTCCATCTATCCTATTCCATCTATCCTATTATATTCCATCTCTCCTATTATATTCCATTTCTCCCATTCCATCTCTCCCATTCCATCTCTCCTACTCCATTCCATCTCTCCTATTCCATTCCATCTCTCCTACTCCATTCCATTCCATATATCCCATTCCATTCCATCTCTCCCATTCCATTCCATCTCTTCCATTCCATCTATCCTATTCCATCTATCCTATTATATTCCATCTCTCCTATTATATTCCATTTCTCCCATTCCATCTCTCCCATTCCATCTCTCCTATTCCATTCCATTCTATCTCTCCTATTCCATTCCATTCCATCTCTCCTATTCCATTCCATTGCTCCTATTCCCATTCTCTCTATCTCTCTCTCTCTCTCTCTCTCTCTCTCTCTCTCTCTCTCTCTCTCTCTGATTGTCTGGAGGATTGTGAGTGTGTCTCATTAGTTTGGAGCCTCTATATGTCATATGAACTACAGAGGATTGTTTTGACCTTTGTTCCATCATTTGACCCTTGCTTACAGCTGCCCCTGAGCAATCTGACCTCATCAGCTGAACCTAGCGGCTGCAGCTTTGTTTTTAGTTTTTCATCCCGACCAACAAACAACACTGGCAATTCAATATTTTATCCATCCGGTCCCAAAACTGCTGGGTTAATGAGCTGCTCCCTTTTAGCAACCCCCTTCTTGTGTTGTGTTGCTGGTAATTTGCATGCATTGTGTGCATGTTGTGTGTGTGTGTACACACACACAACATCAATATGCAGCAGCGCGATCAGTGTGTCCTTGCATCCCTCCTTCATCCCTCCTTCTCCATCTCTCACAGCGTGCCTTCTCCCTTTATCTGTCATCGCTTCACTCATCTGCAGACACTGTCACTCTGGGCCAAGCCTGGATGGATATTTGAATGGCGGAATGGGTGGATGGATGGGAGCGGGGTTAGCGAGACAGAGGGAGGAGGGTGGTAGGGGGATGATGGAGTTCTCCCAACACTATGTTGAGACAACCAACATGGTGAGGTGGCACTGATGAATGTCACCAGAGATAACTACACTGATGTGTGAGCGAGTATCTGCGTGTGAACCCTTATGCTCGTGCTTCCACTCATCTTATCACCCTTCCTCTCTGCCATTGTACTCCCCCCTCCACTTCCCCTCCATCGGTATCTCACTCCATTACTGTTCATTCATGGTGTGCAAACATTTATTCCTGTATGTCATTATCTATCACTCCCCATCCTCTCTGCTGTGTTGCTCTCAAATTATTTTTAGATAGTTTCCCTCTCCCATTCTTCTGACATTTACAGTGATGCCGCGAGTGAATCAAAAAATGCTTTAAAGAGGGATAAAACATGCTTAACTGTATTCATCCCTCTCTCTACCTTAGTAGCCTTGTAAGCATGTTGTTTTGCAGGGGGAAAGACGAAGACATCTCGGGCCAAAGCAGTGATAACTCAAAGTCGTACATCAATTGCACTATAATATTAACAACACTGCTGACCCCAAGGCTAATTCTTCTGCGGTGGAAATCAGTGAAAACTACCTTGATTTAACACTGCGTCAAGGAAGTACTCTTTAGCATTCTAAACGAGGAGTTGAGATATAATCGGAGTAGCTCCTGGGATAAATATATCAAAACCTGGGCCTGGATTTATAGAATTTGTTGAAAGTACACCCGTTGCTTGATGACATTTGCCAGAGATAGCTAGTTAGATCCAACGATGCATAATGTTGATGTTCTTATTCTATAAAACTGAGTAATTACACAATGTATCTCATTTGTTAAATATACAGAAATACGACCGTAATACCAATGAAGGTGCTCAGTAGTAAGATTATTAGCAGCATGGTGATATAGATAAGAGGTGCAGAAGTTCATCATGATGGTTTTGACACGAAGAAAAAGTAACTTCAGGTTGCTTGGTAACACATATAACTCAAAGTAAGCAGAGTTACTGATTGCTTGTAAACAAGAACTCTAGCGAGTAAAACAAAACTATAGAAGGGTCAAAAAGTTACCGAGCACTCAGTGATGGGTATTTTTAATGTGAATCTGTGGTCTCTGAATTAGCCCACTTCTCTTGCCCTGCCCTGAGCCAAATAAACTGTGTGAGTTCATGTGTGTGTGCATGTGTTTTTGTGTGATGGAGTGAAAATGACAGAGGACTTTTCCCGCGCCAGAGGGACGAAGGGAAGAAAGAGAGACGTATGTAAAGAGAGAAGGGAAAAGAGGACAGCGTGAGGAAAAGACATTGCTGAGCTCCTGCTTTGATAAAACCCAGGATGTTTTGTTTGTTTGAGTTCAAGTGTGCGTTTGTCAGGCAAGTGAAGGTGTTTGGAATATCCCTGCTGTGCGTGGCTGGTGGAAAATCCTTAATAACCAAGTCACTGTTACCAGGTGCTATATATCGCTGGGCCCATTTCAATGAGCTTGATACCAGCATGACGCATCCGAACTAGAGGACGAGGGGTTGCAATATTTCATCCACCTCCATTCAGAGAGGATTGTTACATTTGTATTTGCATAAAATACAGCATTGGTTAAAAAAAAAGATGTTTTCATGGCGTTATTTATACGTACGGCACCACGTAAAACCATAAGCAATACAGGTCCAACCAATACGGTATGAGGCAATATGTATCGAGGTATGTGAGCTACCAACTGCTCAGGGACAGCAGTGTGTGAGCCCTTGTTAACCTGGCAACAGATAACAAAATACTAACTCACCTACAAACAGACTGATGGACAGAATGAGTTTCTCGTGGATAAGTGGTTGGGGAATAAGAGCGCAAGGGAGAATGTGCTCAACAACAACAACAAGGATCAATCAGCAGTTAGCATCCATCCTACAAAAACTACTTCTGAAGCAGAAAACAACAGAGAAGGTGTGTGTGTGTGTTAAGTGTTAGTGTTGAAACCACTGTATGCTCACTCAATAGAGCTCCAACCTCTTGTCTTAACAACTTTAGAGCTCGACCCTGTGGTCTTTTGCTCTTATGCAGAAAAAAAGCTTTCTCTCAGCCGTCTGTTGAAGCTGATGGCAATTACTTTACCCTTTACGCCCCCTCTCTATGTTTTCAGATGGCTGAGACACTCACAGTTCTGCCTGTCTAATGTCAAATGTAAGCACATCTGAGTGAAGTAATGGAGTGACTTGGGTTGTTGTGTGTGTGTATGTGTGTGTGTGTGGATAAAGTTCTGCATTATTCATTTGCGTGTGAGTGTCCACAGAGATTGACGAAGGCTGGGTCAAAGTATGGGTAAAACACTCTTCGGCCATTTTCTTCCTGCTTATATTGCCATGTACGAAGGATTGCTGAGACCTTCCCAGCTCTATCATTTCATGGTTCCCTCAAGGGAAAACTCTACAGCACAAAGTATTTGAACGCATACAACTGTGAGTGATGTGTAGCATTTGTTTCAGACGTTGATGCTCTGACAGGAGATGTCTTTACACTCATGTAAGATGTCGTCCTTGTGCCTCCCTTTTCTTTCTGGGAAAAACTCAATCTTTCTGTCTCTGCAGCACTTACCAGCACTGTTGAAGCCACAGCCCAGGAAGAAACCTCTGACCTCTGGGGCTTCTCCCATCAGTGGCTTGTGGTCCGCTGTGAATGATTCTGAAAACAGACAGCGAGAGAAACTTTGTAGATAAAAGTGACAACAAAAGTAACAAACACAGACTTACCACAGAGGTGACACTATTTTCCCATACAATTATTTGTCTTTGTGTAAAAGACGAGTAACAATTACGTTTTGTCAATGTCTCACAAGTCTTTACTGTGCTTTATAATACGGGTAGATCAAATCAAGCATTCTGATTGGTTGAGAGTGAGTCACGGGGTGTACTTTATTCAGCCATAAAGTACTGTACAGCCTGTTTACATTTAGAGCGTTCCATATCAGTGCGCACTTAAAATAACAGGTAGATTTAAATTGCGCGACCGTTAGTTGTCGTTTCAAGCTTGACAGTTACCAAACATGTTTCGTGTAAACTTTGATATTTTGGGGGGAATGACTTTTGATGAGAATGTCAGCGGTGAATAATGTATTTGTGGTCAAGCGTTGATACGGCTCACAATCAGGAGAGCAGAGCAGATAACGCTCTGAGAGCAGGCTAGTTAGCGGAGAGTGCATAAAACCGGAAACTAAGATGAGGAATGAAAAGGGTTTGATCACAAAAGCGTGATAATTTCAAGTGAGAGATAATTACGTCGGTAATTTCCCGACGCGAGGCAAGTTCTCTAAACATCATGGAGGAGAAAAATGACGGAGAAAAGACGGACAAAAGCAGCGAGAGCACTTCTTTACATCGGTGGCTGAGTGTCATCCTCCACCCTGCTTTCAACCGGCCTGGTCAGTAAATCGACCAGGCAGTCCGTTTTATAGTCCCGTATGTGCGTCCCATACACATACGGGACTATCTTCTCTGTCGCTGAAATGCGATACACGCCTCTCGTACCTTATTGCTTAAATAAATGGTTGTTAGCTATTAGTTGGTCAAATAATGAATTTACTAAACACACAGTTAATGGTTCGACTCAACAGAAGGCCGGCTTCTTGCTAAACCACAACGTCTCGTATCAGTGGTGACCTGTTTAAAGGCTTGAAGCAAGCGATATACCAATTATTTTTGTTGGCGAGATTACTGTCAATAAGTAATATAAAATAACTGCTCACATTTTTCAAATAACCAGGCCAACACTGGTAATACCAATAACATACTAACCTATAAAGCAAGGTAGGAACATACAACCTAAATAGAAATATATCACTTTATCTGGGATAGTACGCAATACTTCAAGTACTTCAAGTGCTGTTTGGCACAGATAACTTTTTCTTCTGCACCATGTGATCATTTAAGGAGTCATCAAATTAATCAATGTCGCAAAAATGTTTTTAAAGGTTTTATAGTCGCTCAGCCGTTGCCATGTGGAGAGCCGTTGAGGGGCAATAGATAATTTCTGGAATTTGCATTTAACACCTTTAATGTTTGTATCTTCAATTTACCAAGTGTTATAACCTGGACGAAGTCATAGAGGAGAGAGAACGCACATTAAGTGCATGAAAATATAAGCGTTATGGTTTTCCAATTGAAGTGAACTGAAAGAGAGTAACTCATACATACTCACACACTCGTGTATAATGATACACATGAAGATGTTCAGCCACATTCAAATACATATGGAGTATGCCAAAATAAATTATGTTTAACCTTTCTCTTCGCCTGATCTACTCAACTGTAACTCAACCTTAATCCTAAACCAGCCTTTTACGTGATGTAAGGACAGAGGTACTCGTGGAACTCATAACACTCGTATCATGGTTGAGATTTCTGCTCAGTGTGGTGTACTTATCACGTCAACACAACACTTGAATTGAAACAAAAGACAGTCTTAATGTGAGATTCACCACCGAGGAGATGCTTTGCAACAACTCAGAAGAAATGGAGATAAAAATGAGGATTTCATCTGAGCCTTCTCTCCCTCTGAGCTTCAGTCTTTCTTATCTACATTCTCTTCTTCTTTACATTTCTACTTATGTAGTTAAGTCACTGTGTGAATCGCTACTATCTCAAATTCAAATTTTCTCTGTACATGCTTTAAAGATTATTTCTGTCTTTCACACATTTCTTTCTCAACTTCTCTGTTTTCCATCTTCCTCTGGTCATTCATGTGCGCGTATATGTGTGTAACTGTATGTTTCAGTTGTCACTTCTTTCACTTGTTTATCTGCAAACAGCTGCTGATGAAAAATCTAATTCAATACTGTAACTTTCGGCTGCACAGCCACAGACCCGCTCACTCAACCACTTGGGAAACGTGATATTGCTTTTTCAAACTTTCTACACAAACATGACACATAGTCTGCTGGGTTCAGTATCCATGATCTAATGTATCAGTGGAGAGTTGCACAAGATATTTTACAAGCGGATACATTTCAGTTTTAGATTAGAATATGTCCAATTTAAGAAGTGTCATGAAAGTTGTTTGTTCCCTGCTGCACTGCATAATGTTATAAGCAATTTGCAAGAAGGGCTTGCAGGATTTTCAGAAAAATGTCCGCCTCTGTGGAACTGGTGTGTGTGTGTGTGTGTGTGTGTGTGTGTGTGTGTGTGTGTGTGTGTGTGTGTGTGTGTGTGTGTGTGTGTGTGTGTGTGTGTGTGTGTGTGTGTGTGTGTGTGTGTGTGTGTGTGTGTGTGTGTGTGTGTGTGTGTGTGTGTGTGTGTGTGTGTGTGTGTGAGAGAGAGAGTACCTGGTCCACAGACAGTGGACTTGATGCCAGTCTGCTCCAGAGCAGGAACTCTGTTCATGGCACCCTCAATGTGTTGCGTGAATATATCCCAGTCCAGATCGAACAGGCTGAAGGCAAAATCGTCAGACACCTGGGAAATAAAACACAGCAAAGTTGTATGCCAGGACTTGTTTTTTTTCTAATATTGGCAAAACACAAGAGTGTCATTTTTAAAAGGCAGCTGCTCATGTTGGGATGTTTTTAAGGATCATTGATTTCTGATTTGACATATTTTAATGCAAAAATATCCATATTTTTAAACTGGTTTCACATAGATTTTATGTTTCAAGTAAATAATGCATCTTGCTGAAAAAATACATTGATGTTGGCAAAGAGGTGGATCACATATTCCAGAGTGACAAAGTGAGGAACAGTTGTGAGGAAATGCAATTTAGAAAAAGAAGTGAAAGATAAATTAAAAGTTAGATTACAGGTTGTATAGAAAATGGTGTGTTTTCTACACAATTAAATACAAAAATACTACTTTAAAAAACAAAAATAGTCAGCTCTGTCTTGTTCATATTTCCCACACAATACATCAGTGGATTGTTGGATTGTTGGATGTTCAATGTTGTTGCATCACCTCAAAGTCAGTATCTTTTTTTTCCTGAACACTTTCCAAGCCACCACATGTGACTGCAGACCGCCAACTGTGTGAATAAGTCACACTCACTGCAACCACAGCACAATCCCGTAAACATCTGTTGAATCGACTCTTTTTCACAGAACCCTCTCAGTTCCGAGTCCAAGCTTTAATTTGCTCCCATCTGGACCTCTGCAACTCCCTCCTTGTCAGCCAAAAATGGAGCCTTTATCTCCTACAACTCATGCTGTTCAGTGCCGACCGCCTTTGCCTTAAAATGTTCCCCTCCTACACTAATCTGACTGACTAAGGGTGCTCAAATTGAAGAGTCCATCACAACCGCTTGTGCTCTCTGAGATTTTATCAGTCTGGCATTTCTCCCTATATCCTGGTATCACCCCTCCACTTGAACTTCTCCATCTTGGCTCCTCAGTCAGTGTCTTACTTTCAGAGCGTGACTGTGTTTCTGAGTCAGTGCAGACATATCAGGCTTGATATCAACATACGGTCTAAAATGTTAAATATAAGTGATTCTTTAAGTTAGACAGACTTTCTGAGGGAGAAAAGACGTCCTATGGCTTACAATTAGTTTGGATTAAGACTTGAATGTCACAGGAATGTGCGCGCTGACAGTAGCTCCTTTCATGTGAACAAAGAGTTTCTGCATTATTACCGAGCACTGACACTCAACCCGGAGTATCTGAGGAGCAGTGCTCTTTGTCCTAGACACCACACTTCTCTCAATCCCTCCCAAGCCATCGATCCTGCTCATCTTCACTCAGTAGGCATCCTCTATTCTCTCCGTCTCCCTGCTAATTCTCCTTTCTGTATCTCCTCTTTCTTCCTCCATTCGCCTCAAGACATCAAAGCAACGCTCAGCTGCAGAACGAGAACAAAAGAAGCTGCTTCTGCACAAAGAAATCCTCTAAAATGTAAAAAGCACTGAGGAGTCTGTAGACAGGCAGGCAACCAGGCGGAAAGTCATGAAGTCAATATTATCAGTGTCCTGCAAAAACCCTGCTTTATAACTTTTATTCAAGACTGAGATATCTTTTGTAAATGGATTTCAAGACTCATTCTTAAACATGAACAGGTTGAGCAGAGCAATCTTTACTTGTTAATGGTACGTGTCCAGGATTGCATTGCATGTAAGCACACAGATTTAAAGAATAAACCAATCAATCAAACAGGAACGCATGAGCAGTGAAATGTTTTAGTGTGGAACACCAGAACAGGAAAAAGAGCGAAGATACCTGCCACCAAACCGGCCAGCCTAGTTAACACGCTGCTCTAAAAACCTCTCCTTGAGAGAAAGTACACATCCATTAAGACCAAGACCACCTGTCGATTTAAAAGCTTTTATAAAGATCATTCTCCAAAGGCAACCGGCCCTTTAAATAGTCTGTGCCCGAAAGAACAGCGTGTACGATTACCTATTATACTTGCCAAAAGAGTTCCCTCGTCTTCACATCCTTTTTTGTGAAAAAAAGGCTTTAGTTTTTATATTCCAATAAAAACAATTTCACCTGTAGCGGAGCTAAGAACATAATATAATATACTATACATACATTGTTGGTGGTGCTAAAAGAGCTATGGGATTGTTAAAATCAATGGGTTTATTGCCTTTGGAGCATATGCTATGCTCAAACCTTATGTTATGCTCAGATTTACACATTACTTTTTAAATGCAAATTTGATACTGAGCCCTGCCCAAGGTAACTAGCAAAAAACACTGAATCTATTAGGCCCTTACATTGGTGTGGAAATCACTAATGAATTAATTTATATGTATAATCAGTATGCCAACCTTGCCTCAATGCTACCTAATGTGTATATACACTGTACACTGCTTGCTGCAGGACTTGCAATGTTGCATCCACTTTGTCGAAGACAATTCTTTTATTTTAATAGCAAAAGAAAAGTTTTGGGAAATACATTTATTTGTTATCGTGTCTTTTCATTTGGCTGAGAGGATCGATGACACCACTCTCGTGTTAGAACACAACTCCCCTTATGAACCACACATTGTCACTGTTGCATTTCTCCTCATGTACGAGTAAAACAAATGAGATAGATTGTGTTAATAAGTCAGCTTTTAACTATTAGGTAGTTATTCATTTTTACCTTTGGACAGAGCCAGGCTGTTTACACCGCCTCTAAACTAATAACACATCCTGACACATCCGGCTCCATACTTTAAATAAATTGTTCACATTTTTAAGAAATAGGCTTACTTGCTTTCCCGGCCAATAGTTAGATGATTTATTAAAACTATTGTGTTTGTACTGAATATGAAGCTATAACCAGAAGCTGGTGAGCTTATCTTAATGCAAAGTATGGAAGCAGTATGGTTGTCATTCGGTTGCCTCCCCCTGTTGTTGCTTTTATTTGCACCAAACCAGGGGGAATTGATTCACAATCATTTATGCTTCCTAACAACAACAACAAAAAAACAGACTAAAAAAGAGACTGGGTCAAACTGACTGAGTATATAAACAGGATTAAACTTAGTATAGTTCTCAATTGAAGTATTTTATTTTATGTCATCAAACTCATGCACACACATCATCAGTCAATACGTAAGGTTTCAGGGTCTGTAAATTATCTAGAGGCAATAACTGTTAATCAGATGATATTCAAGCTTACCTCATCCCAGAAGATGGGGTTCTGTTCATAACCCCCCACAGACAGGGCGTCGCCTTGGAGGCGCAGGTACACCGATGCATCATGGTCCCTGACGTTTGGCATGTTCTGCAACGAGTGAAGATTAGAGTGGAAACATTAATTAGTCCAAACTAATTGTTTTTCAGTGACAAAATGATGGCAAGAGAAAGATTAATTATAAGAGTCTCAATCTACATGTAAGAGATGACTTTGTTTGATTGGCAGTTCGTTCCAACTGTAACATTAACATTATTAATGACAAGACACATATAAGCAAGTTGATGGTACATAATTCAAGCTGTACCAGAACATGCTTGGTATTCTAACCAGATAATGAACTAAACTTATGATAAAACCTAATTTCGGCATAACTTTGCTAATCACAAGGAAACCAAAACTAGGTTTTGTGAAAGCTAATTTTCCTTTTACTGGACCCAGATTCTTCCATAGTATTTAGTGCTTTTTGGTATCTTACACAGAGGCATACATACAGAAAATGGTATATAATACAGGACATAACAACCATAAAAGTCTTTACAGCTCTAGTGGCATACCATGACATGCCTTAACAAACCATAGCGCTTCTTTATGTATGCTATGGCAGCTACTGACACACCATGAAATCTGCTTTCCAAAACACAGCAGAGAGAAGCATTCATCTGCTTGAATCAGAGTAACTATTCTTGTAAAGGTGTCTCACAAATAGTTACACTTTACATGTGTGAAGTTATTTGTCAAGAGTGCTTTTCATTCCTAAGTCAATTGGCTCCGTGGGTACAAAACCAAAATACCAGTGAACAAGCTGACATTTGGAAACAGCACGCTAGATATAATAACAGCCAACCTGCGCCGTTCCTCTCTCTACTGTACCGAGTACAGTCAAGCAGCTTACTCCATGTGATCAAAACTGGACTTCAATACACTCACAGATAAAAACCACATCCACCAGTTATCAGCAAGCGTTCTAAAATTCAAACCCACCACAGCATCGGAGGGCAAACACACACGTATTCACACGCAGACGTGTGGCCAGCATGAGATGTGTGACCTGACAAGTTGCACACCCTGGTGGGAACAGATTTCTCGGTGGCCTCCGACTGTGTCATTCTGTGCGTGTGGGCTGATGTCTGTGGACATGATGTAGCAGTAATGCTGGTTAAGCTGCTCTTAAACTACATAACACAGAGAAGCTCTGACAGCCCCCCTAAAACCACAGGCCTCTAGAGGCTGAGCATAGTTATGCATGTGTACACTGACTAAAGCTAACACACACACACACACACACGATTCACAATCAGTGGTAAAGTTTACACAAGCCATGTCAGACATGTGTTGAATCTGCATGCAGAGGCTTCCCCGAGGCCCCCCAAATACACACATAATCAGCGTTAAAAGGATACAAATAAATCAATCTACCTTTCTCTCTTCGACAAATAAGATCACACACTTCACTAATAACATTCTGGACCATTACAGGTGGAAAGCTGTAGTGTCACAGTGCCCCCTGCAGGTCATACAGACTTAATACAGACAGATGAAGGAATTCTGTCTCCACCGGGAGTTAAATGAGCAGAATCCAAAATATCAGCTATAGTAGTAGTAGTACTTTGTATGAGGATGTATGAATAGTGGATTCAAAATGTATTATGTAAGGTAAGCTTCAAGCCTTCCTTATAATCCTAAATGTGATATCTTACAATAATTGTCACAAGGTAATAATGGCTTGTGTCGTTACAGTACTATCAGGTTTCATAGAGCTTTGAAAGGTAATAAGTTGTTGGAAACACCATGCTGCTTTATGTTGTCAGAACAATGTATTTGACAATCTGCTTAGAATAAAAAGTACACAAATATATAACACTAAACACCTATGAGTAATCATAATGTTACAGAACGCCTTGGTATTTCAACAAGATGAAAAACAGAAGAGTATGGCTAACTTTAAGTTCACACATGCTACATGGTCAAAGTATGATTAAAATGACCCCATACTGAAACGTACACAAACACAAGTAGCACAAATACTGTTTTTGGCCCAAAAGACATTTTAGATACAGATTTGTACACCGGAGAATATGTTGTTGCCTCTGCATGAGCCCCCTAAAGCAAACACATGACAGAATAGAGCCATTATAATCAGGAGCCACTTCTGTGATTGATTGATTGATCAATCACAGGTATTCTTCCTGTTTCTGGAAACATTGGAACAAGTGTCTGTATGTTTTTAACCACGAGTGATTTTTTAACTGCAATGATTCTACCCGTGTCCTCGTATTGTATTTTATTGTATTGTATTGTATTGTATTTTATATATTGTTGTTGTATTTGTGTTTTTTGCTATATGGACCTATGAGTCTGAAATAAAAGGAATATATATTGATAGTATTTTTTGTAGAACATATCATGAACCACAGTGATGCTGTTCAGGTATGACACATGGATGTCCTACCTGTATGCCTTCAATTCTCTCTGTCACCACATAGGCGTGATGCATTGCAACAAGAGGGACCTTGACTCCAGCCATTTCCCCCAGCTTGGTGGCCCACACACCTGCATGTGACACACAAAGACACAAATATTATAAGAATGCCACCTTTAAATGTAGATAAATACAATTTCAGGAAAAACACCTGTAAAATTGCAGCAAATTGTTTATTTTGCTTCAAGTTTCACGACTCTCAGCAATCTCATGGAGATGCTCC
Organism: Myoxocephalus aenaeus; assembly: GCA_038501785.1. Classification (NCBI taxonomy): domain Eukaryota; kingdom Metazoa; phylum Chordata; class Actinopteri; order Perciformes; family Cottidae; genus Myoxocephalus; species Myoxocephalus aenaeus. The sequence continues at coordinate 3,071,265 of JBAMJR010000001.1, read as the reverse complement.
AAATATCACCTTGAGTTGCATCCAAAATGCCTCAACCTGTGTCAAATAAAACCCAAATCCACGTCAAGTTAGTTGTCTGAATCTCACCTGCACAGTTCACCACACAAGGCGTCTCAATGGTCCCATGAGCGGTCTCCACTGCCTTCACCCTCTTCACACCGAAGTCATCTGTCCGCACTTTGATACCGGTCACAGGGCAGTTCTCGATCACCTGATTAAAAGACACACTTTAAAAGGTGGTTTGGTTTTTCCATCTCCTATATTATAACTTGAGTTTGAGTTTAGCTCAGAGGATCGGCCCAACTTTATCCAGGGTATTCAAACTTAGAGTGATCAAGCAACAGCCAGACACACAGCGCCGTGTCCATGAATAGAACAAAACCTGATGTATACTGCTGGTCCAGGAGGAAAACCACTAGTCAGCAGACAAGCGTTCATTACCTTGGCTCCCCTGGCGGTGGCAGCTCTGGTCAGGGTGGTGCAGGTGCCTGCTGGGTCCATGGTGCCATCTTTTGGTACATACAGTGTTCCATACAGATCATCCACGTTCATCAGAGGATACAGGTCCTTGGTCTCCGCCGGTGACAGGACATAAGACTCGATACCATACACTTTACCCAGCTAGAAAGGAGAAGAGATCGTCAATAACAGCCACTAGGATGTCTTCTAGCCTGTGAAGATGTTTGGGCTTGCAGAGGACCTTCTAAACTTCAGACGGACAGAACTGCCCGCTTCAGAGATCACCCTTCAGCGTCAAAGTCCAGGGTCTAAATGCAGAGTAATATTGACTCTGCTTTTTAAAGCCCCAGGAGTAGCTGAAAATATGTTTCAACCCATTTAAATGCAATTCTTAAATGCTAATGTACTAGGAGCCTGTGTTGTGTGCGCACAAATCAAGTTTCTATCAGCTATTGTTCATCAGGTATCTGGTCATTACCTCAATAATACAATTATTTATGAGCCCTAACTGACAGAAACAATCAGTAATTTATTTTAGAAACGTTTTAACTTGGAGCAATCACAGTTGAATATTACATTCTTTACATGCACTTTAGTAGCCTGTTTATCGTTAAACTTTAGTTTTCAGGCAGTTGGCCAGTGATCTTATGCATCTCCTACTTACAAACTGATTTTGAACCAAGGATTTCTTTTGTGGAGCATTACTGAGATTTACAGCTTTTTGCTTGTTAAAAAAATTTGTAGAAATTTTACAAAAACTATGTTTTATATTATATTATATTATCTGAGCTGATCCATTTCTACTGTTAATTTCTAGATAATTACATTGCTAGGAAACAGCTTGGGCCCATGTTTAATCCACTAGACATGAGTTAACACTGCAACAGTCCTTTAAAATGTAAAAAAAAATAGCTCTTTTATTTCTATGAGAATGTAGTTTTGTTCCAGATGTGACATTTCATGGACGAAAAGTTCCACTGTATTTTATCACATGAAACAACCTTGATTCTTACCGACATGAGGCGCTTGTACTCGTCCAGCCTCTGCTTGTTGGAGGCAATGAAGAGTCCTCCGTTCTCAATCCAGCCGGTGTGGAGACCCGTCTCCTCCTCCAGGTCTTTGCTGATCACATTCCTGGTGTGGGCCAGGAGCTCTACCTCCACATCACTGGGACGGAGCTGCCACAGCAGGCCTAGTGAACACACACACAATGGCAGATCAACAAAAAAGGCATGTTCAGTGTGCAGGTTGACATACAACATACAACTGTGAGCACGTTATCTGCCGAAACCTTATCAAGACTTGAAGTACAGGAGATATGGAGCACTCTTTATTCTCCATGTTCTATATGGTTTGCTACCTGCGGTGTGCCAGGTGGTGCCAGCAGTCAGCCGGTCTCTCTCCAGCAGAACTACGTTGGTCATGCCCATTTTAGCCAGGTGGTAGATGGTCTGACAGCCCAGACTGCCTCCTCCGATCACCACCACATCCGCTGATCTGAGGCAGGGAGCAGACAACTACAGGTGAGAACATGGCTTTCAAAGTGGGATAAGGCCGATGCCACATAAAACTCAAACCAGCGACACTAATCTAAACCAAGTCAACAACAAAAAGTGATTTGAGTTACATAAAGGTCAAGTTATACTCTTCTTGTTGAGTTACATGAGAAGACTGACACCACACTTGGGTCTTTCAGCTGAATAGGAAGCTACACCCCACGGCCGATGAGCTTAGCTTAGCATGAAGAGTGTAAACGGCTCACTTGTCTCTTACCATCAATTGCGTTTTCTACCAACACCAAACAAGGCAGCGCAAAAATAACAGTTTCAGTTTTATTGGGAATTATGTAATGCAAGCCATAATGTATTGATCCATTGCACAACCCCTCAACTTACCCAGGTGTGTGCTTATTCTTCATGCTCAATCATCTGATCGTGTTGTAAAAATTTAAACAGAAGCTTAAAATGCAAAAGCTACTGGAAGTCAACGGTCACTTTGAGTGCACTCAATACAGTTACTCAGCCAACCTGGGTAAAGGTTTAGTGGGTCCAGAGGAGGCTCCATCTTTTTGTTGGAGCGTCTTCTCGTAGGGAACACTTTTTTCCTTGGTGGGCTCCGAGCTGTAGGACCGAGCGGTTGTCCGGCACAAGGAAGAGAGAGGAGACCGCACTGCCGACACCACACGGCGAACTGCACACCCAAGGAAGGCCATGGCCCCTGTGATCAGTCAGTGGACACAGAGAGGCAGAGTGATGCTCTAGAAACAATGTGGACTGTCTTTATGCAGAATATTCAAGGCCATAGTAAAGTTATGTATAATACAACTTTGTTCAAAGTTATTTACAGAAAAAAGCATTTCTCAACGTGACGGCTACATAATGTACACACTATATTTTGTATGAGTAAGATATATTAAGATGTCACACTATTTATAGTTAATAAATATGCAAAAACAAGTTGGTGTACCATTTCATCAAATTGCATTGTGTATTATTGTCTATACAGTATGGTGGAAATGTTCAAGCAGAGTCAAGTGAAAATGCTGCTTAGAGATAAGGTTGTCAAACTCCAGTTCCAATCAGCAAACGCTGAAAACAGAGATCAAGGTTCACTGTGTCCTGCATTATAACTCAAAAATTAAGTTGCAACTTTAACAAGATCAATTAATGAGAAAAACGTTTAATAAGGTAATAGCTGCGTGCAATGCTTTCCGCCATAACATTACAGAACTGAGATACAAACTTGGAACATAACACAACAACATTAGTGCCACAACACTAATGCTATAACTAATAATGATGTATCTTCTATGTGACCTGCCGCTGATGCAAGGCACTTTGAACTTCGCCTTTTTTTTTGCCTTGTCTCATACTGACTAAACCTGTCTTCCCATTTCTGAACTAAATGTCTTCCCATTTCTGAACCAAAAATGTGAGTAACCGGTTTTACATCAGCTTACACGCAAGTGCTTATTAATCACGTGTTATTGATTTAAACAAAATATCAGCAGGCTGCTGCTGCTTGGGTGCAGAAGTTTGTTGTTGGTGTTGTCTCATTTTTAGAATAGATGCAGTAGGGTCAATATCACTATAAAGTGCCTTTGGTGTCCTCATCAGAATCACTCAGTTATTATGAAAATGTAGCAGAATAATGAAACTCTGAGGTGTTTTTATAAATGGCCAAACATTTGCACACATATCAATACAATGATAAGTCTCTTGAAATGTGTTTCCTTCATTTTATACTGTTTTGTTTCATTGGCTGTACGTGATTTTGGCATGTCCGACACACTGCTCTGCTAACTACAGTGTGTGTAATAGATGGTTAAATGATATTAAATCCCCCCAAAAATGATATGGTTGCATTGTCCACAAGTTATTTGATAAAATGAATAATTTTGATCATGTATATTCTATTTTCATAATCATATTGAACATTTTTCACGTGTCATTGTCTACCCTGTCAGCAAGTTTTCCATTACAGGGTTTTGGATAACATTTCATTTTATCCAAAACATTTTCCCATCAAATAAAATATATTGTTGAGAAAGGGACTAAATATCCCTCTGAAAATGTACATTTTATAATCACTATGTAATTACAATGTATTCACTCTACTTTGCAGAGTTTGGCTGTTTGCATGCACATTGATTACATGTAGTTAATTTATAAAAAGGTGTGGGAGCTTGACCAACATGCATTTCTAACAGCATAACATATACTTAATACAATGCATATGAAGTTCAATGGAAAATCGTAGCTTTTTGGGGGGGAGTAGCGTTATTACCACATTAGCACAGCAGCGTAACGTAACCCAGTGAACAGGCACCATGCATTCGCCTGTAAACTCCACGTCCTAGAAATAACAACATGCCTGAGCGGATGCACGTTGTACCGTGCCGTAAACGCCGCGACGTCGAGCCTCGACCACAATACACGACTTTATACCTAAACCAGTAGTTTCCACCGTGCAGAAACTTTGTTGCACAGCAGCAGTTCGGTCTCCACATGCACACTTACACTCGGTTCCGCCTTGTTGCGACCGTGCCAGAAAACACGCTCGATGCGAGATCTAAAAAAAAAAAAAAAAAAAAAAAAAAGGTGAAATAAACAAAAAGATTTGTTTGCAGAAATACGCGATTGGAGTCACGAAAATAAATGTCCGAGTACTTGTTTATGTCGGAGACAACCGTCGTGTTACAGTGGGGCTGCCGTCTAGCAGCTGTCAAACTGGATCCAAGTGAACTGCAGCTCGCCTCGGGTATGTGGACGAGACCAGGAGGCAGCCACAGAGGGGAGTGTTGTCAGAGGAGATGGACAGCTTTCCAGTCCAATCACAACTTCAAGCCCGCTCTATTCAATACAATAAACCAGAAACACGTGGAAAACTGTAAAACCACGAGCAATAGAAAACACACACATCGTATATGCATCAAATCGCCAAAGATAAGTGTTCGAAAAATATCCAACCCACAAAGAGCAACAGACAACCACACAGATTCACATGGTAATAAGGATGACGTCAACAAGGTACTGTAAGGACAAAAAGCTGCGGGTCAAGTCAGTTTCCAGAACTTTCCAAGAAGTCACATAATTAGTTACATCCTGTTGGATCCATCGCTACCTGTGGACAGAGAGAGAGAGAGAGAGAGAGAGAGGATGAGGAGGACACGTCGTCGCGGGGGGGGGGGGGGGGGTAGCAGTAGTGTGTAGCATGCCGTGAACTTACAATTACGTTGAGATCGGTCGACCAATGACAGTTCTCTCTACTGTCAGAGCTTGCGCAAGAAGGTGGAACGTGAGGGAGATACCATTTCCAAAACTTGTAAGGGGGTAATAACTATTTTCCCGAACGTAGCAAAATCCCGGACGTTTTTGGAATCCCTGCCGGACGCTTTTTTTAGGTCTCGAAAAGAGGACATGTCCGGGAAAAAGAGGACGTCTCGTCACCCTACACTATAATAAGTGTTTTAGCATATGTGGCAGCCTCTATACCGATGCATCACATACACATTTAAGGGCAGCCATTAGTGCACTGCATCTTCTCTTCTCCACTGGAAGATTTCCTTACAGGGCACTTCTTCATGTTTTCTCCTCTGGAAGGATGTGTTGCAGATGCCCAGGTTGTGGAGCACACTTGTGCTAATATGACAAATGCTGCTCAGCTGCATAACTAACTTGGTGCAACGTCTGTGGGGTAACCATCCAGTTCAGATCCATACCAGCGGGTTACGTTAGGCGTACGGTTTGGCTTTGGGACTCCCAGGTGAACAGTGCAGGGCACAGTGGCCTGGACGCTTCACTTCTTGTCGACCAGTCAGCAGTTGGGTCTGAGTGGCTGTATGCATGGTTGGGCCATGCTGGGAGCACATCACATCCCTAACAGCCTTTGCATCATGTTGACCCATAGAGATAAGCATGTAAATCCTCAGGAATGTTCAGCACAAAAACAACGCCATAGGAGAACGGCAAGACGTTTTAGTTGTTAGTTTTATTTATATTAAATTATATAAACTGTGTGTTGGGGGATGTCAATGTAGCAGCTGTTGTTGAGAGACCAAACCAAGCAGGAGTGGAACATACGATCTTCATAAGACATCATGTATGAAGAGTTTGTATGTGTGAGACATTGAATACACGTTTGTAGTAATCTTGCAGCAGGGGAATAAAGGGTGAGATAAGGTTTTAAAATTAAAAAAACGACCCTCCCTGTCTAAGCACCTGAACATTATGCAACCGTATGCCCTGTAGCACTGAGCCACATGCAATGATCTGCCTGTAAAGTTGACCTCGTGATTGCTCAACTCCAAGCCAGCAGCCAATAAGGCGCTGAGGTTGGGTTCCCTCCTGTGAGAGGAGGTTCTCTCCTGTTCATACAGCCTGCAGCAGGAGAGCTTTAAGAGCTGCAGCCAATCGTTCTGTTTTATGTGTGTGTGTGTGTGTGTGTGTGTGTGTGTGTGTGTGTGTGTGTGTGTGTGTGTGTGCGTGCGTGCGTGCGTGCGTGCGTGCGTGTGTGTGTGTTCTGTCTGTCTACATCAACATTTGACCTTTCTTGTCTTCTCCAAAACCCTTTCATGTAATTGAATAACCAAGTTTACGAACTAGTAATTAAGTTCATGTACACACACACACACACACATGTGCAAGTGTGTGTGTGCAATGCTTATGCAAACAGTAAGCCTATCTCATGTATGTTGTGACCTATCTTCAGCTACATTTCATTCATTCTGATCTATGAGGATCAGTTCCAGAGGGAAATAAGGCCACGTACACCAGATGATCCTATATTACATAAGTCAAATGTATTTATGTAGTACAGTTGTATGTGTAGGGGTAAATGTGTGTGCTTACATGCAGCCTTTTGTCTGTGCCAAGTGTGTGTGTGTCTCTGTGTGTATACAAATAAAAAAGATTGTCACTTATGAAAGCGTATGAATGAAACAATAACTGTGCAAGTGATTTCCATTTGGGTAAGTTCTTTGAGTCGACAAAAAAAACTGAACCATCTTGTGGTGGATTTTTGTCAGTGCAACAGCTGGAAGTACCTTTTTTTCATTTATTTTTCAAATGACCATATATTTAGATACTTTTGTCCACAGAAAGTTGGGTTTATTAACTAATACAAAACTCACAACCACAATGACAACAACTATTTACATCAGAAAAGCCTGCTGTACAATTGTCCTCACATCCTGTTTTATAACGTCTGAATAAAATAGTATTGCTTAAGACACAAACACACAAAAGCTTTTGTCAGAAAAGAGAATTTGCTTGCTTTACATCATGTCTTGTGACTCATGCATCACCTGTATCAAGAAACACGCGACAAATAAATTAAGACATATTAAAAACCCTTTATAGGGCACTCGTTAAAATACTTTGTGAGGAAAACTTGCCCAATAAAGGGTTAAGGAAAAGATACACTTATAACAGAAAATAGATGTATAAAAATCAGACCATTATACATGCTTTTCAAAGCTAAAGAATATAACATGTTTAGTATAACTGATCATCATCATTTAAATCCACGAGGGGCATCAGAATGACATCATCAGGTACTTGCATTGTGCAAATGTCCAAACATTCCTAAACTTAAGGATCCCAGTGACACAAAAAGAATATTTAAGGCCGTGTTTTAATAGATTACAGTTTCTACGGAATTGCTTTGCTTGAAAAAATGAAAAAATAAACTGGGACACTTTTGGAATGTTTACTTTGTGGGAAATGTTCTACGTACCTTTTACAGACTTTTTAATTTTTAACATAAGATTTAGCAAAGCAAAGCAGCTGGTTCTCCCCATGAAAGTAGTAGCTGCAGCAAAAGCAGGAGTTCACATCTCAACATTCATGATTAGTTTTATGCAACTATTTTAAAAAATGACTTGTTTATTTCATTTTCTTTTATGTTATAATTCTGAGAATATATACTCTCAACTGGAACCTGCATTTAGTTTCTGATTGTTGATTTAATTGAAATGATATGAACCAATTTTCAAATATTTTGTCATGTTTGCTGGTTTTAAAGACACTTAAAAGTAATGTCAGATAAGCATTAGTTGGAGTGAACATTGTGTGGTTTTAGCTCAAGAATAATAGATTATATAATATTATTTCTAGGTTTATATAAATGACATCTCCAAAAACATACAATTAAAATACCAAAGTGGAAACGATGACCTGGTGGAGAATTGAGAGTGCTAAATAAATAATATACGAACTCAAAACCAATTTCTGTGGCTAAATGTGAAACATATTAAAACACAGCCAGAGGAAAAGGTATTCTAATAAATCAATGCTATTTCAGTTCATGTATGAATATATATCAAAACACTCAAATGCAAACATCCAATTTGTTTGTTTCACTAACACAATACTTCCTTAAAATAATCTGGTACCACTGAAACAGTTTTATACAGTCCCTAGAAACCATGAGGTATTTCAGCTTGAAAACTGTTATAGAAGCCAATGGAATGAATCAGGGTCTGTATTTGGGTTGAATACAATCGTCTCTCTTGATGGAAAACATGCACAAATGGAGAAATGGATAGGCAGACAGATATACCAACAAAGGGGGAAAAAAGATATAATATCAATAACAATAGCAGACTTTTGTCCAGACTTGCCAGGCGTTGTGAACAGAGCAGCTACTGGAGCTCAAAAGATTAACAAATACATGTTCCTGTAAAGTCACTCTCCTTTTAAATGCTGTCTAATTAACATTATAAACATGCAATCATCACTAGCACACAAACCAACACAAGCATACATTAAAAAAACAAACATCAGCCATACAAACTGTATAAACTTTCATAATATAAAAATGTCTGAATTAAAGAAAAAAGAAGTCTGAGGGTGGACTGACATGTGTACAAGTATTAAAAGACATTTCTTTCCAAACAGCCTCAATTAACACTGTCCCTTATGTTGCTTTCCACCCAAAATATCCTCTTATGCCATACTCTTGCTGACATGCCTTGAAATGTCCAGTATAAATGACCCTGAGCATGTCAGTGGTGTGACACAAGAGTGGGCCGAAAATAAAGTCTGAGAACACTTTCTCTCCTCAGCATCTGTCTCTCTGACCTCGTGGCCTTTTGACCTGCAGGTTCTGCACAGCTACGTCTGCTCCGCACTAAAGTTCATCCTTGTAGGCAGCTGACAGCATGTCGGCCGGCGGCGCGCCCCCTTTCAGGGTCTTGTGGGAACCCCTCCAATCGGTGCGTACGGCGTCATCGTCCCACAGAGTCGACGTCTCCGTGTCGCTCACCCACTGGGGATCGCCGGCGTAGTGGCACGGCTGGACCAGAAGGGGGAGTGTACTGAAGGCATGTAAATTCCTGTTGGGGAAATGGGACTTGTAGTCCTTACTGCAAAGAGAGAACGGTGATAGAGATTATAGAGGTTTGACTTGGTTAGTTCGAGATTTTTAATACATCGAGTATGTCACAAAAGATATATGTCTATAATCAGAGATATAATATTAGTGCACAAATAATATTACTGCACATTTTTATTGTTAATCCATATTGCTGATATTTTGTGATTTATTTTGAATTCACTGATTTGACAAGAGATGGAGACAGAGGCTGCTTTTCAAAGACAGTTCAGTTGCTCTTAGCATGAAGGGCGACAGCAGGACCGATGTGTGGTGTGCGGCCGCTGTGCATTCTTTGCGGACTAGTCAAGCATATCGAATTAGAATCACAGAGGTGAGAGAGAGAATAGAGAAAGTGGGTTGGCTATAAGCCAGTTTTCCACACATGATGGAGCACACAGACACTGCCAAGCCTTCTGGTTTGCAGGCCCCTCAGTCCAAGGTGCATTTCATCTCTCACAGTCAGTGCCCCATATGTGTATCAGTTAGTCTGCTAGATCACAACTGTGGGACGATGAGAAAAGTCGTTTGAGGGAGATTAGGGTTAGAAATTGGGTCAGGGCTGCTAAGAGGTGCAGACAATGAATACAAAAAGAAAGAGATTCTTGAGGTGAAGTGTATTCTTTATAAAGAAAGGAGCGTATTGAAAAAATGTTGACTGGTGAGAGGACCTAAATGTTGTTGGTGTTTTAAGACATCCTTAGTTGGACCACGTGTGACGCCAACATGATTAAAACAAAGTAAACTGGAGTCTACAGCCACGCTAGCAGCTCAGTGAGGCTGCACTTTGGCAAAGTGGTGCTTTAAGTCAAATGCTAACATTGGGATGCTAACATGTGATGATGACAATGCTAATATTCTAATGTTTAGCAGGTATAATGTTTACCATGCTAGCAGTCTTAGTTGTGGACGTTAGTAAGCAAACATTTGCTAAATCAGTAATAAACTGATGATGCCATTAGTTTTGGCAAATATGGGATCTTTATGGAAAGTATTGAACAAACGAATATTTTAATGGCGCTTATTTAAAGGTTAAGGGATTCATTATAATTATTTATTTTCTGAATGTCGGTACCAGTTCATGGCAATCCGTCCAATTGGCCTAGAGAAAATGTGAACCTCATGGTAGTGCTAGAGGAAAAAAGTAATTGGGATTCATCCTCATAATTTCATCCATCCTGATCCTAATCTTAGATATTTCAGTCTGGATCACAGTAGTGGACCGACTGTCAGACCTGACGACGTTAACACCCTTCAAGCCAGACCAATAGCGGGGCTAAACAAAGCAGAGCACAAGTCTGCCACAGACACATCTGCATCCCCTCTGGCTCTTAAAGGATATCTGGCAACTACGCTGTGTCTAAAAAAATGTAGCAATCCACTTTGACCAAATTCAAGGCAATCATCCTCAGGAAGACATGCTGCCATGAAACCTGCACATCATAAGGAGAACAAAAGTTCACAAAGCTGTAAGACCCCCTTTGAAATGTGGTGTTCTAATTCAGCTCGACAAGCACTATTAAACTGACAAGAATAGAAAGTGTGGCCAAAACTGACTTTTTACAAAGAAACCACAGACTTCCCTATACTTCTTCTACCTCCACAAAATATATATAGCATGTATGCAAGTTTAGACAACTACAGGAAGAATGTTTGTGGCAATTATAAAGTCGGTTTTAGATTTATAGGTCTGGCAGGGAGGTGGTAGAGTGATGAAAAACAAGTTTTATCATCGAAGTCGCTGAATGTGAAAAAGATTGATACAAACAAACAACTAAATAATTTCTCCGACATGTTCATCAAGATTAAAACAAGAAAAGTGCGAGGTGTGGGCTATTAAGGTGTATTCATTGCTGTCATCATACATACTTGGGATGTTTGTCATACATGATGGGGAGGAATTCATCAACAGGAAGCATCTTGGACAGCGGCTCAGCGTTGAGCAGTTTTTGGGCTCCCTGCATGGAGATGGCATAGGACAGAGTCCAATACGAGTAGTCGGCCGTTACCAAGTTGTGAACGTTCTCCACCGCCTCCTCCTTTCCAGGATTCAGCTGCTTCCTGCCAAAGTATCTGCAGCACCATTAAGCCACGGTGAGAAAAAAAAGAGGAAGAAGGATGAACAAAAAACAACAACGGTGAAGAAGAAATTACGCAACGTCTAAAACATCCGAGTCCAGAAATCTGCTGCAATGCTGCTTTGTTGCCACGTGTTGGAAATCATTTTGGAAGTCTGTTTTTCTGCAGCATGTTTTCTGCATGTGTGGCTAACCATTATCAGAAAGCCACGCAAACACAATTACACAAAAAAAAAAGAAGCTAGTACATTTCCTATCTTCCTGCTGATAGTTTCAAAATGCCTTCACTGTGGGTCTGAGGTTTTGTCTAATCATTTCAGTATGATTTTAATTGAAAACATTTGTTTCGATGTCCTGCAGAGACCTTAATCACAGACACACATACACACAAATGAGTGATGTGCAATGCATTCCTGGATGTGAATTCTGACCCCATTCCGCAAACTGTATTGACTCAACCTAAACCTCATCCATCCCTGCTCGAAACAAGAATTGTGTGAATAAAAAGGCGTCCCTCTTACATGATGTCCCAGTCCAGCTCCACCTGCTTCACCTCCTCCATCAGTCTGAGGACTCGTCGCTTGAAGTTGGCCTGGAAACGAATGTCGTCTTCAAGGACCAGCGCCATGCCCATCTGCAAGTCCACCATCTGGAAAAACATCGGTTTCAGAAAGACCAAGAGATGGAGAAGGAATACAACGAAGTACATGTAGAAGTTGCTCCCGTAGCTGTGTTTAAGTGGTCGGCATACTAGAACAGTACAGTAAAGTCCATATATGTAGTATGCTTGTGTTCTTTTTTAGGTCCATTCCCAAGTTGGAAAAACCCATGTTGGAACAAAACATTTTCTTTCATCTTCTTGTTTATAATAGCAAAGACAAAATTACAAAATATCTAAGTAGTTATTAGTTAAATAGCTAATGATCTACATGGCAACATTCAGAGTTCTTTGAATTTCAGTCTTCAAATTAAATATTTCATTTATCTATAATGTATCTATACTTGAAAATGTTATCAATTGCAGTGAATGCAATTTAAAAAGATTTGGACGGCTTTGTATGTGTTAAACAGGTCCAAAAGAAAATCCTTCTATCTAATCCCAACTCTTGATCAGAACGCCGTCATTCATCCTCTTGATTACATTACCTGTATTGATCTCACCGTCAGTCATATCAACAAAGACTTCCATGTATAATGTGTGTGTTTCCTCACCTCCTTCCAGATGAAGTAGTGGCTGAGGAAGCAGCCCACCTCTCCTTTGGTCAGAGTGCGTCCAGAGAACGGGTCATAGTAGCCTGGCAGCAGGTCAACACCCAGGATCTTAATGTCACTGCTGTTCAGTGCACTGCACACACACACACACACACACACACACACACACACACACACACACACACACACACACACACACACACACACACACACACACACACACACACACACACACACACACACACACACAGGTGTTATAGTAATTATATTCCCATGAAGGCAAGGGGGCAAGAGTAAGGGGGAAAGGGCGGTTGGAAACGGGGCCATGTCCGTGAAACCTCAGATTAAGGAGAAATAACTTTGAACCTTGCACAGATAACTGAATGGCCATAATAAAGAGCATATTCACAATGTTTATCAAATATCAGAATATTATCGAACCCAATGCCATGAATTTAACAAAACCATGTGTTGATGGGACAGTACATTTCTGGAAGGAAATGTCTTTCCTTCTCAACAACCATTCTCCAATCGTCATTTTATGTCGGTATCTCCTCGTTCTATATGGATTTTTCTCTTTCAATATCAGCCAGTTGAGTGGTCTTGCTGTATTCAGTCTTTCCCTGAACGTGTACTCACTTCCCATCCACGGCGTCTACCACCTTGACGTCAATCTCGAGCTCATTCAGAGAGAACAGCATCCGGTCTCTACGGTCAGTACGTCGTCGCAGATTAATCAGATATATCTGAGGAGAGGAGGACAGCTAGATATTTAACTGTGTATCATTACTGAAATGGATATCATTAACTCCCTGACTTCTTTAAACAAGTCTGTACTAAACTACATTTATTTCTGTAATAACGTGCTTCATGCCTACTCTGAATGATGAACACATCCTAAAAGGACTAAAGCATGTTCCTTCACACTCTCAGTATTTCATAGCCCATTGTGTGAGTTCTAAACACCAGGATTTTGATGAATACCTTCCAGGAATTAGTGTACTTATGTTATAATTTCCCTGGGAAATGTTCCTTGTTATAATCCTTTTAGATTCAAAAGTTGAGAAATTAAGGCACAATGCTTTTTCCACAGATGCTGAAACTACCATGTTGGTTGAAAAAAAAAATGTGATACGCAATATAAATATTCATATATCAGTGTCCCGAAAACATGGCTGCTTCTACCAGAAAAAAACAATGAGGTGTCACTTACCTCATCAAAACCCATGAGGTCTCTCTGTTTGGGGAACATATAGACGTATCGTGAGAGGCGCATTGGAGGACCGTCAACTGTTACAAAAAATAATAAGAGAATAATGTAACATAACAAATCTGAACCAACACAACATGAACATACTGTAGCCGTTTACTTGATTTGCACTCCCTGTCAGTATCTGTCTTTATTAATATTAATAGTGAATACAATCTGCTCTTACTCATGGACTCAAGATGGACATGGACAAAGTTGAGGCGATCATCTTCCAAGGTGTGTTGAGGTTTGGCCGGGACGTTCAGGTAGCCGTAGCGCTCCTTGTTACACAGATACATCTGTACCTCTGCGTGGCAGCAAAGATCAATCAATCAATACATTGATGAGACATTCTTTGTGTACCATCTAAGATGCCCCTATAATATACATCATCCTACAGTGAAGTAAGTATGTTTGTGGATTTGATTACAAAACATAACCACAAACCAGCGCTAACCAACCTGCAGCCCGGCAGGAGAAGGCGAACACGATGATATCGTCGTAAGGCCACGAGTAGTCCTTGTGAGGCGGGAAGAAGGCCAGTTTCGTCATGCCTTCCTTCCTTAAATCCAGCAGCATGGTGGAGTGGATCATGGGCACAGGGTAGCAGCCCAGTCTGTGCCGATGGCGGGTGGGGAAGTACTCTGCTGTTCGGCGGTAATATCCCTGAAAAAAGAGAGATGGCGTCAGATAACCAGGGATCTTGATATAAAGAGGGCCTATTTTGTTATTTTTGTATGCTGCCCATATGTCCAACTCAACGGCAATGAGTATATGATCGATCACTATCAAGTCCACACTCACCTGTGGGGTGATACCGCACCAGTAGTTGGAGTACGCTCCCTGAGAGTCTAGCATGGGCGCAATGGCTGACTTGTTCTCTGCCATCATCAGGTTGAGGGTTTCAGGGTTGGTGAGGATATTGTCTGTGTCAATGTACTGAAACATGGACGCAGAGGAGACCGGGGAAAGATGGGAAACAAGGAGAGAGATTGTAGAGTCATGTCTCTGTAACAGGAGAAACTTCTTCTTGGATGAAATAACGGCAGCAAAGAGGGAACGAATCTCATCAGATACATCAAGGGATGGAGCTGATTTGAATCTTACACTGCTGCCACAAGAAAATGTATCTTATTATGTACCAGGATGTAATCGGCCCAGCGTTTCCTGGCAAAGTTGAGCGCTGCCTGCTTCAGCTTCATCACATACTCATATCTGCTATTGGGCCAATGCTTAGGCCCCGACTCGCCTGCGTAGGACCTAAAACAGAGAGTTATAAGAAGGGCATTAAAGTATATTATTGTACTGATTTGGCATTTTCTCACATCTCATAATTTACTACTAACTGAATTAGGCTGCATTTCCAATACATGATAACCATGTCTATTCACAGCTTAAAATACAGCTCGGCTGACAGTTTCTAGAGTTCAGTGACAGTCAGCCGATTAGCAGTCAGACTGTATGATTGGCATGCACACATAATTTCCACTAATGGCCTCTTCAGCTCAGACAGATGTCCACACAGTCAAGGCGTAAAGACAAGCATAGGCGTGCTGCATCATTCCTTATTATGCAAAGTGGAAAGGTGTGTTATCTTTAGGCAACAAAGTGGATCCACTAAGGCTAATAGTTGCACGACAGAGGTTGTAAAAAGGTGAGTTTATGTTGCTTCGGACAGTAAGATCGGCTGAGATCTACACGTGACTGACAGGACGTTCGCTTATCCAGATCCCTGCTGTGAATATAGTACAATACATTCATATAGCACTTACGTGGGCTGGTCCATTGGTCTCCACTCTACATAATGGTAGAATTTCTGCATGTAGGTGAGCCACTCCTTCAGTATGGCGGTGGTGTTGTCTGTGTTGTGATCCGTGGCGGCCCTGAAGAGCACAGAGAAAGCAGGTCGTGAGACTGAAGAGCTGATTTCAAACACAGGTTTATTGAAGAGAAAAGGAATCCTGAAACATCTTTAAGACATATCAATAATAACCTGTCCCATCTCTGTGATCGAGTCGCGGTTTTCTTTTTCTGGTACATTTTTAAACACATTCTTGATCCGGTGGAACAGCCTATAGTTACCATGTTATTGCATCAGGATATTCCTATCAACTATGCTTTGGATCTCTTTTTTCCTTTTATTTACCCTTTTTTTTCAGAAATACCTTTTGTAAAAGAGAAGCCGCCACAGCATCTCTAGGTATTGCAGGCCATTTTGGGCCCACAATGTTAATCATTTCACAGAATGTCTCTGTTGCAATAATGGATACAGGATGTTGGCATCACCGAGAATTATTATGATCAGTCAGGTATGTAATTTGCTGGATAAGCCGAAAACAGATACACTTGTCTTGTTATTAACAACTTCTCAATTGATTTTTAGAAAATGTTCTTTATTACAATATTGATATTGTGCTATACAATGACCCATACTGCGACAGAAGATTTATTTTTAGTGTGGAAAGTATACTTCAATATCCTGCACACACACACACACACACACACACACACACACACACACACACACACACACACACACACACACACACTGCTGTGAACACAATACAACTATACAAAGTGCATATCACACATTTAACGTTAGTACGTGGCCATATAGTGTGTCATACGATTATCAATATGCAACCCAGCAACAGATATTATATCCAGTTTTATCAAATCAAACTATAAATGTACGAGCAGAATGGGTTTTTAAATGAGGTAATGGTCACTTTACGACACATAAACTACATTGAAGGCGTTTACTGCTTAAAACCCCTTCGAGGACAGTTCAGTTTATGGGGTTTAATCACTCATGTTCGTCATTCATTAAAATGAGCGCAAAGAAAGGGTATCAGGTACAAGCAGCTCTACAGAGAGTACACACGGATGCAGTCCACAGTAGGAAGTGAGTGCGGGGAGTGAAAGGCGAAGAGGGAGGAGGGTCGGACGCGGCTGTTTTCTCAAACTAATCAAAGCCATTGACCTATTAACCGCGGCTACAGCCGGCTAACACAGAGCCCATAGTCTCCACACAGAGACCCTGGTTTCAACACGGCCCCGGTGCATGCAGCAGAACCCACCACACGGAGACGCGGTCTTTGGGGTAGTTGAGTCTCTCCAGAGCCCCGAGGTAGTACGGCAGGGAGTGAGCGGTGTTTCTGGCTAAGATAGCGATAACCACCGTTGGAGGCTGAATCTTCGACTCCTCCGGAAACATTTCCTCCGAAAAGTAGCCCTCGGTGAGGAAAACCAAGGCCCCGACAGATAAAAAGTGCAGTAACATGGTGAACGCCGCTCCGGTGTTCCAGCACAGCACGTCGCCGGTGGACGCGTCAGCAGTCCAAGGAAAGAAAAAGAGGGTTTTCCTAAATCTTCTTACACCCCCCCGCCTCCTTAAGTTAGTGTGCAAGCTTGCTCGCTTTTTCCAAGATCACACCCAGAGAGAGCCGACATTACAACTTCCGCTTCAGATCTGTAGCGCAAGAAAAGTCTGACACCGTTATTCAGAGATGAAGGTGTGATTTGGCCACATTGTATATCTCACTGATGAAATACAAACTATGACGTAAGGCAGTTAACATCCAGTCAGACAAACTTGTACATCAGTTTTGCTTAGTGATTCCTTCATCTGTCAAATAACAAAACAAAAAAGCAGTCATAACCATTTTAAGAGATACTAAGTCGTTACTTTGTTTAAACCAACTGCAGCTCTTTTCCCCTATGTTACATCTTTTGCATAACATTTGAATCAACAGATAACGTATTCACATTTAGAGGCAGTGTTGCTCTACACATTATGCATGACCATTTACTTTTATGTGATATAGTTGGTGGGAGAGATATTAGATAAAGTGGATGAACATCCTCAGGTAAATGGTGGTTGCTGGTGTGTTACTGTTGGCTGCAGTTTCAGGGATTGGCCAGCAGAGGGAGGTTTTGATCCAATAGATTAAGGTCCATTACTCAGAGTGTCTGTCTGAGGTCAGATCTGATGGGTTTCTTTGGCTAATGGGGGAATGTAACTCATTGCATTTTCTCAAATACTATACATAAGTATTTCTGGAGTTACAAGTATTTCAAGTATTTTTATACTGCCTTACATATATTTGGAAACAATAAGTACTAGTATGTTTGTAACTTACAACACATGATCAATTTACAAAATATGATGCATTGTTGCAAGTTAAAGTACACAACAGTACATGCAGTATAAAGCGGTTAAAATGTGTTGCACCCTCCTAATAATGTAACATTTGCATTCTTCATAATGACGACATTTAATGCTTCAAGTTCATTTTCTTGAAAATACTATATTTGTACACTGTGGTGCTGCTTAAAGGTGCAGTGTGTAAGATCTGGCCACCTGCTCCAAAGAAATAGAAGGCAGCATTTCACCTCTACTACTGGGACCATACAACCTTATAAACTAAAATGTTTATGGCCTGCTGTGTGTCAAAAGCCACTGTGAGATCTCAAAGGAACAACACAGAGGTTGTTGATGCTTATTGATTACCTCACACTCTCTGTGGGGAACACACATGTGTGACACAATTTAAAATAGCATGGTAATTAGGAAAGGTACTTTCAAAAGAAAAGACAACCTGAGAAAGGATCTGAGTGTTTGTGAAGGTGGGGTTGGTTGGGATGCCACAGGGGCAGGAGGGCTTCATGGCTTCATGGAGGTTTGATCAGTGAAACAAAGAATGTTTAACAACCAATGGGATCTGTGTTCAAGCTCATTCTTCAAATGTAAATAAGGAAGACTCCAAACAGAGCTAAGAGGGGGGCAGATCACTGAATCAGTGGAGCACTTCTTCACAACAACATTCAAACGTTTCTAGTATTGCAAGAGGTCCCTCAACATTTTAAATAAAACTTGTAATTTGTCATTAAGAAAAGGCTCAGTTTCAAAAGGTTTAAACAGGTGAGGCCAGAGCATTCAAACAGGTGTATTGTCTTCATGTGTGTTGGGTCACTTACTGATGGAACAAGGTCAACAGTAAAGGAGCATCCAACCAGAGATGAACAGTACTGTGGATGTAGCTTCCATTACTCACTGAAATGAATAGCCACTGAGTCAGTAGTACAAAGGTCAACAGATTGTCTTATTTAATAGTCACCTCTATAAGGTCATACCTATGTGCTTGCATCTGCAAACAAGGCAACATGTGTTGCTGCAGTGGACCACCTTGAACCTTCTCGATGACCCCTGGAGGCCCACCTGTGGCCCTTTTTGCGAAACTCCTTTGACAGTTGTGGTTGAAACTGTTTTCAAAAGACCCCGTCCATCCCAGGTGACATCAGGAACATTTGAATAATAGAGAACATTGTCACAAATTATTTTACAAGGTGCCACATCCCTCTTTTTGTAAATGATGATGTGCGTTATAGGGATTTGAAATTAGAAACAATCTAAATTATAGAAACAATGTCCAACAATGTACAATCACGCTACAAGTGTATGCACGCACATACAATACATCTTGTGTGAGAAGAAGAAAGCTTTTCTGGGAATACATATTGGAGCAGTTTGTGGGGCAATACAACAAAATATTTTCAAGAAAAAGATGATAAAAAAGGTTAATCTTTCAAAAAGGGATGACACTTAAGATGAGACATTAACTGGACGTTTTAGAGTGATACATTTTTACCTGAGAATTGAGTAAAGCCAAATCTGTAATGAATTTAAGTATGCAAATAATGTAGTACTAATGCTCGGCACTCGAGTGAAAATTCAAGATCAGAAGATTAGGTCGACTGTGAAAACGAGCCAAAAGAGGAGGGATGGAAGCAGGAGAAAGAGAATGAGCGTGATGGAAAGAATGGTGAAGAAACGAGGAGCGGCATGAAGACATAAATGTGGGTGGAAAATAATAAGCAAAGTGGAATATAATGAATTTTGACTCCTTTGGCGGGCTCTCTGAATAAACGAAGGCAGTCATGGCTGACAATAGCAAGGTTGGTTTAAAGGGCTCGTTTTTGTGGACAGGTCAGCGGGGTTGAGGGTCAAATCTCTCCTATTCATGACACCCCAAGTGTTGCCACACTCACACACAAACACACGCACACACACACATGCGTATGTCAGGGGCACTTTCCCAGCGTCAGTTATGGAGGCAGATCTGGGAAAGTTCAACCTTGGGTGTACTAACTTTTCACTGTGAGGTCAAGGGTGAAGATGGCGTTTGTTTGTGGGTGTGTGTGGGTGTGTGGGTGTTATTTAAAGACAGAGGGAGAAAGAAAGGGGAAATCTTCATTGTTTTGACCATATTGCAGAAAAGAGATTGGGAAAAAAGAAAAAGAGGATAAACGGCAGATATTGAGGCTTACACTTGTCTTAAATGTGTGTGTGTGTGGGGGGGGGGGGGGGGGGGGGGGGGTCACCCAAATGACAAAAACACAGATTTTCTCACTTGTCTCTAATGGTATTCAGTTTGGGTTTTATTTGTGCAGGTTTTGAAATATCAAGCCCTCAGATTTCTGCCTCCTTCCCAATACAATAGAGGTGAATATAATTTGGAAAAGTGTCTTCAGGGACAATTCTCCACTCATCCTAAATTAATCCTGAGTCCTTGCTGTGATGAAATAGTGAAGTGAAAACTTAAAAACAACATGTTCTGCTAATTATCCTGAGGAGCAATGACAATGATTCTGGAAAGAGAGGTTGCTGCTGAATTATTGAATTGCTGGGAATGGCAACAGAAATCTAAATAACAAATATCTTCAAAATTCAAGCAAAATAAACGAAAACTATCTCCATGATTCTACTAATATACGTGGGTACATGTGTTATTTTGGAGCTACTCGTGCATGTGTTCCCACAAATGTAGACGCCACCAATCTCTCTTGTGTCAGGCGGGAGGTGAGAGAATGAGTCATGCTGTAGGTGAGGATGTGTCAGAGTGAAAGTGCTTCTGTCTTCGTGTGTTGGGACCAGCGGCAGCTATAGGCAGCGGAGAGTCGTGACATTCTCACAAGCTTCCGGGACCTTTATTGCTGTGGCAATAATCAATAGCGTTCCCACAGAGATGTCTTTTGACTGGGCGGGTCAATACCTGTCACTCAGGGCCGGAGCCGTGGCACACACCCTCTTACTCAGCAGCTACAGATGCCTCACTCTGTCTGCTCTCCTCCTCCCATGTCAACGTATCTCAGGACATTTCCACAATTTAAGGAGTCACGTGTTTTATCTCAAGTCATGTCAAATTGAGTGAGAAAATCCATATGGACTAAAGATGCTTTCGATTATTGTTTTTGAATACTCCATATCTCCAAAACCCAGTGGTGTTAACACAGACATAAAACTAAGAGAACCAGCAGGTCTTCATATTTGAGAAGAATGAATTAGACAAGTGATTATCTGCATTTTTATCAATAAATGTTCTTTGTCAGTCCAATAATTGGTTAATCTTTTCAGCACTAAACGCAGTTGTTTTCTGCTGGTTCATGAAATTCTAACCACTTTACAACTAATATTATGTCCTCAAAATGTCATGGCAGTATCCATAAAATCCAATCTGTATTAAAAAAATTTGATTGCACCT
Organism: Myoxocephalus aenaeus; assembly: GCA_038501785.1. Lineage (NCBI taxonomy): Eukaryota > Metazoa > Chordata > Actinopteri > Perciformes > Cottidae > Myoxocephalus > Myoxocephalus aenaeus. The sequence continues at coordinate 3,049,849 of JBAMJR010000001.1, read as the reverse complement.
TTTTGTTTTGCAAAAATGCTCCAGAATACAGAATACATTTCACTGTTTCTGTGGCAATGTGTTTGCATGTTTAAGTTAGCGATTAGTCAGTGTGATTTTGTGTGTGTGTTTTTAATAAACTAACTATGTTTAAACCACAAATACTGACCCTTCCAGAAAAAATCATGATCCTGGTCACAGGGCAGATAGATAATCTGACCACCAGGCCAATGGGTTAGGTGGTATTTTTTTAATATTTTTTACCCCAGGTGGCCAATATTGCTGTTTGACTCAAAGTCAAAACAGCAATAAACATCACAGGTAAATAATGAGATTATGAGGTCAGCTATCTTCTCCCATGAAACAGATCAACAATTTAAATATCATTTTAAATAGATTTGTTTTAAAGTATTGGATTTTAATGTTGTCAAATGAAACACCTGCCCAGTGAATTGACTTGGCAGTAGATGATCATGATGACGATGAGCCTTGCAGTCTGGTGGAAAGTGAAGTAGAGGTTAACGAGATGTTTGGACGTTCTCTTCAGCTCATCTTCTCCCTTTACGATGTTTGTTCGAGTCAATTTAGAGATTTCCCGTTGCTGAGGCATGAATCAGGAATTTAATCTTTTTTAACTTAAAAAAAACCTCCCAGAAATCTCAATATTGCACATTTAGTCAAAGGCAGGTTCCCCTTTGTATCGCTTAGTCCTGCAAACACAGACACACGATAACAAATTACAGGATATTTGTGAACCCTCTGGAGCCCTGTGATCTCTCCAAAGTAATGGTGAGATTAGCGGAGACTTCTCTGCTTCTCATCTTCTCTGTTACTCCCTGGATGACGCTGTCCGTCGCCTCGTTGCCAAGCAACAGCGCAGCCACTGTCAAAGAATTCTGGGGGATGTTTAGGCAGCGGCATGCTTGGGGGGAAGGAGTGTGTGTGTGTGTGTGTGTGTGTGTGTGTGTGTGTGTGTGTGTGGTGTGGCAGAGGAGAAGCAGCAGTACTGGTCGGAGTCAAGAGGAGCAGGACACACTCAGTTGTGCATTTATATGAGACTTTCCTTTTAATCTTTTAATCTCAGCTATTACGCCACTTGGTGATTTGTCAAGATCGATTTTACAAACCTTCCTTTCGTCAGGGTAACGTCGAACACATCCGGATCTCTGATGAATTCACATTTCTTCACGCCAAGAAATACTTGGGGTTGGCATGTCTTTGATGTTTGCAGTGGTCACAAGGTCAAATTCTTGACCCACCCTAACAAAACAGTGAGGCAATCTCCTGCCAGTTACAATGGATAGTAAAATAACTAGTGGGAGGAGATTTGGCTTCTTTCTCCAAACTCACACAATATTTAGCCCAGACGCAAAATGAAAGCCTGAAAGTAAATAAATGTGCCAAAAGAAAAAAGTGCATGAGATGGTCCGACACAGAAAGAGCGCATAATGAAAGCTATACTGCCTCTCTTGTGTCTCATGGCCTTAAGATGTCTCTGTCTCTATAATTGGCTTCCTGAATTTGCTGTCTGGCTCATGCCTATATCTCTTACATTTTCTCCACAAACTTTTGCGAGCTGCCAGTACAAATGAACCACTTTTAACATGGCTGCTGAATGAAATTAGTGTAGTGCTGCTGTGATAACAATCTTTTCAGAGAATACAGTAGCAGGTACATAGGGATGGACTTGTGTTTTTCCACTGAGCCTGTTCAGAAGCTCTCCTTCCAATTGACCTCTTTGTCCTTTTGACTGTCCTAGCTTGCCCCAGAACATGCTTCCCACTATACATTTCATTGACATTCGCTGCCACAGCATTGCCTCTCTCTCTAACCGCTCTCCTCCGCTCTTCTTCCTCTATAGCCGTGCCCTAGCAGCAGGGAGGAGATGCCTTCACCAGAGGAGGTTTATTTTGAGGATTCCCCTGTTCCCTTTGTCCTCGCTCTCCTCTCCGTCTCTTGACGGGATGGTTTCATGGCCCACCCCGCCGTCTGGGCCTCCTTCTCCCCTGCCAGGCCTTTTAGCCAGCGGGTTAAACATTGATTTGTGAATGGAGGGAGGCTCAGTGGCCCCTGAGTGGAGTGCAGCGGTCCCCTACTGTTTCTATGTGTACACACACACCCCTACTATACACCACCAAGACTAACAGCCAACATGAAAGCTACTGAGCTGAAAGGGTTTTAGCAACATGGAGTTGATAGTGTTTCAAATGTTTCCGTGTTGCTATTCATCCTTAAATTAATTAGATACGATTTTTTAATTTATTTAGTCAGACAATTTGCACATTCAGCAGTTTTTCTTGTCACCAATTGAAGCCAAATACACACAACTTTAGAGAACTAAAGGAATAGCATTTTGAAGGGACAACGTGCTTTCTTCAGTGCGGTCCAATTCACCAAAAAAAAGCTAATCTCTGTAACATTTAAATGTGTTTCTGCCTGAAAAAAAGATCTTATCCACAAACAGAAAAAAGTACTGCAACTGCTCTCACACTTCATGCCTCACTTGTTGAGCTGAGTTTTTTTTCCACACATAATTATGCAACATTGTTAGATCAATAACCAAAAAAAAACATTGCAGGCGTCTCTTTGATCTTAACAGTATATACTGTATATATTCAAAACTAAAATGCATCTTTGCACTGCGGTGCTGGAAGACAGTAGAACTGAGAGTGTTACAGCTCTTTGGAGCCATAACCCAGAGGATGTCAAGGTGAGAGTGGAAGGGGACCCTCTTGACTTCTTACTGGGTTTCCCGCCTTTGGAAGAGCCCAGCATGAAAAGGCAAAGAGAGGGAGAGAGAGGGGATTGGAGATGGAGGGGTTTGCTTTTCACCACTCAAAAAAAAAAAAAAGAGCAATGAATGAGTGACTGGCTGAGTGAATGAGAGGCGGGCCGGGCTGAGAGGGGCTCTGGCCCTGCGGATCAGTGGAGGTTAACTCGGCTTCTTCAGAAGGATGAAAAGGGGAGAAAAAAACGGATTGAGCTTTAAAGAGGAGGATCCCCTGCGCCCGGGGCGGGATCGGACAGGGTGATTTATTAGAGAGAGAGAGAGAGAGAGAGAGAGAGAGAGAGAGAGAGAGAGAGAGAGAGAGAGAGAGAGAGAGGAGGTCGCGTTTGTAAGCATCAAAAAGCTGCAGAGCAAACGCAGCATTCCAAACTGCTGATATGCGCGACATGAGGATGCATAGGCTCGATTCGGATCCCAGAGAGAAAGAGACACGAGCCCGACACCTCTCACCTCGTGACTCATTCTCATATGTTTATACAAAACCGTTTTACGCGTGAACATTTTTCACAGCTGCTTAAAAAAATGCACACGGGCATAGAAACAGAAAACGCTCCGCAGAGCTCTTTCATTTATTTTGTTTTTGTTTTTCATGCTTGTAAAAAAAATTAAAAAAATAAAATACTTAAACTGATCTCATTAGTCACAGTGTTCACGGTTAACCAGGTGCGCCCAAGGGACAAAATATGTAACCTTGGCGTTTTAAAATAAATAAAAGAACACCTGCAACATAATAGGAGTTTATAGTGGAATGCAACGCTACACAAAATAACCATTGCAGTTGTTTTGGGATTCCATCTATCTGTATATGAACTTTGCTGTATAAATACATATTTGTAATCTGGCCTCTGTAGCCTCTTCAATCGTCTGTCACATGAGCATCATATAATCGACTCATTTTCTGCCACTCTGGACAGCACTTGCCTCAGAGGCCTACAGTAAAGCTGCCCTTTCTGCAGCAGAATGGCTGCATGGCGCTGAAGGCACCGCTTTATGTCCAAGTGCCTGGTTACAGCGTTGCACTAGTTTGCTCACACAAGACCAACACTACACGTCATGCAGTGCGCTCAGAGAGTAAACAGTGTCGGGATTGTAATCTCTTTTTGGGTAGAAAATAGGGCTGTTGTGTCTTTAAGAGGGGCTGCTGGTCCCTCATCGCAGCTGCTGCGTGTGTGTGTGTGTGTGTGTGTGTGTGTGTGTGTGTGTGTGTGTGTGTGTGTGTGTGTGTGTGTGTGTGTGTGTGTGTGTGTGTGTGTGTGTGTGTGTGTGTGTGTGTGTGACACAGAGGACAGCGGAGATTCATTACTTAAGCAGTACAATGGACATTTATCACCCCGTGGTGTTATTCAAATTCAGTACCAAGCGAAGACCTTCTCCACTCCTCTCTCCGCCTCGCGTCGCAGCCGCAGCGTGTATTGTTGGAGCTGCGTAAAGAAGAAGCCAGGAGGGCAGAGAGACATCCATCCAGTCAGCCAGGGAGACCCGTAAAGGAAGGATGGGAGGAAGGAAGCAGCGTCCGCGTCCGGAGTGTATACGAAGCCCGCTGCTCTGCCTCTTTTTGTCACCATCCGACGCTGCTCGCTGCATGGGGCTTTCGGACGCACGTCGAGGGATCTGAACCAAGGACGCACCAGCGGGAACTAAGGGGTTTCCTTTTTCCCCCCCGATTTTATCAACCACTATAAAACACCAGAGGAAAGAACGCAAACGCTCCAAGTGCCTTTCTTCAAATAGGAGAGGATCTTTTTAACTGTAACATCCGTGGAAAGCCATTGTGCATCTTGAGGCACCAGAACTGAACATTCTTTCCCGAAATCGATGACAGTACACACAGGTGCAGAAATGGCGTTTTTTTTTTTTCGTTTTCCCCGACGTTCTCACCTCGGACTTTAAATCGAAATGAAGTCCACTTCAGCTGTTTGATTCCTGTCTTTATTCGCCTTCTTTGAGGCACTTTAAAAGTGCGATTCTCTGGTGAACCAAAGGAGATGACATTTTACTTCAAGATGCAATGGCCATTCAGCCATCTTAAGGGCCCAGAGATCTGGACAGACTTGGGGTTAACTTTATAGCAACCAGAGTAGAGACACGGCCACGTAACAGCAATAAGAGAAAGTATAGGAAATAGGATTTCAAACTGCAGTAGAAAAGTCATAAAGTGATTGTGGCAATAATGCATCCTTAGCATTATCAAACAAATGCACACAAAAAAAGAGAGAGAAGAGTATAGACTTGTTCCCCTGTGTGTCAGTACAACAGAGGGGATCAGCTTCTCAATACGGGGATGAGCTCAAGAAAATGTTTTTCATCGCAACAAAAAAATGTCTTAAAGGTTTAGTTTTCTGCTGAAACAGCTCAGACTTGGAAATGCACAGTGAGATTTCTTTCAAGAGGCCGAATCCGGGGCAATGCTGAGCAGCGAGGATGTCACAAATAATGCACAGTGCTGCAACTCCCTATCTTGGAGGAAAAAAAGGGAGAGAAAACAGGTTTTTAGTGTCAGTCGCAGCCAATACTGTCAAAGGGCATCATTTAGGCAGCCGTGGCAGGTGCAGCCATGGGCCTATACAACAACTACCCCGGGCACACTTGTGATTTAAATAATTAAATGCTTAATTTCGTCTTTTTTAAATCTTTGGCAGAGGGCAGACAGAGTCTTTAGCGGCTGATTGTCCAAACGCAATTCTTGAGTAAACTCAAATTCAACCGCAAGAATTGTGTATGGACATCTGTTGCTGCAGACTCACATTCATCACTGCTGGCTTTGGCCAGACGCCACATCCAGAATGTAGGCCTCCGGAGCACAAAGAAGGCTCCAGAGCGCTCTTTGGGCTCGGCTTGTGTTGTAACTGTGTCATTTCAGGTAAGATACACACCGCATTTGTGTTACGGAGGAAGCTGACGCGGGACTGGACCAATAAAGTGGAGGAAACCTTATTCTCGTGTTTGTGTTTTTCGAGATGCACGTTGTGGTTTTGGCCCGATTGGTGTTTACACTTAGTCGAAGATCTAATCAAGAGTGTTTGTTTGAAATGGCACATATCGACTGGAAGCATTGATGTATCGACTGTGTTTGGCAAATAGTGGAAAGCAGGGAGTTGAGTGCTGGCAGAGTGAGGCCTGCATGCAGCACAGACGCACGTGAGATGAGCTATAAAAAAAAACATGAAGTCATCAACGAGGAGAATACAAATACATGAACGAGATAGAAAGAAATGTCAAAAGCTACATTTGAGGGGGAAAATAGCTTATTTGAGGATTCCATATGTTTTATTAATAAATAAAGAGCATGTTTAGAGCCTATAGAGCCTAAGTGCATCCTATACGGCATGCTAACCAGAGATATATTACTGAAACACAATGTTACAACATATTTAGTGTTTCTCAGGGGAAGTCCTATGCATTATTGTAGGCTAACATATTAATGGGGTACAGTGCTAAAAACACAAGAGGCGTGATGACTGACGCTCACATCTCTGGAGCCAAACAGCGTCACTGACACATCACGTGGGACACCTCGATGTTTTCATCTTTTCACTTTGGTTTATTCTTTTCTTTATTTCACCATTTTTACATTTAATTTAAATTGTTCCTTTTCAAACGACAAATGATTTGAAATGATTCAAATGTATGAATCGATAATACAAAACATATAAGTTATTAACGAATAATGTAAAAACATTAAAAATATACTATATTACCGGGAAAGATATATTCGTATTTCAAATATATTTTTAAACCCTTGTAGGCTCAGCATTTAATTGAAAACAACAGCACATCCACACAGCCAACGTGTGTGTGTGTGTGTGTGTGTGTGTGTGTGTGTGTGTGTGTGTGTGTGTGTGTGTGTGTGGTTGTTGTTGTTGAACATTAAAGGCTAACATTTCTTAATTCCAGGGGATCAGTTGTTTGCTCTTGCAGAAATGCCTCTGTGTGAAATGGACTCTGCTACTGACTCTCTTTACTTATTTTACGGAACACAAGTCTCTAAATTACAATTGTTTATTCACTTTTGTTTCATTTGAAGTAAACATTTGTGCATGTGTACTTTATTGCGTGTGTTAACAAAAAGCAACTGCATAACACACATTTATTTTTCTAAATAAAGAGCTTCTTTTTAATTAATACATAATCAGTAGGTTTAGTGGTAAAAAACAACAACGAAAAAAGCTCTCATTTAACCGGACATGCTGTTGTATATTTCTGTGTTTTTGTGCAGGTAACATGCCTTGAGTTTCAGCACTGGATTCACTGCAGGAAATCTATGGGTGCAAAACACGATGGAGAGTACACATGCATAGTTGCTTTGGTCAAACTAATCGAAACATTGGGATACATATATATTTTCTAACAGAAGAATACTTAAAAAAAAAAAAAAAGATCACCCTGTCAGCCTGCTATAAAAAATAAAAAAATAAATCAATGCTATTATGTGAAAACATAATCAAGCAGTTTATTTTTAATGGCTATTCACAAATGTTTACTATGGCTGTTTATTACAGACAGGAGATGCAGCAGTTAGCAGTTTTTTATTCCCACTGTTGGAAACCTGAGCTGCTCACAGTCGTTCTGATACACGTGATCTGACGGCGAGGCCAGGTCGAGCATCGTCACCATCTCTCCTGACTGTAAGAGGATGTGGACCTGTGAACTGTGCAGGAAATAGTCCAGATGAGAGTCTAATGAGAGTATAAGTAAATAATGGAAAGTGAGTGCAGGGAATAACATGCAAAGCTAGTGTCTCAAGTTATTATTTATATACGCATTATTAAAATAAAATAACATTTTCGAAAGATTTCAAATCTACACAGCCCACCTTTGATGTCGTTAATATTTGGTCAAAGAGGCCCTATAAGTCCACATACACTTCATCACCATACACGCGCACATCTTTTTGATCATCTCCTTCACAGTAAAAACAGTGAAGCCCCCAACCCCCCCACACACACACACACTCAGTCTCCCAGCCTGCACTCGCTGACACAGTGCTACACTTTCTCCTCTCTCTCTCTCACCCCCTCGCAGCCTCATTAGCATTTCCTTTCTGTCGGCCTTTATCGGCCGCTTTCCCGTTGCAAATCGGACTCCACAGCCGAGAAAAGGTTTTAGGTCGCCCCGGGCGTTCAGGGGAGGGCAGCCCGGGGGCTAGACCTCGACCTCCCGCAGTGGTCCTGCAGTTCACCACACACACGCACACACACACACACACACACACACACACACACACACACACACACACACACACGCGCGCGCGCGCGCGCGCGCTCTCTCTCTCTCTCTCTCTCTCCTGCATACTCCAGCTGAGTGGGGCTGTAGGACGGTAACATCTCCCACAAGTCTCGTCTAATCAGCCTAAAACTGCAGTGTGATCACAGAGCTGGGCCTAAATCGATGAGATATAAGCTACCAGCAGGAATAATCGAAGCGTGATGTAAAATCCTAATTGAGAAAAACGTTTGGCTATAGGCCCCTGCGTGCGGCACAGGGTGCTGAGCATCTCTGCAGTCAAAATGGTACTTTGGCATCGAGAGACGTTGTAGTTCATTCAGTGCAGAAACACATGATGTGGTTATGGGGATATGTAAAAGAATAACCTTTATATTGGCGAGCAATTATCATAACACAGACGACACGTTAACAGCATAAATTCACTCTTAACAAATATTAATTATTGCAATAAATTGAATAGAAGGCAATATGAATTAAATGTTCTCAATTTATTTTATAATTCATGATCATTTCACCACTGTGCTTACATTATAAATCATTTGAAGTAAAGAATACATATTGTTAAATACTTTTGAAAATGAATTATAGAAGTCAGGACTCAATTTCTTAAAAAAAAATCGTTTAATCTTTTTATTTTTTATTTTGTGAGGAAAAATATAAACAATTAGAAGAATAAAGCATATTTTAAGAAAACTTAAATCACATCGGTCCAAAAAATCCCAAAACAATAACAGTTTGTTAACACTATTTCAACCACTTTAATTAGCATGTCTAAGCATTATATAAACATTGTATGACACTATAATGTATTTGTAAACATGTTTGTTCATTAACTATTTGTCAATGCCTGTAACCCAACGTGAAGCATCCATAGCTTGCCTTTGGGGTATAAATAAATGTTATTATTGTAAAACTATTTTGTTTTTTTAAATCATAGGAGACATTATCAATGTTGTAAATGAAAAAAAAAAAACTACAATTTGTATTCTGCTTAGAAATGCTAATGTTTAAGAAAAGTGAAACCTTTTATCCTATATTCCTGAAGGTCGTTGTAGACCCTGAGATAAGGTCTTTTTGTCTTTCATGGTCATCATGGAATTGGGGAAGCAGGGAGATGAAGTTTAAACATCAAAATGCAGGTATTTGCACTCGCACCGAGCTTCATATACTGCACCTTACACCTGTCCAGTTTGATTTAAAAAAGCAGAATTCCCGTCTCACAGTTTCTTGGTAATCATCTCTGTATTTTCACTTATTCCCGTGGACCAAACATCGATCCCGGTCAGACCTCACGGTACAGGCTGACACATCCACAGCGACCAATGGGGTGGTGTGTTGTTGAGATGTGTGTGTGTGTGTGTGGGGGTGAAGAGCAGAGGATGTGGAGAAAAGGCTGTTAAAGAGAAGGATATGTGACTGTGTATTCCTCATTTATTTGCTATCCTCCATGAAGAGTAGAAATAAACACAACGTTGTCTTGGTCTTGTAGTTGGTAGTCCAGCTCCCCCTGAGGTTCACAGAACACACACAGCATTCAATATTCAAACATCTGTCCAAGTCAAAGGAGAAATATCTGTCTTTACTAATACAAATGGTCATATTACTTCTGTGCTCCCACCGGGGTCCAATCAATGACAAACTTTTCATTTCATTTACATCCTGTGTTGCGTCCTGTAATTGAATCAATGGATTCAAATTGAAGTGTTCGCTCTGTCTGTGTGTGTGCATGTAAATATGTGTTCAGATATGAGACCCCAAGGACAAACTTGTCTTGCAGCTGCTTTCACGTTACATGAAACATTGACTCGGAGAAAATGAGCCATCTCGGTATCAGTGAGGCTAACCGGCCCCCGCACACAAACAGTCCTGAATTAAATGTTAGGTATAGTGAGAGGGATCTATGCATGGAGACATGATCTCCATCATTTAACACTATAATGGAAACACCCTGACAACATAGGTTAAAAGAGCTTAAAATAAAAAAGATTGCATGTTTTTACAAGCTACTGGAAACACGCACACACACACACACACACACACACACACACACGCACACACACACACACACGCACACGCACACGCTCCACCATCTGACAGTGAACATGGCTCCCAGTGCTCACCATTAGCTCCCAGTCTGCATCATTGATAAGCACCAGTATCCCAGGTCTCCTGTGGGAAAACACACCGTTTTGAGTCAGACACATTTCCCAAAGGCAACACACACGCAACCACACGTATATGCGTGTGCAAAATATAGACTGGTAGAGCAGAATGCATCCACAGATGCACATAAAAAAAAAAAAAACCACAATAAAAGAGAAAACATTATCTGCATCCAATAAAAACTAATTAGAGTTATCTTGAAATATAACTAAATGAATGAAAGAAGCACTACAATAAATATTTAAATGTTAAACAAAAGACAAATACCCTCCTCAATTTATTGGACATGGCCCCAAATAAATATGTATTATTACTTAATAAATTTGTACTAATTATTACACTTACAGTTTAGTAAAAATGATTGAGGTTGTGCATTGGGTCACAGAAGTCTTTTCTTTGCAAGCACTGTCTGAATAACAGTCATAATCAAAGTAATACATACTAGTAAAAGAGAATTGATGAATACACGTAAAAGTAACTCAAATTTATTTTTATTCTTATTATTTTTAACAGCCAAATGTAGCCCAGAGAAAATAGTCAGACATTTTAATAGACACACACTGGTATATTTAAGATAAAACATTATCTGTGACTGCGTGTGTGTTATGTCCATGTTACAGTCCATATAAGATCATAAACAATCACTTTGGGGTTATTCTCATTAATGCCATGTACATTGAAACTGCTTTGATCTTTAAATATGCATAAAGCACTTGTATTATCAATCACAAACCCAGAAAATAGTTTTCTGGTTAACAAAGGCTGAATATAATGATGTCTCTCTTTTAAAAAATAAGACATACATAAGTGGCGGAGTAAAATAGTAGAGAGATCATTGGGGGGAAACAAACTGTCACTGACAATTAATGGCGGCCCAAAAATAACGTATGGATGAAGGCTAAAAAAATCCCCACCCTTCAGAAGAGGATAATGGGGGTAACAACAAACACCTATGGGTGCAGTGTTCTGAACATAAGTGGATTTATTTAATTTTTGAAAGCCAGAGAGGAAACTGTTTAGGTAATGTGGGTAGTGAGATAATGCCTGAAGCAGTTCAAATACGCTTCTCTCCACCTTGATGCTCTATGACGTAGATGAGAAGGGCAATGTGAGAACCTGTGAGGACAAACATGCGGCAAACACACACTAAAAACAGGTCTGCTTTGAGGAGGAACACAAAGATAAAGATTGCCAACTAATCACACACAGCACCCATAATATTGCCTTTTTTTAAGATAATGAAAGAAACACCTGGATGAAGATTGGCTCAAAAACAGTGTGTGCTTTCAACATTAAATACACACACATCAAATGTACACGGTTTATAGGTAGGCCAGCTATTCCTCCATTCATTGGTTAGGTGGTGCTATAAATAGTGCAGCACAAAGGCAGCTGTAAAAGTCAGCCAGTCCTATAAGGCTGCTGTGAGCCCTGGACCCACACACACATTCATACACACACACGTGCGCACAAAAGCTCACATGCACGCGCGCACACACACACTTGCACACAGGTAATCTGTGAAACCCATAACCTGAAGACGAGACGTTTTTTCCCCTCCTCCAGCATTTCAGCAGTTTTGAACTGCAGAAAAAAAATGCTTGAGAAAGCTCCTGCAGTCACGATCTACTTCAGTTTCACTTTCAGCATTTCACATGTTCTTATAGAGCGATTCTGATCAAATATTACAGCCACATTTGGCAGTAAATATTTTTGCTCCAGTGGCAGGGTGATGTACAACATATCCTTTCAGGTCATATTGTTGTACACAGATCCAAGTGTGTGTCAAGTGCACACACTCAGACACTCACACAGAGTCTCCCTGGACAAAGAGCTCGGGCCGTTCCTTCAGCAGGTTCCGTTGGATCCAGCCCAGCAGCTGCTTCACGTCCCCTAGAAAACACACACACACACACACACACACACACACACACACACACACACACACACACACACACACACACACACACAGGCAGACAACAGAGGCCACAGGTCAGGGGTTAAGGGTCAAGGTGCACGGTTCCAGCCTCCTGGTCGATGCGACGCGACAAAAGTACCAGGCGGGACGAGGCTGTGTATATGTGTGTGTGTGTGTGTGTGTGTCTGTGTGCATGTATATTTATGAGTGTATGTGTATGGGGGGACACTGGAAATGGGGGGATGGTTGACTGATGTCAATGGCCAAGAGCGACATTGTTCACCTTGGCTGGAAAGAAATGAAATGAATGATTTGCGTATAAATCCAGAAACGACTGAACAGATTAGAAATTAAAGAAACATCTACAGCTTGACATTTTCAAAAGGTAAAAAAAGAAAAGAGGAAGTAACACATTCTTTTATTTTATTGAAAGGCAATAATATTTCTCTGTAGCGTCACACTCGTAGTGAAGGGTTTTCAACGCAGGACAAATCAAATAATCAGAAAATCCAATATCAGAATAATAATTTTCTTTGTTAGATTCAAACATTAAATGCAGTGCTTCTGGTCTGAGCTTGGATATCAGCAATGCTTGATCTGTCTATGAGTCTGACCTCTTGAACAATCAGATTGACCTCGTCTCAACAATAGGCTGAGCCTCACTCAGACCGACTGACAGAAAGCCACAAAGGCGACGACAACGAGAGGTTTTAGGATAAATCCCCACAAAACTACTAACAATGAATATATTAGAGTTATGGCTGTTGTTCACATCAAGATTCAAGGTGGTCTGAGAGCTTCTGAGTGTGTGTGTGTATTAGTGTGTGGTGTGTTTCCTTAAATAAATGTATATTTTGTAAGAAAACAGCGTAATATAATAGACACAAAAATGCAACAAAAACAAGTCAATTGCAACGAAACACATAAATCTAATATTTTCTTGTGACCATTTCCTGTTTTTGAATGTGCTGTGTGAGTGTGTGTGATCACAGCTGTCTTCTTAATGTACATGAGCACGACGCCTCGCGATAACACTTGAGAGCAGCACTGCAATTTCTGATAGCCATATCACTCACACACACACACACACACACACACACACACACACACACACACACACACACACCAAAATTAACAGTATCGGCCTCCTTGACCAGTCTACACAGGAACGAAAGAACAGAGGAGAGGTATGGAAACATACGAGGAGAGAGTAAATAAACGGGAGAGAGAGAGAGAGCAAATACGTTACAAGAGAGGAAAAGAAAAGGAGCACGGCTGCAGCAGCAGATGGAGCAGACACGAGGGTAAGAGGACGACAGAGAGTCATCTCAAGCCAGGTGGAAGGAAGCCGTAGCAGGTAGGAGCCACACAGGGATTCATGTTCATGCTGGACCAAAGGCAGAGCTAATATCACAGATCAAAACTGTGCAAAGACCACAGCAGTGTTTACATTAAATACATAAAAAAAAAAAAAGATGTTCACAGGTGTAGCACCATTTCAATAAATTATTATATTAGAGCATGTAGGCATACATTGTTTGGATATCTAAAATTACTTGAGACATACTGCCGCCTTTTCTGGGGTTTCAGGTTCTGAAATTATACTTAATGGAGTTATAAACCACACATCTAACAATGTTTTTTTTTTTTTTTAATCTTCTGTGGAAGAGTCATCTTCTAAAGTTCATGGCTTCATTTATTCAGGCATAACATAAAATAGATTACAGTGCTTGCTGATAAAGCATTAAATACAAATAACCACAAGAGATGTAATCAAATTAAATACAAAGTAAGAAGACGTAAAAACACATTTCACAAAGCTATAAAATGCATATCAAAAGGTTGCAGCACTTAGCTTGAAACAAATATATTTATAGAGGCACCTGCCTGGTCACTGATGAGGGCAACTTACTGAGTGGATGATATGTGATGTATAAGGTGTGTGTGTGTGTGTGTGTGTGTGTGGACGTGCAGCCTGTGTGACGGGTGCTCAGGTTAATTGCAGTGCTGTCGGCCAGCTCAGTAGTATAATGATAGTGCTAGTTTTCTACGGTTCCAGGCCTCCATATCAAAATGACAACTACTTCTCCTGCAACACACACACACCAGAGAGACAGTGAATATTGACCTGCACCTCTGCAGGGCTAAAAACAGAACTAATCACTACAGCAGTCATAACTCCTTCTTTGTGGTGGCTCCTTTTTTTTTTTGCTCCCTCTCTGCCTTTTAACCATTGGTAATTTTTCTCCACCATTACCCCTTATTTCATTGCTCTTTCATCCTCTCGGCCATTTACTTTTTCATTTGCTCTCTCTCTCATTCTCTCGTAAAACCTTCTCTCCTCCCCTCTTTCTCTCCATCATCTCTTTCCATCTTTAGCTTTTATTTTTATTTCCCTCCCTCAAAACACACACACACACACATGTAAAAAGTTGCACATAGAAAATAAATAGGTTGTCTTAGCTCAATACACAGATCAATAATAATTCAGACAGCTTTTTTATGACAGAAATAGTCATCAGGCGCTGCCCTTTTATTGGCTTTCTGGTAAAAGGTTACACATAGGGCAACCAATTCACGTCATCCAGAAGCAAAAGGACTGTTCTAAAAATGGATGACTGAATGTAAAGAAATAAGGAGCTAAGAGAGGAGAAAGAAAAGAACAATGGCACGGAGCGACTGAGAGGTGAAGGTTTTTGAAAGTGCGTTGCGGTCGGTCCAGGTAGAGGGGGAAAGAAAATGAGGGACCAAAAAGACAAGAGAGGGAAAATGCGTCACAGGCTCCTGAAGCATCTTGGGGTAGCTGCGTTGCGCGGGTAGAGAGGAGACACAGAGGGAGGGGAGGGAAAGGGCGCCATTTTGACGCCGATTCAAAACCATGGTCGCTTTTCTTTTGTACATTTCCCCCTTTCTTCTCCTTTTGCTTTTCTGTCTTTGTGCGATTATGAGTGTCATTTGAGGGGGGGATGAGCGATCCATCTTTCTGCTGATGCGAGGGGCGAAAGCTGGGTGATCCTGAGACCACAGGGTTTTGGTGTGTGTGTGTGTGTGTAAGTGAGAGAGAGAGAGAGCGGGAAAGGGTATGTGTGTGTGTGTGGGGGTGGGGTCTTTCAGTTGAGGGTCATCAATCACCGGCTGGGGTCAAAGAGAAATACGAAGGATTCAGAACCAATTATATCTGCCTTCACCCCTTCTGTACTGACACACACACACACACACACACACACACACACACACACACACACACACACACACACACACACACACACACACACAAAATTAGTTCGGAAGGACATTTTCAGGATCAGCAAACCTGCCAGACGCACAACCAGTTCAGACTTAAGATCATAACGAGCAAATACGTCCAGGAAAGGTTATGTCAAAATGTCTGTGCTCCTTTGAAGTTGAAATTATGAACTGTGGACAACATGGTGAAACCACAGGCACCCGCTGGTGCAGCAAGGTCATATCTGGCTGACATTCCATGTTCTGGTCAACTTTTGTCTTTTTGTTGTCGTGGTAACATCAGCACCATGGATGAACCCCCTTTGTTTAGTTAAATACCAAAGACACATATTTCTCTCATATATCTCCCTCTCTCCGTAACACTAACACACACACACAACATATTCTTCCAGCCAAGTACCCCCTAAACAGCGCAAATTATTTTTGGTTGAAAAAAAGATATAAGATATACACAGCACTGTGCCATCAGTGTCTGATTTAATATAGAATATATAAAATGTGGTTTATGAACTTATATTTGATTGAATATTTATTAAATAACTATTTTAAAAGGATTTTTTAATGGATTCTAATTTTAAAGATGTTTTTTACAAATCTCAAATACCCCCTAGAGTGCCTTTACGTACCCCCATTTGAGAACCACTGCTCTAGGCAACTTCCATTCCATCCACTTCACTCCTCATTTTCTCAGTGACCAGGGTCCTGAGCGGGGTTTGGGAAATAAAATCGGGCTGCAGGCAGGTTTTCCCTCGACTCCTCCATGTGAGTTAGTGACCCATATTGGAAGGAGCCTGAATCCCAAAGCAAAATGAAATCTAATCAATTTGGATCCAGAGGTAGGGAAGTTTTTATGAACTGAGAAATAAGCACACGCCCGCCAAAATGATCTTGACCGCCCCAAAAAAATCTGTCACCCTACTGCTCTTTTGCAACCAACAGAGAGAACATAGACTTCCCCTTTTGCCCCCTGTACTACCTCCATTCACACACACACACACACACACACACACACACACACACACACACACCCAGCGGACAACAGGTGACACTAAGTGAAAGGATCCATTCATGGTGAGGATGAAACAGCAGAATCACGGAAGACGTTGTGACAGAGAAGAGCAAAGAGAAAGCTACTACACGGCTTGTTTACATTGGTTTTTAATTTTAGAGATCATCATAATAAAGCTTGCATCAACATTGAATGTTGACCATACTTCTTCCCAGATTTTTCCATTGTATGGAATATGCATAGTGTCCACAAAACCTCAAAACATGCCAATCAAAGTACATCAGTTAAAATATAACGCAAGTTTTAATGTTCTATTATAACAGTGTCGTGTTATATCAGCTGATATCTTGCAAGTGTTCTAAAAGATGTTAAAAGCTATGAGCGCTACACTAAAGAGATGAATTGCAATCTATTTCCCCATCTTCCCTCAACCGATACTAATATAAATTACTTTACATATTGTTCATATATCACTGACAGAGGCCAAATCTATAGCTACAATGTCCAAGAAGAGAATGTATCTCAAAAGACTTCCTGGCTAAATAAAAAAAATAAAAATGTATTATGTAAAATCAAGACAATATTTGCATTTGTATGTGATCTATCTTTAAATGACCGCAAACATTTCCAAACCTTAAGTAACGGACCTAAAAGCCTCACTGAGGTGTATTGAATCCTGCACACTAGCATCAGGTTAAGGACAGAAATGTCATTAATTAAAGAGAAAACAAGTGATTGACTGAAGGATTCTTTGAGTTTCTCCTGAAACCATCCTACCTGCAGGAAGCCAATGGCTTCCATTGATTTCAATACATTATGTCACTCATCTCGATACAACTGATGTGTAATTCATCACACTCAACACTCAGAACTAATTTTTTATTTAGTTAATTTAACACCTCATCACTTACCAATGCAGCTAAAGACATGGATTTATTTGAAAAGTCATCAAAGATGGTCTATTCATGAGCTGGTGAATTGAGGGTCGGTTGACTACATTGCAATAATTAAACGGCCCTGTTATAAAAATAAAACCTGAGGACAAATAATAAGACAAAGATGTGACATGATCTTTAAGTGACAACCCTCATTAGTAACATTTCTCTTCCTGAGATGCAGCTATCTGACATTGGCTCACTACAGTCACTACACAACATCTATTTGAGAGAAAAGCATCTTGAAAATGTCCTTGTTTCCCAAGGAGGCTCTAATGCTGACATGCACAGACAGCTGATACTCACAAGGTTCGGATTGGCTTGGAAGAGTCACATGATGTTCCTTCACACCATTAAAAAGCAGCTCCGCTCCACCGCTACACAAAAGAAAAGAGTAAGATAGGACAATTAAGTGTGTGTTTATATGGTGTTTAAATATGTCCACAAAAGATAGGACGAACATGTCATGAGGTCTGCTAAGCTGATAGTATTGAAAAATAAAGATGCGTTTGTCGTTTACTACAGGCGTAAAACACCTTGACAGTTAAAGAACATCAATAAAAGTGATCATACAGGTTGCAGGATTAAACTAATGTATCACTGGTTTCTATTATTCTGAGACTGGGGCAGTTTGACAAGACCAAGAGAAAGCTTTTGTATAAAGTGTGTCTCGGTAAGGAAACTTTGGGCCTTGAAATAATCCATTAAGACGCTCTGGCAGGAGTTTCCGGCTGCCAGGGTTCAGATGTACAAGCTGCTGCACCTCAAAATAATCAGGGAATCAGTGGAGGATGTTGTACGACGACCAACGTGCTACATCACACAAGAGGAAAGCATAGCTGTTTAAAACCTTTTGGGGAAGGTCTAAGTCAAGTCTCAGGTCTTTATGACCAAAATGTGAGTCAAGATTTAAGTTTGTAATTTCTCTGAATGCTGAACATCACACTGCAACAGCAGCTCAGGTTAATTTTGCAAATCATTGAGCAGGACAGCTTGACTTGTTAGGTATTTAATTCACTAGATCAGCCAAATAAACTGACATATTTGTAGCATTTTACCCATATTGAGTCAATTGTTTGAAGTTAGTTAACACTTTCATTCAAAGGTCTGTAATTTCCTATTTTTTCCTGGTAAGAAAGAACATCAGCTTATTTGGCCGTATGTACGGGGGCTGGTACTGTTTAACTGTAGGAATTGTACCTGACAAATGTCTGAGGACCAAAGTACGGCAGTGTGCATGATTTGTTTGGTTCTTTCACGGTCACAGATCTAACACACTTGTCCAGAAGACTTTCTGGGATGCAAGCGCTTAGAGATAGTCATTTTGGAAATTAAAGACAAAGTTTTTTAGTCGTTTTAGTCAGTCGTGTTGGGTTGTCGATCCTCACTTTAAGGAATTTCTTTGCTTATAATCTTAATGACAAAAAAACTGACAGATGCATTTAAAACCCAAGAAAATATGAATTTATTATTGGAAACATTATTCCCACATTCATTACTTTGCATGCTTGTTATTAGACACATGTCACATGTTTGCACGGTCCTCTGAGCTGTGGTTCACCGGCTAAAAGACCTTCTTATGAATTATTATTATGAGTTCCTTTCTAGGTAATAATAGGGAGCTATGAGACCAAAAAAACAAAAACAAAAATTTTCTATTCTTAAATTACATATAGCGTGATAATGGACTTTACTTATCCACACACGTTGATGTCTGTTTCTGTCAGATTTATTGTTCTATTGAGACGTCTAAAGAAAGGCAATTATCACAGCAGCTAAGCACAAATCAAACCCAAAGTCCTCCTTTGTAATGAACCAGGTCTGCCTTGAGGCTCAGAACTACATGTTGACTGGTGCTGGTCTCTTGCAGGTGATTGATTGCGTTCACAAACTCCTGGCATTCTTTGAAAGACAGACTTCTGCACATCTGGCCGAGCTGCAAGAGTATGAGCTCACAGTTTAAACGGTTTGCAGCACGGTCAGAAACAGGAGATATTAAAGTTAGTGAGTTATGTCAGCTCTGTTGCTGTGTATAACACCCTCGTATTATACGAGGGTTTTCTCTTTCGTCATTTTCTTAGACGTGTTAAGCCGACACACGACGTATCTCTATTCCTGTCAATTTACAGAAATAACGCGACCCCAGTGTGGTGAATATTTCATAAACAAACTCAAAACTAGCAGGGAGCTAACTTAGCTTTCACACTGATTTGAGGTAAGCGAAGGCGGACGATACAAACACAAACTAATGCAAAGTTACGCAGCGTCCTGTTTCCGCAAAGCTGCTCACAGACCAACAACACTGGCAAACTAAATTATCTTTAAGAGCTGTATATTCGCCTACCCAAACTCCAGGTGAATCGCTACGGGCGCTGCCATATTGTCGGCACATGCAGGAAGTAGTGGAGAGGGTAAACCGGACGTGACGTTTTGCAGAGGATTTTTTTTTTCCTCCACACAAGAGGATACGTATGACTTCAAACCACATTTGTGACATTCGTATGGAAAACTACATCAATATGGCAAACTGAAAAGAAACAATAAGAATAAGAAGGCAATTAAAATGAATACATTCATCATGGCCAATGATACTTTGTATCACTTTCTTTTTATTATTATTATATTTGTTTACCCTGGTATAGACAATTTTGTGTTTTAAAAAATAAATAATAATAATCTGAAAGCAATCGTATAATATTTTTAGAATGAATATTATTTTTGTTAACACACATATTGTTATTTCAATGATATTTCCACCTCTTTCTTTCTTTGCATGCCCATAATTAAGGAGAGTATTGCTCAAGCATGTTTTCAGAGCTATATGATTTATATGTATTGATCCATAATGAAAGATTAATTGTTTCTTTATTTTTATTTACGGTATTTACATTTCTACACTTTGAGTTATACACTCACTTTTTTTTTTTACTTGAACATGTATGCAATTTGGAGTTTTGTTCTGAACACATGTTACGTTTTGCTTCTTTGAACTCCAGAATTCAAAATTGTAAAAAGGCTACAAACTCCTTTATCCAAAGGCAAGGAAAGTATATTTGTATGGCAGATTTCACACACAAAGAAAATTCGATTTACTTTACATAATGCATTACTTTTCTTTTGATAAGAATTATGAAAAAAGCATGGAAATGTTAAAATGCAAATTACAGAATAGAAACCTTTAAAAGGAAATTAAAATGTTAAGGACATACATACAGAATAGGAGAACAAGATAGTTAATGATGAGTATTCAAGGTTCAGTCAAAGGCAGTGCAGAACATAGCAGTTTTGAATCTGGATTTAAAGGTGGTAAAAGTGAATACAAGTCTATTATCTTCTGGATGTTTGTTGCCGTTCTGTGCGGCACAGTAACTAAATACTGCTTCTCCATGTTTAGTTTGCACTCTGGGAACAGTAAGCATCTCTGTAACTGATTCTGTGTGATGGTGGCCCCATTTATGAACTTGTATTCCCTTGAACTTAATGTTAATTTAGAAAATCATTATATTGGAAAGTCATTAGTATGCACCACTCTCACTCTCACATGCCTTGTGCATGTCTGCATGTATTTGCATTGTGTACGTCAATAGGAAAGTGTGCAGAGGCCTGACATGAGTGTGTGAATGCACATCTGTCTCCCTCTATCCCTCTCTCCCTCCTTACATGCATCCTCAATCATACTGGTGACAGTTCCAGTCCCAGTATACAGGGCTGGGAGGATGAGGTGGGGGTGAGAGGGGGTCGGTCAGAGGTCTGAATTGCAAATCCGCTGCCTTCTGTTGGCGTCCAAGCCTTCGCAGGCCCTTCCCTGTCTTCATTCATGTGTTAATGAGGAGTCAGTGCAGGGGCAGATAGACAGATCGACCAGGGGCCTGGCAGGGGTGAGGGAGGAGTGAGGCGAGGGTGGGGAGGCAGGCAGGAAAACAAGGGTGTCCTCTGATGCTGGAGGCCGCAGTGGAAGTTTTGAAAGATGATGAAGACATGATGAGAGCCGTTAGTGACTGCAGCCTCTCATCCTGGGATGAGGAGCATACAGTCATGGGGTGAGCTCAGAGGAGGACAAAGAGGCAGAAGGTGGGGTGTGGGTGGGATTGTCATGCCTGTAAATTTCATGAGCTATCCAGGAATGATCACACCATCACTGGGTGTCACGTCACATTTGCTGCGCTGCCTCAAGGTGCACATACAGCTGTGGAGAGCACGCGGTGCTTCTTTTGTTCTCTGATGGACCTCTTGTGCTTTCTTCATCTCAGTATGAAGTGACCAAAAATGAGTCTTTACATTTGTAAGTGTACACAAATAATTGCTTTTATGTTTTATGTTTAATACTATTAGTTTTATTAGGATTTGATTTTGAGATATTTCAAGATTTTTAAACACCTGTTAACCTTTGTGGACATGTTCATGTCCATGATGCTTGTAAAACTTGAATACACAACACCCTGTTAGAAGGATGTGCTCCTATCATCCAATGATAATATTCATATGCACATTCAATTACAATTTCTCTCAAAAAACATGATTCACTTCTCGATTCATGAGGTTCAACCATTTTTATTAGATTATTCTTAATCAGACTAGTATTACATTATGTGAAGGAACCGTGGTAACCTCTGGCCTGACAAATACTGTGTTTGTCCAGTATTTTTTGTTGGCTGTTTCCATATTCCACTCACACTTTGGCCATCTTCATCTCAGCCTCTTGAACTCACAGCTGGATGTGATTTGAGACATTTCTTGAAATTAAGAAACGGTCCATAACTTCCTGCAGATGAACGTCAAAAGTCAATGCTACGCTGCCAGGCACCAGCTATAGAGCAGCCAGGGTCACACATGATCAGATGACAATGACCCACACAATGGATTAGCTATAAAAGGACTGGGGGGAGAGATTAGGGGTGAATTGATGACGGTTGGCTGGCTGGTTGGCTGGCTGGCTGGCAGGCCTGGGAGATCTTGGGTCTGTTTCAATAAGGAACATAAAGAGCTGAAATCAACATGTACCATGATACCAAGCAGAGAGAATCCTCTTAGAGATTACATCCATAACATGTTACGCCTATGGAACTGTATGGAAAGGGGAGACAAAGAGCAGAGCGAATGATCATTTTCTATTGTAGCAGATCATGTGGAATCCTATTCTGTTCTATTCTGTTTGATTTTATTGTACTTTCTGTTCTACATTATAGGTTTGTTAATGTCACAAATGCAGTAATTCTACTTTCTGTTTTTCCCAGGAAATCTTTCACCTGAAATAAACTGGACCCCCCCCCCCCCCCAGCATAGCAGCTGCTAGGCCGCACACGGCCTCCTTCATGGAGGGAGTAAGCAGCAAGAGCAGCAGCAGTATTCCTGCAACATCTGTGTTGTGGCACACACACACACACACGTTTACAAAAAGCACACGTTGACTCAAAAACACACGCATGCACACATACGGAAACACGCTCACACATGCATGGACACACACACACACACACACACACACACACACACACACACACACACACAGTCCATCTGTCTTTGTCTCCCTCCCACTGCCATCACCATGGGTCTGTCTGCTAAACAATGTGATGCTTCGCACATCACGCATGCTCACTTTGTGCGGTGCATTTTCAGTTAAACAAGAGACACATTGCAGATTTAAATGCATAAGAACATTAACATTAACACTAATAGAGGAGTTAAAGTGCTCAGGAGGGTGCATGACACTAGTGGACTAACAAATATGTTGTCGTCTATACCTGAGCAGGACCCAGCCACCTAAACTGGACCAGGAACCAGGATGTTCATAACTGCAGTTGGATCAAGGGATAACTGTGTAAGAGAAGGGTCAGTTTGGGTTTGATAGTGAAATGCTGACCCCTATTGGTTACTTATGTGCATTGCAAGCAAAGCTAAAACCTTTTATATCACCAATTCTAAACTAGTTGCATCTTAATTGGGATTCAGCGGTGGAGTCTTTTCTTCCATAACAATAATATATATAGAGAGTTTTTTTTATAGTTTAAATGTTACATATAGCTATTATCTTTATATTTCTTATTTTAGTTTTCTTAGAATTATTGTCAACAAATCTCATAAAAAGACCAAAACAATGTTGTTTGTCAGTCTCTCAATATACTCCAACTTGATACCAAAACTACTATTCTTTTTTCTGAACCAAATTAAACTCCTTCACACAAGCAATCATTTTATTTGAAAAACAGTGAATTGCTTTGTACAGTTCGTAAAAAAAAAAAAAAAACGTGAGATCAGTCCTGAAACATTTCTTGTCTTTTTTGCTTTTCACGTTCATCTCACGCAGTCCTGTTATAAAAAACAGGAGTATCCATACAAGGTCAGAGCATTCCTGTACACATTCAACAGGACAAATAAAAACATATCACGTCAACACTATCATCACCTTTTCATCATCCGTGTTATCAGATACCCAACCTAAACCTGTAGATTTCATATCTAATAATATTGGTATCAAACATTGGTCTCAAAACACATAATACATGTGCTTTTTGTATATATTTCCTCCTGTTATATTGTATTACAATTAATGATTCAGTGTTTTGATAATTAAAGATCGCCCCCTGTTGGACCACAGAGGGAACTGGCACATGGCTCCTCACCTCATGATCTGATACAGGCTCAGAGTAGAAAGCAGGACAATCAAACACCCAGTTAAGAATCTCTGATATGCAACTATCAGGCAGAAGGGTATTTTTAGAATTAATTCTGATTGATATCTGACATGACTTTGGTTCATATCAGAGAGAACAAATGATATACATACAAAATAATAGGTGATATGGGGGGCAAAAAGTGAATTTTGTGAACGGGTGTCTGTACCTCAGGGGTCTCAGCCCTTGGTTGAAATGATTGAATAGTTGGCTGCAGCCCTCTCAGGCCCACATGCTGTAAATACAGGCATGATTTAACACTGAACAGTCATCCACAACAAATTTCCATAGCAATAAAAGGATTAGCTCTATTGCTGAAACACAAACTCAAAACATACAATCAAAAGACATTCCCTGCAGCAGGGGTGTGGCCTATGTGTCCTTATTCACCTCAGTCTGCGAACCTCTGTTATCATTCATTGGTTTTCAAACTGGAAAAAAAAGAAAAACAGATTTCTCTGTCTGCTTGATATCAATTTGAATTATTTTACAGACCTGAAAGATCTTCACTGTTATCATCATCTGCATATTTCTCAAGTTTGACACGTTTATATTTGAATTAGTAGTTCAGAGCAACATTTTACTTTGTAGAACATTTGTAGCTGCATGCACCAACCATTTCAGTTATTTCTGCAATTTAAACGTATGTTTTAATACTAAGAGCATACATCCCATTTTTCGTCAGTCTCTTAGTGCTGCTTTGAGCTAAATTATGTGCACTAGAAACACAATATCAAATGTATTAGTCAAACAGCTACAACAGAGGGAAGTCGCTTTGTCCCCTTAACATTTTTAACAACTCGCAAAGCTCTGATATTGAAGTTGCTGCATTACTTCTGCAAATGTTTCATTTCTGACACATTTATTAATGCATGCCTGATACATTTTTAATGTGATTCAAAGGGACAGCTTGATACATATTTAATAAGGTCTTATGAATATGGTTCCCTCAGAATAAGCTCTAGCAGATTCTCACGAGTTTGGTGAAGCAACGTCCATGGTGTTTAGATATCCTTTGATCAAAACAAATAAATAAGACAAAAAAAAAATACATGTAACATTAATGACATACAAAAATTAAGGAATGTAAACAAACATACACAGTCACACAGACACACACACTCACTCACAGAGACAAAACATCTTTATATGAGCTATGCAAGTTATTGTTAGCATTCCTGCTACAGTGTGTGACAGCAGTTGTTTAAAACAAGAGTCTGTTTAATTGGAGCAAAGCCAAACTATGCAGCTCTGTGTGGCCCTCGAGAGGCACCGTACACATGTTACCGTTTGTACCATGCAGAGGAGCGGGTCACCCTCCTCCCCCATCTTCTTTTCCACTTTGCTTGAGAAAGTCCACAGGGAGGAACAGAACGAGAAGTACACATTGAGCGTAACACGTGTTATAAGAGACCCTCTTTTCTGTTACACTCTGCTCATGATCTGTTAGCTGCCTCTTCACTCCCCCGTGTTCATGCCGGACTCTTCCACTACATCCTTTACGATGCAAAACAAGACCATACCACAATGAGTGGTGTGTGCAGAAGGGGCTGTTTTGGAGATGTTGGTTGCTGGGGCAGGTGCTATAGCTCGCTGTGGCGCACAGGAGGCTCAAGCTTGTGTGAGAGAGCGGTGAGAACCTTGTCGAACTTCTCGTAGCGCTCCGATTGGCTGCCCTCGGAGCCGCGGCTGCCCCACAGGAGACGCATCTGAAACTCTGTCTGGAAGATCTCGTGCATTTCTGCTCGCTCCTGGAATCCTGGAGAGGAGAGGAGTGGGAGTTACTCTTTGTAGATTGCATTGTATTTGTATTAATCATCAACAGAAAACAAACAAAAAAAAATACATGAAAAAAAACAATATTGGATAATAAAATAAAACAAACGGAACTGATGTTTTTCAACTAATAAAACTATTTTTTTTTAAAGCACTCAAAAGATGTGACAGAATATAAGCATTTCAATAATACTGTAACAAAAAGGAACTAAATAATTTAAACTGAAAATAAGCACAATTCCAAATGCATCTTAAAAGTCACAATTGAAAGAAAAATAAATAAGGTAAACTAAAGGTAACAAATGTATCATCATTCTGTGTGACAAAATAATTTTAATTTAAAAAAGGTTCACAAACTAGTCAACCATATTCAATTCAGTTTTTAATTTTTATATCACATGCCCTTCATCAGCATTTGTGCCCACTCCAGATCAAGGGCTGGCATCTGGAGCCAGTTCCACTTGTTGATGAAGACCATGAGATGAGGTTGAAACATTATTCTGTCACACATATTGCTCCCAAGGTAAACAATGAATATCCATGCTGGAATGCTCAATTAAATGCCTTTAGATTAACTAAAAATAGCTTTGGAACATAAACACCTGGAGCTGAACCAGTTTTGACAACTGTATGAAGTAAGCTTCTTAACTTCGGCTCATAGAAATATTGATTAGGGAAGCAGACTGAGGTCAGGCTGATCGATAGCAAGATATAACAGGAAACAGAGATGTGAGCAGATAACTATTGACACACTGTTCAATAAAGCAGTAATAGCCTCAAACTGAGAATCATTAGGGAGGTATTACAGGTCAATGCAGTTAACATAGTAACCACACATAATCATTACATCATTAGTAACAGCGATGCGTTAACAGCATGAGATGGAACACAATGACGGAGACAATGGTTTCTTTTAATAATTTCTTTAGGTTGGTGTGGATGAAATAATTAACAAGGTTGACTGCATTAATAACCGTAAACCAAATAGTATTAAGGGTAAAGGGCTGAAGAAGCCATGCTGGCACTTCTTTGAAGCTGAACTTGAGCGCTTTGAGTTAAATACTAACATCAGCATGGTCACAATGACAATGCTAACATGCTGTTGCTAGTCAGTATAATGTCTACATTGTTTATTGTCTCAGTTTAGTATGTAAGCAATAGCATGCTAACATTTGTTGGTTAGCATTAAGCACACAGATAAAGTTGATGGGAAATGTCATTAGTTTTGCAGGTATTTGATCATAAAATTAAGAATTGGGAATACAATTATATAGAGTTTTGAACACCATACAAGTCAAAAGGATCACCAAGGTTATGGCATTTAATAACTTTTTTTCATGAATGTGTGAACCAAATATCATGGCAAATCCATCCATTGTTCAGAAACTTCAATCTAAAAGGAGTCCGGGGATCTCTAAAATAATTAGGGTTCATGGTCTGGGAACCAACTGTTCATCAGGGACCACAGTGGTGGGCGGCCGAAATGCCACCAAACACTGACCAACAAGTCGACATTGCCATACTTAGTGCTACGGTGCTAGCATGGCTAAAACAACACAGATGCTGTCCCAGGTCACACTTCCAAAGACTGCCCTTGGCCTTACCCTGCAGTTTGGTCTCAGTGTTGGTTCTGTAGATCTCCCCGTGATGTGCGATGGTACGAGCTGCCTCTAGGTGGTACATGACCACATCTACTCCCACTTCGGCACTCTCCCAGGGCTCCAGCGTCTCCCCAACCGCCATGCCCCGCTCCAATAAGGACAAGACGGGGATGATGTGGGGGACTGAGGTGCTGGAGAGGGCGTTCGACTCTGTGATCACAGGAGAGTTTTCAGTTGAGAATTGTAAATAAATACACACCGTTTATTTACACCATTTTCGAATAATAAAAAAAAGCAAACACATGCCAACCATTTAAACTAGGGTCTCACCTTTGCCATCGTTCATATTCTTCATGAAAGGTTTTAGCTTCTTCTCATATAGAATAGCTCCCTCTGTGTGTCTCTGGCGTAAAGTCACCCACGTCTGCTCCAGGCGGGAAATCTGTGGAAATGCATGACAAAACAAGACAATGTTTTAATGCAAACCTTTTTTTAAAGCAAATTATTGGTGAATTGTATCTATATATATATCTATCTATCTATATATATATATTACCTGTGGCAGCTCAAGGGCTCTCATCACTGCCGCAAAGCCAAACATGTTGCCCAGGTTGCTTTTCAACTCTGCTGCCAATTGGATGGTCTTGTGGAGCAGCGCCGCCCTCTCCTCTGTGCTTCCCGTGCAGCCTAGCAGGTCCACTGCCATCATGATAGACATGGTATGGAACCTGAGAAAAGAACAACGTGCTATTCAATAAAATGCATCAATAAAAGTTCATTACTGCTGCTGACAGGGAAGCGGAGGGGTTTGAGTCATTTTTAAAGCTACTCTGGAAATTTGCATTGTGGCAGACAAGATGAGAACAGAGGAGGAACGAGAAGAGAGGAGATGGAGGGTAAGAACAGAAAAGTACAGCTAATCAATAGATGAATTAATGAAGGAGTTAGTGAGTGATGTATAAAGGAACAGGGGGAAACAAAGCGTGTTTGTACCTCTCCAGTAGGTCAAGTCTTAGCTGGTGTCCATGTGGTAGTGTCAGTAACTCCAACCCTGAGGACACTCCCATCATCCTTTGCATCTCTGAGGTTACACCCAATATTCTAGCCACCTGTCCAAGGGTAAGAAAGAAAAACGATTAGTTGTATGTGTGGTGTGTGTGCAGCCATTTGGTAGTGTGTGAATATGTTTGTGTGCTTAAATACATGTGTGCCTGTACGCATACCTGTTGGTGTTCACATTTGCGAGTATGCAAGTCAGCATGTGTGAATGCACGCTTTTGTATGCATGTGTAAGCCTGTGTGCTTGCATGTGAACTGCATACATGTATATGTGTGTTTGTGCATACCGTGCAGTCCGCCATGGTGATGTGTTTAGCCGCAGTCCTTGCATCCACCTCAGCCAGCAGCTCTTTGACTCTCTTCAGCACCGACATCTCCAGAGGCTTATTCTCAGCTGGCATGAGGCAAGACTCGTACCTGCAATAGAAGAGTTGTTTGAGTTGAACAGGTTACTACATAATGTTTTTTTAAACTTGGCAGGCTCATCCAGCGGTCCAGTTGTCTGGTTCAAAGAATAGTTATGACTTTAGGTTCATCATGTAGCGATAAGAACAAAGTTAAAACAAAATGGTAGCCATCCAACGCTCTGTCATTTATATGTAAGGCCTGGACTAATAATACATCAAACCAAATACACTGTAGATATTTTAAACTAAACGACACTCAACACTGGTTCAAACATTAGTGACAATGTAACAATCACAGGCACACGCTAGTCCCTCAGTCATAAATTGCATTTACTACCAACATCCCCACTAGTGGCAATAATCCCCATGCGCCAACATTTCACAGGGGACCCTTATGCGTCTAAAGCTGCTGCCTGGTCCATCGCTGTCAGTGTACCTGACCATTTCCTGTGATAAGCCTCATCTGTTGTGTCCTCCCATGGCACCGTAAACCCAATAAAACACAGTGTCTCTGACCACAGCACAAAGTCTGCCCTCAGGCTATTTCCCAAAGGATTATCAGTTGTTTACTCAAGTATTTTTTTCCAGTCTCTGCTCACGGATAGCTGCACTATTTTTGCCCTCTATGACAAAACGTCAGCAGGTATGTTAACCCTTGAACACACCAACTTAAATGAATCCTGCTGTAGTGATGAGCTCTCACTCTGTGTGTTCCACGGTTTATTTTCAGCTCCCTTCAGCAGTGAAAGTCTTTTCTACCGATCATCAATCTGACTGAGCCGGAAATCCAGCCATAAAGTTACTTGATTAACAGGAAGGCTATATTTCTGTACATTCTCTTCATCATACAGACGTGACAAGTATTCCTTATATGTACGTTCAGCCTTAGCAGCTGGACAATGAAACATCAGAGAAGAATAAAACAAGAATGATTCATGTAGAAGAGACTCCCTTCGTCTTAGTAAAGCATCGTCCATAGAAAATAGTCAGCCGTTTTTTTAGCAACATTCTAACTGTAAAGGTTTTGCATGTTGAGCTTTGTGTAGGTGTACCTGGACGGCCTGAACGAGGACGCCGTCTCCACCTGTGGGGCGCTGAACATCCCATCTCCTTCCACTCTCGCTCCGTCCCCCCTCCCTTCTTCCACTCGCAATCGCTCCACGTAGCTCTTGGTCGGGGGTTTAGGGGGCCCAGCGGGGCAAGGCCTGAGGTCACAGTAGCTCCCTGCCGTTTCTGAGGAATGTGATTGGTAGCCGGGATGATGGCCGGGCGTGGAGTGCGCCGAGTGAGAGGTGTGCGCGGGATGCTCTGGAGGGTTGTTACTGGCTGAGGGGCTGAGCTGAGGGTCGCTGGAACGACGCATCTGGGGGGAGGGTGGGACGACAGCCAGGACCCTCCCGCTAGAGTGGGCTCTCTGCCTGGTGACTGAAGAAAGAGAGAAGAGTCTCACTATCTCTCATGGAGACTTGGTTTGTGAATGTGAGTGGGAGAGCTTTTGTTTTTGTATCCATATGTCTGTGTGTCTCTGGTACTTACTAGCACTATATGCAGGAGACAGCGGGGTTTCCCCAACAGGTGACAAGGGGCAGCGATACTCCTGAATCTGGTCCATGCTCATCGCACAGTTCCGCATTGCGTCTTTGTGGTGGTGGATTGTCGACGGGCTGCACACATAGCAATTTTAGAATTTAAAAAATCTTTGGGTATGGATTTAACATCTGTCAAGGCACTGAAGGGAAGCTCACAAAAGCAGTGCAGTTCAGGGTGACACAATTATCAGTTTCAGATGACAGGAATGGTGTCAATACAGATGCAAAGGCTAATTATTTTAGGGTGAGAGAAGTGGGAGACATTTCAGTTGGTGCAACCTTGGAGAAAATTATTTCAGGCATTAAAACCATTTTAGGACCTTAAAGCAGGAGCAGATAATGTAACAGTGTGGTTTCTTTAAAAAGAGATCAACTGCAAAATGTTAATATTGAACTCATCCCTTAAAGTTCAGTTAAGGTGCAGCATTAGCACTTTTTTGAGTACATTAACACTGGAAAAATATTTTCAGCCAGCAATCATGTCCAAATATATATTTTTTACACAGCTTTGCCTTCTATAGCCCAGTGTGTCGTTAGCATTGGGTTTGTTCCATAGCTTGCTCAACTATTTTCTATGCTTCCAATGAGGCTAACGTTTACTTCCACTGTACAAACACTGTACAAACACATTTGCCTGCTCCTTCTTTGTAGATTCAGGTTTCAAAAAGCTTTGTTCTGTTTGAAACTTTGAGTGATTCCAGTGAAGAAGTGGTCAAGTGAACAAGTCATTTTGCAACTTCACTCTGAGGACACTAAGAGGACTTGATGCTCATCACTAAGGGAGGTGCTAACTGTGTTTGTGAAGTGAGGGGACTTGGGAGGGAAGTGCACTAGTTTAGTGCTCAAACACAACACTAGTGTCACACATACACACTCAAATAACCTGCAGATGGGCAAAGGTTCCGGCTCTGGTTCTGGTGGTGCCACTGGAGTCTTAACTGGACTGGGACTGTCTGAGTCACTGATCATGTATGTAACATAAAGCAAGAATGAAATATCATGAAGACTGCAAAAAAGAACTGCCAGGGTTTTTAGAATTGCCTGCTTAGCTGTTGCCTCAATGGCAATAAAAAAACACAACCCCTCCCCTGGCTCACCTGTGAGGTATCATCTTCTCCGTCGTCAGCCCATCAGTCATGGTGACGCTCCGTCTCTTGATATGCGCTCCCCTCTGACTGGATGGCGAGTAGGCGGAGCTTTGCTTGCTGCAGGCCAGAGCGAAGGTGGCCTCCAGGTAGCGCAGTGGGAGCGTCCTGCTCACCGGACAGTAGATGTGGACACCGCTGGACTGGGAGACCGGCTTGCGCTGGCCAATATAAAAGCGCACAAGCTCCTGGACTGAGTCGAAGCTGTCGGACTCCAACACATACTGCACCTGAGGAGGAAGAGATGGCAGAATTTAATATAACATCTTTTTTTGTTTCTTTTGTTCCGATTTTGGTATTTTCTCACTCCGGAAAGGGAGCTTACCCTCAAGAGTTCTTTAAGAATGGAGCACAAAATGCTTCGGTTCCTCTTCAATTCTATTATTTCTACAGTGCTTCAGACCAGTTTACACATTGCAGGAGTATCTAATGCCTGCTTTGTGCGTGATACAATGAAACATAAATCAGTGCGCAGGGTGGGAATTGAGATAAGGAGGCAGACAGAGAAGCAAGAGGGGAACAACGGGTCAACAAGGCACACCTGCACCACATTAGCCTGTAACGACTCCCATCATTCCAGGCAGCGAGCGAAAGTAGGCCTCTTCAAATGGAGGATGTATCTTGACTTGACAAACACAGGTGTAAATAATAGCGCTAAAAAAGTCATTACATTTAGGCATGATGGGTGAGATAAGAGGAGGAGACCAGTAAAGACAAGACTCAGTACACCAGTGAACATTTTGACAGGTCAAACACAGGTGTGACTAATAGCATTAATAATGGCTGTTCCAATGCCAGGGCTCTGGCTCTGTGTATGCTGACTCACACCTCCATGGAACAGAGCCACGTTAATGTTATTAGTCGCTGCTTCCAACCGGAAGGGACTGTACGTTCAAATATACGACCATACTATTTAAGATGCCAGGAAAAGGTTTACCATTCATCAAACGCAGAATGCCAAAAATACCAGGAATGCAAGCCAGCATGCGTTTGTGTATATTCGGACCCACAATCCTCTGCACAGACGAAGACATATCTCATTGACAGAGCCGCCGAGAAAGCACAGACTGATGGCAGCTCATTGACAGAACCCTCAGTGACAGATGACAGAGCATTCAATGTTCATGGCACAATGTTATGACGAAGTAGTTTGTCCCAATTGTATGCATACTGCAGTACGTACTTAAAGTAAAAAGAAAAAGTATGCGATGTTGCTGAAGGTTTGATTCTTTGATGTTTTGGCATTATATAAACAGACACCAACATTAGATTCATCTCCATGGTCTCTTATACCTACAGAACATAAAGTAAAAGGCATCTAGTTGTGAAGAAATGATGAGTTCTGAAACAGACAGCCAAAAGCTTTAATACACACCTTGGTCTCATTGGATTTGACCAGGACTTTACTGATCTTGAAGTGCAGCACCTCATTGTCCCATCGACAGGTCAGCACGTAGTCACCCACGCTGGTCAGAGAGTCACGCACAAGGAAATCTCCATTACGTACAACCAGACTCTCTGACACCTAGGCAGAGGAAAAATATGAATATGATTAAAAGTTAGTAAAACAACACTGGCTCCCATCTTAAAGAGCTGGAAGCTAACTTGGCTCACTGAGCATGTGTGCGAATATTTTGTTTCTGACACGATTGTTGAATAATTGAATTTATAGAATCATGATTATTTATAACAATGCCTTAGGACGGCTGTTTCTCTGAGCAAACACAACTATCTCTCTCCCTGCCAAAATGCCCGTGCTATGCAGTTTGAATTGGCAATGATGGATGAAATACCAGCGACAATGGCTGGGATGACTTTCTGACGATACATTTTATCGAGTTCAGCACTATTGTAAAATATAAGTTATTTTGAATGCATTTACAAAACTTGCGACCCCAAAAAAACAAGCTCCCATTCATGGTAAACGTAGCAGCTTCGGGCTGAATATCTTGCTGATACCAAACACTGCAATGTGTCTCTGGTGCCTGTGAGAAGAGATCGCAAATATTGATATAGAAATAGAAAAAGAGAAACATTTAAAACTCAGTAGCGTTCCCTTTAAAACTACCTGCATAGAGACGAATGATGAAGGCTGAAGGTGTGACACGTTAAATTCACTTTACACAGAAAACAAGGCAATACATATGAAATGCAGCACAGCACAAGGTAAGCAGTGCTTCAGACACCAGCAGGAGGCA
Source organism: Myoxocephalus aenaeus (assembly GCA_038501785.1). Taxonomy (NCBI): domain Eukaryota; kingdom Metazoa; phylum Chordata; class Actinopteri; order Perciformes; family Cottidae; genus Myoxocephalus; species Myoxocephalus aenaeus. Next base: position 3,016,139 of record JBAMJR010000001.1, on the reverse strand, counting down.
GTATATACAAAGATCAAACACTCGAACCAAGCACAGGATCCTTTCATATCGACCATAACTAAACATAATTATGTTGTGGAGGGTTTTAGTCGATTTAAAAAAGAAATCTGATAACTCACTGCATTTAAGAATATATCATGTTTCACACTATCAATCGATTTGGAACAAAATATATGAAAAAATATGAAAGGAATGCCACATTGGTATACATGCACATACAGGAAGTCTTCACTTTAAAAAGGAAGAAGAACAAACAGAAGGAGGAAGAAAACAAGAGGGAAGGATGGACTGGATGTACAGCACCAGCCACGTGTGTGAAGTCTAATCACTAAGCATTGTTTTGGTAACCAGAGGACTCAGGGTTTCCCCAAGTCTCCACTGGGGCGAACCATGAATGAATGAATATTTTATGTAGATTAAAAGAGGAAAGGCTCACAGATGGCTGATTTTCATATCTGTGTTTATGTGTGTGTGTGAGTGAGGCAGAGAGCAGAGGTTGATCAAGAGACAGAGGCGGCGTCTATGAACGAGTACCCGCCACATGTGCATGCCGTGTGTGTGTGTGTGTGTGTGTGGGTGCACATTTTTGTCCGTGGGTGGGTGCAGGTCTGTTGTGTGTATCTGTGTCTCAGTCCCCAGCTGTGACACTCAACAGCGTACATCAGCGACACACACAGCTGTCTGTTTGGCAGAGTTTCCTCTTCTTCTGAACGCTAAAGCAATTTCTACTGAGCTGTGACAGATGATGGGATTCAGTAATCAGTGTTATTTTGTGTGTAAAGCATTTAAACTGTGCTTTCAATGCCAGAGACGTTGGCCAAGTAATCACTCAACTAATACTATTGGTTGACAGGCACATCAACTCGCACACAAATACTATTGTGTTTGTCCTTTTATCTTGTGTCTTTTTTAAATATATCATCAGCAATGTGGGAAATAAAAACCACAGCATCAATACATCTTCATTCATTATTTATTTTCACTGCCATATATATATATATATATATAGGGGGATTTAGCCTCCCTGCCTGCATGTACGTGTGTTTGTGTGTGTGTAGGCTACTCATGTGCTGGGCCTTATTGTGCACAGGAAGTGCATTACCTCAAGGGTTTATTGCCTTGGGTGTAGTATCTGTGTACCCATCTGTTCTGAAACATCCATTCAGGACTCCCAGTGTACAGACTAATTCCATTTCTCTCTGCTGTGCTTGCGGAAAGTTTCCACAGTGTACTTCAGCGTGTGTTTACCTCTCTGGGTATGTGTCCATGGTACCAGCCATGGCTCCTGATGTCAGCAGCACTCAGTTTCAGCTCCTCCTCCAACTCCTTACGAAGCTTCTCAGGAGGAGACTCCAGCAGGTACTTCTCCTTGGAGAACTGCGTGGAACAAACACAAGAGGACAACACAACATCAGTGGGATTGCGTTTTACAGAAGGGACTCTTCACAAGTTGCCCTTCAGTGTATTCATGTGTAAATGAGCACGATCAATCGATATAGAACTTATTCATTCAGGTCCCATAGAGATTAGGATTTTAGGAAGAGAGATTTGTAGCAAATAAATATATTTATACCCACATAATTGATCATTTACAATACAAAAATGAATAGAGATCAGGTATAATATTGCAACACAGGTTTACGTTTTTTAGATACAACAGAGTGTCGTTGACACAAATACACACAAACACACCTTTGTTACAGAAGGCAACACGGCAGGGAAGCAACACTGTGTACTGCCACACACACACACACACACACACACACACACACACACACACACACACACACACACACACACACACACAATCCAATCGACCCTGACCTGATTACGAAGAGGCAGAAATTGTCATGATTACACTCTTATTGTTCTCATGTACAGTGGAGACCTAGCTGTGTGTGTGTGTGTGTGTGTGTGTGTGTGTGTGTATTTGACATTATTATACACAAACAAATGGATCAGATTTCACATTTCAAAGCTTCATATTTCTGTTTTCACAAAGAACGGCACTTGGGTGAAATCTGGGTTGTAAAACATGAAAATGAAATTCCACTGAATATTTTTTATGATTATTTAAATACAACTAATATTCAAGTTACGTGTGTCTGGGATAATGACAACAAGCTTCTTAGGTGATATTGAGACCAGCATTGCTTGAATTCAACAAACAAACTATGCACAATACATGTATAAATAAATAAATGCATTGCAATACAACTTTTGAAGATTGTACGTGATCAACTCAGGAATTATTTGAGTGCGTATGGAAAGAAAAACATGAAATCCCACACTGGGACCCTGATGTAACGTGACAACACCACAACAACGGATGATTGTGGAAAGATTGGGTTCACAAAGATGATCTTAGATGAGGCAAACAGGGGACACGCAAACAACAAACTCTCACACAAACAACCTCAAACGGAAACGAATAGCAACCCACACAGGAATAAACAGCGAAAGGAAATCATTTCAACTCTGCCAATATGAGGAGAAATGAGACTGGGACCAAAATAAACAGTACACAGTCTTGTCGCTACGGCTACCCCGTCGTTCCTCATAATATTTTCCTTCAGTCTCTCCCTCCCTCTCTCGCGCTCTCAGGCTCAAAGTGTTTGGACTATTTTCTCTCCTGCCGTCTGTTCATCAAAATCATAAAGTTTCACTAAGTTGTTCAACTTTTGCCAAATGTGTGTGACACAGAGGCAAATACATTGTTAGAGGGTGTGAGCGAGGATTGTGTGACATCAGGAGACTACAAGAGCCAAACAATCGATTCTATGGTCTCCAGGTCACTGCAGGATGAAATTATTAACTTCCTGCTCTCCCCTTCTCTTCATCCTCTCTTCTCCAATCCCCAGGGGAAGATGGAGGAATACCGCCATGGGGGCTCACTCTCTCCCAGATTAGATTTGAGGTGTGTGAGTGTACGTGTGTGTATGCGTGAAGAGGCCAATAAAAGTGCAGCGGGGTCAAGTGTGCCGTTATTGCTTTTCCTCGTCTCCCTGGAAACCCGGGCGAGGCCAGCCACTGAACTGATGCGCAAAAATGAACTTTGTGTGTATAATTGTGTGTATGTGTGTGTGTGTGTGTGTGTGTGTGTGTGTGTGTGTGTGTGTGTGTGTGTGTGTGTGTGTGTGTGTGTGTGTGTGTGTGTGTGTGTGTGTGTGTGTATATGAAGGGTTATGGGGAAAATTGAAATGTCAGAGGGCTCTATTTATGATACGGTTCATGGAATAGGCTGACATCAGGGGAGACGCATTGAAAGAGGGGAGAAAAATGGATTGACAATGCAGAAGCGGGGAAGAAAAAGTGATTTGACAAGGACACAGGAAAAAAACATCAACTTCATTGTATTCTAACATATGAGGGAAATTGAAAGTATGCTTCCAACACACACGCGCAAACACATACACACAGCGGTATAGCCATCAATTTAAATCCATCTAAATGCAATAGTAATATATATTCTTTTGTGCTGCAATAGCAGACACACAGATATGAAGTAGAGATGTGAGAGCACAGAAAAGGTGAGAATAAAGAATAACATGATATTCAGGAGACGCGTGTTGACTAGAAAAGGGGATGACACAAAGGGTCCAATGGAAGACATCTTCAAGACCAGTATGATGTTACTATTCTAATTACAATGGCTAGCTTTAATGCAACTCTTATACCATCACTATGCTTAGTCCTTCCATCATTCATCAGACAGTAGCAGTAACTCTACTGAGTGTGTACTATACCACCACTGCTACTAATATTAATGCTAATTTGGATACTGCAGAATTATTTCTACCAATACTCATACTATTCAATACTGCCACAACTACTACAAGTACCAATACTACCATCAGCAATTCTACTCACCCTACTGCTACAATGTATAGTCTGCTTCTTTTAATTATAATACTAATAACAATAATAATACTATTACTTGTATTACTTCAACTGCTATCTACTACTAAAACCCTACAAATACTACTCCCACTATTAGCGACTATACTAACGCCAACTACAACGTGTCAGTCCTATTACTTTTAGTTGTAGTTTTAGCACGTCTGCTACTACGATGTACAGTAGAAGCATGAGAGTGGATGCTTACAGCATCCATACAGGGGAGCCAGAATGTCAGATCCACACATTTATGAACCAAGAGGCACAGAAGCAGACCAAGACAAGCCATCAGACATTCAGGAAGGCAGAACGGCAGACAGACAGAAACTCATTAATGTAGACAGAGAGGCAGGTACAGTACGCAGGGAGACAGGTAGCCCATTAGCAGATGAGAGAGTTGAGGCAGTTTAGCAGCTGATGCAGGACTTTGTTTCCGCTGGGGGGGCGAAGAGAGGAAAAGTGATTGGTGTGTGTGTGTGTGTGTGCACATGCAGGATGTGTATGGTTGTCCATCCATCCATGTAGGCATGATTGCATATGTGTGTGTTCTACATGGGTGGCACTATAAATGGATGGAGCTCTATTTTCGGTGAGCAGAGAAAAGAGCGCTGTTAATTTAAAGACTGGCTTTGATACATTCATTATAATGGTGGGTGTACTGTATAGACTGAATGGATGGATGGGGTGAGTCAGGGAATAGGCTATATGGGGTAGGGGTGTGTGTGCATGTGTGAATATAGAGTTATAGATAATAACACAGTGTGAACCATTGCCTAATTTACACCAACATGCACGCGAGACTCTTTTCCTCACAGTGAGCCAATTAGACGGTTTCGTTGGATGACTTTGCCACACCCTCCCCGAGTGAAAATTGACACCGCTATCACTAAAGATCAGTCAGAAAAAAACATGGACTTAAAAAGAAAATAAATGAAAGGGATGATAATGGGGAGAAATTCTAAATGTATGCACATATTTATACATATATTATGCACGCACACGCCTTTATTTTAGCATGTTTGTGTGTGTACTGCGGCTCTTGGTTTAGTTCTGTTGTCTGTTCCACGATAAATTGGTGAATTTATATGTTTATCTCTTTGTCCATTTTGCATGCTTGCTATATTCCTTGTTTTCTGTGCCAGTATGCAGGGTTTGCAGATCTAAAATGAAGTGAACATGGACATTATTTGATTCAACAAACAATCTGAATAGTCATTACGGCAAAATTGAACTAAAACCCTCTCATCACTGCACTGTGGTTCAATGTTGAGTAAAAAATATACAGCCACAGGTATTTACAATGCACAACACAGTGGGAGGTAGAGTGTTAACTCTGACACAAATCAGCATGTTGTCGTTTGTGGTTGAACTAGTTTGTTTGCTAATTCTTGCGGAAGGAGCACAAAGGCAAGTACCTTGATCAGAGTATAGGATGTGACTAAAAACAAACAACTCCAGAAGTGAAGGCATGAATGAGAAATGAAATGGAAGATAATTGCCGACAAGTATAAAAACCTGCAGGGGAGAAAAAAACGGAGTCTCATTTACCAGCATGGATGCAAAGTGAAAAAAGAGAGGAGCACATTCCACCAGAAGAAGCCCCAACAAAGGAGAGGAATGCCTTCTAAACAGACTGCAGCACTTAGATCTGAGCTCATGTCAGAATGCATCTTCTTTCTTTTTCAGCTCGCGGGCTAGCCTCTAACCTCGTAGTCATGGTAACGTCCACGAGCGGGAGTGGTGGTGACAGTGGGGGGAGTGAGGGGGTTGGATTTGGGTGATTTGGGGGTAGAGGTGGGGGCAATTCCTGGTCGTGAGCGTACACACACACACACACACACACACACACACACACACACACACACACACACACAAAAGGTCAGAGGTCCTATTCTTGAAGAACCCTGCAATTCCTTGATCTGCTTTCTCTTTCTCTCGCCCCTTCAACTCTATGTATATCCCCTCTTTCGGAGAGATAGAGACCAGGATTATCGCATAAAGACCCTTGGATCCTCCTATCTCCTATTACACACTCTCTCACTCACACACACACACACACACACACACACACACACACACACACACACACGAGTTAATGTGTATGTACGTGACCAATATCACCCCTCTCCAGACTGCTATAATCCCTCTGTGCCCTCCAGCCTGATTTCCACTGTTACATTCACACTGGTTCACACGGGTATAATAGTCTTTAACACACATGTAAAATGATATGAGCATTAGAGGGAGTGCTGGTAACGTTAGACCTTTTATATTTACCCCTGTATTTTTTTCTTAGCAAGGTGGGACTGGCATTGAATCAGAGCTAATGAAACTGCTTTTGCAACGATGCAATAAAGAAAGCTCAACAGTGGGTTCAGTGTGAAGTCGACCTGAGCCTGAGAAACTGCAGAACAACAAGCCTGAATCCTATTAAGCAGTTGTCAATGTCCCTGACCTATTACCCTGGGATTTTTGTTGGAGTTACAACTTTTGGTCTTAGTTTTAAATCATCATAGAAAGACATTATCTATGCACACTACGCACAAACAAAGAAACAACCGACCAAAGAAAGGATCCTTCTTAGACTTTATAAAAAACTGAAGTTGTTTACATGATGTTTCATGTGATCAGACAGCATCAGTGAACCAGCCTCAGACAGATAGGCAGAGAATATGAGACTGATGACAATGACCTTCTACTACTCGTTAACAATGAGTGTGTCCTACAAACACACACACAAACACACACAGGGCGTCGACCCTTGAGGCAGCTAGATGTCAGGATACACTCTACAGAAATATACATATATATATATATATATATATATATATATATATATATATATATATATATATATATATATATATATATACAGAAATATATATATGACTAGTGTGAGCTGTCAGTCAGTATGGTATCAGAGAACAGACGTCTTACATTGAGTGACAGCTGATGGACAGGATATGACGGACAGCTCCTCTCCCACTGAAACTGCAGGAAGCACAGTGCCGCTCTTCACCGCGGGGCTCTTCTCTCTTTCTCAAAACTACTCTCTCAATCTGCTCTACATTTACACTTTTGCCGTCAGCTCTGTTTTTTCCTTCTCTTTTCCTAAGTTCTCCCAGGTTATCTCCTCCCTTCCCTCAACCTGGTTCTCTCCATTAACTCCATCTATAGAAAGCATAGTGACAAATGCATCATTTTAGAAACAAAAAATATGCTATACCACTGATTCCTACATTATGTTCCAACAATATTGCTGATGGAAAGCCTGTACCTTATGATACCTGATTCCAAAATGAGCACTATCCTTTACTGCCTCATTATTGACTGAAAAATAAAGCATCGCTTTTTGGAAAATATTGACTGTGATAAAACATATAGATCCCAGTCTTTACTCCAAAATGTGCCAAGGACTTCGAGGTATTTATAGTACCTGTAGTCCTCTGCAGGTTCAACCTCCACTCATCAGAGGACAGGGCAGATGCCTCTATGCAGCCTGAGAGACACCGCCCCAGGGAAAAGAAAGTCCTCCATTAGCGCTTGTCTGCTCATAAAGCTTAATTGCGCTGACAATTGAAAGTGACCTTCATGAGCATATCAACATTTTGATCAACTCCTCTTTCTTCTCATGTGAATTATGACGGCTGGACAGTAAGAAGACTCGTTTGAAAAGAGGGGGGGTGATGTCCCTCCCAACCTAAATGAAAGCGGATGCACCCAAAATGTCTGTTAGAATCATCCTTTGCACCGCAGCACGGTGTGAGCCACAGCTTCTGGTACATCTCAGCCTATCAGGTCAGCTCGGGTAACAACCCTTAAATCTCCCTTCACTTGTTACAAGTCATATAGCTGAACTGTGGATGAGTTTAAATCAGGCTACATAAAAACATGTCGGACCATTTGTGATGCTTTATCTATTGAACACAGTTATGAAGCTACGACCTCCCATTGTGTCCATCATCAATAATGTTGGTATGCATGAGGGTAATAACTATGAAAATAAAACACGAGTTGTAAAAAATGTCCCTTATTACATTTATGACAGTATCTGCCTTATTCTCTATGAACTAAACCCATCGCTTCCCTCTCTGTGTCTGACTCTACATTCATATTTTAATTCCTCCTCCTCTGTGATTCATTTCTTTTGATGCTTTTTGTTTATGGCTCAAAGACCTTCTGGAGCATTTCCTTTCTCTATTTCCCTCCCGCTCTCTAATCAACCTGCTGAGCAACATCTATCAGCACTTTGATGAAAAGACCATTACTGGGAGTGTGTGTTTATGTATCAATGTGTGTGTCATCTTGCCAATAGATATATGCCGACAAAGAGAGGCTGAGTCCTCCCTCGATGTGTCTGTGCTGCATGTGCGCGTGTTTCATTTTGTGTATTATTATCATCATTAACATGCTTGTATCCGCAATACTGTCACTCCTGTGAAATTAATTCTGGCTCATTTCATGAGAAATAAAATCTGTTGTATACAGAGAGTTTTCATGACAGCGCTGTCGGCGACAATGAGAGAGAAAACAGGAAAAAAATAACATATCACAGAAATGCAAAAGGACGAAACAAACAAACTTTTACATCCCCACAAACGGGAACAGACAGAGAAACACACACACACACAGATATGAATACACATGACATTCTGATGCACACGCACACACACACACACACACACACACACACACACACACACACACACACACACACACACAACAGAGAAGATTTTAATGATGTTTGACTGTCAAGTAGGACTCCTAACTGCACGTCTCTCCCTCGCCTCCTGACCCATGTTTCATCTGTTTAACACACACACACACACACACACACACACACACACACACACACACACACACACACACACACACACACACACACACACACACACACACACACACACACACACAGAAGAGTGATGGGAGTAAACATCCATTTCCCCAAAGCGTTCGCACAGACACAAACTAGCCTTTTCCCCCCAAATGCGCACACACCGTAAAACACAAGTAAAAACAGAGACAGTACTGATAACTTGTTAAGACCAATTGAAGCGTTGATGTCACCCAGAGTACCACACAGATACTGATTAGAGATTAGACAGAGGATGAAATTAGATAGCTTGCCTAAACCCCATTGAATTAGAATTAGTTTAATACTTCTGCTAATGGCACAGCAATGTAGCAACACACATTGCTTTGGTGTCATTGCACACACAAGGTAACACATGCACGTTTCTATTTTCACAAGCTCACCCAATGACTAGAGGGCAGTAGATGACTGATGGGTCGGGTCATAACTGAGCTGGTTAGCTTAAAGGCCTTAAAAACACATCTTCTCATTTTGCTTCTGACTATGAGAGATGGGATTGTAAACAAGAATTATATTTGCTGACACTGTTTGGGTTCTGACACACGAGAGATTTCTGGCTTTATTATTTCTCACCGGCTTGAAAGGCTCACTTGTAAAAAGATGACGTACATCTGAGAATCAATCAGGATTCAGCAACAATTAATACAAATCTGGAGACAGCTGGTGAGTTTTGGAATGTTTAATTCCAATTATAATACGGGTAGATCAAATCAAGCATTCTGATTGGTTGAGAGTGAGTCACGGGGTGTAGTTTATTCAGCCATAAAGTACTGTACAGCCTGTTTACATTTAGAGCGTTCCATATCAGTGCGCACTTAAAATAACAGGTAGATTTAAATTGCGCGACCGTTAGTTGTCATTTCAAGCTTGACAGTTACCAAACATGTTTGGTGTAAACTTTGCAGACGTTGGTTTCCTTAACTTGCAGGTTTATTGCTTGAGTGTTCACAGTATTGCAACGGGGCTCTTCGCTAACAGTAAGTTAGCTCAAACGGAACAGCTAACAAGCTCACGTAGCGTCCCCCACACTAGCATAACGAACGACAACACACACGTCACTTCCTCCCTAACCTAAAGATGAGGAATGAAAAGGGTTTGATCACAAAATCCTGATCCTTTCCAGTGAGAGATAATTACGTCGGTAATTTCCCGACGCGAGGCAAGTTCTCTAAACATCATGGAGGAGAAGAATGACGGAGAAAAGACGGACAGAAGCAGCAAGAGCACTTCTTTACATCGGTGGCTGAGTGTCATCCTCCACCCTGCTTTCAACCGGGCTGGTCAGTAAATCTGCGATTTACTGACCAGCTCGTCCGTTTTATAGTCCCGTATGTGCGTCCCGTGCGTCCCGGGACTATTTTCTCTGCCGCTGAAATGCGATACACAACGTTTTGCCGGCTACAACTATTTTGTGCTGAAAGGCAGCTTACATTACTATTTATAAAGTCGCAGGTACCCGTATTATAAAAGCAATAAGGTACTCGAGGCAGTACTGTGTCTACAATAATGTACAGTTCAAGGGTTTGCCGGCTCTCCGCTGCGCGTCGGGCCTAACAACTCCCTTGAACAGTACATTATTGCACGACACAGTACTGCCTCGAGTACCTTATTGCTTAAATGAACAGTATCTGAAGATGTTTTTAATTTGATGTTGCTTATATTTAGTTATGCATACTTAAGATTTGAAGCCAAGTCTTCATGGGTCTTCTATGTACATTTCAAATTTGCACCAATTTTCAAATAAATGTGGCCCATTTCTGCTTAATTATCTAAAGTTTTCCGGAGTATGCAGCATTGTGATACCCTCCTATAGAAAACATGAATGTCCACAAATGTTACGTGTCTGCAAACCACAGATAAGTTGAATGTTGACGTTTCTGAAATATGTGAGCCTGGTATCACGCTTTCAGAAACGCACAATGAAAAGAAACAATTGATTAGGTAAAAACATCTTGCTTAAGGTAAGAAAAAGATCTTGGTTTGTGTTAAAATATCAACATACAGTAACTACCGTAACTGCCTTCGGTCAGTGTCCCGACAGCTCCCCGTTGTAGCCAGCTGGGGCTCCTGCTAGCGCTCCGTCACTTCCCCGCTAACTTCCGCTAGCTCCCTGAAAACCACCGAAGGTAGCGGGACCAGGCTGGACACCCGACTTGGGCAGAGGGGACGCGGGCAGTAGCAGCAGCAGCGGGCAGTAGCAGCAGCAGTGGCCGGTAGCAGCAGAAGCGCTACCTAGCAGCGCTAGCTAGCAGCGCTACTAGCTTGCTACAGCGGGGACACTGATCAGCCGTAGGAGCGGCTTGTAACCCGAAATGTACGGTATTTAATGTAACTTTAATGTAACGGCAACATCATTAATGGACTTTTTGATGTAAAGTTAACATTTACTTTTGGTTTCACAAGGGACATGAAGGGAAGTTTCCTGAGTGAAAGTCCTGTTTGTTTGACCTCCCCACCACTCCTTCCACCCTGTTAGTGCACTTTCTTGCTTCTTATATGCGTTGGTATGTCACCTAACTTTAAATAACGGTCGCTCGATACACTTTGTCACTTGATCCGTGCGTCACTCGTTGTACTAGCGTTACATCATTTTCTCCGCCTGAACGCAAAGACATCAACATTCAACAGATCTGCGTTTCGCAGAAAGGTACAATGCTAGTAGTTTTTCCAGGCGACTGGAACACTGGAAAACCTTCCCTTTTATTTACTTACAATTTGCACAACTACTGCATAGACATGTGCAGAGAGAGACAAGGAGAGTATGGTAACACAGTGCTTGACTGCAGATGTCCGTTTGTAAAATGGAAAGAGTGTTGCCGTAATGAGGGGAGGGATAGATGTCCATTAAAAAACCCATTATCCAGAATAAACACCAGATGCCACACTACTACACATAAAATAAGACGCACACATATTCACACCCGACTCTCCTTACTGCCGACTCAGCAATGCCACACCTATAGATGCTGTTACCATGGTAACTCCATACTCTGCATGCCCCAGCTGGTGTTTCCCTGAGGAAATCTGTATGTGTGTGTATGTGTGTGTGTGTGTGTGTGTGTGTGTGTGGGACAGAGAGGTTAATGTGCCCCATGTGTGCTCTGCTCTGCCATGTGCAGTGAGGTGTACTGAAGAGGAAAACATGGCTGGTTGGGGTCAGCCATCATGGTCTCCCATTGTGTGTCTGATTGTGTGCGTGTGATCTCTTCCTATGTTAGCTTTGCTATTGATTGGTCAAGCAGTTCACAAATCATGATTCAGCTTACATTTAAAAAGATCGAAACCGTTTTGATAAATTGCACTGCCACGAATTAACTGCCAAAATCTGATCTCAATCCAAATGAATTAGAATCCGATCGTAGACCCACAACAATGGCGCAAAGCAACGTCATGGAGCCGCACACCAGCATCAACAAATACCTCAGCGGCCTCCTCAGTCACACAGCTTTTTTGGGCTTTTTCTCTCACAGTGACTCATGCTTTAAATTTACACGCATTACAGTGCGGTGACCTGAGTTTCTGCCAACGTGGCTGAAAGGATTTGAGTATTCAGCGGTCATGTTTTCAGCTCTCAGTTTTGTTCACTGCAGCATCACTCGCCACAGGAACGTACACAAAGAATAATAAAAGATTTAGCAATGAACGTGTCATCTATGATATAATAGCTCATGGCTAATCCACCATCGCTGTGGCATTATGTTGTTCTGTGTGTTGCTTTCTGTGTTGATGTCTGACATTATGGAACATAGAATGAAAAGGTCATGAACTGATCAACAATGTGGTGCAAGAATACATTATACACACACATATAAGAAAAATAAAACCTGGCTTAACCTTGGCAGGAGTTTGTATTGCATCACTCGTGCGCCCAACTGTCCTTGTGCATGTGTGATAAACACGAACAATACAAGGACCCGCTCTTAAAAACATTGCTCTGCAGCACTGCTAGTGCTCTAAAACCCCACACAGTACTTCTAAAATAGGCTATTTATTCATTTATTTGCCATATTTTCTTCAGTGTGTGCACCCCCACATTGCTAGTTTACATTTAGCAATGATATTGAATAAATCCCGACACTGTTTTAGAATCTGGATCACGTAGAAACTGTTTCAAAACAGTTCATTTTCCAGATGTTTATCAACCCTGACTGGCACAGTCGACCCCGTCCATCTTTCCTGGCTAAAGCTCAGAGTAATCAAAGAGAATTGAGGCTTTGCTGTTCAATCACCGCATTTCTGCTTGCTTTCCTTTGCCTTTCTTCACTTATCCCTCGCTGTAGTGCAATTTATAGACCGCTCGTATGTACACACACACGTCTGACTAATGGCTTTCCTTTACTTCGCTGCTTTATTTTCCACCACTTTTCCTCAGATTTCTCCACTTAGATGCTTTAGGCAAACACTGAAGACTTGGTTTCTGCACTTCTTAGTTTCTCATGCTCTTTATTTGAATATGTTGTCCTCTTATCTTCCCCTGAACTTGTCTGGTTCTTAGAAAGATGGATGTAAATGGAGTGGAGGCCAGTTGTTCCCTCTTTCTTCTTCTTTCTCTCAAGCATAACGGCTCTTCTGTCCTTCTCATCTCTTACTCTTTCTTTCTTAATATGGACTTTAATATCCTTGCAACCTACACTATTATCGTTTGTCTTTTTCCTCCTCCATTCCTTTATTCCTCCACTCAAAATTCTCCTTTTCTTTGTTCTCTGCTTAAGTTAATCATTGCAGTCCTGTCAGTTCATCTCTCCCTCCCGCTGTAACCTGCCATCTCTCAACCACATATCATATCATTCCTCTCTCTGTGCACTTTCCCTCAACGATCCACTCAGCCGGCCTGTCGGCGTGGGTGTGTAGCTGTTTGTGTGAGTGAATGTGTGTTGATGTAAAACAACGGCAGGAGCATCACCTTGTTCCATCAGCGGACCGGAGACAAAGAGACGCAGAGAGACGCCATGCATTAGGAGGCAGAGGAGGATTAATATATATATATATATATATATATATATATGGAATTCAAAAGAATGTATGGACACACTTCTACACCAGTTTTATTTGAATTCCTAATTGTGTTACTTTGACGAACCAATCTACTACGAGCATATATATGTATATATATATATATATATATATATATATACATACAATGAGCACATTTAACTTAGAAGAGGTCAATATAAGGAAGGCTACGGCACAGGCTTGTGTCAGGTATAATGTTCCAAATGTTTCGAAAAGCAGGGAATATGTTACTTTGGCTCCGCTTGTATAATCTGATTAGTCATTTTAACAAATCTGTCCTATGCCTATGATAAGAGCACATACTTTCTTTGATTTTATAAACCTTTCACTCACAGTAAAGAGCGTCCTCTTTTGGTCTGTAATTGAAAAAAGGAGCCGTTAGTGCCTATTGACAAGCTGGACCAGCTGGGACAGCTGAAAGATGCTCAGGGCAGTGTATTCACTCGACTGGAAATACGAATCTAACCTTTCATTTTGGCAGCTCAGAGGGGAGCTTGTGATTGGCGGGGCAAAGGGTCGGGAGAATCATGACTGTCAGCAAACTGGAAAGCATTCTTTTAAAATAGACCTAATATGCTGATCATGGTATGTTAAAGCAGCATGTTCTCACAAAGACAAACACTTTTCACCCAGCTTGGTCGCAATTTTTCTTCAAAAAGATGCAACATAACCACTCACACACAATTACCGCTTAGGGCTGTGCCACTCGCTGTCATCCTCTCCTCTCTGGGCTGAACCATTAATGGCTAATTTGAAGGCTTTTTGGGGTAAAAGGTCAGCACACTGATGGATGGAAGGTCTAAGAACGCATCAATACTGAGCTTCCTCTGTTAACACACACACACACACACACACACACACACACACACACACACACACACACACACACACACACACACACACACACACACACACACAGACAAAGGTGCACTCAGAAACATAATGTCTAGGTGCAGACACATTTAAACATATATTACAATCAATCAGATGAACACAGCTGATGTACTCTCGCTGATGTACCACACGCACACGCACACACACACACACACACACACACACACACACACACACACACATTACCATCCATACTAGTACCATCTATCTTGATAGTGACAGGTGTGAAGGGAAACACCACAAACCCACAATGCATTTCTCCAATGCAGTTAAACAGGAAAGGGACCAAAAGAGAGGAAGCAGCAGTTGAAGGACAGGCAGCAGAGAGACTAAATGAGAGGTGGGGGTTGGGGAAGAGGGCCTTTGTTGCTTAAATTAAAATGGAAATCTGTATCTCTCATTGACTTTCAGAGGAATGCTGTAACACAGAGCAATTTCTATGCGCTCTACTTGTATGTGGCGAAGCGACTGACGGGGCAGAGGGTCATTGTTTCGACAATAACGGTGCAGATTGTGTCTTGCACTTTTAAAATACATAACACATATTGTTTTCATACTTATTACATTTACACCTTTTCGCTGCTTTTATTACTTTTCAACTTAAAAAAAGGCTGTGTCCTAAGCTGCAGCCTCGTTACCATGGATACAGGCACATATGGTGACACAGCATCTAATTAATTAATCAATGACTGACAGCAGAGGATTAATCAGCTTTGATGGCTGAAACAGGGCCAAGAAGCAGAACGTAGCTGCAAACATGCTCACTCCCAGACAAACAACCAGCTTATGATGCTCTATTATACACAACATCTATGTAATTGTACATGCTAAGGGATTGGGCTCACCTTTAAACTCAATTAAAAGGATTTACTGCCTTGTAAACTTGCTTTTTTCATATCTTTCTGTTTGGTATGAAGCCAACAAATAGTGCATGTCTGGGATTCCATGATGCAAACACTCTTTATGTGGAAGGTCACAGTAGAGGAGTGTATCAGGAACAAGTTTATCTGTGGCTCAGTCACAGTGTCATCCTATAGTCCCTGCTGTGTCAGTACACACACACACACACACACACACACACACACACACACACACACACACACACACACACACACACACACACACATCATTCTTGCCAAGTCACAGTACAAACAATGAACTATCGACTGGCCTTGGAACATGACACACAAACACATGCACACAGGAAGAGGTGGTGATGATGTTGATGATGATGATGATGCAGTTGAAGAAGCGAAGGCAGAGGGCAGAAAGAAAGGCAGCCGCAAAAAGGTAAACAGACAATGAAAAAGGAGAGATGGGAGGAAAACAAGAAAGGATCAAAAGGGGTGAGGGAAAAAGAGACAAAAAGTAATAGAAGAAGAACAATTTGAGAAATAAAAATGGGAAAAGGCAGGAAGGAAATGGTTATATGATGATATGGAAATGAGGAACAGTTTGATCCCACAGGGCGGCCACAGCTGCTAATCAATCAGTTTTATCTCCCTATTACCAGTATGCATACGTGCGCACACACACACACACACACACACACACACACACACACACACACACACACACACACACACACACACACACACACACACACACACACACACACAACCTTCCGCGTCACCCTTGATCATGCAGACCGTTAGAAAGAAGCACGCCCTAGAGCTGCGATGCCATTGGCCAGCAATGATGTCATCTCTTTCTGGAGGTTGAGAAGCGAGCTGAACAATTGGCTGGCTGACGCAGACAGTGGGAGAGCGCCGCTGAGGTATCAATTCCATTCATACAGAGGCATGGAGCGTGTGTGTGTGTGTATATGTGCGTGTGTGTGCGCGTGTGTTTGTGTATGTGTGACCACTCCCCACTGAGGCATACAGGCAGAGCTATTAGGGTCGTGTCCATCATTCAGAGACACAGACAGTACCAGCTAGGACGCTCCCTAATGGACGCTCTTTGTCACACACACACATTGGAATTTCGCTCAAATGCACACTATCAAATATGCAAGTAATCAAGCATGCACACACACACACACACACACACACACACACACACACACACACACACACACACACACACACACACACACACACACACACACACACAACTGATGGGGGTTGGGAGGGTTGAGATGGGTGTTGTCTCCCTGTTGTTACCGGGCTGTTGTCATGACAATGACGATGGAGCTTTTACTGCTAGCTGGGACTTTGCAACACACACACACACACACACACACACACCAACACATTTTCATTGATGCACGTGCACCTTTTGAGAGCAGCCTTGCCCTTGCAACTGCTTTGAAGCAACAGAAGAAAAAAATAGAAGCAAAAAGAAAACCCAGAAAAGGCCTCGCTTTCAGTGTGTGGAAATGTGTGTATGTGTGCGTGTGTGTGTGTGTGTGTGAAGGTGTGAGTGTAAACACTCCCATGGGAGAGACTAGAGTCGTTCCTCTCAGAGAAGCTCAAGGGAAATTAGCCTGTGATAGCCTGTTAGGAAGTGCTGCGCGTTCACTCTCCTTCTCTTTCTCTCTCTCCCAACATGTTTTACACTCCCCTCCCCCTCTTACCACCCACACCTCCCACTCCTCACCCAAACACCCCTTCTTATAGAGTATGATGTCACTCGCAGGCTTGTAATTGCCAGCATAGCTGTTGGGATTTCTTCCAAGACTTCACGTGTGAACACAAGATGCAAACCAGCCCCGAATCTCATTTAAAGGTGCCGTAGTTGAGAGTTTATATGAAAAATTCAACATACACACTATAGATACAAGTCCAGATACGGCATACCGAAAGCCACTTCCCCAACCATGATAATGCGATTTGAGATGTCCCGATACAGAAAATAATTGCCTTGCTGGAGGATGTTCTTTGCCTGTGCCTTGTCCATTACTCTCTTACATCTGAGCGCTTCTATTGCTCACTTGTTACATGGCGGAAAACATAATAACTGATATCCACTGTTCCGTCTCTCTGCTTGAACTTAATCACTTTTACTGAAACCGTGCTTATGTATATGCATGATTCATATGTGTTGCGGCACTACGATCTGTGTCCACACTGCATGGATTCTATCCTATTAGCAGAATCTGATTTGAATTGAATTGCATCCAACAAAGCGATCACATTTCAGTCAATGAAATCCGTTTAATCTCTAATCTGTATCTGTATCTGATTCACATTAACGCCTCGATCTGCTTCATTAATAATAACTAATACATGTTATCAGTGTCTTAAGCAAATTTAGACTCTATCTGCCAAATCTCTATGAGTGAGCACTTTGTGTATCTGCTGGAATGCCCTACTTGCTGCTTACTCAACTGACAGAAAATGATGATAACATGTTTGATAGTCGATTAGCTGTTTGATAAGGACAAATGCAAATGAAATGCAAACAGTTTGACACCTTAAAGACAATCCAGAGAATCTGTAGACCCGTGAATACATGTGTAGGCATGCACATGTCGGGTGTGTGTGTATCATACGAGAGACAGTGTGTTCATTGTCATTCTCAGCTGCTCTTTGCAAATTACCAAGAGACGCTCTAACAGCCCCAAGTCTTTTCTTTAAGGAAAATGATGCGTTCAAAAACTCCGCAGAGGTCCAGGGCCCCTTTGTTACTCAAACACACTCCACCCAGTGGGATTTATTAGAGATTAAAACAGAGAGCAACAGTGGCACGGAAAGCTGTAAAAAACCTTTGCTTAAAGAAACGGACTCTGCACTGAATATTCAGCCAACATGAATAAATGAATATTTCCTTTCAAATATATTAATAAGGATATAGTACAAACAACAACTTCAATGACTAGATTTGTTATGTTTTTGATTCATTTGGACAGCAGGCATTTGTATAACTGCAAATGATGAACTGAAAATAGATCAATAATATGTTTTGACTTAACTAAACATCATGACGCTTAATGTCTGAATAGTATATACTATACTTATATATAGTATATACTATGCTATACTTCCAGATTGCATCCATTATGTATCATTTCAAACCAAAAGGCTCTACTTTTTGCTCCAAACAATGAGCATTAAAAGCATGCGAGCACCACTCCCTGTGCTGGAACAGCTTTTTGCTTTCATTTGGGAGAAACCGAGCCTTTAAAGCTGCGGCCGCCTTTGATCCGATAGCCTCCGCGTTCTCCGAGGTCAGGTAAGGTCAAAGATGAGGAGCGCAAACAATTGGCAACCTCCTGCTCCGAATCCCTCCAGTATGCCACACTCCCTCTCAGCTGTGTCGCTCCCAGCATTTGTGAGCGTGGTGTGTCTGTGTGTGGATCCACAGGCATGTGTGATTTCTCCAGCGAGAGACAAGTGGCGGATTGATACACACGCACACGCACACAGTTCAGCCCTCCGTGTCAATTCTAAAGGTTTGCTTGTAAAACTAACAGACACTTGACTTCATTCATTTTAAAACTCCACATTAGAATTTGTGAATGAATGCAGCAGTAAGAGAAGACGGAGTGGGAAGTGAGCAATGGTGAGCAGAGTGGATGCAATACGTACTGTGCTAATGGGCTATCAAGCTACGTTCAATGCGAAATTACACCTTTATGTGCACAGCTACCGAGAGCTCTTTCACCATTTATGGATCATTTCTCGTCATCTAAAAAGGCGCGTTGACACTTTGCAGCATCCATACTACCATTTAAGTCCAGGAACAATCAGCGGTCCATCGTTGTGAGGCGATGGGTGCTGTTGTTTAGCACATTTTACCTCGCTCTCGCTTTCAAACAACTCTGCCAGATTAAATTATGCCTAAATAAATTGCAGAAACGCAAAAGAAATGTTGAACACTTTTGAGTTTCTATAGAGGCAAAGGTACTAAAAGATAAAGGCGCAAAATGTAAATATTCACCAAAGTAATTACTTTCAGCCCCTGCACCTTAACTGTTGAGAGAGAGAGAAGAAGATAATTATAACGCTCAGGGCCATTTCCATCTGTAACCTGCAGGCAGGAATAATCTTTCTCCTCTACCAGCCTCCGTTTAAAGGAGCCCAGTCGAAGATTAAATGCAGAGCAGCACTCGCCATACGTTTTTGTTCTTATCCTATTCTATTTTAAAGCTTTCCTCTATCATGTCACGAGAGAGAGCAGATGATTACATGAAGCACTGAGCTGGAAAATTCTGTGATCCTGGCCTGCAGCTGAAAGCCGTGGTATAAAGAGACAACTTTTGCATTTTTACTTGTTTGAACGGTGAGCACATTAAGCACTTGAGTTTGCTGAACCATGCTGTGCCCGAAGACACATTTCGAACAGACAGCCCGGCCACATTGATTTAAATTACAGTACTTAAAACTCGTTCACTAAAGCCATCCCCTGATTGTTGTTGGGTGTGACGACTGATCTGATATAGAGCAGAGATTTTAATGTGTACAATCAACCTTTCAAACAAGTTAACATTTATTTTGATGACAGGCTCAACTGACCATATGTCAACACATCTGTTCATCTACATTGTATCTTTTTTTTTAGGAATCAAACTACTCTTTCTACCTTATAGAGTAAGCTGCACTATAGGGACCTGCAGCTGAAGGACCACTTCACCCTCAGTGTTTTCTCTTACCTACCAGGCCAAGATGAAGAATGAGATAGTAGTGGACTCTTAGTGTGCTGGTAAAGCTAACTCAACACTTCCTGTTGCTGCCTCATAGGGAGAGCCTGCCAATATTAGCCTTCTGTTTTGGCTTTTACTGTAAATCCCATATTTTCTGCAGACAGCTGTTGACTTGTTCACACACATGTGGTCCAATAGTACAACTGAGGGTCCGAGTGGGTCAGGTGGGGCGCATTTCCCGATCCACGGTCCATTCTAGTATAGGTATAGCGGTAATGCAACATAACGATTTTTTGCCAGGAGTTCAATGCCATTTGGCTGTGTATTCCTTTAAAAACGAATGATTTGGGTAACGGCGGAGCTCCTCACATAATCTCTGTTTAAAACCAACGTGCATGTTGGTATCTTCTTCTTCTTGGAAAACCAGAGGTGCATCCGCCACATATTGGACTAGAGAGCAGAACAAAACTGATTGCATAGCATATAGTGCCAAATCTAACTACTGAATGTTTTCTGTAAATAGTCAATTCCTTGAAGTGTCGTTCACTGAAACTATGTTCAACTATGTTGTTATAGCGGTGCAATGGTTTCCTGCCGATAGCAGCACCAGACCAGAAGATGCTCAAAAGGGTCACTTGGGAAGGCAATGACAAACAACGCATTATGTTGTTTACATATGAGGACTTGTTGTAGTGTTACTTAAATCTCACTCCCAGGAACTGTCACCAACTCAAATAACGGTCGCAAGTGTCATAGAAACTTGTATAAAGTTAATCTAAAGAATTGCTGATCGATTACTCCGGCTTAAACTAATCCTTCGCTTCAGCTCATGCGACAAACAAACCAAAGAAGAGCTGAGAAATATGAATGAGCAAATTCAAAGAATGGTCTGGAGCTCCACACACAAACAGGCACTCACACACACACACATGAGAAACACACATACATAGCTGACACAAACAGACACACACACACACACACACACACAGGCTTGTTTCCTCATTACTGCCAAAAAACATCACAGTGCTCTAATGAGGATATGGACTCTGGGACAAGGCAATTTAAATACACACACACACACACACACACACACACACACACACACACACACACACACACACACACACACACACACACACACACACACACACCCTTCACACTATGAGCCTGAGGGTGTGACAGGCAGGCACGCCAAAAGAGGATTTGTGGTGAAAAGCTTTGGGGAGGAGGGCGAGAGGGAGTGCGAGATAGGAGGAGTGGAGAAGAGGGGATTACATGGTGAATATTTCAATGCTAAAACATAGCAATTGGCTTGGGCTCCCTTTCTGGCTTGGACAGACACACACACAAGACACACACACACACACACACACACACACACACACACACACACACACACACACACACACACACACACACACACACACACACACACACACACACAGGGCCATATCTTCTACAGCTAGCTTAGCACTGACTAGACAGAGCATGGGGTGATGGGTAAAGCTAATAAAAACCACTGGCCCACCCCGGGGATCTGACCGACAAGCTGATTAACCTGCTGGTTAACCTGCTGTGACTGGCTGACTAGACTGAAACCAACCAAGCTCTCCCATTCAGTTCAAGACTGTGACATCATCTGGAAGAAAGTCGAAAAGACATCAATGGAAGCAGATCTGAGTACCTTGCAGGTGAGTGTATATATATACAGTACATACAGGTATTATGTAGAGGAGGAACTAAGGACATGCAGCCAAAGGTACCGGTTCAATTTCTGTCATCACACTGCGACCTTCTCATGGGGATAACGCATAGATGAGACATACAGAAGGGACAGCAATGCAATAAAGCTTGCCAGTTTAATATGAATGATATATTTGTTGCAGGATTTCCTGTGAAAATCCTCCTACTGGATGTAATAAATGGAGCTCTATGATGACCTAACTTGTTTACATCACGACAGCTGAATGTTTTGTAGGCGTTCTCTTAAACATGTGTGAATTTATCAGTGTTGTTTTAAAATATTTTAAAAAAGGTGATAAAGAATTCAAGCCAGGTACAAATCTGAATTTAACAGCATAGTTTGCAGGGACCAACACCCTGTGAACTCGTTTGCATTTACTTCCCATGTGTTTCTTCGCGCTCTAAAAGCAGAAGCTTTGCTTGTCACAAGAGTCCTTCATTTGCTGTAAACTAAGGGGATCAGGATGTTCTTGCAGCAGGAAACACCACAAGGTGAAAATCTAATCTAATCTTTAAAACATCAACAAAACAGTTGGCTCCATAGTCTACTGTATTGTCATCTTTTAGCCTTATATTATTCCACAGTACGTGGAATAATCACCATGTGGTGCTGGATCGCTGAACAGTAAAGGGGACTGGATGGCAGAGAGGTGCCATGCTGCGAGGTTGGAGGTCGACAGCAGCGTTCCAGATACAGTCGGGCTGCAGGAACGCTAAAGGACAGAGGGGCCGGCTGCTGGCTGGCATGACGGCTGTAACATGCTGGTCAGGTCAGCAGGGAGTGAGCCTACAGAGGCAGAGGGGTCGAGAGAGAGAGAGAGAGAGAGAGGCTCGCAGAAAAGAAAGGATTAACTTCAAAAACTATTTAAGTACAGGGGACAGTTCTGTGTTTGTGAGTGTCCATGCATCTGGTAGTGTGTGTGTGTGTGTGTGTGTGTGTGTGTGTGTGTGTGTGTCTTTTATTTGGCAGCTCATGGGGGTTTTAACGTTTTAAAGCTGCGGGAGTCCAGCGGACAGTTACATTGTCCCAGTTACATCGATGCGCTGGAAGCACTGGGTGTATAATGCATTGAGCTGCATGTGTGTGTGTGTGTGTGTGTGTGTGTGTGTGTGTGTGTGTGTGTGTGTGTGTGTGTGTGTGTGTGTGTGTGTGTGTGTGTGTGTGTGTGTGTGTGTGTGTGTCCATAGTTAGCATACTGCAGTCTAGACCAGGGGATCAAGTGTAATCTCTCTCCACTGATACAGCTGATGAATTGTCCACTGTCTCTGGATCAACATCCTCTCTGCATGTTACTTCAGAGCAGCGTTATGAATCAATTCAGTTATAATACCATTTGTTTTATGGCGTTTTTAATGCTATTCAACTGCAATTATGGTTTAGAAACTCAACAGCAAAGTATCAACATTACAACTGCGTTTATTTTGAGTTTAAAAAGAGAAAATATGATGGTTAAAATAACAGTGGTGGAAGCAGTTTCCCTGCTGTGGTTACTGACCACTAATGACCCCTCATGAAGCAGCGGCCGGCATGAACAAGACAATGTGCAGTCATTGGGGCGGGGAGTGTGTGTGGGGGGGTTTGGTGCTTTTTTTTTTAGGGTAAATGATAGGAAGATAGGGCGTAATCTTTCTGTTTTCAGATAAAAGAAGACTCCATCACAAGTTGCAGGTGAATGAGAGAAAAGTATGAGTGTAAACATCATAACAAATTATTCCCCCCCCCCCCCAGGAGGCAAGCAAACAGCGTCAACATGCCATTGAATGCACAGAAGAAGTAACGATTAAAGCTGCCAGACACTGTTTCGGTTACATGTCACACAGCATTGTGCTTGACAGGCTATGTTTAATTAGATTGGATTGGGGGAATCAATATTGGTCCACAGACAAAATAGCACCGTTTGTAAACAAACCCAAGTTTCAGGGAATGAAGTAATTATTTATTTTACAATACAAAGACTCCCACTTAACTCTAACCAGTCAGCGACTGCTAATTAATTCACCCCCCGCTCACACACACGTACCCCTTCCATACCCACCACTTCGCAAAAACCCCACGACAGATTGAATTAAAATAACCTAATTAGTCTGAGCCTTGAAACACTTCACTCTAAACAATAGCAGATGCCTCCAAAACCTCGAAAGAAGAGACTCTCTCTCGCTCCTCATCTTTTTTTGAGGACAGACGTTTGTTTTTAGAACAACAAAACAACTGAAGAAATCCAGCATGGAGACACTGACTGCCTCAGATAGTTGTCGGGTGGGACACGCCAACACCCAACATGAGGATTACTGCCCTGAAACGCAGTGAAACCACACGCACAAAAACAACTCTGCTGCTTCCCCGTTTAAAGTAACGCCATAATTATAACAACACAGTCGGCTACAAACAACGTGGCAGGGAGAGGAGAAAAGAGAAGCTTCTACAGCCACTTCAGTCCAGCACTGATTCATAACCCCTGGCAATAACATCCTTTGGTTATTCACAGTCGACTATTATCTCATCATCTATTAAGCACTTATCTTTAAGTATTCTCCTTCTTTTGTCACCGCTATTGCTCTGAGGAGTCTCATATTTGGGGATATTCTCCAACCTTTGAGCTTTACAAACCAAACCATGCCAGAAAACAGCAGAACAGACACAGCGACATACTGCACACACAAGTACACACGTACAAAATATACCGAAGGTGTCATTTTGTCCCAGGAATAAGGTCAGATATTAGGTTTCAGTCATGACGCCAGAATTAGACCAAAGTAAAACTGATATGCTTCACTCTACTGTACCCTTCTCTCACACACGCACACGCACACGCACACACACGCACACACACAAATCTCTCTCTTTTTCCACCCTTTAGTCCCAGACCCTTGTCCTCCCTCACCATTCCCCTCTATCTCTCCCCACGCCGTGATTTCACAGAGTCCATCTGACACCCAAGTACTGTACAGCAATCTATGATATCATCAGTCTGCCAACTCGCAGGCAGGCTGACATTACCGGCTGCCGGGACAGGAGGGGAGCCAACGGCGAGCACACCTCCCGCGCAAACACACACACACACACACACACACGTGCATAAAGAAATGTGCCAAATATTGGATACTGGACACTTGGATGGTAAATGAAATCAGGACCCACATATGCCTGGTAATGACACGTTGTGTACTGTGAGCACTTTGTTACACACTAGGAAGCGCAGGCTCACTGCTTCTGTATCGCAACACATGCAAACAAACAGAAAGACACACACATAGATGCTCACTCACCTGCACCTGTATGAACGATCCCCGGTAGAAGCAGCATGCTGCAGCCGACAGGGCACTCCACAGACTACACCTCTCCGTCATGGTAAGTGCACACCTTCCTCTGCTCCCTTTCCTCAAACCTTTCTCCTAAAATCCTCTACTTTACCTCTCCCTCTTCTCCAGTTCTCCGTCTCCTGTCCTCTCCTTTATCTTCACCCTACCCAGGGTGTCCGATCCAAACCCCAGCCCCTGGGCTAAGCCTGTCCCACCCCTGCCTGCCTCCTCAGCCTGCCTCTCTGCCTGGCTAACAGCCCCTGAACATAGTGCAACCACTACAGAACCCGGCTACAAGCTAAACAGCTAACACCACAGCACTTGCAAGCAGCTGCTGGTCACCACACTGTAAGCCACGAGCGAGTCGCTAACAGCTGGTACTGATGACAGCGAGAGATATTACAGCTCCTGACATCTCCACTGCTCCTGCCCTGCACCGGCTTCTGTCGCTCTCGCTCTCGCTGCTGCTCTGCCTCTCACTGCACTTGCTGCACTTCACGCGGCTGCTAGGGATTACCTCATTGCTTGCTGATGAAAGAAGTGTGGGTGGGGGGAGGGCGGACCAGAGAGAGAGAGAGAGAGAGAGAGGGTGGGAGGGATGGACGGATGGATGGATGGATGGATGGAGGGTGGGAGGGAAGGAGGTCGAGAGGGGGGGTATGCTCGCGGGCACAAGCAGAAAGGAGTGCTGTCGAAATGCAGGCAGAAAGCCCCACCCGCCCAACGACCCCCGCTCAAGTGCTGAGACAATGCTGACACGGGGTGGGGGGACGATGGACTGAGTAAAACAAGGAGAAAGTGAGAAAGGATGGGAGGAGGAAAAGAAAGATAATCAAAAGATGAGCTGATGAATGAAGAAGATGCGGGTAGGAGGAGAGAAAGTAGGAGGAGTGCAGCCTCCCAAAGGAATCTAACCTTTCTTTTGCCATGAAAGGAACCCAGCAGGGGGGCTCCCCACCCCACCATACACACACACACACACACACACACACACACACACGCTTGAATGCAAATTAATACCTTTTATACATTTCAACACACACACACACAAAACACCACTATATATATTACGGTGGCAGGAGCTACAGAGGTTTTGGTTTCTGTTGTGATATAATGTTGGTAGAAATGTTATCCCTCTAAGTGTGTGTGTGTGTGTGTGTGTGTGTGTGTGTGTGTGTGTGTGTGTGTGTGTGTGTGTGTGTGTGTGTGTGTGTGTGCACAGCAGAATATAATGATGTGTCTCTAAAAAGCCATGCAGACTGCAGCTAGACAGCTCATTATAGGCTGAAACACACAGGCAGGTGTTTCAAGGATAACACGGTGTGATTTTCACCGGCCCATTTCACATACACACACACATACCGGCAGGGAGATGTCGGAAGGGGTGGGGCGCTGTCTCCAGAGGCCTGAGTGAGTGACATCATTGAGGACGCCTCACCATGGCAACACTGCCGGAGTACTTGACAGCATCCAAAATTCTGACACTGCATTTAGTTGTGTCTGCACCACTGCAGGGAAGCATAACGCAAGAGAGGGACATAGCCAGAGACATATATAATATGCAACATGCCAACCAGGTGATCATGCTCCTTCTTTTACTCTCCTTTTCTTACTTTGTCTTTGAGGTCATCTCCGCAACACACGGCATGAGATGATGCCAGTAATCACTCTGCTAATCTGCCTCTTGAATGCATGCTAGTGGGTCACAGGCAGAGAGAGAAAAGGCCGACAGATAAGGAGCTACAAGACACAGGATGGATTCATTAACTACAGCGACTCCTCTTAATGTAATCTCAAACTATCCTGCGCTGGATTAGACAGATTACACAGCGGGGACACAAATAATCTCATAAGAGGGGCCCTGTGCTTTCCTTCCTTCAATCCTCTGTAATACCTTGCCAAAACAATCAAAACATAGAGCATGTTACATCTGGCTGCTGCGCCACACACACTCAACTCAAAACGCATGCTGTGGAAAAAAAAAAACATGGAACAATAGGATGGAGGCAGAGTTTGAAGCATTGATGCTCCGCTTTGAGTTTAGCATGAAAATTGGCAATGTTAGCGGACTAATTCCCACTCAGACCGGCCGTAATGAAAATGTATTGCTCCGTAGGATCCATTAGCTAAAAGCCACTCCACAAAATTAGATTTTCATAAAACATATACTTTTCATATCACACCTCCTCATCCTTTTGATCAAGTGTTTTGATTTGCGCAAGTGAAAACAATGCTGCTGAAACGAGCACGTCCTCTTGTTGTTTTGAGACGAATACACTCTGAATGCTCCAGCTTGTGTTTCCACATGGCTGCATCCTCAGATGAATGCACGTCAAACAGATATCAAATGGCTGCTTTGGGAGCTGTAACATTAAAGCAAAGTAACAGATTTACAGAGTCATACCGTGTTCTCTGAAAATACTGGATGCATTAAAAGGGCAGATATCACTGTCAGTCAATAGCTTTTTTGTTTTACTTACTTTTCTCCAGGAACTAAAAAGACTATGTCTCGAATTGAGTGACTGAATGGATGGATGGATATATACTTTATTCATCTCCAAGGGGAAATTAGTTGTCAAAGTAGCAGCTTTCAGATACAAAAATGAAAATAACAGGGATGAAAGATATGTACAGCGCAGAGTATTCATTTAGGAAGTTACATTTAAACAATAGAGAAAGTGCAAAAATGCAAAGTATGTGTAGTGCCGTAGTAGTAGTGTATGTGAAGTGAATGTGTTACTGAATGTATTGGAATAACAATATTATGAATCTATTACAGACATGGTCAAATCACAATTTTTAAATGTCTTAATGCCACATAATTTAACTTAGTATAGAATAAATTGACTCTTATCCAGTAGTGCGACCAACCAGTCCATACTGTCTATCATTCCACATACAAATAAAGACAAACATAACAGACGTAAGTGCACATAAGAAAGTACAGATCACCAATATTTTAAAAACTGTCTACGACACATCATCCAGCCAGAGCCCTCAATGCTCCATTTCCTTTAAGATGTCTTAAATCTAATAGACTCAGCGCTCCAAAGACAGGCTGAAAGAAAAATGATGGTAACTTCGCCCCATTTCGTGCCTTTGGGAAGACTGAAGAGTCTCACTCTTACTTTACTGTCTTGTTCACTTCATTACGCTGAGTCGTCTGTCCTGTTCTTTTCTCTTTCTTTGCTTCATCCTCACTTTGTTTCCACTATTGCTTCCCTGCAAATCCTTTGATCCATCTTCCTTTCATTCTCTGCATTCACACCTGTCACAAAACATCTGTTCAGGTACTCCTTCCACCATATTCTTCACAGTTTTTCTCTTTTACTCTTACCGGTATCCATTCATTGAACCTCTCGTGTCTCTCCTCAGCATTCCCTCAACTCCCTCTCTCTATGCTCTATCGAATCCAACCTTTCCCCAGCCCTTCTTATCACCGTGCACCTCCCCTCATCCCTCCCTCCTCCTTATCCCGGCCTCTCATCACGAGCCGAACCCCCTCCTTCAAGCTTCCACCACTCTCTGATCCCTGTCCTTCCCTTCTCCTCCATGGTCATCCCTCCACCTTCCCCTCCTTCCACACATCTATCTCTACATCTCCTCCCCTGCTTGGAGGCGGTCTTCAGTTAAATATTAATTAGTGAGCCCCATCCCGCAGGCTGATAGGGAGCACAATGGAGAATCCCTGCATGTGCCTGCAAGCGTCCCACTAATGAAAGGAGCGTGTGTGTCTATCTGTGTGTGTGGGAGAGAGACACAGAGAGATTGAAAAAAAAGAGAACATAGACAGCGAGAGATAGTGTGTGTGTGTGTGTGTGTGTGTGTGTGTGTGTGTGTGTGTGTGTGTGTGTGTGTGTGTGTGTGTGTGTGTGTGTGTGTGTGTGTGGAAGAGTAAAATGTGTGTAGGTGCATGTGTGTGAGAGATGAAAAGAGACACACCGAGGGCAGATCAAGATTACATGTGCACACAGATCTTTATGTGTGTCTATGTGTTTGCACACGTGCGTCTCTAAAACAAAGGCCGGGCTCCGTTGGGGGTTAGCGGGGTACAGCTAATGATCTGTGTGTGTCTGATTGTCATCAGTGTGTGTTTTTTTTCACACGGTGGACCCCATTCACCGGCTGGTTAATCCGTATCGAACCACCAGATGCGTTTTTCAAAGGCCGTTTGAAACATCAGCCCGCGATAATGATGCAGCGAGAGAAAGAGGCCTGCTGGAAAACGCTGTGACTTTGTAGAAAAAAATATGAATTTAGGTGTGAAATAGCGCAATTAAAAATCAGCTGTCCTGCTTTAATCGCATTAAAATGACTTAGCCTTACACAATTGTGTTGCTGTAGCAACTAGACACATCTTGAGCGTGAATAAAGCAGTGTGTAATACTGTTTTAGAGAGATCAATGGGACATTATTCTGTTCGACATATGCATGGGCATGCTGACCTTGA
Source organism: Myoxocephalus aenaeus (assembly GCA_038501785.1). NCBI lineage: Eukaryota > Metazoa > Chordata > Actinopteri > Perciformes > Cottidae > Myoxocephalus > Myoxocephalus aenaeus. Next base: position 2,986,382 of record JBAMJR010000001.1, on the reverse strand, counting down.
ATGGGGTGGACAAAATAACAGAAACACTTGAGAATAACACGGCCCTGCAGTAAATATCACAGCTTTTGTTCTACGGCTCTGAGGTGTCGAGTCAACTCGAGAAATGTCCAATAAGGTGTCTTTCGCTCATCGTTTCTGACTGTGTGCTTGTGCATCTTTGCTAATACAGTTGTATTTGTATTTTACATGTGGTCGAAGGATTTTTGAGACTTTTCTCTTAACTACATCACATCATCTTTTCGTGTTTTATGACTGAAATACCAGGAGTACAGGCAGCGACTGATTTATTGTAAATCATAACGACAAAGGCAATTAGACAATGAGCCATTTGAAGCGAAAACCAATTAGCAAAGTGTGGCTGATAGTCAGCATGTTTGTGGCTCGAGGGATGGCGTTGGCAGCCGGTTGGTCACTTTGGTCCAGACTGAACGGCTCAACAACCTGAATCCTCTCACCGTCAGCGAACAAAGTCTTCCCCTATTTAGTGAAATTAACTCACCATTTACTACAGCAAATCAATTGCCACAAGATTTGTTACAGACATTCATGGTTCCCAGAGGATGAATCCTACCAACTTCGATGATCCCCTTGACTTTTCCTCAAAGCCACCATGAGGTTATTAGCAAATGTTAGCATTCTAACACAATCAGATCAGATGACAAACATAATACTGTTTTCTGTTATTTTGTCAAAGTCAAATATTACAGATGACTATGTTCCATAATGGCACTATGGGCTTTTCTCTTTGGTGACCTAAATAAACAGATGTATGTACTGCACGTGTGTGTGGAAATGTGTCTGTCCTGGGTCTTTGTCAGTCTGTCTGCACGGTGAAGGAATGGTAACTGGAGACTTTCCAGGGTTTGTTACCGAGGGCCAACCCTGCCAGTTTACACCCCCTCTCATTTACAGAGGCGCCACATTAATTCATCAACTGTAATAGTCACACACACACACACACACACACACACACACACACACACACACACATGCGCACCCACAGGGCACTGCCTTAATTTAAGGCTGCGCAGACACAGACAGATTTAGAAAATTCAAACCATTCGCATAATCAAACATGCAGTAGCAGATACACAGCTGAGCCCCTCCACACTCAGCACCAGTGTGACTCTTGTGCCAGACGTATGTTAATAAAGCACATATGATCCCAACCCATCCCACCTCCCCCTTTCCTGCCGCTCCCGTCACCAAACCACTACATAGGACAGTAGACAAAGCAGGGCTGGGCTGCAGGCAAAAACAAACGCACACAATTATAAAGCCACACACATATATATATCCAAAAACAAGCTCACACTTAAACTGAGACTGGACCATTTTTATTAGTCACTTAACGACACAGTGTCATCAGGCCTGTTTTAACGCCGACCTCAGCCATTTTAAAACTGCTTTTTACATCTTACACTAAAAGTCATAAAAACACAAAACAGTAGATATTGCTTGTGCATCAACATGAAACATGAATGATGATAGATATTTTATGATGAAGCCTAAAAGATGAATAACTTCCTTACTGATTGCTAATTTTCTTTGAGCATACTCACATCAGATCGGTTTGTCTTTCTCACCGTGTCTTGTTTTCCTTTTATGCATATGGTGTGTGTGTGTGTGTGTGTGTGTGTGTGTGTGTGTGTGTGTGTGTGTGTGTGTGTGTGTGTGTGTGTGTGTGAATAAATAAGTGTATGTGCACATGTGTGACAAACCGGGGCAGAGTGACTAGCCTGGTCTTTCCCGTTATAACAGGGAACACTGAGGCCAACTCCTGATTTAAACATCAGCTGTCATAAATGTTTCAGGGGAAATGAAGGAGATGGAGGGATTGCCGGCAGCTTTCAGGGAGTGGGTGGGGCGGGGCGGTGGGTGGTGGGCGGTGGGTGGTGGTAGGCGAGGCTGTTATGGTGTTTGAGAGCGATATAAGGACGTAGGAAACAAATGTGGGTGACATAACATGTGTGAGGATTCTAAAAAGGTTGGGGTTTATCCTACTTCACTTCTGAAATGTGAATGATGTGCTTGTTCACATGCATGGAACATTATACAAATGTATGTTAAAAGCAGTCACATGTCATGCTTATTTAAAATTGGACAAACTTAAGAATAAAAAAAAGTCCAGCATTTACTTGAAAGTTACTTGCTAATGGCATTACGTATTAGTTACAAGGTGACCTATATTATAAGTAGACCCACAGTGTTTTACAGTGGAGGTGGGTCACCTCGCCTGAAATAAAGGCCGCCTCACTGACATCATAAAAAATGAATGCACCTTTATAAAATAAAACATTTAAGAGCAGAGGCAGTATTTGGTCAGACCTTCATCTAAGTAAATAGATGACTACAACAATAAACACCTCTATGCAATGTATAAAGGTTTTCTGGTGCCAATAACATAAATCAGTTATGTCCATAAACACAGCAGTAAAACAAACCTACTACTTCTCATTTATTAGAGCTCTTTGAAGTAAAATAAATAACCGAATGGGCCTCAAAGAATGTTTGAGGCACGCAGAGTGACAAAGTGTATATTCACATGCTGTTGTTCTGCAGTGTGGTGGGTTTCACTGTGTGTTGTCATCAGAGGAAGTTAGATATACTTGTTTTACAAAAACAATACAGGTCAGGTTCATAGGAGACGGCTTTTACCACCTGCCTGAGATAGATAATCAATAGAACAACTGATCCAGCTCAACACTTCCCTTCCCCTCTCCCTTTTCATCCTTCCTTCCTTCCTTGAGCTTCACTTTCTTGACCATCTCCTCCCACTTTTGCTCTCAGTTTGAAGTCCAATATGTGTTTGAATGTGTGTGTGTGTGTTGTGGTATACAGGATGCATGAATCCCTATCACCCATCTCCAAGGTCATGAAACAGCTTCACATGCTTTCTGGTCCACATGGAGTTCACATCTCCAGCGTACTGCTCCACCTACTGGCCGCAGCACAGACTGCTCGCTAGCTGCGCAGCGCTGACATGAGCGCTGCCTCGCTCCAAATTCAATTAGCTAAATGGCAGACTGAATCAGGCTAAATGCAGAGTGAGCCTGCTGAAATGAGCATAACTGTTGAAGACTAAGGGCCAATAATCAGCCACAATTACATCTGAGAGCTCACATAAAAAAAAAATCTAATTCAATACTGTGGAAGAGAGGAGGAAACTCAAACTGAATTGCTGTTGGAGGCTGAAAAACTAATATATCTACTGGCATCTCAGGCATTACATGTGTCTGCATGTGTGTCACTGATAGAGAACAGACCTTGTTTCATGGAGCAAGACAGATTTATGTGGGGAAATATTACATTACACACACAGACACAGACACAGACACAGACACAGAAACACACACACACACACATAGACTGAAGAAGACAAGGCCAATGCCACCTTGACAGAGCAGACTTACCTGCACATATCCCACCTGGCTCTCTGCTGGCTCCATGCGGCTGAAGAAACAGAAGGAGAGAAAAATAAAGATGAATAAGGGGAAATATGAGTGGTAACGGAAAAGAAAACGTAAGACATATTGTGTGATACACACATGTTCACACATGTCTGTGTTTGATCTGGTCGTGTAACAGGTGCAGTGCATGTTAGCACAGACAAAAGAAACACCCCTGTATTCCCATGACCCACTTCTGCAGCGGCCTCTCCAGTGAGTGAGCTGTTGTTGCAGGCCAGCTTCACGGAAAATGGGGAGATAACAAACCCCACTGAGCATCTAAGGTTGCCGAATATGGAGCTGGCCTCTCAAATCTCTCAGGCGCAATAACTCACACTTTTACACTCATGATGCATCCGGATCATGTGTCAGAACCCCGCTGCACTGCAGTCTAGGGAGCCATGCTGCGGGTACTTTGTGATACGGAGCGAGCGCGAGCTAAAGGGGTAATTACACTCCCAGACAAGTTTTAAGATCAATCACTCAGCGCAGCTCCAAACTGCCTGATGGGTCTCATAGGGCCCAGAGCAAAGCCGTGTTACACATGACCACAGAGAGGCCAGATCAAAGGGTCCCATCATGGCAGCGGGCTTGGGAATGTTAATAGGTCCCATGACAGAGGAGCTCCACATTCCCTTCATAAGCTGTCCTGTGCTCAAACTTTTAAATAAATGGTTGTACAAATGTAAAATATTTGCCTCCATCAATTGCACTGATAATAACAGCATTCATCCAGAGAAGAATGTGAGCTGTAAATAGAAAAGAAAGAAAAAAATACCAATCATACATCAGGCAAAAAACAACAACAACTATAACACAGAGGCCGTCCAGCGCTACAGTAGAAACAAAGTCCAGGTCCAGCAAACCAGCTGTGGTCCGTACGGACTTGTGTTTGCACTTTGAGATGATTGAAAATGATTCAAACTATTCATGCAAGTCAGATTTGGATTACTGATAAACATTTCAAATGCATACTTCTCCACACAATCTTTTGCGAACCCCTTTGCAGTTGTTTGATTACTGCAGTAAGGCAATCTTTATTTTGGTTATAAATAATGTATCAAACAAACAAACAAACAAAAAGCCCAGCACTCATATCACCCTTTTTAGTAAACTAACACTGTTTAAACACTTTCATACTTGATTTGTATTAGATATTATTTACTCTATAAACTTGAAGCTGATATTATACTTGACTTGTATTTACTTAATATTGACACTACTTAATATTGACACTCGTCCTTGAGTCTGGTGAGGCAGCCGCCTCACCAGACTCAAGGACGTAAGAACAGAGGTTCACACATGTTGTAAAACTGTGAAGCCCTCTGACAGAACCTTGTGATTTGGTGCTATACAATTCAAATGTATTTGAAATTGGCTTTATAAGGCTGCAATTAATCAATATTTTCATAATCAACAAAGGTTATTTCCTAGAATAATCAATGAACAGCAAAAAGCATCACATTCTCACATGAAACCGGTGAATGTTTGACATTTTTGCTGCTGATGGAGTTTCTGTTGATCGATTAATCCTCCACTTCTAAAATTGGGCCCCGACAAAGGAGTTCACATGAACAGGCAAAACTCACAATTAGAGACACCATCATAGCCAAATCGTACCAGTGACGGTATACATACCAACACTGTCTGAGAATAAAGTGAAACAGTTCTCCAGTGGACAGCAGGCTGGTGATTTAGGGCTGAACCGACATGACAGATCTGTGATGTGACCTCACTACACCACACAGCCGCATTTCCCACGGTCCTGAACTAATGGGCTGATGCTGCACGCTCGCACGTGCACGCCCATGCATGCCAGCACAACTGCAGCCACGCACGCACGCACGCATACGTGTAAATCTGCTATCATGCACGAGAGAGTGGGAAAGAAGCGAGAATGCAGCAAGAAAACCCCAATGTGCTCTGCTGAGAGGAACATGCTATCTCATCTCAACTCCCCAATAAAGTTCGGAGTTTGTTGATAAAGCCACTTCAACATCACGAAAACGCACTCAATGGGCTGCACACAGAAAGCGTTGTTCGTGTCGGTCTCCTGTAACAAATCAATGCAAAGTAAGAAAACATCAGATCAACAGTGCGGCAGCTTTCCGGCCAGCATCGGATCAATAAAAGGGATCAATAGCACCTGCTGCCTTTCAAAAGTGAAGTAATGAATCCTGTTATCGCCTCACCTCACACCCACTGCCCGAGGCGAGTCCTGTCCATAGCAAAGTCAACACCAACTGTGAACTGTCCAACTTCCCCCGTGGGTCCACGCGCAGGTAAAAGCCGGTTTGCGCCCCCTGGCGGACGCACAGAGCATGGCGGGAATACAAATGAGCTGCGGCTCTCCTTCTATGACCCCACGGCTCCTTCACTCTCACAGCAATGTGACTGGCTTTTCAGGGCTGGAATATATTAATATACCCAGGTAAACATATAATGTGTGGTCATTTTAATGAGCTTATTACTAGAGGAACATGCAACATATTAACTCAATCATATAGGCCATTGTGGCCTATATGATTGAGTTCATATGCCAAAATAACTATGTTAAGATACTCCATTACAAGTAAAAGCCCTGAAGTGGAAGTGCAGTATTCTTAGCAATATCTACTCTGTTAAAGTAAAAAGTAATGTTCCTGAAGAGCAAATGTTCAAGCTTTCTTAGTTTGACCTCTTAGGGCCTCAAACAGTTTTACAACCATGTGAGTAAAGAGGTCATTAAAGACACAGGACAAGGGGCTCCAACGCCATGCAGCTGTTTGTGGGATCACAAACCAGATTGAACTCTTTCTCAGTTTCCCACATTGGAAATAAAACACACAGCTTACAAAGGGTTCATAGGTGGTTAGTGACTCAAGTGTAGATGGTTTTTTTTTCTGACCTTTGCTTAGTTTTATTGAAGCTGTATTAGCCAGATAATCTATAAACTATGCATACCAAACAAATGTGGGTGAAAATGTTCTCCTCCCCAACCAGTATCTGTTCCTCCTTCAATGACTGTATTGTCCAAGAAGAAACACAGGAAGTTAAATGAGATGTTGGCATAAGAAAGAAAGATAATCACCAGTAAATGTCGTCAGCATTTGTGTTTCCTTCTGTCAGCTCTCTGCTCTCTGCCTCCACCTTTGGGTCCGCTGCAGGCCCGGACTCATGTTCATGTGTCCAGGTCTGATCGTCCCCTCGGCTGAGTGGAGGAGATGAAGTCTCCTCAGGGTTCTGCTCGTCACAAGTCTCTGGCTGGAGTGCAACACTTGAGCCACCAGGTGGCGGCACAGTTTCACCTGTAGCTTCAGGCTGGGCCTTGGGATCAGTGAAGGAGTCCTTGCTGAGCCCAGTGTCAGCTTTAGCTCCAGCTTCATCTCCAGACACTTTGGATGAGGCTGCTGTGGTCCTCCGGGGCCCGCAGTCTTGGTCCCCCGCAGGCCGCTGGCTTTGACTTCTCCCGATGCTGCTCTTGTCTTTACTCTTCTTATTGCTGCTGGGGCCTCCTGGAGAAAACAGAAATAGACGTCTGAGTATTTTCACAGGGATTGTTGTCCTGTTTCTCAAAGAATGTTTTTGCCAGGCTCTCTAAGAGTTACCTTTACTACTCTTGTCTCTCCTCCTCCTCAGTAGCCGGGGCAGCGTACCCAGGTGTGTGTAGCTGTCGCTGGAGCGGACGTAGCTGGCAGTGCGAGGACGCATGGAACCCATGTCGTCCATCGTTGTCTCAACAACTGTATCCAGGTGTGACGGGGTAGCGGCACCACCACAGTCGGTGCCATCTCCAGACACACGTCCTGTTTCAGACTTGGCCTGAGAGGACTTGGACTCTGATTTCTCAGTGGAACGGCGAAAAGAGAGGTTGGTGAGGCTACCAAACCACTTGAAACCTTGAGAGGCGAACAGTTAGAAAAGAAGAACGGCCTCATTATGTGGTAAGTCTATGGCGTTGGTCCATATGTTTTACCACCAGTCAACCCATCATATATGCAACCTCTCTATTAGATTTATCTTCAACCAGGAGGCGTAGAGAAGTTACAGAAGCAGAGTTGATCGAAGCTGCACAATATCTTTTTAAATTGCTAATGTATCAAATAATTAAGTGTAATGTGATGCTGTCGTTTTGCAGGGCTGACCCAACGGAGAATCATCACCCAACAATACACAATTGTGTCATGTAAATCTATAATAACAAGCACATACTAATTCAACTTTCTCAGAAAATGTGATTATTTTGCACTAAAGTTTTCAATTAAAGCAATAGCAATCTATAAATGCAGCTTCAATAAAACAAAAAGTCTCTGCTTGGTTGTTTCAGAAAAATTCTTCTTCGCAGAGCTCGTGTTTTGATTATGTTGCTGTACAGATGAGATGTAGAAGCAGTCAACCATTTACAGCCATGAAGTGGGATGTGTGTGTGCGTGCGTGCGTGCGTGCGTGTGTGCGTGTGTGTGTGTGTGTGTGTGTGTGTGTGTGTGTGTGTGTGTGGTCCTGCTTGGTTATCCCTGTGTGTCGACATCAGCAGTCATGCACATGTTTTGTTATTTATATAAAGGCCTGTTTTTACAAAGCTGTAAATAATTAAATAATCATGCAGTGCGTGTATATATATAAAATATAATGAACTGAAAGCTAAAACAGGTCCAACGTCGCTTCATTTTTGTGCACGTCTTCCTTTATCAACAGAAATAATTTCAGGTGTAAGTGGATTTTAGCATGTCATCATTATCACTAAAATATTGCAAAACTGGTATGACAGTTGTCACCTAACCTACTGTAACTGACATTCTGGTTTAGTAAATGTGTAAACATATGAGTCCAGTGCAGCTTTACACACACACACACACACGATACTCACTCAGTTTCCGTATGCTCATGTTGTGACTGCAGGTATAAGATCAGCTGCAGGTGGGGGACCGATGGACCATCTGAGAAGAGCTGCTGTACAACAGAGAAAAGAGACCCAGGTTGCAGAAGATAACTTGTTGTTCCTCCCTGCACACTGTTTGTATGTGTGACAGAGACAAAAACTGAGGGATGAGCGGCAGCGACGGGGGCAGGGCAAACTGTGACACTTCCTGTGTGAAGCTAAGATTGGCAAGAGGAAATGAAATGATGAGATGAGATGACTAGGCTTGAAAGGGCAAGATAAGAAGAATATATGAAATGTGTGCGTGTGCCCTCTGAAAGTGTTGATGGAAACTTGGAGGGGTGTTTAAAACCGAAATGGTCAGTTTTGGCCAGTTTTAGGTAAAAATAATTATCACCTTCAACCGATTATCTTCTTGAAGCTCGGAGTCTTTCTTCTCCTCAGTGCTGTTTATAAACATATACTTAATGTTTTATAGGGTTGATATGTTGTAATCTCTCTGCTGTGCACTTATGCATGATCAAGACTCATAACCTTGTTTTTGTTTGTCAGCACATCTCAGATCAATGCAGGACATCCTGCAGTGCACCTGGAATTTGAATTTGATATCTATGAGTCACAACGGATACTAATATTGTTCTTTTACTTCAGGTAGCACTGATATGTATGCCACTTTCTTTTTCCACAGGATGGAAGCATTGCAATTACAGCTATTTGGGGATCATCTTGGATTCCTGATGTAACGGTGGTGTAATAGAGCTGGTGTGTCATTCAGCATTATCAAGTCGAAACATCAATTATGTTTGATTAAATTAGACTGCATTTTAGTTATGTGTATAAAAGGGTGCAAAAGACATGTAGGATATTCCAATTTGATGAAAATGTCCAGTTATGGAGCCGTGGAGTCTTCTTCAAACGTCAAATATAAGTTTGTATATAAGAGTTGGACCAAACAGATATAGACTGTATGTGATACTTTGTGAAATAAGGTGATTAATGTTGAAACATTTGACGAGAAAGATCTTCATGAGGTTGTTTTTTTGTAGTCCTAACCAGAAAAATGACAGAATGTGCAGTTTGTTTGTTTGTTTTCCTAACAGGTAACCGTGCCATGCAAGTAATGGCTGGTAAAGCAACATGGTATGACTTTAAAACCAGAAACCAGGGTAGGCATCCTGTTCCCCTCAGCATTCAACAACCACAATCTGTTCTTTGTTTTTGTCACTTTGCTTACTTTGCATAGATGTTAAATTCAATAACATGACTTGTGCTTAACGCTAACGTATATATGTGTATTTCTTACGAAATGAAATGCATGACAGTACATTGTGAAGGTCAGATCAGGAAGTGAATATCACAGTAGTATAATGTATGAGAGTCTATATAAAGTTTTGTATGAGCCACATGCCTTCATGGGCTTTCACTTCCTGTTGACTTTTGGGCGTGCGGCTTCTGCATAGACGCTTTACGTCTTCCTGTCAAGAAAGTACCACACCAGTAGATATGTAGCTATGAAACTGTGAAGTGTGAAGGCATATGACAGATGTGAATACATTAAAAAGCAAAAAGCAACTCCAGCACATCTGAAATATTCAAACTGTCCCTCATTAAAGGCGACATCAGCAGCAGAAACTAAATAGTTATAATATATTTATTTCATTTTATATTATTGTTGTTCATTTTATTCCATTTTCCACCCAAATATGCCCTGAAGTTAATAGTTCAGATTTTACTGGTGACTTGTTTCATCATCAAATCGTCGGGTTTTATTGTGTCAACAAAACTAAAGCTAACTTTCAACTTCTTACTCAAATCACTCAAATGCACACATGCATCCTCAACAACTTTTTGTCATACAAGCCAGAAAGAGGGACTGTGTAGTCAGTTTATACAGAAACAGTTTGGGATCATTATTTGTCTGTTTGTACCCCTTGAAATCATGTGTGTGTCTTAAAGTGTGTTGTTGTGACGCCATATTTGTTTTTCCCTCGGGGTAATGCATTGTTCCTGTCAGGACAGCGTCCTCTTCGGGGTTAAGGTCTAATGGAACACCTGGTTTTGGTTCAGCCTACAGACTCCACTAAATCAGCATGACTCTGTAATCCACCAGTATGGAGGTGGATGGAGTAAAGGGAGAAATATGACACAGAGTGGTAAACACAAACACACAAAATGTGTCCGCACACACACACACTGAACCTGAAGGTGGGACTTTCATTTTGGGCTTTGTGTCCCAACCAGGTTTTCCACAGAAGTAATTTGCTAGAGTGAAGGACTGTGTTGTGCCTTTGTGTGCGCAGCTTTAATTTCACCTTGATGAAAAACAAGACTTCAATAATTCAGCTCTCAGCCGCCTCATACGATGACAGATATCAGTCACTTTGACCCGAGGCTACGCTGATACACACCGCAGATTGAGAGACACACAAAACTGAAACCTTATTTACACAAAAATAGAAAAGCTGTCGGCCTGACTGAAGTCCCTCCCACATGTTGCTAAGATTCACTGAATCTATATTTACATCATTCCAACATAAATATCAAGACAATCCTTATCCTTCATCATTTTATCACACATTGTAACAGTAATTAAAGCAGAATTGTTTATCTTTCCCCAAAAATGACGCGTTTATGTGCCTTAATATGTTATAATAATACTTGTTATTCTTGCTTATTGTATATATAGTTTTTTAAAGTTGGATATTTCTGTATAGGAATAATAGAACTAATAGGTAATATACATCTATGAACGGTAACTAAATAGGATTTTCTCTTATTAATGAAGATATTACACCTTTTGAAAGCCCTACAATGTAGCCTGTATAAACATAAAAACATTTGGTCTTCCTTCCACTTCCAATAATGTCAGCATTACCTATTTGTGAAGCGGTGGTAATATTGTATTTGCTGGCAGTTTATAGTGGAGAGCTTTGTGATGATCTTTTCTATTATTCTCCAGTCAAAGCTGCTGTAATTCAAAACTCCAGTGTAGCACCGGAAAAGCACTTGAATGAATTACACTGAGCCTTTATCCTTGAATGTAAATTATGAAGTTATTTCTGGATGACATCCACAATATATCTTGTATCATGCTGTACAATACTGTGCAATGCAGGTCGTGTGTTTCAATAAATTCAGAAAATCATCCTTTTCTAATGTCACTGTAAGATCAACGGACTTACAATCTACACAGTCTTTATTACAATGTGACTATGAACTTTGTTATGATCCTGTTGTCAGCTTTTGGCTGGAGGATCAATGACTGCTCACTTTGATTTACTGAGGGCACCGAAAGCTCTAGTCAGCCGCAGTGGTGGCATACAACAATGTAAAAACGATAAATGTCATCGTTGTAGCTAACTTTTAACTGTGTTAAATGCGGTTGCACTACATAATCTATATTATAACATGTATTATATTTAATAAACTACAGTAATCACATGAAGGTTAGAAACAAAAACACAAAAGAAAAATAGAAAAACATTTTGAAAGTGAAAGAATGAAAGTCACAGCTGCTACATAACTGAACATTGTAAATGTCATGTCCTTCTCCGACCTGTCTCTTATTATTGTATACTGTCCAATAAAAGAGAAATGTTGCTAAAAACGATAATCGTGAAATGTTGGTGGAAGAGGAACAGTTTAAGACTACGGTGTTTTCCAAATGTGTCATCAGGTTTTGGCACTTTGCATTGACGTGGCCTCTATTTGTCATCAAGAGGAAATTAAAGCAGCACACATTCATCCATGGCATACACGGACACATCCTTTGCTGGGCTTGTGAGGAAGTGTTCTATAAATAATATTTTGGTGATTTGACAATGTTTTTGCCTCAGAAGCCAGTGACCTGTGTCTATGAAGCAATAGCTGCTCTCAAGTCTATCACAAATACAGAAATGACACCTTAATAACCTCAATAACACAACTTACTGGTAATGTTGGCGTATATATATATATTAAGACGTCTTACGGCAGTAGCCGCCACACCATCGAAATTTCTTGCGAAATTTACTAGTATTAATTATAATGCATTGGACTAGTCTATGCGTTTTTTAGATGAAATGAAAATACAAATATCTTGACTAAACCTGAAAGTATTCTGGTGTAGAGATGATTGCTATTTAATTTTTAAACAAGTTTGCCGACAGGAGGAAATATGTACTAAATCATGGTTTCTCCAGTAAGGTAGGCCAACTTTTGTCAGATTCATGATTAATGAATTTTGTTGTAGACAATGAAGGTCTTTTTTTAAAATATACATATATATATATATATATATATATATATATATATATATATATATATATATATATATATATATACACACAAGGCACCAAACGACATCGAGGGACAAGACAGTAATATGTAATATTGGACTATCAAGCGGCCAAATAACACAGAAGTCGGAACATCCTTTTAATTAAAAGACATCTAATAGTGTCAATGTAAATGGGTCAAATTATTGTAGACATTGTATTATTAAAACTAACCATTAATAGTCAGCAAGAAAGCTCATATAGAGCCGTGGTTTCCTCTTTTTATTTAACCTGTGACTCGTCACGGTGCATTTATGAGGTTTTGTGGTTGTCAGCTCAAAGAGAGATATTCCCTCTTCAGACTTTTAATTTGACAAGATATATCTGAAGGCCTCAAGTGGTAACATTAAATGAAATTAAACTAAAATTGCAGATATTCTTTTGTACTTTTTACTGAATATTACTTACTCCATTATCTAAATTGAGCTGCGGACAGTAATTCCCAAACTGTTATAAAATGATAAAAAAAAGATATATATATATATATATATATATATAAAACGAACACATATATACAAACACTATAATGTACCTCTTAATAACACATCTTAATACTGGTAATATTGGCATATATATAATGTACCTCAATAACCTCAATAACTACTACTGTCGTCCTTCTTGTTTTGTTGTTGCTTCTATTATTTGTCTTTACCATGTAAAGTGCCTTGAGTACCTTTTTAAAGCGCTATACAAATAAAATGTATTATTATTACAGCAGTAGCAGCCACACCATCAACATTTCTTGTGGAATTTTCTAGTTGCTTTTGCTACTACATTAGGACAAAATATCACAAACACATCGACAACAGGGAGGTCGTACACATCAAGTGTATTGTCATTTAAGATGTGCTTGTGTATTCATGGCACCCTGAAAAACAAGTGGAATTCAGTATAATTGTAATTGGATCGTGGATTAAAATACACTATGGCATTTAAAATGTGTCATCATTTGTTACAGACAGTGGGGGGCGCCACATACATCTTTTCTTAGAGAGAAGACCAACACAGATGACTCACAGCAAAGAACTGTAATGCATAACACACATCCACATATTCAACATCATTTATAACTGGATAATAGCATCTGTTTTTCCACTTGTCAGAAGAGAGACTACAACTCATGAACATAATATAAACCATTAATGTGTTATGGGATCAAACATGTCATTAACACATTAATTAGGAGCTGTTCATGAATAATCATCTCATGCAAACACTTAATTATCCAACAATCTACTGTTGATCCGCTGCTATTGTCTTCTGTTTCATTCCCTTTGTGCTTTGAGAGGAAAGTCAAGAGGTCTGCTTAGTAATAGGGAATACAGGAGGTGTGTGTGTGTGTGTGTGTGTGTGTGTGTGTGTGTGTGTGTGTGTGTGTGTGTGTGTGTGTGTGTGTGTGTGTGTGTGTGTGTGTGTGTGTCTTTAATGAGACCAGCCAGCTGAAGGTGACTCATCTGCACCAGGGGCAGCTCTCATAGTAACACTGTTCTCTATTGGTGAGGTGTTGAATCACGAGAAATAAAAAGCTATTCTTTAATTAAATCGGCAATTTATGTAATTCAGTGTGGCTTTGAGCTTAAGCCGTTTGTCAATAACTGTATATACATTTTGCTTTATTTCTATATCAGAATTTCCCTGCATTATCAGGGATTAAGTGAAGAGGCTATTAGGGTAATCAGGATATCCTGAATTATATGCATTTGTTAACTCTGTTATATATAGAATGTGTGCACATGTACTCCTTCTATCAAAATGTATACTCAAGCATTAACACAGTAACACTATCACCTTAATATGACAACCAATGTTGAAGAAATACCTCCTCATGGGGAATAAAGCACTCAACCCTTTTTTTATGGTTTCATTGTAATATCTATATTACTTGTTTGTTTCGTTGTCCAGATTTACTAATTTTAAACTATAATGTTAAACAAAACAAAATAGTTTTACCTAGAAAAAAAGGCAAATTGAAAAGAACAGTTTTGCTGTATTTGCTATACCAGCAATGGGAGTAGCTGCAGGCCACACGGGGTTATGAGCCCTACCCGGGGTCATTTCGCTTCTACTTTTGGCCCCTGACAAAGTTCACCGGAGCAGCTGGGGATTAAGTACTTAATATCACTTCAGTGGGAGTTGTTGAAGGATGGGATGAGTTCTTCTATTTCACTCCACCGTCTGATGTTCTTGGCGTTCCAAGGATTCATTCCACTTGCTTTAAAATGATTAGGCCACTGCCACTACTGCCACTGCAAATTGGGGGTGTTAAGAGAGTCATCAGAGGCCATGCAACTTAATTAACACACGCGTATGATTATAGAACTATTATCTGTGAGGTGTTCACATCACAACATCACTGCTCTCTAAATGCATTCTTCTGCACAACATCAACACTTGATCCGGTACAGTGTACTGTCATTCTTCAACCACTAGAGGACTGCAAATGACTGAGATTGTGATATATTTATATACAATTTACATGTTTTTCACTCACAGTCATATTGTGTGCGTTTGGAACAGCACGGTGCCAGTGAAGATTAAACTGCATTGAATGTGCAGTATCGTTTTGGAAAATGTTTGACGTTTTACTGAATGGAATTAAAATTCATGACATAATTTAAGAGCACAGCAGAGCTTTCAGAATATCAACACTTGGACATTTTGCAAATGAATTGGAGAATGATAAATCAGTTCATGGTAAGAAGCAACAACAGCAGTAAGGGTCACCGTAAATTGTAACCATTGGATTGTTAAACAGTGGATTGATTGTGGAGTAAATCTCAGGAGGGCTGTTTGAGTAAAATGATAATTCTCAGACAGACTTTATTGAGTTTCAAAGGGGATCTTGGTGATTACTGAGATTTCCAGACAAAGAGTTTAAAAAACAGATGGTACGAACCAGAGGCAGGTCCTGTCCTTGCCCTTGTCTGATGACGCTCTCACATATTGAGTGACGGAAGATTATCGAATCAGCCCAAAAACATTCCAGGAGAAAAGAATAATCTGGATAACATTCTGGGCATCCAGTCACACTGACATGCCGTGGGCTTCATTGTAGCTTAAATCCTCCACATCGTCAGCTAAAGCGAAGAAGACAAATTTATATGGTTTTGAGTCGTAATTCTCACATGCGCTGCATTCTCAGCACCATGGACAGCGGCCCAGAGACGCAAGAAACAGGGGAAATGGGCGGAAATAAAAGGCTAAACTTACAGGTCCAATTAAATGGTCTTATTCTTTCTCTAATGTGAGGCATGTCCTGTTGAAAGAGGGGTGGAGAGTCAAGTGTGGGCCATTAGAATGGATAAAAGGGACAAAAGGGTGAGATTAATTTATGAATTAGTTAAATCTACTATAGTGCAGGATAGCATCACCACTCAAGATCAACTGTTTTCCAGAAAGTTTCAGTTTCCATTTCACTGGATCATAATGGAAGAGGTTTCCTTTTTACTGTTTTACTCCTGACATTACGGATGTAAACTGGTCATGGAATTAGTAGAGAGTTTTTCATGTAGTATATACAGTATGTGTTTTGTGGAGAGACCCTTATCACCAAACAATAACCAAAGTTTCAGTAAAACTCGTACATTTTTCTGTGGGAGGGGTAAACACGAGGGAGAGAGAATGACGACATGTGTTCAATCGACCCTCAGATCTAAAGCTACGAGAGCGCAGAGTCTCTAGGCAACTTATCCGTTAGATCGTTCTTTTGTTAGTTTTGTAAACAGGAAATCCCATCCCGTCAGCTCTTTGAACTAATGA